>OZ038494.1:22733795-22858795 GCA_964036315.1 Acanthosepion esculentum | reverse complement strand
CCATATTTATCACAACGTTTCGGCACGCTCCGACATTCTGGTGGTTGGAATGTCGAACTGAACCCTTTATTTCGCTCACTGGGGTAGATTGTTCTAGTTCCACGTGCCATGTCTAATAGATTGTCAGTTATCTCCTGTTAATTCCCCTCTCAAAGAAATGGCACGTGGAAATAGAAAAGTTTAACCCAGTGAGCGAAATAAAGGGTACAGTTCGACATTCCAACCACCTGAAGAAAGCCGGAGCGTTCAACGGCCGAAACGTTGTGATAAACATGGCGACAAAGACGAGGACAATAGTCCGAATAATGTAAATAGTGTCTCTACAACTTCCTAAACACAAAGCGAGATTTATGGCATGAACATTTCTCCGAGATCAATGTTTAATAGATTGACTTTTTTTAGACGGATTATCAAACATTATTAGCAGGTTATTTAAAGCCAGAAAATAGTTTTAAATTGTAAGAGAAACCGTAAAACTTCGTCAGAAAGAAAGAAAAGTATACTGAACCGTTACGAGATATGCGTCCTCCTGTATGGCAGTGAAAGCTGGACAATCTCCTCAAAGATGAAGAGGAAACTTGAAGCAACAGAAATGTGGTTCTACAGAAGGATGCTGAGGATAGCATGGACCGAACATGTGAGCAACGACGAAGTTTTAGAGAAAATGGAAACAAAAAGGAAATACTTAACAAATACAGCTGAAATTTCTAGGGTACATAATGAGGAAAGAGGGCTTGGAGAATCTGATACTCACAGGGCAGATTGAAGGCAAGAGGGACAGAGGAAAACAACACATAACTTGCTTCGTGCGCTTGAGTAGATGGATGGTGGAACAGGGATTGGGAGAAATAACAAAAAGACACAATTTATTAAGAGCTACAAAGGAGAGGAAATTGTGGAGAGCCATGATCGCCAATGTCCTGAAGAGACGCGGCACATAGAAGACGAAGAATGAGCTTGAGTAAATGGATAGCGGAACAGGGTTTAGGAGAAATAACAAAAAGACAAAATTTATTAAGATCTACAAAGGACAGGAAATTGTGGAGAGCCATGATCGCCAACGTCCTGAAGAGACACGGTGCATAGAAGACGAAGAATGAGCTTGAGTAAATGGATAGCGGAACAGGGTTTAGGAGAAATAAGAAAAAGACAAAATTTATTAAGAGCTACAAGGACAGGAAAATGTGGAGAGCCATGATCGGCAACGTCCTGAAGGTATATGGTACAAGAAGAACTGTTAGGCAGTTTCCCTTTTTTTCTTTTTTAAAAAAATATTTTGATATTAATTCTAGCCCGGTAAATCTTTCACAATTTGGAATTAGTGTTTTATTTTTAATCAATTCACCCCACTCAAGGGGAAAATGCCACTCAGACGCGTGGGGGGGGGGGCTGCTGGCAATGAAAGAGAGCAAGAATACGTTAGTAGGAACCGGAATCTCAATCCTAAACAGGAAACAAGAGATAAACCATTAATCCTGTTAAAAAAAAACCGGCAGAAACATAAAACCTGTTGAGAGCCACAAGGGTCAGGGAGTAGTGCAGGGCTATGATCGTCTACGTCCTGAAAGAACACGGCACAAAGTGTGGACCGGGCGACAGGCAAAACTGTCCACTCGTTTTGAGGAAGAAATATAAATAATAAATACAATTTCAGATTTTAGGCTGAGAGATGGATAGAATTGAAGTAAACTCTACAGGGAACCGATACCCCATCCTAAATAGGAAACAAGGGATAAACATTCTACTCCTGTTCAAAAGATGGGTGAGGAGTCTGAACCGGACGATAAGCGAACTTATCTGCTCCTACTGAGGTAAAAAAAAATAGATAAATAGATAGTAAATAAAATTTCGGAGTTTAGGCGGAGACGTTAGACGTATGGAGTTGAAGTAGATTTTAGAAGATACTGGAAACACAATAGTGTTGGGGCGCACCCACCTTCACAACCACAATAGATTGATCCTATTATTATAAATAGAACAGTAGTTCTAGAGACTGTGAGTAGTGTAGCAGTGTAGGGCAGTGCAGAATGAGACTTCTGTAGTGATCAGTTACACTTCCGTTTCTCGACCGGAAGATACCGTTGGACTTTATTACTATTACTTATTGTTACTACTAACCTACGTTCGTTCTACTACTAATCTCTCTGATGTAAATACCTCTCTGAATATACCAGTATTTTTCCCTACGACTGTGTTTGTTCGTTATTACCATATACTCACGTGGAAACACTCCACATCTCAACAAATAGTAAACAGGAAAAAGAGATAAAACTCCTGTTCAAAATACCGGGAAGGAGTGTGAACCGAACGGTAGATGAACCTATCTATTCCTTCCTATTGTACTGCTTCAGATTTTCTTCAGTCTCTGAACAAATTATTTGCGTTGAGCAAAACAAGAGAGAAGAGAGTGAAAAATCATCGCTTCGACATACTTCCAAAAGTAGAACGAATGACAAAGACATGTTTTTGGGGGAGACATTTTCGACCGAATTACGAACGTTCTACAAACGGCTCGTAAAATAAAAGTTTCTGTCTATAATGCTCGCGGACCATATACTCATGGATGAAACAGAGACTTGAGGCGGCGGAGATGTGGTTCGACAGACGGATGCTGAGGATATCATGGACCGAGCCTGTGAGCAACGATGAGGTCTTGGAGAGGATGCAAACAAGGAGGAGACTTATGCTTAACATAAGGAAGAGGCAGATGAAATTTCTGGGACACGTGATGAGAAAGGAGGGTCTGGAGAATCAGATACTCACGGGACGAATAGAGGGGAAAATAGGGGAAAGCAGCGCGTGACATACGTAGCGGGCTTGGGCAGGTGGATGGCGGAGCGTGGTCTGGTGGAGTTGGCAGAAACATAAAACCTGTTGAGAGCCACAAGGGTCAGGGAGAAGTGGAGGGCTATGATCGTCTACGCCCTGAAAGAACACAGCACATTAAAAAAAAAAACGTCGAAAGATATCTTAAAAAGGTAGAAGCAAATTGAAATTGTTTGTCGAAAGAGACAGGTTGTATAATTCCTGTTGAGAGCCACAAGGGTCAGGGAGAAGTGGAGGGCTATGATCGTCTACGTCCTGAAAGAACACAGCACATTAAAAAAAAAACGTCGAAAGATATCTTAAAAAGGTAGAAGCAAATTGAAATTGTTTGTCGAAAGAGACAGGTTGTATAATTCCTGTTGAGAGCCACAAGGGTCAGGGAGAAGTGGAGGGCTATGATCGTCTACGTCCTGAAAGAACACAGCACATTAAAAAAAAAACGTCGAAAGATATCTTAAAAAGGTAGAAGCAAATTGAAATTGTTTGTCGAAAGAGACAGGTTGTATAATTCCTGTTGAGAGCCACAAGGGTCAGGGAGAAGTGGAGGGCTATGATCGTCTACGTCCTGAAAGAACACAGCACATTAAAAAAAAAACGTCGAAAGATATCTTAAAAAGGTAGAAGCAAATTGAAATTGTTTGTCGAAAGAGACAGGTTGTATAATTCCTGTTGAGAGCCACAAGGGTCAGGGAGAAGTGGAGGGCTATGATCGTCTACGTCCTGAAAGAACACAGCACATTAAAAAAAAAACGTCGAAAGATATCTTAAAAAGGTAGAAGCAAATTGAAATTGTTTGTCGAAAGAGACAGGTTGTATAATTCCTCTAAAACGGCTACATTTTGTTCAACGCTTATCAAAAGGGATAGTTGATAATGTTTAAGCCATAAAAGGTAATTAATAAAACAAAAAACAAAAACGGGATAAACGGTATAAAAAGAGACTTTATCTGTCGTGTGAAGGAAAAAAAGATTAAAGAGACAGAGTTCTTTGAAATTCTTAAATATAATTTTTTTACATTTTCTTCTTTCAGACGACAGATAAAGCCGTACAAAGAAGAGAAAACTTTTAAAAGGTTTTACTTCGTTTTTAATAGTAAATTCGATTTAGGGTTTAAGAATTTCAAAACTTATCAGTGATCCACTCGGGTGAGGCAGGATGAAAAAGCTTCAGACATTTTTCATTCAACAGATAATGTTAACACACGTCTCCGCCATTTCAAAATTTCTCGACGTTCTGGAGCTTGAATTAACAGAAGGAAATGATTCACTACGCAATTCATTAAAAAAAGAAAATTTTTAAAAAACGATCAGCATTAAACGCATCTTTTTTAAATTAAAAATTAAATTAAAAGCTAACATTCGATTAACCCCTATACATGTTCTAGTATAATAGAGAATTAAGCAAATATATTTATATTATAGATGTAAAAATTATATATATTAAAAAATAAGTAGAAACATTATATCTCACTAATGATAACATATATAAGGAGTAAGATTGATTAAACAAATACGTCAAAACTTTCATTCTCTCTACTGATTACATATATAACGAGTAGGATTTATTAAACAAATACGTTAACACTTTTATTGTCTAATGATTACATATATAACGAGTAGGATTTATTAAACAAATACGTCAAAACTTTCATTCTCTCTACTGATTACATATATAACGAGTAGGATTTATTAAACAAATACGTCAACACTTTTATTGTCTAATGATTACATATATAACGAGTAGGATTTATTAAACAAATACGTCAAAACTTTCATTCTATCTAATGGTTACATATACTAAGAGTAGGATTTATTAAACAAATAAGACAAAAATTTAATTCTCTCTATTGAATACTTATATAACGAGTAGGATTTATTAAACAAATACGTCAAAACTTTCATTCTCTCTAATGGTTCATATATAACGAGTAGGATTTATTAAACAAATACGTCAACACTTTCATTCTCTCTAATGATTACATCTATAACGAATAAGATTTATTAAACAAATAAGTAAAAAATGTCATTCCCTCTAATGATTACATATATACCTATTTATTAAATTAAATAAATATGTGAAAAATATCGCTTTCGCTAAGACTTCAATATTTTTGGGTAATCCCGGCGCATATACACTTTCGGTCGCCACAAGATGTTACAATAATTGTAGCTGGTGTGTAGATCTAATGAATTCACCTAGTAAAATAAACAGTGGGGAATTATCCTTACCACAGATGATGGCCTTACCTAACATCACCATATTCGAGTAATAAAGCATATAGTTTGAAATTATGCGATATTTAATGGCGAAATTGTTTATTATCCGGAATAGGACGTGCAAAAATATAAGAGTGCACACAGAGGTCAACCCAGATTGGCGACTGTCTGTTTCATATTGTTGTGGTGTCCTCCCTCTAAAAAGTCTATGTTGGACTCTTCCGCCTACTATAAGATTAGGCCTTGGGAGAACAGTCGAATAGATTGTTAAACTGTCGAACTCGGCAGAGAGGTACCCGGACGAGGCTTTGCCGCAGAGCAAAGTTTCGTCCGGGGAGGTAGACAGGCTCTGAACCCATTTATGTAGGTTCCAAGGGAATATTTTTGTCCGAAACCCACGGTAAACTCGGTCTTGTGCTACATACATCCCTCGTGGTTAGGAGGGGGCTGTTAAATATTTACAGTTGAATTGATTGAATGCTGGTCAACCCACACACAGTCACTAGTCGTGTAATACTCTTCTGTTGTATTTACTGTTTAATATATGATATATCTGAAACACTTGTTTTATTACTTCTTTAACCATTTACTTGGTCACAGCACTATCTCAGATCTCTTCAAATCTATCTATCTATCTATTGTGTTGCCCTCTCTCTAAAGAGTCTATGTTGGACTCTTCCGCCTACTATAAGATTAGTAGGAGAGTAGGTCTTGGGGGGGAATAGTCCAATAGATTGAACACTGGGTCAACCGACACACATTCACTAGTCGTGTAATACTCTTCTGTTGTAATTACTGTTTAATATATGATATATCTGTAACACTTGTTTTGTTATTTCTTTAACCATTTACTTGGTCACGATACATATCTAAACGCAATCTTCACGCCCTGAAGATTGCGTCCAAGCATGAAACAGACTGTCGTCGCTCAGTATTGACCCCAGTATTGACTTATATATATATATGTTTCTTGTTTCTGTCTTTGTTCTCCGTCATTAAGAAGTAAGTTTACTGAGAACGTGTTGAGTAATTGTTTAATTTTTTACGACTTATCCACCCATTGTTGTTTATTTAAAGAAGACGATAATGAATTAGTTGTACACACTTTACTAATTAACCCCTAGCTGGGAGGAGAAGATGTGGATTCATAACTTCCCCAAGGATATTTGCGTGTAGGTGAATATAACGAACCGAAATGAAATTGGAACTCTCCTCTCCGTTTAACAATTACGAGTCATTATCCATTACACCACCTGCACGTCCACGCTTACAACAATTGTTATTTCCCTAGTGGTCACCCATCTATGTAGTGACCAGTCGCGACTTTGCTTAACTTTGCTGATCGTGATATGGACGCAAGCCTGTGGTGTGTGTCCCCATGACATAAAAATGGGTGAATTGTATATCGTAGTCAAGTTGTTAATTATTTCACTACGCTCCTCAGAGAGGCTCCAACTCACTACACTATTAAATTCACTAACACAGAAATAAATATTGATAGTCGTATAAGAACTGGGCAGCTGATGCATCTTTCTTTCGGCTGCCACAATATGTTGCAATAACTCTAGTTGGTGTATATAATGTACTCACCAACTAAAATGACCAGTGGGGGAATTATCCATACGACAGATGATGGCATTACCTAACATATAGTTATGCGATATTTAATGGTAAAATTGCTTAATGCGAAAATATAAGAGTGCACACAGAGTTGAACCCCGACTGATGACTTATAAATTTAAATGTCCTCTGGGAGACAGCATCTCCAACGATAAGAATAATATCTATGTTGGACGCACGACAACAACGCTTTCATGTAGGCTAAGTCTTCACCTGAATAATACTTCCAATATTTCTAAACACTTGCAACAACATACCTGTCCACACTCGTAATTCATAAAAATCCTCGTCGAAAATACATCCATACTTTTCCACGAAAAGAATAAACACAGACTAAAATTCTCGAAGCTATTTATATCAAAAAGTGAAATCAAACCTCAATAAAATTAATTACAAACACTACACAAACATTTTAAAATGTGGACAATAGGTAGTCTTTAAATGTAAGCGCTTGTCATTAATAGTTTTCCTTTATCTAGCAACTACCCAAACCCGGACCTTTTCACGGTATACAAAATTACCTCCCCTTAAATGGTGTCTATTAACCAGCGATGGCACAGCGCTCGTGACTCCACATATAAAAATGGTAATCTTCAGATGACCACAAAAATTATTGTCCTTAACAACCATGAACACAAAATTCTTACTTTATATTTAACAATACCCTGATGATGACATGCTATGTCGAAAGTACTCGGAAATAAATACAATATGCGCCAACCCGGTGTTTTCTTTTCGTCTTTTAAAACCGGACAAAAAAGCTTATTTTCAAATATGAAAGAATCTTATCGAGATTAAGTAGACAGCACGTGTCTAAATTATTTAACGAAACCTGTATGAACTTATATATATATATATATATATATATATGTATATATATATATATATATATATATATATATATATATATATATATATATATATATATATGGATAAAATAACTGAAAAAAAATAATGTAATTCAATTATTTTCTGAGAAAGGACCGAGGTGGTCTGAAATATTAAATATATATAAAAATATAGAAATAAATACTTTCGCAAAAAAACACCCAATTTTTTTTCAGTTATTTTATCCATATATTATATACATATCAAGAAAGTATACGTGGCTTCTCATCATGCTATATATATATATATATATATATATATATATATATATATATATATATATATATATATATATATATATATATATATATGAAGAAATATAGTCTTAAAGTGTGCTATATTTATGGGATAAAGTGCTCAATATCAGAGATAGAGCGTGTGTAAATATAAAAGTGGACAGGGAAGTCAGCACTTAGAGGCGACAGTCTGTTTCATGCTAGTGCAATCGTCAGGCAACTATATATATATATATATATATATATATATATATATATATATATATATATATATATATATTAAAAAATATATATATATATATTAAAAGCCATATAAGAACTGGGCATGTGGTGCATCTTCTATAAGGAACTCCTGGCAAAAGGAAACCCTAGGAGCAGACGAAGCAGCGTGATCCTTATTGAAAATGGTAAAGTCGGGAAGGCGAAGCGTTAAAAGTTGATGCCAATGTACAGACATCTGGGCGTGTAATGGATTCTTTCATCTTTAGTTCTAACTTTGCTTACAAAAGGACGATGGTGCGGAGAACGGGGATCGGTTCGCGTCGAACTTTGATTGCAAAAATGGACAGTTTAGGTCCATTTTGATAATTATCTCAACTAAAGAATAGTTAACCTTGTTAGCTTCAGTATTTCAAGACGTTCCCTACTTTGGGAATCTAATCGATAAAAAAAAATGCTGACATATCGAATTTCAAAGAAATCGCTTTGTTCTTCCTTGGCACGTCTAGAGTCTGCCGAAAGAATACAGACTACCCAGTCTCATTGGCAACAATCTATCTCATCTCTCACGTCAGGCGAAATCCACCTCGTCTAATATTATGAGGATGATATAAAGGAAAATTAGTTTGAGGATTTACTTTGGAACTAACCACAGATATAAATAAAGTGCTCATTTCGAAACAAGATGGACGAAATAAAGGACTCAGTTCGAAACAAAATAGACGAAATAAAGGTGTCATTTCGAAATAAAATGGACGAAATAAAGGGCTCATTTCGAAACAAAATGAACGAAATAAAGGGTTCAATTCGAACTTCCAGTCACCCGAGAAAGGTCGGAGAGTACAACGACCGAAACGTCGTGACCATGACAATAAAGATAAAGACAACAGTCCGAACAATGTAAATAAAGATTGATTTGTTTTGTAATATTATTTTTCAATCCATTCATTCCCAGCAAAGCGATAATGCCACTAAGATGCAAGAGGTTACCTGACGTGAAACAGAATGGGAAGACTTTAGAGAGGAGAAGCGCAAAGAAAGGACAATAAATGAACAGGGTGTCGCACTCCCACAAAACAACCGAAAGAAAAATCTTAATCAGCGATCATTGTAAAAGTGATTCAGGATATAAAAAGGCCTCAGATAAACGAAAAGGCTGAGTTTCGCGGCCTATGCCCCAAAAAACACAATCGAGCGTCTTCTTGTAGAGCCTTCCCCACCCCTAGTTAGGATAGAGCTTGTGTACATGTGTATAAGTGTTGCTACCACCCCGGGTCAG
Source organism: Acanthosepion esculentum (assembly GCA_964036315.1). Classification (NCBI taxonomy): domain Eukaryota; kingdom Metazoa; phylum Mollusca; class Cephalopoda; order Sepiida; family Sepiidae; genus Acanthosepion; species Acanthosepion esculentum. The sequence goes on along the minus strand of OZ038494.1, from coordinate 22,849,511 downwards.
GGTGGACCTGGGAACACCAGTAATTAAGAGGTGGTTCCACGCTCCTCAAAACCTCCTGACCAGAGGCCTTGCTGTTGGTCGTAGTTTATCGTCTTACCCAGGACGCGCATGTAGTTTATCGTCTTACCCAGTACGAGGATGTAGTTTATCGTTTTACCCAGGTCGGAAAGAATTCAGTAAATATACAAAGGTAGAAAGGGGTGTAAGGCAAGGATGTGTCTCCTCCCCGGATTTCTCCCCGTTGTACAGTTGGTATGACGCTTGCATTTTAACGAAACGGTCAGAGTTCGATTCTCGGTAGCGGATGCGCTTTGCTGATACGTCGGAACGGCCGTTCAGTGCGTTTTTGTTGCGGATTATTCTCGGGTCAACGAATTACTATATGATTAGCCTAAATCCCCAAAATAATCACTTATATACATATCAAGACATTTTTATGTTTGTCTGTTCTTTTTATAGATATGAATATTTAATTAAAACTCTGTTTATAATAAACAGTATTAACGGCATTTACCGGCCTGAATGTCCGAGAAATTTTCATAAAAAATATGCGTCCTCCGACAGGAATCGAAGCTGTATCCTATACGGAACCGTCATATAGCCTGACGTGCTTTACCGATTTAGCCACAGAGGAGCGTTTCGGTTAGCAAGGTCAATTTTACTGTTTTCAAACTACAATTCTCTATGATTTCTGCTCGAAGCGTATCTAAATGTAAACAAATGACGTCACACATTATGAAATGGACAAAGTCCGACTATTATTTTAAGATATTTTTCTTTATACATTCTTTTTATAGATACAAATATTTAAGTAAATGCTCTGTTTATATCTTGTATGGAAATTTATCGGACATTCAGGCCGGTAAATGTTGTTAATACTGTTTATTATAAACAGAGAATTTACTTAAATATTTGTATTTATAAAAAGAACTTATACACATAAAAATGTCTTAAAATATTTGACGGACTTTGTCCATTTTGTAATATATATATATATATATATATATATATATATATATATATATATATATATGTATATATATATATATATATATATATATATATATATATATATACACGTTTCATTGAATAAGACAGACAAGGTGCTTTGATTTAGTTTTTTATACAATTTATCAAGTGGACTTATATTTTTTTTGCTTTTCGGTAGATAAATTTTATAGAAACTGTCCAATTGCTCTTTTTTCCCTAGTGTTTCTCGTTATATATTTAGCCATTTTCAAGGTTGAAATATATTAACTGTTAACAAGAAATAGTTTGTTGCATGTAAGTATTTACATAAGGTTTTCATTTTCAAAACAAGATTTTTTTTGTGACTATGTTCATCGCTGTTATTATTGAGTGCTAGTTTTTTGTTTTTGATTTTATTAATAAGGCTTTATCTCCACAAAGAAAAATTGTAAGATCATATGAGAATTTGTACAAAAAACTAAATCAAAGCACCTTGTCATATTCAATGAGAAGTGCATGAAAGAATGATTGCTGACTAAATGCACAAATATATATATATATATATATATATATATATATATATATATATTTTTGTCATCCACAGACAGACTGTTTCGCAGTTTCACAGCTCATCAGTGTCGCCAGTAATTTATAATCGCCTAATGAGATGCGTTGTACATGCATCGAAACACGACTGCAGTTGTGTAGCGATTTTGATATATTTTCGATGTAATATCCTAAAATAAAGTATATATATAGTCATCCACAGACAGACTGATTCGCTGTATCACAGTTCATCAGTGCGGCTAGACGTCCGGTTGCCACTAGCTAGGATCGAAACCCGACTGAATTGGCGTCAGTCGGAACTTCTACCACTAAGCCGTCGGCTCACGGCAGCGATGGAGGTGAATTTTAGCGTGTTTTTATTTTTAGATTTAGATAAACACACAGTGACTGACAGTGACTCAATTCTGCCGAAGAGTCATGCAATATTAGCTTAAATAGTCACTGTTTACAAACTCACACCTCAAACCAAAGAGCTCAACCGAAATTAATTTTTTCAGGAGCCAATATTTTTGTCATCCACAGACAGACTGTTTCACTGTTTCACAGCTCATCAGTGTGGATATGAAAATGTTATAAAACTTTTTATATATCAAGTACAATTTGGTGAAAAACTATGAAATTTAGTAAAGGTATGGCAGTGTGTAGGAGTAATAATAAAAATGTAAAATTCATTGCGCGCTACAAAGTACACGAAACCGTGAAAAGCCATGATCATCAACATCTTGAAGGTACAAAGAAGAAGAAGAAGAAGAAGAAGAAGAAGAAGAAGAAGAAGAAGAAGAAGAAGAAGAAGAAGAAGAAGAAGAAGAAGAAGAAATGCATGTGTTTTAAAATACTACTAAGTAATCTACTGTAACTCAGTGTTTCGCAACCTTTTTTTAGCAATGGCACACCTTAAATAGAAATATAACGACACACTTAGCAAACTTTTTAAAGAATACTCATTTAAATGTTATGAAATAAAACCATAGATTAAAAAAAATACACGCAGAAATATGAACTTTTATTTTTATTTCAATGTTTCTATCCAATTATTTGTGCAGCTTATTTAATGTGAAACCTATGCCTGGTGTTTTTCATGATTTCTTCAATGTTTGGTCGAATGTGCGATAAGCGAGACATCAATTTCTGCCTCAGTTGAGAATAGCCTTTCTCACTTCTTATTTTTAATGTTGTTTAGGGTTAAGGAGCCTAATTCACATAAATAAGAAGCAGAAAATTACGATAAAGCTGAAATAAAGCCTTTTTAGCTAATGTGGCATATTCTTTTTGTATTGAAATCCAAAATATATGAATGCGTCGCGTCCAATGTTTTATGCGGCCTCGATCGCTAGAAATGAAAATATTTCGTCGTTTGCGAATCAATGCGTTAATGCACAAACGTGACCGGTTGCCTTACAATCCACTTGTATCAATGAAAGATGTTTTTTTCGTTTGTTTTTTTTTTTTTAGATTATTTTGGAACAGTGTGTGCGAAATACAAACCTAACTAACATCGAACAGGAGATTCGATACTAATTAATTTTATTCCGATAAACCAATAGCTATCGATTTCGTAATGGGGCCCACGTGGTGATGCCCCCGGCCGAAGAGCAAACAGATTATCAAATGACTCTGTCCCGATGCACGCCTCTGTCTATTTCGCTCGACGCATATCGACTGGTAAATTATACAAGCGTCCTTGTGTTTGTTTGTGCCGGAGAAATTTCTTTTTTTTTCTTTTTTCCCCACGGTCTGAGTGAGATGGTCAGAGCGAATGTAACAAGAGATCGGTAAGGCCAGAACGTTTCTCGCGCCGCACGCATGCGCATTTAGTCGGGTAGGACAGGATTGGGGAATTAGGAGAGAGAGAAGGTGGGGACGTGTGGAGGAAGAAAAAAATAATATCCACTGAAGATGTACACGATTAGGGTTTGAAAGATTAACTAATATTTAGAAACGTGAAAGCACTTTGACAGAACCGGAAAACTTGCTTCTCCAAAACAAACAATTCATTCCCGTTGACGTGATAGTTAAATCACACTGATTTTAAAAGGAAGTGGGTTATTATTTTATTTTATTATTATTTTTTTAGTGGGTTATTATTTTATTTTATTATTATTTTTTAGTGGGTTATTATTTTATTTTATTATTATTTTTTAGTGGGTTATTTATTTATTTTTTTAATGCTTCCATTTTATTTATTCGTTTATTGATTGTTTAGCACGGATATTTTTTTAAGTCGTGCTGGGAAGACCAAAGGACATTACTGACGAAACCAAGCGCCAGTCTCTCTCTCTCTCTCTCTCTCTCTCTCTCTCTCTCTCTCTCTCTCTCTCTCTCTCTCTCTCTCTCTCTCACCCTAAAGCTTTCTTTGACTATCTCTCTCTCTTTTCTATCACTCTCTTTCTCTCCTCCTCTCTCTCCCTTTTTTCTCCTGTGTTAGGCTTCCTGTCTCATTTCCTACATTTCTTTCATTCCTCGTCGATGCCTTTTCTCACGTTCTCTGTCACTTTCGTTCTTTGTTTTGTTGCTTCTTTCTTTCTTTCTTTCTTTCTGTCTTTCTTTCTTTCTTTCTTTCTTTCTTTTTAGGTCCCTTTCACGCTGTCACTTTGATAGTTCGTTCTTTGCAGCTCCTTTTCATTCATTCGTTCTCTTTCTCTGTCTCAGTCTTTTTCTGTTTGCACCCCCCGCAACCATTTTCCTCTTCGTTTTCCTCTGTTTCTCTCTCTCTCTCTATCCCTCACTTTCCTCATCTGTTACATTACCTGCCTCATTTTCTCCCGTTTACTCTCTCTCTCTCTCTGTATCTCTCTGTGTATCTCTCTCTGTCTATCTATCTCTGTCTCTCTGTCTCTATCTCTCTCTCTCTGTCTCTGTCTCTCTGTCTCTCTGTCTCTGTCTCTGTCTCTGTCTCTCTCTCTCTCTCTTGAGACCGAAACATTTTTTAATTATGCTAAAAAAAACATCATTCAGTCTACACATATTTCGTCTTAGTGTTTGCCTATGTATAGGGAAAAAATTGCTCCCTGAAGATGACAATTTGAAATTGTCGAAAGTACTTTGCAAGTGTCTTCCATCTGACAACAACTCGAATAAAAGGATCTTATTATTCAAGTAATTGATAGTAAGTTAATGTTTCATCAAGTCATGTTAGCGAAGTGATTTCGCCATTAATCATATTAATATTGTCATTTAATTCTTTGTATAAATTGATTATTAATAACATATCCACATATATATATATATATATATATATATATATATATATATATATATATATATATATGATGAACTCTCCCATCGAACTCGACGTATGAGAGTCAGACAGATCAGTTCCCAGAAACTGAAAGCCCGACACCCACATAGGATTTGATTATAGTGGTGAAAGCTTTGTGCAGGGCCATCCACACTTTTTGGAGGGACAAATACAGGGACCTGGTGCAACGAATGCCACAAGGTCCCCAAGCGACCCTCCGCAGGTTTTGAATTCAGAGTTGTCCTTCTCCTAGACCAGTTGCCATCCAAGGCTATAGAACCCAGTCTGTCCTGCTATTTATCCATAGTTGGAGGGCGAAGAATAGGATTCATACCTTTCCCAAAGGTATTAGCACGTAAGTGAATGTAATGGATTCGACTGTAATTCGAACTCGGCTTTCCGATTCCTAAATCCAAGCCGTTATCCATTACTCCACCGTGCCCCTCTCTCTCTCTCTCTTTCTCTCTCTCTCTCACACTATATATATATATATATATATATATATATATATATATATATATATATATATATATATATAAATATATATATGTAAAAGTGCTCTCTCTCTCTCTCTCTCTCTCTCTCTCTCTCTCTCTCTATATATATATATATATATATATATATATATATATATATATATATATATATATATATATATATATATAGGTAAAAGTGCTCAATATCAGGGATAGATTGTAAGTAAATATCAAAGGGGGCACTGAGGTCGACACCGAGCGGCGACAACCTGTTTCCTACTTGAACTCAATCTTCAAGCTAGGCGGAGATATTCAATTGCCTGCTTCACCGCAATTTCCATGACCTCTACACACACACACACACACACACACACACACACACACATATACATACATACAGATAGATAGATAGATAGATAGATAGATAGATAGATAGATAGATAGATATGAACAGTTTCAGATAGATACATAAATATATATAGGCAAATTCAGATAGATAGATAGATAGATAGATAGATAGATAGATAGATAGATAGATAACGTTAGAGAGAGAGAGAGAGATAATGAACAGACTGAGATAGATAGATAGATAGATAGATAGATAGATAGATAGATAGATAGATAGATAGATAGATAGATAGATAGATCAATCAATCAATCAATCAATCAACTGGATTTCTTTATATATAATAAAGATCATAAGATAGATAGATAGATAGATAGATAGATAGATAGATAGATAGATAGATAGGTAACGTTAGAGAGAGAGAGAGAGAGAGAGAGATAATGAACAGACTGAGATAGATAGATAGATAGATAGATAGATAGATAGATAGATAGATAGATAGATAGATAGATAGATAGATAGATAGATAGATACTTTCAGCATCCGTACAAAAATGATCCTTTTGAGTTGATGTTCTTGAAACACCGTTTGGCTGCATACTTGTATTTGAAAAAGAAAAAAGATAACAATAGCAATGCAATAGCTGTGACAAACATGTCGGCATATTAAAATATGGAAAAGAATATTTCCGACGGATACAAAAGCACAGATTTATCGTGTGGGAAGAAGTGCGTATGAAAGGACAAAAAAAGAAAAAAGAAGAAAAAACAAAAGACAAATCCCAAAATTAGCAGAGTAAGTAAAATAAATGACAGGTCCTTCATTTTCGCCATCTTGTTTTCTTCGGTCATATCAAAAGGAGGCTTACAGAATGAAGTAAATGGAGAAAATATCGATATGTTCATCGACGATATTTTTTTTCTTTCTTGCTTACTTTCTTTCCTGGTGTGTTTTATATATCTTTTTTTTATTATTATTAATATTATTTCTGTTCGTACTTCTTTACTTATTTTCGGTTGGTCGGTCTGGTTTGCTAAAATACTGAGGGATTTAAAAACCTCAATAGCGTGTATAAATATGATTGGAGCCGAACCTGTTTATGCATCTGTGTTTTTTCTTTAATGGCCTCTCTATATATATATCTGTCCATTTGTCTACGCTAATGTTAAAATGTTTGAGGTACCCAGGGTACTTTTTCTCAAAATGGCCCATAAAGTAGTTGTTTAATTAAGAGAGAATTATGATACCTGGTTTGGAAAAAATTGAGACATTATTTTGTTTAAAGAAAAAAAAAGCATTTATGGTTAAATTTTTTGCTCTCGTCAAAATATTCTGCTTTAGCGTGGATTCCTGAATTTTTGGAATTTTTGGAATTCGTTGCAAAAGTTCCTCAAAGTATAAGTCTGATAATTGTTTATATTCTTTATTCAATGACTCTCAGAGTTCTTTTTCCATTTTTTCTTTTTCGATTTCACTCTTTTTTCAAGTTCCTCCAATTCTGTGGGTCGCTTCAACCTTTTGAAATGTAGTGCGCGTGCGCGCATACACACACACACTCACAAATATATATATATATACATATATATATGTATATGTGTATATATATATATATATATATATATATATATATATATATATATATATATATATATATATATATATATATGAAAAGTGTATGTATATAAATATAAATATATATACATATATATATATATATATATATGTATATATATATGCAATTTATTATATATATTATTTATATATTATATATGCGCCGTACTTATTTGAAAGTGCTCAATATCATTGATAAAGCTAACATATTTAGTTGAACTGATGTAACTTTGTGACCCTGGGTTTCACGCATTTATATATATATATATATATATATATATATATATATATATATATATATATATATATATATATATATATATATATATATATATAAATGCGTGAAACCCAGGGTCACAAATTTAATCTCAATAAAAGCAAAATAAATAACAAAACATCTATTTTTCCTCAGTTTCTTCTATAAATAATTTTATAATTTTAAACTTAATATAGATTAATTTAAAATTTAAAGTTGGTAATTTTGAATTTTATAGTATAATTTAATATTTATTAGTTAGAATGAATTCTATTTTAGTCTAACCCCAACATTAAAGCATTAAATAATTATTATAACCTTAGTTAGTTGTCAATTTTTGGGGATTCTCGTATACTTGTATTTCGATTGGTCATTCCAGATTATGTAACAGTGTTTCTCCTAGCGAGGGGTGTTTGATTGATTTGAACCTTTTAAAACCCTTTATTTTACATTCAACACCATCACTTGATAAGACACCAGAAGTGTCGAAACAAAATGGCTATTTTTGCAGTGATTTTATAACATATTCATGTTATAATTTTCGAATAAATAATCATATATATATATATATATATATATATATATATATATATATATATATATATATATATAAAACAACTGAAAAGTTGCAAATTAAAAAAAATTGAATTTTTTTTTTTAAGTATTTATTAATATTTTTTTATATATATATATATTTGATATTTCAGATCGGCTCCGATCTTTCTTCAGAAATGGCTGTTTTCAGAAGTTTGTTTACATTAAGTAGCGTCCGTCGCGAGACGCGGACGTCACGTGATATGGAATGCAACTGTGTTTGAATATTTCTAACGTAAATCTAACTGTAGTAATATTTTAGATGTTGTTTAAAATAAACGATTTAAAATACCCAAGTCTTTAAACAAGGGTTAAATAAAGACTTGGGTATTTTAAATCTTTATAAATATTTCAATAGTTAAACGAAAAATTTTTGTTAGATATACTTAAAACAATTTTTAAATAAAATGTAAACTATTACTACAGTTAGATTTACGTTAGACATATTCAAACACAGTTGCATTCCATATCACGTGACGTTCTGAAAACAGCCATTTCTGAAGAAAGATCGGGGCCGATCTGAAATATCAAATATATATATATAAAAAAATATAAATAAATACTTTCACAAAATAAACATTCAATTTTATTTAATTTGCAACTTTTCAGTTGTTTTTCGATATTATATACATATTAAGAAAGTATACGTGGCTTCTCATTATGCTATATATATATATATATATATATATATATATATATATATATATATATATATATATATGTGAAGAAATATAAAGTTTGTTATATTTATGGGATAAAGTGCTCAATATCAGAGACACAGCGTGTGTAAATATAAAAGTGAACATAGAAGTCAACACTTAGAGGCGACAGTCTGTTTCATGCTAGATGCAATCATCGGTTGGCCCGATGATTGCTTCTAGCATATGTTGACTTCTATGTTCACTTTTATATTTATACATATATATATATATATATATATATATATATATATATATATATATATATATATATATATATGATTTGTAGCTAAGTTCGAGCATAGAACATTCAAGGGGATGTCGTCGAATCCCCAAAACACGAAAGATTTCATTTTCAGTTAATATTAGCAGTTAAGACAAGAAGAGAAATAATTATCAAGTAGTCAAATAAATAAATAAAAGACTGCACACTGCAAATGGCAACTGTCATCTGCTATTCGCCAGTTTTTGAAAGCGACCATTAAGCTGGTGAGCCCAAAATGGAAAAATAATATCGGAAGAGGTATCGACCTCCATTTTGACCAATGCGTTTAATTGTATACAAAGCCATGGCAAAACAAAACCAGAGCCAACCAAGGCTTCTTCACAGATCGAAAAATAATATGAGACAGAAACAGATAACGCGGAATGAGGCAAAGAGCAAGGGCATGTGGCTCGAGATGTTGACACAAAATAGCAACATTATTAAATATTGCTTGTTGAGTGGTCTTTTGTCATTAATACGACTCGCTTAAAAACAGTGTAACAATTACAACTTCGATGTGAAGGACAGAGTATCATTAGTCTAGATTTCCATTACCCTCCAACTACCGCCATCTATATATATATATATATATATATATATATATATATATATATATATATATATATATCTGTCTGTATATCTGAATAGGTTTAATATCAGTCTGAGGATGGTTAGTATCTATCTAACTATCTATCTATCTATCTATCTATCTACCTATCTATCTATCTGAACAGGTTTAATATCTGTCTGAGGATATTTAATATCTGTCGGTCTGTCTCTCTATCTATCTATCTGAACAGGTTTAATATCTGTCTGAGGAGGTTTAATATCTATCTATCTATCTGGACAGGTTTAATATCTATCTAAGGATGTTTAATATCTATCTATCTATCTATCTATCTATCTGAACAGGTTTAATATCTGTCTGAGGAGGTTTAATATCTATATATCTATCTATCTATCTATCAAACAGACTCTGACGAGACTCTGCCCCTTGGCAGAGTCTCGTCCGGGTTCCTCTCTGCCCGAAGGCAGAGAGTTCCACTGCTCAGCCATCAAAGCCTGGCTGTGCATATTCGGGAAAAACATGTACGCCTTTATACACCTCATACTTAATATTTTGAGCCTTCAGATTGGATAATCTTCTATTGGTGAACTATAAAATGAGTCAGCTCATTTTGGCTGGCTCACTAGTACATCAGGGTACACCAAAACTCCAACACTATGAAAATATAAAAATAGGTTTTAATAACAGTAATACTTTGTGAAACATTATTACCAGCAATAAATTTTTGATATGCTGTAAAACAAACCAAACATTAATACATTAAGCAATACATTATTACCAGCAATACATTTTTAAAAAATATTATCAGCAATAAAAATTAAATAATTCATTTAGGTTGATATGCTATAAAACAGAACAAAGCAAACCAAACCAAACTTTCTTTTTTCCATTTTTAATAGCGAAGAATAAATTCTTAAGATTTCTTACCCTTGAGCATGCAACATACAACTGGCCATGAGTGAATAATGCTTTCTGCAGCGAAATTCCAACTTTTTGAAGCTTTTGGCCTTGTAATTTGTTTATAGATCGAGAAAACGCAGGGCGAATTGGAAACTGGATTCTTATTCATTACGAAAGGATATTCGGATGGTTTAGAAAAAAAAAACGTTATTCTTGGGATTAGTACCATCCGTCCTATTTTAAACACTGTACATTGTAGTAGTCTGTTGTCAATAATATTGTCAAAAATGTGTAGCAGAAAGGGAAGAATGTTGCTCCGTAGACTAAATAACATTTTTCAGTTCAAAGTTCCCTCAAAATTACCCGGATAGATAGGCACCGGAAGAAACCGATGCCCATATATAACAACAAAGATGAGGATATTAGTCTGAATGTAAATAATCACTATATATAATACGCCACATATATATTTATATTTTTATGCGTGTAACAATTGAAGTGCAGTGTTTAAACTAACGAAGACCCACCCGGTGCTGTGCAAACATGGTCCTGTTGACGTGTAATGATATCGCTATCGGATAGGGTTCGTATATATAATACGCCACATATATCTTCAAGAATGCCTTGTTCGTTTTTAGAAAATCATTTTAAATTTTAAAAATTATAATTTAAAAAATGGGGACGGTGAACAATTCCTGTAATAATTGATTAGTTATCGAAATAGTTTTCTTTTATTCACGCTACATGCTTCATTTATATTATTTATGATAGCAATTAAAAGCTTATACAATCAAATAATTGGATCGTTTTAATGCAGTTTTGATGTTACGATCTTGTGGAATTTGGTGAAAAAATACACACACACACACACACACACACACACACACACACGCAAGCACACACACACACACACATATATATATATATATATATATATGAAGAAATATAGTCTTAAAGTGTGCTATATTTATGGGATAAAGTGCTTAATATAAATAAATATATAAGATAAAAAATAAAAATAAATAAAAACAAGCAAAATAATTTGACCCAAATAAATAAACAAATAAACGACTTCCGGTAAAATAACCGCCAAAATAGACTACTCTATATAAACAAATTTTTACTACGTTAGTAAAAACACCGATCAAAATAAAAAAATAAATAAATATATAAGATAAAAAATAAAAATAAAATTAAATAAAAACAAAATAATTTGACACAAATAAATAAATAAACAAATAAACGACTTCCGGTAAAATAACCACCAAAACAGACTACCCACAATGCACCACTGACCCGTATATATAAATAGCCGAGAAAAATAACAGCACTCGTGGCCTGACGATTGCATCTAGCATGAAACAGACTGTTGCCTCTAACTATTGACTTCTATGTTCACTTTTGTATATATATATATATATATATATATATATATATATATATATATATATATATATATATATATATATATATAGACAGACACATTATATTTATATATATATAAAGAAATATAGTTGTAAGGTGTGCTATATTTATGGGATAAAGTGCTCACTATCAAAGATAGAGCGTATGTAAATATAAATATAAAAGTGAACATTGAAGTCACCACTCAGAGGTGACAATCTGTTTCATGCTGGACGTAGTCGTCATGCCACCGATTGCGTCTAGCATGAAACAGCCTGTCGCCTCTGAGTGTTGACTTCAAAGTTCACTTTTATATATATATATATATTTAAAGACATTTATATTATGTTTAACGTTCTTTTTATAGATACATGTATTTAAGCAAATGCTCTGTTTTATAATAAACAGTATTAAATAACATTTACCGGCCTGAATGTCCGATAAATTTTCATAGAAAATTCAGGCCGGTAAATGTTATTTAATACTGTTTATTATAAAACAGAGCATTTGCTTAAATACATGTATCTATAAAAAGAACGTTAAACATAATATAAATGTCTTTAAATAAATTGTCGGGCTATGTCCAATTCTAAAATATATATATATATATATATATATATATATATATATATATATATATATATATATATATATATATATATATATATATATATATGAAGAAATATACTCTTAATGTGTGCTATATTTATGGGATAAAATGCTCAAAATCAAAGATAGAGCGTGTGTAAATATAAAAGTGAACATTGAAGTCAACACTTAGAGGCGAGAGGCTGTTTCATGCTAGACGCAATCGCCAGGTCATATATATATATATATATATGTGTGTGTGTGTGTGTGTGTGTGTGTGTGTGTGTGTGTGTGTGTGTGTGTGTGTGTGTGTGTGTGTGTGTAAATGATGATATGTTTCTCTTAGTAGGACGAGAAATAAGCAAACTTTGAAATTACAGATTAAATCTACGAACTCTCCTGGATTATTCAGACATTCCAAAGTTTACACAAAAAATATTGTGCTTTGCAAACTTTTGCAGCAAACATAATTTGTGTTGTAAATATATAATATTTATGAGGATAATATACGGCTATCTTTCCTGAGGTGTTTATAAATTGTACACTGTTAAATTATTAACGTTAACAACGAACTATTTGAAATTCAAAAAGTGAACGTGAATTAAACGAAAATTACTTACAAGATAATATATATTACTTATAATACATTCCTACTTGCCATCAATTTTGACGGTAACAGTACACTAGTATAAGTAATAAATCCTCAACCCAGAAATTCAGACAGAAATTATTTAAAGTTCATATGAATGTTCTTATATATTTGTTAGCGGAACTTTTGTATGTTTTACTGAATTATGTAATTTTTTTTTTGATTTTCTTTGAAAAAGCTTTTATTTTTAACTCAGATCGTCTTAACAGGAATCTTTTGTTTTTCTTTTGTTCGTTATCTTTTACTGTTTTTATGGAGTGCATGTTTTATCGACATAACGCCTTTTCTGCCTTAAAAGACTCTTATTATTTATTGTAGTGGTAGGATTTGAAGTGAAGAAATAGCAAAATGGATGCGACTTGCGGCTTTTTAAAAACCTCTTTAGAGGCGCCCGCGTGCGCACGCGTACATAGATGCACAAAGGCGCATGCGCTCATAAATACATTGCCAGCGTTTTATTATTTGTTCTTTTGATTTTTTATCAGTTTTTACTTTAGTTCTTTTTTTCTATCTTTTTTTCTGTTTTTTCCTTCCTTTTTTTTTTTTTTGCTTCCGTTTTGCTTTTACCTTTCTTTTTCTTTTACTTTCTTTGTCGATTTTCTATTCATTTTGGGTTTTTTTTTTCGTTTATTTTCGTAATCTTTTCTTCGACCGTTTTCTTTTTCCTTTTTTTTTTTCAATTCTTTGTCTTCTTTAATTTTATATCTGTTTTTTCCATTATTTTCCATTTTCCTTTTTTTCGGTTTTCTTTTTTTTTTTCCTTTTCTTTCTTTTTGTTTTTTTAATTTTTTTGTCTCTTTTCTTCATATTTCTTTTGATATTTCTTTTCTATTTTCTCATCCAGTTTTCTTTCTTGATTTTTAGTTCGTGGTTTTTTTTTTTATCTTTGTACATTTTTAAAACCTCCTTCATTTATTTATTCAGTCATTCAGTCCTTATTTAGTTCGTTCCTTCTTTTCCACTTTGCTCCATTCCCTCTTTCTTTCATTCATTTTCCCCTTTTCTTATTTTTGTTTAATTCTCTCATTCTAACCTGCCATCATTCTTTCATTCCTTCCTTAACTTCATTCCATCCTTCAGCATTTTTCCCTCTTCTCTTTTTTCATTTCCTTCCTTCCTTCCTTCCTTTTGCTTCATTCCTTCCTTCCTTCATTTCTTCATTCAATCATTCATTCAGTAATATATAAATAAATTTCATTACACCTTTCCCACTGTATCTGTCTATATTTCTGAGATGAGGTATTATGTACATTATGTACATTATTCGATCTATAGTCCTCATCTTTGGCGCCATATCTATTACAAAGTTTCGGCCGTTGTACGCTCCGGCCTTCTTCAGTATCTGTCTATATTTCTGAGATGAGGTATTATGTACATTATGTACATTATTCGATCTATAGTCCTCATCTTTGGCGCCATATCTATTACAAAGTTTCGGCCGTTGTACGCTCCGGCCTTCTTCAGTATCTGTCTATGTTTCTGAGATGAGGTATTATGTACATTATGTACATTATTCGATCTATAGTCCTCATCTTTGGCGCCATATCTATTACAAAGTTTCGGCCGTTGTACGCTCCGGCCTTCTTCAGTATCTGTCTATATTTCTGAGATGAGGTATTATGTACATTATGTACATTATTCGATCTATAGTCCTCATCTTTGGCGCCATATCTATTACAAAGTTTCGGCCGTTGTACGCTCCGGCCTTCTTCAGTATCTGTCTATATTTCTGAGATGAGGTATTATGTACATTATGTACATTATTCGATTTATAATCCTCATCTTTGGCGCCATATCTATTACAAAGTTTCGGCCGTTGTACGCTCCGGCCTTCTTCAGTATCTGTCTATATTTCTGAGATGAGGTATTATGTACATTATGTACATTATTCGATCTATAGTCCTCATCTTTGGCGCCATATCTATTACAAAGTTTCGGCCGTTGTACGCTCCGGCCTTCTTCAGTATCTGTCTATATTTCTGAGATGAGGTATTATGTACCTTATTTACATTATTCGAACTATAGTCCTCATCTTTGTCGCCATATCTATTACAAAGTTTCGGCCGTTGTACGCACCGGCCTTCTTCAGTATCTGTCTATATTTCTAAGATGAGGTATTATGTACATTAGTTACATTATTCGAACTATAGTCCTCATCTTTGTCGCCATATCTATTACAACGTACATCAACTTGTCTTCAAATTAAGTGTCGGCAGAAGAATTATTGTTGAACTTTTAAAAGGCAAGCTTAAATATTAATGCAATACTTACATAAAACGATAGATTTTGAGTTCTTGTATAGTTCATATATATATATATATATATATATATATATATATATATATATATATATACATATTTGTGTATTTTGGCTGCCATCATTCTTTCATGCATGTTTCATTGAATATGACAGACAAGGTGAAAACATTCTAATTATTGAATGGACTTCATAAAATAGGCTGCCAATTTCGTTGCTCTCAGTAAACGAATAAGATTCTTCTGGGCAAAACGTGGGGGATCTGTTTTCCATTGTAAGTAAATACTAAACTGATCCCCCAGAACTACTACATACGAGGGTCAGTCAATAAATAAGGTGAATTTTTCGCTATAAGGACTTCTAATACAGATAGAAGCTTACTTTTTTTCTTTTTCTTCAACGTAGTCTCCCAGCACTCTCACTCACTTTTCCCATCTGTGCACAAGTTTCCGTATTCCCTCAGCCTAAAAATCTTTGGACTGATCTCTCAGCTAGTCGCTCACAACACTTTTGACTTCATCGTCACTTTTAAACTTCGTGCCTCTCGTGAACGCTTTCAAGGGACCAAATAGGTGAAAGTCTGAAGGGGCAAGGTCTGGGCTGTAAGGGGGATGAGGGAGCAGTTCCCAGCCCATCTCGTTGATGGTCTGTACCGTTTGGGCTGCTGTGTGAGGCCTTGCGTTGTCATGATGCAAGATGACTCCTTCTGACTGATGACCCCTGCGTTTGTCCCAACAGATAAGCTCAAAGTCCTTGCAATGTCATCCACTGACACCCTTCTGTCAGACTGAATGAGGTCATTGACTGATTCGATCACCTCAGGAGACCTCACTTCTGAAGGCCTCCCAGGCCTGTCTTCATCCTCAACACTGCTCCGTCCTTCTTTAAACAATTTAGCCCACTTGTAGACATTTTTTGGCTGAAACATGTGGCACCATACACAATTGACATTCTCCTATGAATTTCAACCCGTTTGCACCCTTCAGCAACCAAAAACTTGATAACTGACCGCTGTTCAATCCTGGAGCATGTTTCTTGGTCGGCCATCTTTGTTCATCGCCAAAACTCTCAAAGTTTTTTTTTAATCTGCAAAAGAAATTAAATCCATGTGAAAAAGAAGTAAAACAAAAAAAATAAAAAAGAGTAAGCTTCTATCTGTATTAGAAGTCCTTATACCGAAAAATTCAACTTATTTATTGAATGAACCTCATATTAATATTAGAACTGGACAAAAATAATTAAAGTCACATGTGAAAACATTCTAATAATGGAAAGGACTTCATAAAATAGGCTGTCAATTTTGTTGCTATCAGTAGACTAGTATTAATGAGATACTGTTGAATACTAAGTGGGGGGTCGGTTTATATTGCTATTAAGTACTAAACTGCCCCCCTCTACGAATTACTACATAATATTATTGTTGTACAAATATACGCGCACGTGAAAACATTCTAATGACTTCATAAAATAAAGGACTTAATGCTATCAGTAAACGGTTAAGTGGGGGATATGTTTTCTATTGTTCTTAAGTACTTAACTGATCCCCTACCGGGTTTTCTAAATATTAATGTAACAATGGGATAACGTCAATTTTTCTTCTTTTTTTTTTCAACTCCGTTCTTGGTTTGACCGAGAACTTGTCAGCACTCATTTAAAAATTGTTTCCTTTGCTATGTGTAGCTACTTTTATTCATCTGTTTATTTTTTTTTAGTTCGTTATTTATTTTTATGTTAATTGTATTTTATTTTTTAATGTTGTTTTCTTCAGTTTATACTGAGCCCATTGAGTCTGGCACAAGGCCAGAAACATGTTGACGGATTTTGCTACAGAATTAATGGTCTGCTAGACATGTTTCAAGTCACGGTTATTATAAGTTATTTCTATGTTTCCTGTTTTCCTTTATTTTATTTTATTTCATTCCATCTTCGAAATTTTTGTTTGTTTGCTTGTCTTTCTTTCTTTTCTTATCTGACTTATTCAATGTTTCTTTGTCGTTTCTTTCTTTTCTTTCTTTCTTTCTTTATTTCTTTCTTATCTCACCGAGGTAATTTCGCTTTGTAATTTTTCTTTCTTTCTTTCCTTCTTTCTTTCGGACATAAATTTCGTAATATTTCTTTGTTTTTTTTCTTTCTTTTACATTCTTTCACTTTCTTTCTTTTTTTTTCTTTTTTCTTTATACATTCCTAATTGTTCTTTGCCAATTGATTTTTGTTTCTTTTTCTTTCTTATTAAGTTTTTCTTCTTCCTTTCTTATTCCACTTATTCTTTGCTTTCCTTTCTTTGTCCTTCTTTCTTTCTTTCACTCTTTCGTACATAAACTTCGTAATTTTTCCTTGCTTTTCCTTTCTTTCTTTCTATTTCTTTCTCCTTTCTTTTTTTTTCTTATTACACCTTTGTAATTGTTCGTAGGCATTTGTTTGCTTGTTTCTTTCTTTTTCTTCCTTATTACTTTTTTCTTCTTTCTTTCTTTCTTTCTTATTCCACTTTCGTAATATGTCTTACTTTTTTATTTCTATAATTTTTATTCATTCTCTTTCTTTCTTACATTCTTTTTCTATAATTTTTCCACCCTCGCAATTTGTTTGTTTGTCTTTTTTTTCTCTTCCTTTCTTTCCTTCTTTCTTTCGGACATAACCTTCGTAATATTTCTTTGCTTTTTCTTTCTTTTACTTTCTTTCACTTACTTTCGTTTTCTTCCATTTTTCTTTATACAGTCCTAATTGTTCTTTGCCAATTGTTTTTTGTTTCTTTGTTTTTCTTTCTTATTACTTTTTCTTCTTTCTTTCTTTCTTTCTTTCTTTCCTTCTTTCTTTTTCTTATTCTACCATTGCAATTTTTGTTTACCATTTGTTTATCACTTTCTTTCTTTCTTTTTCTTTCTTTCTTTTTCTTGCTTTCTTTCTTTCTTTCTTTCTACTGCTCTTTTTTTATTTCTGTCCCACCCTTTCATTTACCCCCTCCCTAGATTTTTCGTTCATTGCTAACCGCCACACCTACCACCTGCCTTACCCTTCTTTCATCCAATCCGTGTGCACATTATTTTTTTCTTTGTCGGTATTTTTTCTTTCTTTTTTTTTTAATTCGTTTCTATTTTTTGATTTTTTTTTACTCTCCCATTCTTTGGTAGCACATATAAATGTCAACAAACCTCTTGTCCAAGGCACAAGTTCAAGAAACACTCCAATCTCTTCAGCAATCGTCGCAGTGATGAACAATAAGCCTCTTGCTACGTCGACAATCTCTTTACATTAGAGAAATGTTTCTTAGGAGAACGTAGAAGGAAGTTGCCTTACAGGTCGACAGATGGGCTGAAAGCAAGGGAAGTAATCCTCTTATATAAATAGATACGCACACACACACACACAAACATATATACACACACACACACACACACATATATATATATATATAGTAAAAGTAAAAGTGTATATATATATATATATATATATATATATATATATATATATATATATATATATATATATATCACTTTTACTTTGTTTTACATACCCTCTCTTCTTATCCTGCTCGCATGTTTTCATCTGTATTTTTCAGACGTACGAGTCTTTGAAAATATATATCTGATCATATATATCGATAGGTATGTGTATAGATATTTGCGTTTCATTTAGTTTTCTTTTAAGGATGAAAAGCCGATTTGTATATCTACTTATTGCCATTTATACATTATCGATTATTACGAGTCAGTGATAAATGCTAGCTGTAGACAAGATGGCGTTCCGTCCCCAAAGTCAGGCCTATGAAACTACATGTCGGTCTAGCAAGGGAGGCGATACGCAGTTATAATATCGACAAGGTCGCAGATCACTATTGAACGCAGATTGCTAGGTTTGGATAATTTGGAAGCCCAATGATTTTCAATTTTGAATTCCGCTATTTAGAGAGGGGGTGCTAATTTTGAAACGCAACAGATTCTAAATGTTGAATGCCGTTATTTGCAACATCTGGGACTACTTTTGAAAAAAAAACAGTTATTGGAAATTTTCGATTTCGCTACCTGCTACGTTTGGGGCGGATTTGGAAAGTCCAGAGATTTCACATTCTGATTTATGACCGCTTGCAACTTGTGGGGATAATTTTGAAGAGACGGATATGCAACGTAATTGGCCCTGATCTGTCATCTCGTCTGCAGTCGCTCTCTCACAGACGTGCCGTCACATCCCTCTGTCTTTTTTACAAATATTTTCATGGTAACTGCTCCGATGAGCTGCTTTCACTGGTTCCCAGATTCATAAATTTAAGCGTTCTACTAGGCTGGCATCTCGCTCACACCCTTTCACTGTCGAAACTGTTAAATGTAGCCGTCTCTTCTACTCCAATAGCTTCATGTCTCGCACTTCTCAACTGTGTAACTCCCTTCCCTTTTCCTCTTTCCCTGATAGCTATAATCTCCAACTATTCAAATGTAATGTCAATCGATGTCTCCAGATGCCCTGATCTATCCCCTATCCTTCTCTTCATCCTTTCCTCTATCACTCCTATTTGCTCTCGCTCCACCTCTCTGTAACCCCTTGCGTGCTAGTGGCTTCCCGTCTTGCTTGGGGTGAAACGCTTAAAAAAAATCTACAATTCGCAATCTTTTCAGATTCTTTTGAAAGCGTAGCGATTCTAAAATTACACAACTTGCAACTTTTAGGAATACTTTTGAAAGCGCAACGATTCTCAAATTTCTATTTTTTACTTAATGTTTTTCACCGATAATACCACTACTAATACTACTACTAATAATAATTATCGCCTAGATATCGTGACCAAAGACCACAAGAGAATGTGCTTTCTTATTGACATGGCAATCCCTGCAGATTGTAATGTATCTCTGAGAATCTTCAGAAAACTATCGAAATTCAAGGATCCTGAAGTGCAAATCTAAAAAGATGTGTCATGTGAAAACATCAATCATTCCAGTTGTAGTTGGAGCCCTCAGATTGATTGGAAAAGGTTCCATCCGTTCATACATTACGAAGGGCTTTAGCTATGTAAAAAGTGTGTAATTTCAAAAACTGTCAAATTATAAGGACCTATAAAACGAGGTAACAAAATGTGACAACTTAAAACCACGATTATCCCTGTCGTGTTTAGGAGCATTGTGTAATAAAAAAAAGGGTACTGAAAATCATGTGAGTAAAATTCCTGGATACATCAGTATCCCAGATCTACGTAATATTAACTCCCTTCACCACTCCAGCAAATTCGAGAAAAAGATTTTCGCGATCCAGTGTGAAATTATTTTCTAACTATTGAAAACCTTCTGTTCAAAAGGTTCACTCCTTTATGTGAAATTAGATTCTGGATCTCACTTACCTATATAAAAATAGAAGCATGCTGCTTCTCGCAGTTCAAAACAATTTCAGAGTTTAATCTACATGTGCGTACACACATACAATAACCAGTAACTGCCGACTAAGCAGACTTGACTATAAACTCACAAACACATTAGGTTAACTATCATAAGGTAAGTCTGTCCACACAACACACTAAGAACACTTAATTACTTTATAAAACAAACTTCACTTCAAGGAAAATTGAACATATTATTGTTATTGTATATTTCTGAATTGAATATATAAAAGTTATTTTAACTGATATTCTGCTTCTACTTTTCCCACAGGAAAAATACCTTTTTACATTTGATTTAAACAGACCTGAAAATCGAAGTAACAAAATGAGGAAACTTAAAACTATGATTATCTCTGTTGCGGTAGGAGCATTGGGTATGGTAAAGTATGGTACCGAAATTTATGTGTATACAATCCCTGTTGTGATAGTTGCATTGGGTATGGTAAAGAATGGTACGGAAAATTATGTGAGTACATTCCCTGTTTTGATAGGGGCATTGGGCATGGTAAAGAATGGTGCCGAAAATAATGTGACTACAATCCGCGTTGTGATAGGGGCATTACGTATTGTAAAGAATGGTACCGACAATTATGTGAGTACAATCCCTGTTGTGATAGGGGCATTGTGTATGGTAACGTATGGTACCGAAATTTATGTGAGGTCATTCCCTGTTGTGATAGGGACATTGGGTATGGTAAAGTATGGTACCGAAATTTATGTGTATACAATCCCTGTTGTGATAGGGGCATTGGGTATGGTAAAGAATGGTACGGAAAATTATGTGAGTACAATCCCTGTTGTGTTAGGGGCATTGGGTATAGTAAAGAATGATACCGAACATTATGTCAGTAAAATTCTTGGACACATCAGCATCTCAGAGCGATAAAATATTATTTAGTGCGGAACTGCAAATATTATCCGCAAAACTCTCGCCATCTAAACAAAACCTCATAAATGTGCATAGATAAAACTTGTACAGAACCCTTTTTATTCATAGACCCCCGAAGGGGACTTGATAATTAGGCACTTAAAATTACTCTCTAGCAAGATTGTACCACACACCATCATTCATCTAATAATTGTGCATATCCCTTCCTTTATTAATTCGCAGGACCGTTACATTCTGCCTTTTCCCTCTATTTATTCCGTTCTGATCGCGAGGAAACACAAAGGACATATCAGAAACGCTACTTGGTTTCAGAGAAAGAAAGAAACAATAAAAGAAGTGTTTAACGTCTCCTGCTAATACCTCGTAAATGTTTTCCGTGAGAAAATAAAAGAAAGAAGGGAAGATAGAAGGGTTTAATTTCTATGAAATGAAAAAAAAAATTCAAATTCAAATATTTCAATTGTACCCTCTTACTTCTTCAAATAACGACAATCTTCCATATTTGTGATTGTTATTGCAATATTTTGTTAAAGCTGTTAAGCTCAAATATTTAATGATGCGATTGGTGAATTTCTACGGATATTTCATTGTCATAAAACTCGCCATGAGCTTATTCAATCATTAACTGAAAAATTAAGACATCAGTAATTTCAAATAGGCAAACAGTGTCATTTTCACGGGTTAAAACTACTACTAATACTAATACTAATAATAATGTACCAAATGCAGAAACGATGGCAAGGTAAACCTCTTCATGGTCACTTCTCTGCCGGTACCAAACAAACTGATGTAGACAAACACCGTAATCATCAATGGTTACTTAGTGCAGGATTGAAAGCTGAAACCGAAAGTTTTATTCTTGCTGCACAGGACGAATGCTTACTAACTAGAAACTATAATAATAATAATAATAATAATAATAATAATAATAATAATAATAATAATAAAATTTGGGCTAATGTAAAGAAAGTTAAATTCAAACTTTAGTAACGATAGTCTTTCAAATTTTGGTTAATAGACCAATAAGAATAACGCTGGTAATTAGTCAACTGTTTTCTGTCGTTTCGAAGTTCAAAGAAGGATTGGGAAAATGGGTTCTGTGAGAACTTATGGAAATAATCAGGTATTAAATTCTTACGCCTTTTTTTAATCATTTTCCTCCAAGCAAGACAATAAAGCCCCTAAGACACAAGGGGTTACCAAGAGTGAGTAATATGAGGGAAAAAAAACATCATTATGGAGAGAGAAAATAAAAGAACAAGAATTAAGAAGACAGAAGATAACGACTGACACTGGATTTAAATTTCTGAAGATCAGAGTTGAATGAGAAGGAAAAATCAGGGAGACAGTTCCACGACTGAGAAGGACGAGAAAAGAAACTACTAGTTTAGAATTTACAATTACATCAAACCATTTTTATTCTGTAACATGATGAGATCATGTCGCCAATTTCGTAATCGGCTTAAATTCATAAAGTCTAGGTACCAAAGAGAAAAGCAAATCAGAACAATTACTACGAAAAATTTGAGAGAAAAGGCAAAGGAAAAATGCGTTACGTTGGTGGGAAAGTGACTGAAGCCGAGATGCCAGATTAGGTCCTATAACATTGCAGGTTCTTCTTTGTACTTTAATAAGAATCTTAAAATATATAGCAGAAGCACCAGACCATATGTGGCAGCAACATTCACTGAAGTGACGAATGGTAGATTTATAAGTGTGATATATTCGGGCGAGAAAAATTACCCAGCCCGACACAGAGACCGACTCCATTTTTCCTGACCATTTATATATTAAGTGAACCAACTTTCCTAGCAGCAGATTTAGCATTTGATTCAATATAATCATTGCCCTTCATGTCAGCGGAAAATTCTAGCCTGAGAAGGAGCAATGAGTATCTCCTCTGGAGGTTAGCATCAGACATGGAAGGAAGAAAGGAGTTTCTCAGGCGACTAATAGAGATCAGTTTCGTTTTGGAGGCAGTAAAATTAACAAGCCATTCCTTGCCCCATTTAACAACAGATTGTACGTCATTTTATTAGATCAGCTACCAACTTGACTTATCGTATCGATCAAACTTAGTATGAAAACAAGAGTAAATAACATGTGGTGATAACAGGGAGACTAGAAAAAAATACGAGTTTGTGGACAGTGTTCAACAGTTCAAACAAAATGGAATCTACAGTTATAAAAGTCTCCTATTTTATGCTGTTTAAAATTAACGGTTTATTATTATTTGTTGAACCAGGAGACATATTTACTACTCCTATAGAGCATGTGGCATGTTTGAATGCCACACTGAAATCGAAGGGTATCGGAAATTTTGGTTATTATAACCTCCGCCCTTATGTTGTAAATACGGTACAGAGAACGATGCTACGAATTCCTGTAAATACCCGGGGTGGTAGTACCTGTTAGGGTCCCAACTATAGTGAACTCACAAGCACCATGAAAGATTGAAAATTCTTTTTTATAGTAAAACTAGCAGCATGGCCCGGCGTTGCCCGTGCTTGATTCAAAAATCGTACGACTCATACAGCAATCGCTATCACTTGACTTGAAATATTTTTGCCCTTCATCGCTTTTAAAGAAGTGCCCTTTGCCGTGCTGATGTTGCTACATGCCTTACTTCTTGCCTATCTCACACTGCGAATTTTTTCTAAGCTCTATACTAAACATTAAATCTGTTATAAAAAAAGAACTAAACAAAATGAACACAAAACGATCAGCTTTAAAAAAGGACTCGTAACTGGAAAAACCGAATGAAAAAAGAATGTTAACAACAAATACTTTTTCACACCCAACCCAGTTCTGCGGAATCAGAATCAACGTTGAGTTTAAGCAAGCGAATGAGCCAATTGGAGTAAAGTGACATGCAGATTTAAATTTTTCCCACTTGTGACGAATGCAGCTATCGATTTTTTTTTTTTGGCATGCTAGCATGCTAGTTAACATTCGCGTCAGACAGCTGTTGGCTCTCACGCTGGCCAATAGAATCTTCCTGCCTATTCGTGGTAGCCAGCTATAGGCTCTCACTCTGGCCAGTAGAAAATGGCCGCAAACTACATGAAAATTGCCGTAGAAGCATGAAAAAATCGATTATTTCCACTATCGATGGGAGTTGGGAAATGCAAAGTCGGTCTTGGCCTTCCCACTAACTTGGAGCATGTGCATGTATATTTTGGTGCAAATCCGTCGAAAATTGCGGCCGTGCATTCGTTACACACACACACACACACACACACACACACACACACACACACACACACACACACACACACACATCCTATCTTTTATAGATAGAGATTACCAACAACATATTTTCTTGCAGTAGAAAGCATACAGTTGCACTCAAAATATGTTTAGTTGAAACCATTAAATTGTGTTCAAAATATTTAGATTCCGGCATTAAATAACCGATGGCAAACGTGCTACATTGCGTATTTCCACCAGGTCAGATTTTTATAGCTAAGCCTCTCGCTACTCTATCGCCATTTCTATGGCAAATGTTCTGACGCATTACATTGATTACTTTCACCAGGTCAGATATTCACAGCTAAGGACGGCTATGCCACATACGCAGAGTCGAATCACCGTCATTCCCTTCGTATTCCATTGATAAAAACGGGTAGCTCCATCCATTCCCGAGAAAGATTATTTTATGGAACAGACTCCCGAGTGGTTGCTTCCCCGATCATTAAATTTTTAATTCAGTCAAGCCCAAATTCTGCACTTCTAAACTCGTCCAGTTACCTTCAAAAACAACCTGAACCAGTAACCCTTTGCCTTGCGTGAATTTCGGGCCTTGTATTGGGTGAAAACTTAGTAAAAAAAATTTCTTCACATATAAATTCTCACCTACCTGTGTGTAAGCATTTGTGTTGGTATTTCCGTGTGGATTCGTAAACTTACATATTCGTTTATTTGTGTACGTGTGTGACCACGTCCGTGTTTTTGTATCTGTGTGTGTGTGTATCTTTCATATACACATACGTGCGCGTGTGTGTCTTCCGTTTTTTTGGGGGGGGTATTATTTTCTGAACGTCTGTATTGCTGTGTAGGTGCATATGTGTGCGAGTCAACTTTGACATCAATGAACGTGTATCAGCGAACTTTTATGCTGATTGTAGTGCTCTTCAGTAAGATTAACTTTTTTTTTCTCTCCTCATCTTTTATCTTTCTTCTTTTTGATTTCTTTTTTTTTGCGCGGGGTGGGGACCTGTGCTTTTAATGTTGTCTTTGACAGAACTGAGTTTTAAAAACTTTTAATGTCTAACGTTCGATAGAATTTCCTTTTCGCTACGCATGCGCTCTCACTAATATGTCTAAAAGCTGCGTGCGCATGACAACACGGAGACAGAGCGGCTATGAATAAAACCGTCTGCCAACGATTCGTTATTTAATGTAGAAATGTCACTTGTCTCTCAAACTATGTATTTAGTCACAGACTCCGCTCAGTTCGCGACAATGTATGCATATATCTTCTCTTTTTCATCTGTAAACGTATATATACTTTTACGGGCAAACGCGTTGTCATAGAGGTAGACATATCAATAAGCAGAAAGCATAATAATGAAAAAAAGCATTTATGTTACACGGCAAATACTTCGTTTTTATCATTTTCCCCCCTTTTCAGTGCACTTAATTCGGTGAGTAGATCGAACATTATAGAATGAAATGTTCAGATCTAAATTCAGCTAAAACGTACGTGTCAACCTAGCTTTATTGATACACCATCGTGTATGCGTTTATATTCGATAGCATATCAAATGAATCTCATATCACTAAGCAAAACAAAAAGAAAACACAAATCCTACAAATCGTTAACAATAACATAAAATAATATCGCATAAACTATAAAAATGTTACAGTTACTAGAAGCGTTAAGCATTCAACAATATTATTGCTCCTAGCCTGGCATCTCGACTTCAGTTTCTCCGCCCCCACCCCGCGTAATGTTGCCTCCATCTGCCTTTTCTATAAATACTTTCATGGTAATTATTTGGACGAGCTCTTCGCTATGGTATAATATGAATTGTACATATGGGTTTAGTTAGTTTTTTCAGAGAGACATTGTGGTATTATGGTGGATGCATTAAGAAAGGTAAGTAAGAATGTTTTGTTTGGTGTTGGGAATATTGTTTGTAGGTTTGGGTCAGCGTTTGTGGCTAGCTAAGTTTAATATAAAGACAGAAGAAGACTGTCCTTTCCCTAATCCCCATCTTTGGCCTTGTGCCACATTTCTGTGTATATATCAGAATAAATATTGCTCTTCGCTATGGTATTGTATGAATTGTACATGTGGTGTTTAGTTAGGATTTTCATAGAGACAATGTGGTATTATGGTGGATGTAGTGAGAAAGGTAAGTAAGAATGAGTTGTTTAGTGTTGGGAATATTGTAGTATGTTTGGGTCAGTGTTTGTGGCTCGCTAAGTTTAATATTAAGACAGAAGTTCATTACTGGTTCCTAGTTCGAATTTGCCAAATATTTTTACCATTCCTTTCGTTGCCTACTTTGGCATTCACGTCTCCCATGACAATATTTTTTTCTTATTTTTATATTTATTTTTTTTTATTTTTTTATTTTTTTGCGGCAAGTACCAGGTAAGAAGTAACACCTGGTTATGAGAACAACCAACACGAATAAGGGACAGGAGAACCACAGGTGGACAAACAAATCAAAACAGAAAAAAAAGAAGATTATATAACTATCAACAAGAGATTCAGGAATGCAGTTTTACACTGCAAGACATATCCAAGTGCCGCCTGTGAAAGCAATGAGTATCTCCTCTGGATGTTAGCATCAGACATGGAAGGTAGAATTGAGTTTCTCAGACGAGAACAGTTTCGTTTTGGAGGCGGTAAAATTAACAAGCCATTCCTTGCCCCAGTTAACAACAGATTGTATCTCATTTTATTAGATCAGCTGCCAGTTTGACTTGAATCGATCAAACTCAGTGAAACAGAGTGAAATTAAAAAAGGCTGATGAAATTTTGGAGAGCCATGATCGTCTACATTCTCAAGTGGCACAGCTTATGGGAGAAGATATTATCATTGTTTATTGCTATTTTTGTTTCAAATACCGCGTCTTCGTGTGACAGTTCGTTTTATTGTATCGATTTCTTAAAAATTAATTTATGTATTATTCTAAATTTGCTAAAGTTTTATTGATGTTTTTTTTAATCGCGTTCGCCCCAAGCAAGGCAATAAAGCCATTAAGACTCAAGGGAGTACTGAGTTTGGAAGTAGGAGAAAACAGAAACATTACCAAGGAGCGACAACAGAAGAAAAGTAGTCAGGAGGATAGTAAATAGCAAATAACATTGACTGAAAAGCAGAGAACCGAAAGGGAGTATCACAAGCCAGGAGTGAGAAAAGAAACTGTCAGCATAGAACTTACGGTTGCTCATCTGTGAATTGGTGAGATCTTGCCACCAATCTTATCTTCGTCTTCCTCCTTCGTGTGCCGTGTCCACTCAGGACGTAGGTGAGCATGGCTCTCCACAACTTCCTGTCCTTTGTAGCTTTTAATAAACTTTTCTAACAGTGGAGGACTGACATTGAAAATAAATAAATTTAAAACAATTCCCCGAGTCAGACATTTAGAGGCTGAATTATAGCAGCGTACAAACGGTTCGAAATAGTTGAGGTAATTTTAGTTTTTTGATATTTTTATATATATATATATATATATATATATATATATATATATATATATATATATATTAGTAGTAATCTTATAAATATAAGTAACTCCACTCGTTTCGGAAAACCTTCGGTTTCTTGATTTGCAAATGATCAAATCAATATCGAAGGAAAAAAGGTATATAAAAAAGAAAGAGCCGAGAACGTGAACGCCTGTCGAAAACAATCGTTCAGCATGCAGGTCCAAAGCCCAAAGAAAAAAAACGATACGAGTACACAAAATAACTAAATAAAGTGCTCAATACAATAAGTAGAGCAGACCTAGTTCAACCTAGAGAGCCAGAGGATCCGCTTAGGTGAAACCTTGGTAGGTTTGTCTGGCTCTTTAGGTTTAATTATATATATATATATATATATATATATATATATATATATATATATATATATATATATGCACACACACACACACACACACACACACACACACACATATATATATATATATATATATATATATATATATATATATATATGGGAAGTGTTTTAACAGGGGACCAGAAAGATCGACACTGAGATCCGAAGATGCATTGGGATAGGCAAACATGCATTCCTAAAGCTAAGCAGAGTACTCAGAAACAGGAAAATTTCGCTAGAAAGAAGGAAAAGAGTACTGCTACATGAAATCTCTCCCCCTGTATGCCAGGGAGTACTGGATGCTCTCCTCAACGATGAAGAGAAGACTTGAAGCAACAGAAATGTGGTTTTCTGAAGAAGGATGCTGAGGATACCCAGCATAGCCGCGTACAGAACTGCTTGAAATAGACTATCCCATGAGTAAATGCTCTGTTTTATAATA
Source organism: Acanthosepion esculentum (assembly GCA_964036315.1). Lineage (NCBI taxonomy): Eukaryota > Metazoa > Mollusca > Cephalopoda > Sepiida > Sepiidae > Acanthosepion > Acanthosepion esculentum. Next base: position 22,820,377 of record OZ038494.1, on the reverse strand, counting down.
AATAGTATTAAACAATATTTACCGGACTGAATGTCCGAGAAATTCACATTTATCGGACACTCAGGCCGGTAAATGTTGTTTAATATTGTTTATTATAAAACAGAGCATTTACTTAAATATTTGTATCTATAAAAAGAATGTATAAACATAAAAATGTCTTAAAATAATTGTCGGACTTTGTCCATTTCATAATGTGTGACGTCATTTGTTTACGCCATGAGCAGATATGAATGTACGTGAGAGACTCATGGAAGATTAAAGTTTAAAGACAGTAAAATCGATCTTGCTAGCCGAACGCTCCTCTGTGGCCGAAACGGTTAAGGCACGTCACGCTATATGACGGCTCCGTATAGGATACAGGTTCGATTCCTGTCGGAGGACGAAAATTTTCTATAAAAATTTCTCGGACATTCAGGCCGGTAAATGTTGTTTAATATTGTTTATTATAAAACAGAGCATTTACTTAAATATTTGTATCTATAAAAAGAATGTTAAACATAAAAATGTCTTTAAATAATTGTCGGACTTTGTCCATTTTATATATATATATATATATATATATTCCATTTCTTTGGACTTTGCTTTCTAAAAGATATTTTCCCTATTCTGATGCGTCTTCAAATTTCTCTATTGGGTCTACCGTTTTCCGATACTACTTCTTCTTTATATGCCGTGTACACTCAGGACGTAGATAATCATGGCTCTCCACAACTTCCTGTCCCATGCAGCTCTTAGTAAACTTTGTCTTTCTGTTATCTCTTCTAATCTCTGTTCCGCCATCCATTTACTGAAGACCACTAAGCATGTTATGCGTTGTGTGTATCAGATTCACTAAGCCCTCTTTCCTCATTATGTGCCCTAGAAAGCTCAACTGTCACTTCCTGATGTTAAATATAAGTTGCCATTTCGCTTCTATTTTCTTTAAAACTTAGCCGGTGCTCGTATGTTCGCTCCATGGAATTCTCAACATCTTTCTGTTGCGTTAAGTGTCTTCTTCACCTTTAAGCGGATTGTCCAACACATTATCAAACGCCTTTGCGCAATGGAACCATCAAAATGGGCCCAAGTCTCCAAGACTTGATTAACCATGTTTATTCAAACATTAAACGCCATTTCATGGATGCAAAACTGCCTTTGTGAGAGGGCCAAGCTCCCAAGAATCAAATTTTGGATAAAATTAACTGAAAACGTCTCCAAGAAATTCCCAAAGAAAGCATGAAGTACTTCTCCATTGACACTGTGGTTGAAAAAGAGCAGACAGTGAATTGTCCAATAGAGTTCCTGAGCTCAATGGACCCTCTTGGAATAGCATCACGTAAACTGTAACTACAACAAAATGCGCCAATTATGCTATTGAGAAATCAGGATCCTCTAAAGCTTTGTAATGGAACAAAGTTAATTATCAAGAAGTTGCTTCCTCATCTCTTGGAAGCAGAAATTCTTACTGGTCCAGGAAAGGAGAAAGTATTTTAATTCCAAGAATCCTCTTAATTTGTCCAGATCTTCCTTTTGAGTTCAAAAGACTTCAGTTTATAGTGGAAGTGAGCTAAGTCAATCACTAAGGCCCAAGAACAATCATTGAAATTAACTGGACTTCATCTACTGGAACCCTGTTTTTCTCACGGACAGCTCTATGTTTGTTATTTAAGGGCTGGGAATGGAAGCAAGCAATTTGTACTGACCCCAAATGGGAAAACCCAAATGTTGTTTATGATGCAGCTATGCAATAAGTTCCAAATAGACAAATTGTATCATAGTTTTAATGAAAACTTAATTGTTTGAATAATATTCAACACTCAACGCATGAAGTGTTATCTTTGGGCTGAAGACCCAATCCAGAGCCATCCACACAGGTACGCATCCTTCTGTAAGGCTCTTCCTGATAACATTTTGAGCTTAGTCATCGTGTTCTTTGTTCCGGTCTCTTTGAGGAATCTGCACCGTTCAAGTCCTATCGCCAGTCTGATTCTGCTGCGCCCACTATTCATCAGAATTCGGACGATATGTTTCAGTATATGCTTCATTAAGCTGATTGTCCGATGAAGTTCACATTCGTTTATACCTGGCTTCTTAAGCAGAGCTATCAAAATAGATCTACTTCCGGTATAACACCACTGTTGTAGAATTCTTTTTTTTTCTGTGATCTTGTCTATGACGAAATCGTCTGAAGCCTCCAGCATCGCTGTTATTATTCCGTCTGGCCCTGCCGCTTTGATTCTGTTCAATTTGGCCATTGTTGTGTCTACTTCGGTTTTACTATCTCCAGTCCGTAGATATGTATGTGTGTTATGAGTCCTTGCCTATAACTACAGAATGAACTCTTCCTGACACTATGTATACTACGCCTCTCAAGAGAGAGAGGGGCGAATCGAGTCGAGCCGATAGTAGTTCACTCCAAACCAGACTGACAGTCATACTAACACCTTCCACATCTTGTATTATTATTCCGTGTAATATATCTTCGTTATTTCTACTCTTGTGTTCGTGTTGTTCTTCCTTGGTCCTAACCTGGACCATAACAATTTCCTTTGGACTTTCTTTTATTCTTCTTTCGTTTAGTTTCCTTCTTTCTCATTCTTTCATTCACTTTCTTTCTTTTCCTCTGGTTTTACTTTTTTCTTCTTTCATTTATTTTCCTTCTTTCTTTTTGCATTCATTTTCTTTCTTTTTCTTTGGTCTTTCTATTTTTCTTCTTTCGTTTATTTTCTCCTTCCTCTTTCTTTCATTCATTTTCTTTTTCTTTAACTTTCGTTTTTTTTTCTTCTTTCGTTTATTTTCCTTCTTTCTCTTTCTTTCATTCATTTTCATTCATTTCTGTTATGGGTCCTTACCTATAACTACAGAAAGAACTCTCCCTAACACTATGCATACTACGCCTCTCAAGAGTGAGAGGGACGAATCGAGTCGAGCCGATAGTTGTTCATTCCAAACCATACTGACAGTCATACTAACACCTTCCACATCTTGTATTATTATTCCGTGTAATATATATTCGTTATTTCTACTCTTGTATTCGTGTTGTTCTTCCTTGGTCCTAACGTGGACCATAACAGATAGATAGATAGATAGATAGATAGATAGATAGATAGATAGATAGATAGATAGATAGATATTAACAGAATTAGATAGATAGATAGTGTTATGGGTCCTTACCTATAACTACAGAATTAACTCTTCCTAACACTATGTATACTACGCCTCTCAAGAGAGAGGGAGGAAACGAATCGATCCGAGAGTAGTTCACTCCAAACCATACTGACAGTCATGCTAACACCTTCCACATCTTGTATTATTATTCCGTGTAATATATCTTCGTTATTTCTACTCTTATGTTCGTGTTGGTCTTCCTTGGTCCTAACGTGGACCATAACAGATAGATAGATAGATAGATAGATAGATAGATAGATAGATAGATAGATAGATAGATAGATATTAACAGAATTAGATAGATAGATAGTGTTATGGGTCCTTACCTATAACTACAGAATTAACTCTTCCTAACACTATGTATACTACGCCTCTCAAGAGAGAGGGACGAATCGAGTCGAGCCGATAGTAGTTCACTCCAAACCATACTGACAGTCATACTAACACCTTCCACATCTTGTATTATTATTCCGTGTAATATATCTTCGTTATTTCTACTCTTGTGTTCGTGTTGGTCTTCCTTGGTCCTAACCTGGACCATAACAATGTATATTGCCAGTTATTCTCTTTCATGAGAAGAGTTCTCCAATTCCAAGTGGATCCAGTGAGTTAAGGAACTCTGTTGGATAATTCACTGCCTGCTCTTTTCCAGCCACTGTTTCAATGGGAAAGTACTTCATGCTTCAGTTTCTTTCCATCTCAGGACGATTTCTTTCTTTCTCTAATATCAGTGCTCCCTGCTTGGACATTACGCATCAAGTGTTTTTGTCATGTTTATTCTCTTATTTTGCATGAATATCTACTTTATCTGTGATACACATTATTTCTATTTCGGCACATTTTTGTTGAGCCATTCCTCTTTAGCCTACCTGCATTTGTTCTTTATTCCTTTGTATAGTGTCCTATATTCCGTCCCGAATCTTCGCATAGTTTTTCCTATTTTCCATCATGTCCATAATTTCGTCTGTCATCCATTCATTGTTTTTTTTTTTGTCTACTTTTCTTTGGGGTGATCTCGATTGCTGATGTCACTAAAGCTTATCTTAAAGTGTTTCCATTTTTCTTTTTGTACTTTGTTACTGCTTTTCACACTGTATTTTCCTATATATTCGGGTCATTCAAGAGTCTTCCAAATTGCTATTTGAGTTCTACCTTATCCCGCCATCCATTTACTCCAACTCACTAAGTCGCTTATGCATTGTTTTCTTCTGTGTTTCTTGCGCCCTGTGAGTATAAAATTTTCCACGCCGTCTTTCCTCACTACGTGACTATGTAATACGCCAAGTGTAAATGTATACTTTTGCATTTAATTTCTTTGACGTTTACAATTTTTCATCGATACATATATATATATATATATATATATATATATATATATATATATATATATATATATATATATATGTAGTAAAAAATTATCGGGATTTTCGCCATAAACTATTTTCATATATCAACTTATAGATCAATAAATAGTGCTACAAAAACAGTGCTCAATGTAAATTATAAAATATACAGAACAATACGCCGTATATAATGGAAAAATATACAATATCAATAAAATCAACAGTATATACAATTTATAAAATATTTATACTATATAAAATGTACACAATGTAAAAAAGAATTAAAATGTATAAAGGATATGGAGTGTAAACTAAATATACAAAATATACAATATAAAAATCATACAATGTATAAAGAATATACAATTTATATAAAATATACAGTATAAAATATTAAAAAATACACAATGGAAACGTATTCAATTGATCAAGAATATACAATACATACGATGTATATATAATATACAATATAAAATACTACTCAATGCAAAAATGTATACATTGTATAAAATATATACAGTATGTATAATGAACAAAATGTAAATTATGAAACATAGAAGTATACAATGTATAAAAAGGTACAAAATATGAAAAATATACAATGCCAAATGTATACAATGTAAACAAAAAAGATTATACAATACAAAATATACAATGCAAAAGTATTCAATTTATAAAAAATATACATTATAAAATATAAAAATATACAATGTAAAAAGTACACAATATAAAAAGAAGATATAGTGTAAAATATGAAAATACATAATAGAAAGAAGTATACACTGTATAAAAGTTACAGTATATAATATAAAATATATACAATTTAAAATGTATACAATGTATGAAATGATACAGTATACAATATAAAAATTATACAATGTAAAAAGTATACAATGTATAAAAAGGTAAAGTATATACAATGTATAAAAATATGCAGTATAATATATAAACGGTATAAAATATATGAAAATGATAGAGTATGTAATATGAACAATATACAATTATAATAAGTATACAATTTATAAAAGTTATACAGTATACAATCTAAAAAATATACAATTTAAAAATGTATACAATGTATAAAAATGATACACTGTACAATATAAGGCATTTACAATGTAAAAGGTATACAATGTATAAAAAGATAATATTTAAAAGAATACAATGTATAAAATGATAGAGTATGTAAAAAGTATACAATGTACAAAGAAGATATAGTATACAATTTAAAACTATACATATAAATATACAATAAAAAAAGATTATACAACTTACACAATATAGAAATATACTATTTTAAAAATATACAATATAAAATTACAGAATGTATAAAAATAGAGTATACAATATAAAAATATACAATGTTAAAAATATACAATATAAAAAGTATACAATGTAAAAATGGATACAGTATGCAATATAAAATTATGCAATATAAAAATTTAGAATATAAAATGTATACAATATATAAAAATATAGAATATAAAATATATAGAGTGTACAATGTGAAAATATAAAATAAAAATATACAATATAAAATATACAATATAAAATGTATACAATATATAAAAATATACAATATACAATATAAAAAGATACAAGCTAAAAAGTATACAATGTATAAGAATATACCGTATACAAAATAAAAAGATATAAATTTTACAATCTAAAAAGTATACAATGTATTAAAATATATATGTCTAACCACATTGAGCACTGTTTTGTTTACATCTTATATTACATTAAGTAAATAATTATTCGCTTACCTGTGTATACACGCTAACTCAAGTATATACAGTCGCTAATATCTAATTATTTGGTTTATATATATATATATATATATATATATATATATATATATATATATATATATATATAAGGCTAATGTCAGTGTGTCACAATTTTCAACTTTACTCCTGGAGGCTGGAGCTCAACATATACTATTTTGGAATCAGACCGACTCCATGAAAAAAATGAAATGGACCCGTAATCCTGAAAATTTTGGATTCCCAAGTTTTCATTACTGCGATTGTTTTTAATGATTTTTTACGTCATATTTTGCGACGAATTTTTTGTACGATATAATATTTTATAACTTAGAAATAAATTTGGGAATTATCAAAATTAATTGTATATTTTCACCGAAAGTCACTGATGAAATAAGAATAATTGTTTGTACGGAAAATAAGGACCTACGTACATCACATTATCTTTAAATTAAGTGGCGGCAGAAAAATTATCGTTGAACTTTGAAAAGGTAAGCTTAAATATTAATGCAATACTCAAATGCAGCGACCAATTTTGTGTTCTTCACTAGTTTATTATTGCCTATCGCATCTACTCTTCCTTATCTATTGTGATGAAGGGCTAATCAAGAGCCCTCTACAGGAGCTAGCTTAAATGTCGCCTCATAAGTCGGCATTAAACTAGTATATATATATATATATATATATATATATATATATATATATATATATATATATATATATATATATAAATGGTGATTAAAAAAATGTTAACACTGTGGGAGTCTCTTTTCTTTAAATAGTGTGTCCATTCTGTCGATCATGGCTCACTACACATTCCTTTTTTAATTATCTGTAAACTGCATGATTTCTTGGGAAATATAGTCGTTTCCCGATGCCTTTTCCACGCTGGGAATTTCAATGTAATTCTTCATCTAGGCTGGCCATCACCCAAGACGAGACAGTTATGTCTTCCTTGCTGCTATCATTTTTCAAAAAAGTACCCCCGTATAAGTGCTAACCTTTTATCGAATCACCTTCGGGGGGTGGGTCGGCTAGACTCATAAAATGTTTTGGCAGGGAAGATGAACAAGTGAAGACTTTGAAATCATAACAGGAGTACTTTTTTTTTTTAAATCAAAGTATTTCTTTTAGAAGTGTTAACCATTTTTATAAAAGTCGCCCTCATTTGGATGTAGAGACAGACAGAGAGTTAAAGAATATGCTTCATCCTTTCTTTCTTTTTTTTTTTTCTTTTTTTTGTGCTATCCCCAAACTTAGAAATCCAAGAAGATAGGAATGCCCAGCGATTTCCTATTGAGCAATTCTATTTTTACCGGTCTTAATTACACATTTACCGTTTGCCTTGACTGTGTTTAATCTTATTCCAGCGATAAGATTAGGCGATGAGTTTTTCGCTACCCTCGATTCATCCACATACATAATCAAATTGCTTTACGTTTATTGGGTTTCAAGTAAGAAAAGCTTGATATAGATCTTCACAGCGAATGGCGAAAGCGAGGGAATTGTTGATTTTCATTCTCCTTTTTTTTTTCCTTCTGCCATGTTTATCTGTTTCCTCCACCTATTTCTCTCCCTTCCTTTCTGTCCTTTCTTTATTTAAATTATCGAATCTTTTTTCTTTCTTTCTTTCTTGGAGTTATCTATCTTTCTTTTTTCTTTTCTTATCTTCTTTCGTCTAAATTTTTTTTCATTCTTTTTTTTTTTTAGTTATCTAAAGACTTTTTTTGGTTTCTATAACATTGTTTCTTTGAGTTATATAACTTCTTTATACTTTCTTTTTTTCAGTTATTTAACCTTTTTTATACTTTCTTTCTTTGACTTATTTAACCTTTTCATATTTTCTTTATTTGAGATATTTAAACATTTTTATACTTTCTTTCATTGAGTTATTTAACCTTTTTATGCTTTTTTTCTTTGATTTATTTAATGTATTTTTATAATTTCTTTCAGTTATTTAACCTTTTTATAATTTCTTTCTTTGAGTTATTTAACCCTTTTTATACTTTATTTCAGTTCATTATTTACATTATTCGGACTATTGTCCTCATCTTTGACGCCATATTTATTACAACGTTTCTGCCGTTGTACGCTCCGGCCTTCTTCAGGTAGTTGGAATGTCGAACTGAACCCTTTATTTCGCTCACTGGGGTAGACTGTTCTAGTTCCACGTGCCATGTTTAATGGATGTAAGTTATCAGTTAGCTCCTGTTAATTTTTTCCTCTGAAAGTTCTCCACTGCATTAACCGGGTATTGAACAGACACTCTTTGGGTCCTGTCACTGGATCTAACCAACGCCTTTATCCACTGTGCCATGTGTCCTTGAAATAAAGGGTTCAGTTCGACATTCCAACAACCCGAAGAAGGCCGGAGAGTACAACGGCCGAAACGTTGTAATAAATATGGCGAAAAAGATGAGGATAATAGTCCGAATAATGTAAATAATGTACATAATACCTCATCTCAGAAATATAGACGTTTATTTCAGTTGTTTAACCATTTTATGCTTTCTTTCTTTGAGTTATTTAACCTGTTTCACACATTCATTCTTTGAGTTATTTAACCTTTTTTATACTTTCTTTGAGTTTTTAATCTTTTCTTATGCTGTTTTGTTTGTTGTTCTAACTATTAAATATATCCAAATATATAAATGAACTAACAACCGATACCGATAAACTAGCCGTTAGAAAAAACAAATAAAGATAATCAATCCAAATAAATACATGAAATAATAAACAAATTAAAAACTGTTCCCGCCGAAATAATAGTGAGAACAAACTACAACAATCAACCCCAAAATTGAACAAATAGCTTTAATTATCTTCCCAAACAATTAAACAATTAAATAAGCTATATAAACAAATTTTACTACGTTAATAAAAACACCGATCAAAATAAAAATTAAAAAATAAATAAATATATAAGATAAAAAATAAATATAAAAAATAAAAATAAATAAAAACAAGCAAAATAATTTAACCCAAATAAATAAATAAACGACTTCCGGTAAAATAACCGCCAAAATAGACTACCCACAATGCCCCCCTAACCCGTATATATAAATAGCCGAGAAAAATAACAGCAATCGTGGCCTGACGATTGCATCTAGCATGAAACAGACTGTCGCCTCTAAGTGTTGACTTCTGTGTTCACTTTTATATTTACACACGCTCTATCTCTGATATTGAGCACTTTATCCCATGAATATAGCACATCTTAAGACTATATTTCTTCATTTATATATATATATATATATATAAATTATATGCTCTAAATATAGACATGAAAACGATAATTGTTGTTGTTATTGTTCTTCTTCTTTTCTGTGTCATGACCCTTCAGAACGTTGATGATCGTGGCTCTCCACGATTTTCTGTCCTTTGCAGCTCTTAATACTCTCGGTCTTTTTCTTATCTCTCCGAAACCATGCTCTACCCTCTATTTACTCAAGCTCGCCAGGTAGGGTATACGTTGTTCTCCTCTGCCCTTCATGCCTTCAATCTGACCAATGAGTATCAAATTTTCAAAGCCCGTTTTCCTCATTACGTGTTCTAGAAATTTCGACTGTCTCTTCCGGATAAAACAGTATGAGTTCCCATATTCACAACGTTTCAGCCGTTGTACGCTCCGGCCTTCTTCAGGTGATTGGAATTTCGAACCGAACCCTATATTTCGTCCACCGGGGTAGATTGTCCTAGTTCCACATGCCATGTCATGTCCTCAAAGACACATGCCCCAGTGGATAAAGACGTTGGTTAGATCCCGTGACTAGACCCAAAGAGTTGTGAGTTCAATACTAGGCCACAGCTGTGGTGAACCAAAACTTGGAGACTTGAGTTAAAGGGAGATAACTGAGACATCCGGAAGAGACATGGCAATAAAGGGTTCGGTTCAAAATTCTAATCACCTGAAGAAGACCGCAGCGTACAATCACCGAAACGTTGAGAATATGGCAATGAAGATGAGGATAATGTAAATAATGCAAGTAATCGTAATACCTTATCTCAAAGATATAGAAGCCGAAACGTTATGAATATAGCAATATAGGTGAGGATAACAGACCGAATAATGTAAATAATACAAGAAATCATAATACCTCATCTCAGAGATACAGGCATGTAAATTATTTGAGTGAAAATTAATCGAAAGGCCAATTATACTAAATGATAATTTTTCGAAATGAAAAATTCTACATGGCAATAAAAAATGTAAAAATAAAAAGAGAAATCACGTAAATGATAATTATTCGAAAAAAAGTATAGTTAATAAAAGAATTTAGCAAGAAAAAAAATCCTCATAACCTTACGTTATATAGTGACTTTCTAAGCGTAGGTTAGATGTGGCACAAGGCCGAAAGTATGGGGCACCCAGTGAGGATCGAACTCACTACTCAGTCGTAATTGCCAACATAGAAGCACTACAATTTTCTGTCTTTCTTTTTTGTTCATTTATTTACAACAATTTTATTTTTTTTGCGAACTATTCTTTCTTTCTTTATTTTCTCCGCTTTTTTTATTAGTGTTTTTCTCTTATTTGTTTTCTTTCAGTTATATATTAATTGTCAGTTACATATTACTAGCTTAATATCCGCATTTAAAGCAACATTTAATGTGTGGGGGGGGGGCTTTTGATTCGGCCTTCATCACAATAGCTAGGGAAGAGTAGATGCGATTGTTGGAGCTGACTCATTTTATAGTTGACCAATAGAGGATTTAACCCATCAGAAGGCTCAAAATATTCAATACGACGTGTATAAAGGCGGCCATGTTTTTTTCCGAAATATTCACTGCCAGCCTTTGATATCGAAGACTGAAGAATTACGGAACAGCTGCTGGTGGTATTGGCGATATAGTCAGATTCAGTAGAGTGTCTGACTCGTGAGTGTTAATCTTTAACGTTGTTTCATTGAACAGATTACGTACTGCGCTGGATTCTATATTCGTAGACTATGACGAACATGGTCAACAGCGATAGGCATCAATAAACTACAGAAGAAATCGAAATTGGTCGCTGCATTTAAGATTTGGATTAATATTTAAGCTTGCCTTTTAAAAGTTCAACGATAATTATTCTACCGCCACTTAATTTAAAGACAATTTTATGGACGTAGGTCCTTACTTTCCGTACAAACAATTACTTTTATTTCTTGGATGACTTTTTTATTTTAAACTAGCTGCTACAGAAGGCTCTTCGAGTTTGAGAGTCCTTAAGACTTTGCCTATTCTCAGCATTGGAAGCTCTCCTGGCTGCCGTTTGATCTGGGTTCTAGTTTGAAACGGACTTTCTTTTCTTCACTGCAGCCTTGGCTCTTTTGATTGCAATCTGGTCCTCTGTTGGCGGAGATTTCTATTTGCGAGGCATACTCCTGCTATGTGCGTAGGCAACAATTATCTATGGAAGAACTCAAAATTGATCGCTACATTTAAGTATTGCGTTAATATTTAAGCTTACCTTTAAAAAGTTCAACGATAATTCATTCTCCTGCTTCCACTTAATTTAAAGACAATTTGTTGTACGTACGTCCTTATTTTCCGTACAAACAATTTTTTTTTTAATTTTATGATTGACTTTCGCTGGATTTTGCAATTAATTTCGATTATTCCCAAATTTATTTCCAAATTATAAAAATTATAGTATAAGAAAATTCGTCGAAAAAGCTCACGTAAAAATAGCCGAAAACAATCGCATTAATGAAGACTTGAGAACCCAGAATTTCAGGATTGTGAGACTGGATCTGTTCTGGAAGGTTTTTAATTTGTTCACGGCGTCGTTCTGATCCCGGAATGGTATGATATGTTTAAAAATGGCCTCGAGGAGTCAAGTTGAAGAAGTGATACACAGTGACACACTGAGATTCGCATTTATTATAAAGAATTCTTTATTTCTTTTCTCAATTTTCTTTCTTACTTTTCCTTCACAAATTTCTTTCTTTTCACATATTTATGATTTCTACTTCCTTTTTCCTAATTTTCTTTCTTTCTTTTCCATCACTGAAGTTTTCTTTTTCATCACTTATTTATTCTTTCTTTCTTTCTTTTCCTAATTTACTTTTTTCTTCTTTTCCTTCAGATTCTTTCCTTTCTTGTCACTTATTAATTCTTCCTTACTTTTTCTATCTTTCTTTCTTTCTTTTTATCTTTCTTTATTTCTTTCATTCTTTCTTTTTTTCCTTCACAGATTCTTTCCTCTGTTGCCACTTACGTATTCTTTCTTTATATATTTCTGTCTCTTTTTCTTTCTTTCTTTCTTTCTTTCTTTCTTTCTTTCTTTCTTTCTTTCTTTCTTTCTTTTCCTCCACAGATTCTTTCCTTTCTTGTCACTTATTTATTCTTTCTTTCTTTCTTTCTTTTTTCATTCTTTCTTTTTTCTTTTCCTTCACAGATTATTTTCTTTCTTGTCATTTATTTTTTCTGTCTCTCATTCTATCACAAATTCTTTCCTTTCTTGTCACTTATTCTTTCTTTCTTTCGTTCTTTCTTTCTTTCACATCTTCTTTCCTTTCTCGTCATTTATTCTTTATTTATTTATTTCTTTCTTTTCCTGTACAGATTCTTTTCTTTCTTGTCACTTATTCATTCATTCTTTCTTTTCCAATTTCTTTCTTTCTTTCTCTTCAAAAATTTCTTCTTTCCCGTCGTTTCTTTTTCCTTCTTTTTTTCTTTTACTTTTATATTCTTTCTCGTGATTTTTTTATTTTATCTGTTCAGTGCTTTCTTTCTTTCTTTCTTTCTTTCTTTCTTTCTTTCTTTCTTTCTTTCACTGCCTCCTTTTCTTCACCGTCTGTTTGAGTATCGAGTTCCGACCTTCAGGGGCAAAACTTTTAAAGGATGGATAGTCTTCATCTCCAAACTGATATTCCTCTAGTCTTCTGATTAATCGGCCCACGTCTTTTGCCGACTGAATCGCCTCCTTATTATCGCGTTGATAATCGAGAAGCGAACATATATGACACTCGTCAAGACGAGAGAAAGGCGGAGGTTGGTGCGGACGCCATGGGAAAAAAAGCGAACACACCACCCTGCCAATATCTAATAAACACTCGATTAATTTATATCCTTTGGCATGTGCAAGCGTTGGTATGTTCAGGTGTGCAGATATTAATGAACCTTTCTCGCGACTATCTCTTTCAACGCTTCTGATCGCGGTTCGAATCCGACAAAAGATGGTAAAGTGAATATCACATTTCATGGTGCACGTCAGAAGGTATGTTGGTTTGATGAAAGTCTTTTCTCATGCCCCATATATATATATATATATATATATATATATATATATATATATATATATATATATATATATATATATATATATATATATTCATTGAATGTTTTTTTGTGAAAGTATTTATTTATATTTTTTTTTGCAACTTTTCAGTTGTTTTCTCCATATTATATATATATATATATATATATATATATATATATATATATATATAATTCAAAAATACGCTTTTAAGTAGGCGCCCGAGGGGGTCGTCAGTGATGTTTTGACTTGGTTCATCAGGGAGTTTCGGGTCTTTCAACATCATACTGCCCATCACCAAATCGACCCAATCAGGGGAGATCTAACCCTGATTCCCCCTCACTTTTAAAACGCTAACAGTTACTCTGGCCTTTTTAAAGAATTCTACGAAGAAAGACCACGTATTCCGCACATACGATTGGCTGTTTGTACAACCAATCAGCTGCGCGAACTATTTTTAAATGGCCCGCAGTGGGGACTAGCTATTTTTTTTTCTTTGGTGGATAGCAGCTTCAATGGATAACCGAGGAGGTAATCTTAATATTCCTAAGTTTAATCCCTTCCCTAAGTGTTGCATCGTTTAAATATTGCCGGTTGTATTTTATATATATATATATATATATATATATATATATATATATATATATATATATATATATATATATATGTGAAAATTTTATTTAAAATGCTATCCGTGGGATTGTTATTGATTATTAAAACTGTTTATTGTTTATTGTTTTGTTTACTAGTCATGTTTTAAAAAACAAAACAAAAAAAGACCTTGTATTTTTGTCTAAGTTTGAATTGAAACGTATAGATTTTAAATTCGGAAAGCAAATCTGATGAGTGAAGCGAAAATACCTCAGATATTGATAGAATTCGAAGTTGAGCCTACAAAAATCTGTACAGACTGGGTTGATGGTGCATTCAGAAAAATACCGCCATGTAGATCATATGTGTGTGTACGACCAGAATTAATATGACCAAAAGAAATAACTATAATTATTTTTATGTTGCACTGCTTTCAGACTAGTGGCATTTTTTCTTTTATTAAATTAACTAATAATAACAAAACAAAAGTCATTGAAATAAAGCAAGTTCAGTCGACCAATGATGACAATTCCAGAACAACGTAACTATAAACAATTTTTTCTCTCCTCTGCCAGCCGCTATGATGGAGAAAGCATTACCTCGAACCGTCGCCAGTGAGACACGCTGCAAGAGCCACTCCGCGAGGCTCGTTCCTTAATCGAGACGCAATCACACCAATATTAAATCTATTTTATAATTTGAGTGATGGGTGGAAGCGGGCTATTAGGTTTATGTACGCCTCCACAGACACATGCACACGCACTCTGACGCACACAAAATGTTCCCGACTTTTAAAAAAAAAAGACATCTCGATCCCTGAGTGAATTATACATTTCTATTTTCTGATCCCACAACAACTTATCTTCTTATCTCTACAATCAGTGGCATGATAGCCAGGCTATAAAATAATACAATTAAAAAAAAACTGGAAAGAAGGCAATAAACAGACAGATATATCAAAGATTTTGTCCTCACTCCTTATTTGTCAAAAACAATGTTTACATTTATAGAATTGTTTCAATTAATATTAAAATCCCGAAATGCGTTTTTTTTTAAATTTCATACACAGATATTTAAATATATATATATATATTAGTTAAAGGAAACGAATCCTTTTAGCATCTAAGTTATACCCTTAGTATACTTTGTAAAAGATTGTAATGAGCCCGACTACCATTGCTGCCCTAGAGTCGCCACTGATAAATATATAAATATATATATGAAATTTCCCTAATATACTATATATATATATATATATATATATATATATATTTCTTTTCATTTTTCGTTTCAACCTTTGGAAGTAAAGTCTGATGATCCGCTGTCCTTTAAAAGGGCTGTGGTGAAATAATTTATTACATGGATAACCTAGTTTTTCGTAAACTAAATCTCTATATATAACGTGTATATATATATATATATATATATATATATATATATATATATATATATATATATATATATATATATATATATATATATATATATACACGTTACACTATATATATATATATATATATAGTTTATGAAAAACTAGGTATTCCGTATGGGTAGACCCAAGGAGGATAAAATCCAGAGAGCTCAATGTAAATCAGAGCTAATAATTTCAATAAAAACAGACCACTTTAAGGTTCCATGTAATAAATTATTTCACCACAGCCCTTTTAAAGGACCGCGGATCATCAGACTTTACTTCCAAAGGTTGAAACGAAAAATTAAAAGAAATTTACACACTTTTGACGGGCAGTATTAAGCATATGTAAATTAACGCGGTGAGGAAGTGAGGGGCGAGAGACATGATTGAGTTAGATGTAATTTAATATTTCTATTCTTTCATACTTAATATTACTTGAGGAGGTCTAGACATTGACACATTTAATCGGTTAACTCAACGGAAGTTATATATTGATATAGAAGGGGGAGAGGAGAAAAAAACTAAAAAGAAAAAGAGAGAAGGAAATCATGAGAGAAGTTGTCACTGACTTTCTTTGGAATGAACAAAATAGACGCTGACGTTTTGCTTTACTTTGAAAGTGTTATTTTGGGGGTTTATAAATATTATAATGTTTGATATACGTATGAATGTTTAAACAGTCTACAAGGAATTTAATTTGATGTTTGTTAGCGATTTAATTTTTTTTTAAACTTTATTACAAAAAATTGGGGGGGGGTTTAATATGAAATAGTCGATTAGAAAATATTCATAGAATGTACATTAAAAGAATGAAATTTTATTTTAAAATATAAGTTTACTTCTAGTTGTAATTGATTATTAAGGTGACATCTCTATCAGTTTGAATTTTATTCCTGAATTTTATTCGTGATTGTTTTTAGATGGGTAATTGCTTTTATTTAAAGTTTAGTTTTTAAGTTAATATGGAGTGATTTTTAAGGTAATATTAGAGATCTTGCTCTGTCATATATTGTATACACACCCGTGCAATTTTCACATATACATACGTTACTTTACATCTGCAGTCACTCTTACATGTACACATGTACCGATATACACGGGTAATTTCATGTATTAATACCCACATATATCTTTTTAAATGTTTACGCATACTTACACATATACGTATATATGTTTACTTAGAGTTTCCCTGAAAAACTTTACAGTTAATATGAGGTGATAACTTTAGTATTCAAATATCAAAAAATCTTTCCAATTTAAATATTTTATCATCAATAATGATTATTATATATTATGAATATTTAAATGAGATCTAATTGAACTATTGTCAGAAAGGTGTAGAGTGAGTCTGCGTGTCAAACATGTTGTAGTGTGGCCTATATAATTATTTACAAAATTTTGATTGATCAGGAATACAATTCCTTAATGGGCATTTAAATATATATGAGATAAAAATCAAATATGGATCGGAATCCGACAGGATGCTAAAATAAAATAAGAAACATAATCCCCCCCTTTTGTAGGAAAACCCTCGTAAGATTTGACGTGCCTTAGGCCGATTCGTTGTATTATTCCTTCCTTGTCCAGTGTCCGCATTTCGTGAATTTGCTATCAAACTGGTCATTATTTTTGGTGCCTGACGAATCTTTAGAATGTGAAGATAATTCATATTTTGATTTACTGCATAAGATGATAAGAATAAAAGACAAATGCTCTCCACGCAACCTTCCCCAACAATTCCATGTTGGAAGCTAGTTCTTGAACCAGTTGGTACATTTGATTTGAAATATCTCCTTTGTTACTTGATCTCCTCCCCTCTCAGCTGCGAAGGGCCGTGCCCTATAAATCAAAGATCCTTACTTCTACTGTCAGCAAGGTCTGCTTTATAAATGACCAGCGGTCGCATGAAAAGCTTTACCAATTTGTCTCTTTATCCACACACACACACACACACACACACACACACACACACACACACACACACACACACAGACAAATATATATATATATATATATATATATATATATATATATATATATATATATATATATATATATATATATAAATATATATATATATATAGTAATTCATCATGTCTAGACCCAGAATCCTCAAAACACACACGCACACAAAGGCACTGAACGGCCGTTTCGTCCTTTTCAGGACTCATCAGCAGTGCGCATTCTCTAGCTGGCCACGGTGGCGAAGATGAAACTAAGTTACTTTACACAGTATATATATATATATATATATATATATATATATATATATATATATATATATATATAAATTCAAGCATGTTTCATTCAGTTATGTAGACATAATATGTCTATTTATTTTTTATAATCCATTCTACTTGTGTAATTAGCTTCTTAATGTTGATTTGAAATCCATCAAGGAAGACGCCGTAGCTTTTGTTATAATTATTTTAAAATTTTAAGTGTATTCCTTTGTAGTTATGATGTTATAACAGAGCGCGTTCACGCGTATTTACAAAAAAATCACCATCACAACGATCACAGTTACAATACGTATGTCGTTGTCATTTACCCCTGAGGATGAACTCGGAGGAGTTCGAAAGTACTTGGAATAATCATTTGGAACATGGTTTTATGGCATCAACTACAGTTAAAATGTATTGTTGGTAATTTTGTTATAAAAGGTATTGTTTTTCATTGTATTATAAAAAGTTATTTCTAGTAATTTTACTATAAATAAGTATTGTTGGCAAATCCGTCCTGGGTATGACGATAAACTACATCCGCGTCCAGGGTAAGATGATATGTATGATAGAAATTGTTAGGAGGGTGTGATAATTATAATTAAGTAATTCATTGAGTCTGAAAGAAACCTCCACAGAATGCAGAAAGCACTGGACGGCCGTTTCGTCCTATATTTGAGACTCATCAGCAGTGCGCATCCACTACCGAGAATTGAAACCCTGACAGTTGAGTTATCAAGCAAACGTCATACCAACTGTTCCAACGTTCCTCATCATACTACGTTCAATAGCAAGGCCTCTGATCAGGAGGTTTTGAGGGGCTTGGAACCACCTCTTAATTGATGGTGTTCTCAGGATCACCCTGACTCGGGGTGGTAAAACCTGTTAGCTATGGGCAAATAGTTAACCCCAAAACTGGGGTAAAAATCATTTTTAAAAAAGTGTAAAAATAGGTTTTAATACCATAAATACTTTGTAAAAGATTATTACCAGCAATAAATTTTTGAAAAAAATATTACCAGCAATACGTTTTTGAAAATATTACCAGCTATACATTTTTGAGGGAAAAATATTACCAGAAATAGATTTTTGACAAAACAAAATATTACCAGGAAAAAAAAAAGTTGTCGGCATTAAATAACCCATTGCGGTTGATATGCCGTAAAACAAACCAAACCAAACCATTGTTGGCAAGTTTTTTGTATAAAAATGTATTTCTTGTATTTTTATGTTTTATCTTTGTTAGGGAGTTCCTATTTGGCTACAGCTGGGACCCTAACATGAGCTACAACTACCGGGGAACAACAGCAATTAAGAGGTCCTGAAAACCTCCATTCTCCCAATCAGAAGCCTTACGGGTTAATGTCAGATTTAGAAATGTTTAAAATTGTTTCTGACAAGAAAAAATATCTAATTATTTTGCAAAGAATGAAATGGCGTCGTTTTTAGATATAAATATCATTAATAATAATATTGTTAATCAGGAATATGTAAATTGCCGGTGTTATTTTGATATGATATATTGGGCAACACCGGGTATCCCTGCTAGTGAGGCATAATTCTGGTTGGAAGGTTGTGCGTCGAGTAAGGCATATTTGAAACAGCCATATTTCTCTGCAGGCTATTTCGTAGTAATAATCGTTGTGGGTTAGACACTTACATAATCTGGACGGGCTCCGTTCAAGCTGGGAGATAGCTGAAGGGTTGCGCCGACGCTAAATACGGAACATAATCAGTGCAAGTGAAAAATCGAAATCATGCAATCGGATGTTTGTCTCGATGTTAAACAAATTGGTCTTCTAGGCGGAGGATCGAAACATTGAACCGAGACGCTATTCTGCAAGAGCGCACGGCGCACGATGCCACCAAAGGCAATGGAACTGCGCCAAGGCGAAGAGTGATGAGAGTCACAATAAATGACTTTAATTTCCCGCGTTTTTATTAGAGATGCCATATTATCTACGCTATTAACCAGTTCTCGTTCAAAAATGCCTAATATGTATATGAAAAAGATATAATTGGGTATCACGCAAACACAAACGTGTCAGGCAAAAGAATTATTGAAGCACCCTTTTGTGTGAGTGTACATATATATATATATATATATATATATATATATATATATATATATATATATATATATATATAAAAGTGAACATAGAAGTCAACACATAGAGGCGACAATCTGTTTCATGCGAGATGCTATGAATTATGTGTGTTCGTGTGTGTATATATATATATATATATATATATATATATATATATATACAATTATTGTGTGTGTTTATATATATATATATATACATGCAATAATTGTATATATATATATATATATATATATATATATACAATTATTGTGTGTGTGTGTATATATATATATATATATATACACACACACAATAATTGTATATATATATATATATATATATATATATATACAATTATTGTGTGTGTGTGTGTATATATATATATATATACACACACACACACAATAATTGTATATATATATATATATATATATAGATATATATATATATATATATATATATATATAATAAAAAGGCTTAAACACTAATATTAACTATGGAATTTTAGTGTTTAAGCCTTTTTATTATATCCTTACTCTGTCCTGGACATTGAGTTCTACCTGGATTTTATCCTCTTGGAAATATTTTTTATACATATATATATGTATGTGTATATATATATATGATTGCATATGTATGTGTATACTGTATATTTACTATTATATATATATATATATATATATATATATATATATATATATATATAAAGAAAACTTGACATGTTAACAATTAGGGTGGGGGAAGGGAATGATCATATTCAAAATAGATACATTGAAATTGTCTAGTCATCTAGTTATAATGTGAGGATGATGATTTCACTGCTTAAGTGAAATCATCATCATCACATTATAACCGTCACAATAGTTTAAAATAGTAAAATTACATATGCCGGTGCGTTTCGGCCCCTGATGGACTTTATCAATTTTTTTTTTAAACAAGAATTTTTAAACAAAAATAAAAATGTCGTTATTTTTTAAATTTTTTATATTTAAAGAAAGCTCATAAATATTCATGAAGCTAGCTGAAACGTCTAGGTAAATTATGGAGGATGCTAACTAATAGAATTTAATGACTATTAAACAAAAGTGACTGAATTATTATGCATGCCATCTTTATAAAAATTCTGGGTATAATAATACTATAACTGATCACATGTACAATTGTAGAAACAAGAATATGTGCCCACTAAAGGGAGCATGTAAAACTGAAGAGGTAGTATACAAGGCAGAAGTGGAGGATGAAGAAGGCCAGAATAAAGGATATTTCGGGTGCACAGCTTCAAGAAGAGATGGTACAACCATCAAATATCTTTTAACGTGGAATGTTACAAACATTGTACAAAACTGGCTAGACATGTGTGGGAGCTAAAAAAAAATCTTGAAAGTGGAATGTAGTATTATCGTACATTATCGTACTGTTATTAGCGGTATTTTGTGATTGTCAATGAAGTATAAGTAAATGGCCATTAGTACACCAGGCTGTTTGTAACTGTTCAAATATAGGAAAAGAAGAGGAGGAAGAAGAGGAGGAAGAAGAATAATCAGTATTCACAACAGATGACGTGATGAAACGTAGACAAAACAATAGTTTTCCTTGTAGGAGACGTGTCTAGTTTAAACAAGATATAGGATCGTTCTTTTATTTTGTTTATTTTTAATTTCTAAGAATACAGTAACTAACAACATTTCCAATAACATCATCTTTATATAATCAATGAGCAGTCGTCTTATACTACAGGTATAGGATAATTTCCTGAAAGATTGCTATATTTCTTTATCTCGACTTATGTAAAGATCGCCTTATACACAGAAATATACGATAAGTACTTTGGCTTGTGTTTCAGACTTTTTCCTTTTGTCATTTTTATACTATTATTTTTTCATTATTTTCGTTCTCTTTTCTAAGCACTCCCATCTAACCCCACTCCCGACGTCTAAGTAAATACTTGACAAATTGTGAATGCAGTCTCCGTCTCTTACTCTCCGAAGAAGAAGAAGAAGAAGAAGAAGAAGAAGAAGAAGAAGAAGAAGAAGAAGAAGAAGAAGAAGAAGAAGAACTACATTCTGTGTAAGCCATCAATTATGACCCGTCCCCTGGTTCCAAAATTACAGACCTGCGTCAAGGCCAGCCGGTGCATCTTTCTCGCATCGGCGTTCGTCGGCACACCTCCCAGCAAGTCTCGAAAGATATACTTACCCTGTCTATGCAGTTGATTCGGTCGGGTTGGAACTGTGACGTCACTGCAGGCTCTGCTTCTCGTCCAATCAGTTGATGACCCTTAGATTACCCCCACCGCTACTCTTCTCGTAAGCCACCATTTTCTCTTCATTTGGTTCAATTAAAACCTAACGACTTTAGCCGATATGGCAAAATGAAAATTAGTCGTTGAAATGATCAAATTATAATGATTTATATATAATTATTATTATAGAAATTAACAAAATTACTAGTATTTGTTAATTTAGACTTACTGCCCGAGGCTTTTGGGGTTCGTTTTGCAAACTGTTCTGTTAAATGTCGAGTATCATTTTTTCAGTGACTGAAATTATTTGCGTGTACTAAATAAACTCTCTCCCTCTCTATTTATCTCTTTCTCACTCTCTCTCTCTCTCACACACACACACACACAAACACACACACACACACACACACACACACACACACACACACACACACACACACACACACACACACACATCCGCTACCTTTATTGAAGTTATTCTTAAAGAATTTAACGTATGTTTATCTAAAACAAACGGTAGGTATGTAAAATTCTTCCCAAATCAACATACAAAATACCAACAAACATAATGACTACTAGACATACACAAACACACACACACACACACACACACACATACATATATATATATATATTTAACAGCATGTACGTAAAAACGTTCCCAAAACAAGATGTGAAAACCAATACACATAATGTCTACTAGACAAACACACACACTTACGAATACACGTTATCATCTGATTCCCACATAGACAAGCGAGAGGTTTTACACAATTACATACATATAGCAATATTTACGGTTTTTCAGGTAAGCTTGGAATCCGTTATTTTCTTGAAACTTCGGATGCACGCGTCATCTGACTTTGAATTCGGAACGCCATAAGTTATAGTAACGTTGGTTTAAACGAGTCGAATGCACGTGAAACATGATTGACCAATGAAAAGCAAACAACACTAATGTAAAAATACCAGAATTTCTTTCTTCTTTTTCTCCATATTCCATTCTCTGATGAAGCTTTAATAGGAGTAAAACATGTTAGATTGATAAACGATTCATATTTGTTTTTTATTTTATCATTCTGTTGGATTCCGAACCATATTTGATCTATATTTTATCCCAGCTTATAGATAGATAGATAGATAGATAGATAGATAGATAGATAGATAGATAGATAAAAACAGACTGAGACAGATATATAGTGTTGTGGTGTAAATAGTACACCCCGGTGACTATATGAACTAGTCCATTACTATAACGAGCTCCAGGTCAGAGATAAGACTGGTAATCATTTGGAAACAGTTTTACAGGCGTCACGGCAAGTAGTCGAAGCATTACGTATAGAAAATCCATATACGAAGTACGTTATATAAAGTTAGAGCGTATTATAATAATACCAGAATTTCTTTATTCTTTTTCTCCATATTTCATTCTCTGAAATATATATATATATATATATATATATATATATATATATATATATATATATATAATAAAAAGGCTTAAAAATTAATATTCCATGGTCATAATTTATTCTCCTGGAATCGTAAATACGGTCCAATTCATCAGACCTACAAATTCAAAAAGAAAACAGAAAAAACAACTCCTGGAATAAAAAATAAAATTTAGTGAGAGTGTACGTGTGAGAGTATGGGACGAATGCTAGAGTAAATGAAAGCTATAGGGAGGGGTAACAGACGAGAGAAGGACAGGAAGGTCTAAAGATGAAGGGGGGATTGAAATTTAACTCGAGAGAAGTTTTAAAGAGGGGAGCCAAAGACAGTTTAAGTAAGAGAAATATAAATATTTTCAAATGTCTAATACATTAAAGATACACGGGAAAAGAGTATACATTTTGTGGTGACATACACACACAATAGACGATATAATCTTAAAGCTCAAAAGATGAGAGAGGGAGAGGAAAAGAAAAAGAAAAAGGGGTGGGAGAGATCGGGGTGGGGGAACTAAAACCGAAGGGCATTTATAAAAGAGCCGCTGTGTAATCAAGAAAATTTGACAAAAGTAATATCGACTACAGGTTACAAATCTAATATAAACATATAAAAATAACGATTATCTAATCCAGCAAGGACCTGTATTTCTATGTTGAAAAACACATACGTATACACATATACACAATAACATATTTACATTTTCGCGTACATACATACATATAGGCGTGTACACACACACCCATAAATATACATACATACACACACATATATACATACACATATATACACATACATGTACATATAAACAATAAGAAAGAACAGTAAGAATATATATATATATATATATATATATATATATATATATATATATATATATATATATATATGTGTGTGTGTGTAATGGTTAGCAAGTTTGTCTCGCTAAAACGATTACGATTGAGTAGTGAGTTCGATCCTCACTGGGTGCCCCTACTTTCGGACTTGTGCTACATCTAAGCTATGCTTGGAAAATCATTATATATATAGTGGAGTAATGGATAACGGCTTGGATTGAGGAATCGGAGAGCCGAGTAAAAATCGACCTTGCTAACCAAAAGCTCCTCTCTGGCTGAAATTCCATATAGGATGCAGTTTCGATTCCTGTCGGAGGACGAATATTTTCTACGAAACTTTCTCGGACATTCAGTCCTGCTATTTACCCATAGTTGGAGGGAGAAGAAGAGGATTCACACCTTTCCAAAGGGTGTTAGCACGTAAGTGAATGTAATGGATTCGACTGGAAATCGAACTCGGCTCTCAAAGCTATTCAAAAGTGTCTTCGGCAATCCTGGGCTAACATAAACCACCAAGTTCATGGTCATTTTGTTAGAGTTTTTGGGTACTTTAATGTACTAGTGAGCCAACCAAAATGAGTTGACTCATTTTATAGCTGACCAATAGAAGGGTTAACCAATCAGAAAGCTCAAAATATCCAATTCGACGTGCATAAAGGCACCATGTTTTTTCCGAATATTCACTGCCAACCCCCGAGACTTTCGAAGACTGAAGAATTACGGAACAGCTGCTGGTGGTATTGGCGATATAGTCAGATTCAGTAGAGTGTCTGACTCGTGAGTGTTAATCTTTAACGATGTTTCATTGAACAGATTACGTACTGCGCTGGATTCTATATTCATAGACTACGACGAACATGGACAACACATTTCGACTGACTTATACACCTGAAGGACCTGGGTACTCTACGAAAAAGACATCCGTAAACCTCGGGCACATAATGCGGAAAGAGGGCTTGAAGAATATGACACTCACAGTACATATTGAAGGCAAGAGAGACAGAGGAAGACACCGAATAACTTACCTTCCGAGATTGTGTAAATGGTTGGCAGAACAGGGATGAGGAGAGATAGCAAAAAAAAAAAACACTTACTCAGAGCCTGAAAATAGAAAACCACGATCGCCTACATCCTGAAGAAACATGACACATAGAAGAAGTACTACTACTACTACTACTATTAGTTATTGTTTTTGTGACTACCTGGAGTCAAAATCACTATCAACGGACTCGACCTGGAGAATGTTGAACCTTGGTAGCGTCAAATGCATCCGCTGAAAAAGCCGTCGATAACTGAAGGCCGCTCACACAGCATACGGGAAGCTGTTCAAAAACACCAGAAAACAAATAGAAGAGAGGAAAAGAGATCAAAAAATAGCCAGCGCTCTCCATCCTCTGAACTCTCCTGCTTGACCATGTGATGGCTACGGATGTCTCTTCAGATCCAATATAGGACTCATTTCTGTTGAAACTTGACTAATGCATGGAATAATAATGCAAACACAAAATGTAGTTAGAATAAAATGTATTGAAACAAGAAAGTGTACACAATATTTACATATAGTCTTTTGTATATTCCTGGGAAGACCGTTCCTGGAGAATGTGTTGACTAAGTCGCAGTCGGGCAGAGTCTCTAGTTGGATCTCTTGATTTGCCTCCCTGTCTTCCGGTACCAACCATATTTATATCGTCGGTACTCCGCTATGCAAATTAGGTGGATCCTACCACAACATTTCACAATGAAAGGAAATGGCGATGAGAAATAAATAAATTTTCACCAATAACACTGATTTATTGACTGCTGACTTTGATTCGTCTTAATGAAACACCTTTATATATAATCCGTTTTCATGAAACACTCTTCATATATGCCATGTCTTCAAACCATGAAATATTTGAAGAAGGTAAGATTTAGACGAGATAGCATTAGTGATAAACATCAATTGAAATTGTACAACACCATATTAGAACCAGTATTGACATACAATTCAACTATTTGGAGATTGACAAGGAAGAACGAAGAAAAACTTGATTCATTCTGTCAAAAACATCCAATCGGCAATAGATATCCTTACACCATATCCAATTACAATTTATATGTAAAAGAAAACCGCGAACAACTATAGTGGTCCGAAAATCTTGTCGCCCCCTACATAAAATAATTTCTATTCAACCCTCTGTGGGGTATTATCAAGGAGAGAGTTTCACATGAACGTTGCCAGAATACCCATCAGTTGAAGGACGCTGGTTGGAGAGACTTTGCAATAATCAACAAAGCACAGCTTCGTAAAATGTCACACAGGACATGGCGCCGCATTATTTTGTGTCACGAAAATGATGGTGTTCATAGAGACTTTCTCGATGTGGGACAGCGTCAATGAAAGTGAATAAACTGAATCCAGTACATGTGCTTTGTCTTACTGTATTACTTGTTCTCCTATCTTTCTCATTATTTTTGGAAGGTGTGACAAGACTTTCGGACCACTCTGTATACACAGTAAATTAGGGCATTAGAAAAAAATAAAATATTGACATACGATTCAGATACCTGGAGACTGACAAGGAAGGACAGAGAAAAACTTGATTCATTCTGTCAAAAACATCCAATCGGCAATTGATACCCTCATATCATAACCAATTACAACTTATATGTAAAAGAAAACGTCTTGTCACCCCTACATAAAATAATTTCTATTCATCGCTGTGTGGAATATTATCAAGGAGAGAGTTTCAATATCACACAGGACATGGCGCCGCATCATTTTGTGTCATGAAAATGATGGTGTTCATGCAGACCTTCTTGATGTGGGACAGCGTCAATGAAAGTGAATAATCTGAATCCAGTACATGGGTGTTGTATTACTGTAGAAACTCCATTAGGAGTTATGTCAACCGTTAGCAATCACTTGTCTGAATTATTTGAAGAAGGTATAAATTAGACGAAATAGTTATAATAAAAAAAACTTCGATTAAAATTGAAGTAGAACTTGTATTGACATACAATTCAGCTACTTGGAGACTGGCAAGCAAGAACGAAGAAAAACTTTCTGTTAAAAATATCCAATCGGCAATAGGTAACCTCATATCATATCATATCCAATTACAATGTATATAAAAGAAAACACACCTTACTGGATATCATTTATCATCGTCCAATTACAATGGGTATTATTTGAATATTGCATACGTTCAAATGTGCAAATTCTTTCTCATAAAGCAATGGCCATTTTATTTCGAGAAGAGTAATGCAGCCAACCTACGAGGAAGACCGAGAGCAACTATAGTATACATAGTGAACAACGGCATCAAAAGGACTTTCAATAAAATTCCATCATTCCTCACAAAAGACTTGAAGAGTGTGAAAGACCTGCAGTATGCACAGGACAGGAAAATTTGGAAAAGTCTGATAAGAGTTACTTACTAAGGTGAGAAATCACCCATATATATACATATATATATATATATATATATATATATATTACATGACTCATTCATACAAAAAGCAGATAGTGAAGTTAATGATATAAATGGCGAGAATACATCTTGGCAAACAAATTTATTAAGATACATTAACCCACGAACCTCTAGATGAATATTATGATCCCTGTTTTTAATAAATTCCAGTTGCATAAGGTCTTTTTATACGAGTACTTTCGTCTGTTCATACAGACATCATCAGGTATGGAAACCGGTTTGTTTTTTTACATCCAGGTAATAACGGGACAACAAAAGATTAGATGTGATTTGAAATATGTTTTTTTTAGAAATGTGTTATTGTTAACGGTAAGAAATATATATATATATATTTCTTACCGTTAACAATAACACGGCATAGAAAAAGGATATGCTGTCAATGTTTTATCCAGAAATCCATCGACTACTTTTGATAAGACCAAGATTATTGGCCTTGTTTCTCCAAAAAGATCCACTATTTAACACAACCTCTTTATTTATTATAAACTAGCAGACGTACACGGCGTTGCTCGGGGAACAATTAGCAAATGAAGATTTGATGAGAGACGAACAGCAAAGAATTGAAAAGATCAACAAAGAGTAAAAGACACGAGGCAGCGAGGCGTAGATAAAGAGTATGCTGTCAATGTTTTATCCAGAAATCAATCGACTACTTTTGATAAGACCCAGATTACTGACGGTGCTTCTCTCAAAAGTCCCTCCATTTATCACAACCTCTCAATTTATTATAAACTAGCAGAGGTACCCGGCATTGATCGGGAACAATCTTTATCGAAATAAAAAGAGAGAAAGCCAATTTATTTGTATCGATTAGTAAAATAAACAAGAGAATTAAGCATTCATTAATTTAATAACAAAAACACATTTACCCCGCACTCTTACCACGGCGATGATTCAGTCAGTCAAAAACATCCAATTAGAAATAGATATGACCACTTCATTTCCAATCCCAACTTAAATAAATGCATAACAGACTCGATATCACTTATCGTCCTCTGATTGCAATCGGAAGGATTTTGAAATTTGCTGTGATCAAATGTGTAAAATTTCTTCTCGAAATTCATTGCTGTTTTATTTCGAGAAATGTAATGCAGCCCACCTACGAGGAAGACCGCGAGCAACCCTAGTAGACATACTGAACAACGACATTAAAAGAACTGTTAAAACTCTACCATTCCCCATGCCAGAATTGAAGAACTTAGAAGAGCTTCAGCACTTACGTGAGAGACAAGAGAGGTTTGGAGAGATTTGAAGAGTTTATTTACAATAACGAGACATCACACTGGGTTGTAGTGTGCCATCAAACCAAAATATGCCTGCTGATGATTACCAATGTCGTCTTTTTTATTCGCTTTTTATTCTTCCATTTCATATGATAAACTAGCGAGAGGCCACCGCCATTTTTATTTTAACGGTCTCTTTTCCCACAACTCTCACCTGTGGAACTCCCTTCTGCTTTCTTGCTTCCCTGATAACTACAATCTTCAAAATATAAATGTAACATCAATCGCCATCTTCTGTCTTCCTGAAACCTGTTCCATTATTGTCCTTTCCTCACTAAAGTTTTCTCATTCTCTTTCACTCTCTGTAACCCCTTGAGTCTTAGTGGCATTATCGCCTTGTTTCCAATTGATTGCTTCCATGTTACAAACAATCTTCAAAACTTTAAATGCAACGTCAATCGCCATCTTCTGTCTTTCTGAAGCCTGTTCCTTTATTGACCTTTCCTCACTTCTCCTCACTAAAGTCTTGCTTGAGATGAAATGATTAAAACAAATGTCTGTGCTGAATTTGGAATTTCCAGCGACAACCGGCCATCATTCATCGAACACTGTGGACTGGCGCTACAGAATCGCAAAGAATTGTGCCAAACAGCAAAAACGACATCAACTGAGGACGTTCAACATCAACAGCTAAAATGGATAGCACATGAAACTCGATGAGAAATAATAATAACATAAAGAAATCTTGATATTCCACACTACTCCAAACAAAAGACGAGGAAGGAAACTTCCATCAGTACTGGAAAGACCTATTTTGAGAAACCTATTTTCTTATAAATTTCAACCAAGAGTAGTAACGGCTGCTCCGTTAATGAATGCTGAATGTTTCCTTATAAGGAAAGGGCTTATCATTCCCTTAAATAATAAATCAATACATCAAAGAGCAATAACTTGAAAACCCTATTTTCCTTAAGCATTTTTTTTAATAGAAATATTTTATAAATTACAACGCACAATATTACTGACGTATTTTTCCAATGAAAAATGCCCCAGTACATATGTCAATACTTCGTATGTCCATTCCACGAAATCGTTCCTTGCAGATTGACTCTCGATTGGATTTAAATCATGATAGTTTCCGAGCCAGTTGATAGTACTTTGATTTGCCTACAGGTAAGGCTTGCCATTGTGTTCGTGCGGCGTTACAATTTTCGTACGCTTCCTTGGATGATGTCCATCGCAGACAATGGCCGTGGGACAACTAATCAACAGTCGAGACAATATTGTCTGGGCTTGATAAAAATCTGATGCAATCACGGATGACGCAATATTTTTCAAGGCCAAACCAATTTCACCATACACCCCGAAAATAGATTGATATTATTGCACACCACTGCAAATGACCCAATCTGAGGAAAAATAGAAATCGATGACACCCTGTCACTCCGGTGGGTCTAAAACTGACCGTATTGTGAAAGAAAGAAAACTAAAAAATGTACAGCCTTGTGATGGCTGGCCTGAAAGAGTTATAATTCAAGACGTGTTCGTCGTCCCGCGACCACATACATTGACCAACTATACAATTAAACAGGATGCCACACTAAAGACCTTCCGTGATTCATGCAGGACCGTGATGGCTGGCCTGATAGAGATATGATTCAAGACGTGTTCTTCGTCCAGCAACCATCCACGTTGACCAACTATACAATGACACGGGATGCCACCATAAAGACCTTCCGTGATTCATGCAGGACCGTGATGGCTAGTCTGATAGAGTTATTATTGTTCGAAATCGCTCGACTTAATGATGATAATGGTAACGTCATTTACAACGGTCAAAAAATCTTACAGCACCTGGTATTCCCAATTAGGTACTGACCAGACTCGATGTTGCTTAACTTCGGTGATCGTACGAGAACTGGTATTTCATCGCGATGTGACCGTATGCCCGCCATATGATTTGCTTTTGTTATGTGTCAACAAGAGGTTGTTTGGAGGGATATTAACGGAAGGTGGACATCCCAAGAAGGTCAGGGACAAGAAAAGAGGGTCTGATGAACGAGGCTCAAACACAGACGCGAATGGAAGTGACATTTCATGTCTAAGACTGCTTCTTTGGTTGCGACATGACGTGAGGCACAGAGATAAGTGTCATCAGAGACGACCAATCGGGAAGACGGCCACAAGAGGGACAAGAAGGGGACAAAAAGAGGAGAAAAGAATCGGTCAGGTCAGCAAAAAACGGAGAGGGGAGAGAAAGAAGAGGAAATGAATGAATGAATGAATGAACGCACGAAGAAGAGACGGGAGGAAAATGAACAAAAAATAGGAGAATAAGAAACAGGAAAAAGAGGGGGAAAAAAGATGGAAGGAGAAGAAAGATGAGAAGGGAGGAAAAGAAGAGACGAGAAGGAGAGGAAGGGAGACGAGAAGGAGAGAACAAAGAGGAAAAGTGAGAGGGAAATGAAGAAGAAAAAGGAGAAAAATGAGACATAAGAGACATAAACGGGAAGAAAATGATGTTTTAGAGAAGAAGAACAAGAAGAAAGAGTAGGAGGAGTTTGGAGGAAGAAAAAGAAGAGAGACGGAAGAATAAAATAAATGAGGAGGAGGAGGAGGAGTCTTGGGGAAGAAAGTAGAGACTACGAATAAAAAAACGAGAGACTGGAAGAAGAAGAAGAAGAAGAAGAAGAAGAAGAAGAAGAAGAAGAAGAAGAAGAAGAAGAAGAAGAAGAAGAAGAAGAAGAAGAAGAAGAAGAAGAAGAAGAAGAAGAAGAAGAAGAAGAAGAAGAAGAAGAAGAAGAAGAAGAAGAAGAAGAAGAAGAAGAAGAAGAAGAAGAAGAAGAGAAGAAGAAGAAGAAGAAGAAGAAGAAGAAGAAGAAGAAGAAGAAGAAGAAGAAGAAGAAGAAGAAGAAGAAGAAGAAGAAGAAGAAGAAGAAGAAGAAGAAGAAGAAGAAGAAGAAGAAGAAGAAGAAGAAGAAGAAGAAGAAGAAGAAGAAGAAGAAGAAGAAGAAGAAGAAGAAGAAGAAGAAGAAGAAGAAGAAGAAGAAGAAGAAGAAGAAGAAGAAGAAGAAGAAGAAGAAGAAGAAGAAGAAGAAGAAGAAGAAGAAGAAGAAGAAGAAGAAGAAGAAGAAGAAGAAGAAGAAGAAGAAGAAGAAGAAGAAGAAGAAGAAGAGAAGAAGAAGAAGAAGAAGAAGAAGAAGAAGAAAGAAGAAGAAGAAGAAGAAGAAGAAGAAGAAGAAGAAGAAGAAGAAGAAGAAGAAGAAGAAGAAGAAGAAGAAGAAGAAGAAGAAGAAGAAGAAGAAGAAGAAGAAGAAGAAGAAGAAGAAGAAGAAGAAGAAGAAGAAGAAGAAGAAGAAGAAGAAGAAGAAGAAGAAGAAGAAGAAGAAGAAGAAGAACTGTAGTAAGTATATCAAAGTTTTTAAGGAAGGAATGGTAAGCAATAATAATAATAATAATAATAATAAGAGTTTAAATGAATTCAAAGAGGAACAAGAGGAGGAGGTGGAAGAAAAAGAGAAAGGATAAAAGATGAGCTCGTAAGAAAAAGAAGAAAGAGGAAATAAGAAAAAAAAATGAAATAGTTGATGAGGAGAAGAGGAAAGGCAGAAAGAAGATATGAAAATAGAAGAGAACAAATTTGAGAGGGGAAAAGAAAGAAACGAAAAAAGGTTACTATTAGGCTGAGGTGTTTCAAGGAGACAGCGGTCGATTTAGCGAACCCTCGTCATTGATATTGGAAAATGCCTAGTTGACAACTGAATGTAAAGTACACGAAAAACATACGGAAAGGTCTGAAAATAATGCTAACTTCAGAGCGCGTCAGACAATTTTTTCATTATCTTTTTTTACGCGGAGGAATCGATGACATTTGAAATAAGTGAAGAGGTTTGCCGTGGATGCTTTACTTGGGATGAAGGGCATTCAGTATTTTTCCTAGCGGCCAGGAAAGGTCGCTCATTTAAAAAAATATATATATGATAAATATGTATAAATATGTAAGCTATTTATCATCAACAGAAGCAACCAACCGTTAATAAAATCAACTATGTTCTAAACCTGCGTATTCTTGAAAGCATGTTACAGTTAAAACGACGCATTACACCTAACTCATACACGTTACTGCCATGATTTTCTGCGTTTCGATGTAGTGGATTCAAATTTCAAACAGAAGATAACGACGCTTTTCAAACAATTCGGTGCTTAAAACACATTTGACTTCGTCTCATTCTCTTTATCCTTTTACAATCTTGAAGATGACCCATGTGAGTCGAAAGGTTTGCTTGGATACATTAATTTCGGAGATTTTTTTATATTAGCAACAGCCAAGTTTTCGAAGAGGGATTCAAATTTGAAATCACGATGAATAAATTCGATAGATATGGGATGTCTATTCTTTTTTGGAAAACTTGTTTGAAAGACAAAATATAATAATTACGAGGGAAAATATTTTATATATATATATATATATATATATATATATATATATATATATATATATATATATATATATATTATGGTAAAAAAAGAAAGATCAGTAAGATATATAATCCTGTGTCCTTATTGATAATTTTATTTTTACAAAACTGTGCTCAATATATATATATATATATATATATATATATATATATATATTATAAAGAAGTAGTCACGCAAACGAGTTAATCTTATTAATGGCAAAATCACTTCGCTAACAGACTTAATAAAGCATTAACTTACTAACCAATCGTTGAATGACGCGATCCCTGCTTTTATAAATTGTAAAATGGATGAGATGTTCCGTCAGTTTGCTAGTACTTTCGATAATTCTCATATTATCATCATCAGGCATTGATATTTTTTTTCATTTTCAAGTCACTTCAGGTAAGTTCCAAAACGAAAATAAATGTAATACAGGTCGAATGATATTTTTTTTAAGCGTGAAGCGTGTTATTATTAACAGTTATATGACTTTGGAGCGTGCAGTGTCGAAAGGCTAGAGTTGTATTTTCAATATTTTAAGTGAAAACGAATTTTTTATATTGTATTATGCTTATATATATATATATATATATATATATATATATATATATATATATATATATATATATGTGTGTGTGTGTGTGTGTGTGTGTGTGTGTGTGTGTGTGTGTGTGTGTGTGTGTGTGTGTGTGTGTGTAATTTGGCAGCAACTTTTCTTTTAAACATGTAGTATTGAATGTTAAAGACAATATAGTCTTGCATATTTTCTTTTGAATTTTCTCATATTCTCTAATGAGACATTTTATTTGAAAATGATTTCGAAATAAGTATTGTCCATACGATGACCTAGCGCTTTCGAACATCATTGTTCATAATCAGGGTCAATATTTTTAGTCAAAATTATATGTATATATATATATATATATATATATATATATATATATATATATATATATATATATAATGATAATTTTGTCCTGTCGGTCATTGTGTGTTTATCTAAAAATAAATACACTAAAATTCACCTTCATCCCTGCTGTGCGCCGACGGCTTAATGGTAGAATTTCCGACTGACTCCAATTCAGTCGAGTTTCGACCCTACCTAGAGGCAACCGGATGTCTAGCCACACTGAAGAGCTGTGATACAGCGAAACAGCCTGTCTGTGTATGACAATAATATTGGCTCCTGAAAAATTAATTTCGATTGAGCTCTCTGTGGAAGGAAGTGTGGGTTTGTAAACAGTGACTATTAAGGCTGATACAGCGTGACTCTTCGGCAAAAGCGAATTGAGTCCTGTCGTTCACTGTGTGTTTATCTAAAAATAAATACACTAAAATTCACCTACATCTCTGCCTTGCGCCGACGGCTTACTCGTAGAATTTCAGACTGACGCCAATTTAGTCGAGTTTCGACCCTAGCTAAGCTAGAGGCAACCGGACGTCTAGCCACATTGAAGAGCTGTGATATAGTGAAATAGTGTGTCTGTGGATGACAACTATATTTATATATATATATATATATATATATATATATATATATATATATATATATATAAAGCGTCCGAAATATATATATATACATTGTCGTCTAAATTACGCAAAAATGAAGATAACACTGGTATTCTGTTTTAACATATATATCTACCAAAATTACACAAAAACATCTTGAAATACTAAAGAGTAAATTTATTCAATAAAATCGCCATTGGCTTCAATCACAGCCTCCAGCCTCTCCTGCAACTATTTTGGACTGTTTAAGTTGGAGAATCCTTCCATAAGCCCTGTCTTCATCTTTGGAGGTTTTTGTGTGTTTTTGTAATGGCTATTACCCGATGCAAGATAGTAAAGCCACTAAAACACAGGGGGGGTACATGTTATAGGGGTAGGCAGAGCAGAGAGGAGACTCTCGGGCGATTTATAGAGATAAGTTTAGTTTTGGGTGTATTAAAATTAACAAGCCGTCATTTGCACCAGTTAACGACGGACTGGATATCGTTTTGGTCATAAGCTGGCATTGTATTTCTATTGATGGATTCTCACATCGATCTCGACGTATGAAGATCCGACAACCTCATTCAGTTTTTATGTGTGTGTCGGATGT
Source organism: Acanthosepion esculentum (assembly GCA_964036315.1). Taxonomy (NCBI): domain Eukaryota; kingdom Metazoa; phylum Mollusca; class Cephalopoda; order Sepiida; family Sepiidae; genus Acanthosepion; species Acanthosepion esculentum. The sequence continues at coordinate 22,784,779 of OZ038494.1, read as the reverse complement.
GACACTCCCGCTCGTATATATATATATATATATATATATATATATATATATATATATATATATATATATATAAGTCAACATATTGTGCAACAGCGAGGATCTCGGGACATAGTCAAAGCAATATATGTTGATACTTTCCGCTGTTGTCTTTTGCCTCTTAGCCGATCAATACCAATGATTTCGGAATCTCTTATACAACTCTGGAGCAAATACTTCTAGTCAGTTCTATCCAAGGCACCTCGCTCGAAATTTGTATGGGGCGCATTGCCAGGTAGTGTACAGTGTGAGATGGGTAAATTGTCGCAATTTTATATTTGTAATTTCGATCATGCGGGCTGTTTGTTTTAGATTTTGTCGACAGCACAGTCTAGTAGGGTCAGTTGGGCACCGTCTGTGAGCACCGTGAGAAAATGCCCCCCCGCCAGAAATTTGGAAACGGCATGCTGTACCGCTTGACATTCGCAACGGTAACACGAAGACGAATATTTTAGATTGCTTGGGTGTCAATCTGAGGATAGTGCGAAGGATTCGGGAAGAGTTGGATGAGTTTAATGGTGATTACGATGGCACGGCACCTCGGAAAATTCACTCTGATCGTTCTGATAATAAAGGAATTCCTGAATTTGTTATGGAGGGCCTCGGACACAACACGGAGGCCTACATGAAGTGCCTTGAGGAGATAGTGCTGCCCTGAGTCAAGAGGATGGCTGTTGGAAGACCCTGGCGGCAGGACTCTGCACGATGCAACAAAAACAGGAGAACCCCATCATGGCTGTCAGACAATTTCTGCGATCAAATCACCCCTTATATCTGGCCACCTAACTCCCCAGACTGTAACCCCCTTGATTATTATGCGTGGGGTGCAGTTGAGCAAGAGAACAATAAAACTCCTTGTATGATACAAAGATGAAGTGAAGGTAAGGATTATAACAGCATTCACCAAATTAAACCAGGAGACAGTCCAGAAATGATGCAAGAGATTCTGAAATAGTCAAAAGGCTGTGAGTGAAGTCAATGGCGATTTTATTCAATAAATATACTTCTTAGAATTTCAAGATATTTTCGTGTAATTTCATTAAATATATCTATTAAAATGATATGTCAGTGTTATTTTCCTTTTTGTGTAATTTAGACGACGATATATCCATCGCACTTGTTATGGTCCAGGTTAGGACCAAGGAAGAACAACACGAACACAAGAGTAGAATACAAGATGTGGAAGGTTTTAGTATGACTATCGGTCTGGTTTGGAGTGAACTAATATCGGCTCGACTCGATTCGACTCTCTCTTGAGAGGCGTAGTACACATAGTGTTAGGAAGAGTTCATTCTGTAGTTATAGGTAAGGAGCCTAACACCCCACCTCCCAAACTTTTACCTCGCAGGGGTCTTTAATATTTTTTCTCTTCGGATTAATCATCAAAGACTCCGTAAATTTTCTTTTTCTGCTTGATTTCCACGGTCCTGACCTGGCCCATAACCGCACTCTACACACAGAAAAAAAAAAAAAATATATATATATATATATATATATATATATATATATATATATATATATAAAAGTGGACATGGAAGTCAGCACTTAGAGGCGACAGTCTGTTTCATGCTAGTGCAATCGTCAGGCGACTAGTGCTGTTATTTTTCTCGGCTGTTTATATAAGGGTCAGTGGTGCATTATGCGTAGTATATTTTGGCGGTTACTTTTACCGGAAGTCGCTTATTTGTTTATTTATTTATGTCAAATTATTTTGCTATTTTGCTAACCTAAACGAAGTAGATTTTCTAGATGTCACCTTCAACCTAAGAAAAGGCACACACAAACCATACAGAAAACCGAATGATAAACCACAGTACATACATATATACTCCAACCACCCGCCTTCTATAATCAAACAGATACCTAAATCGATTAACCGCAGGCTTTCCGACAATTCTTCCGATGAATCTATATTTAACAAAGCCAAGAAAGACTACGAAACAGCCCTAAAAGATAGCGGATTCCCAGCAACACTCACATACTCACCACAGAACACAAAAAAGACCAACAGAAAAAGAAATATCATATGGTTCAACCCACCGTACAGCAAAAACGTAAAAACAAACATAGGAAAAATATTCTTCAAGCTTCAAGCTTTTACACAAACTCTTCCCGGAATCAAGCACACTACACAAAATATTCAACAAAAACACAGTAAAAATCAGCTACAGTTGCACCGAGAACATGGCACAAATAATAAAAAAAGCACAACAGAAAAATTATTAACAAACCACACGAACAAATTAAACCCACGTGCAACTGCAGAATAAAAAACGAATGTCCCTTAAACGGTAATTGTTTACAAAACAACGTAATCTACCAAGCCACGACAAAATCAGCAGATAATGAAGAAAAAGTATACATAGGAGTAACCGAAGGACCATGGAAACAAAGAAATTATGTACACAAAATGTCTTTCACAAATAGTAAATATGCGAACAGCACAATGCTTTCTAAGTATATCTGGGAAATAAAAAACAAAACACACACCACACCAAAAATATCTTGGAAAATAAGGAAAAAATCATCAGCCTACAACAACCTATCAAAAACTTGCAAACTTTGCTTGGAGGAAAAAATAGCTATCATTACCTTCCCAGATCAAAATAAATTATTAAATAAAAAATCCGAGCTAATCTCAAAATGTAGACATGAAAACAAATTTTTACTACGTAACTTAAAATAGAAAAATAAATAAATATATAAACAAACAACAATAAAATAAGCAAAATAAACTACTCCAAACAAATCACAAAACCACACCTGTTAGAATATGCGAAATAAAATCAAAACAAAAGAACGGACGAAAGTTATAACTGTTATACAAATAAAAATAAAAATAATAAGCAAAACAATTTGACCCAAATAAATAAGCGAACAAGCGATTTCCGGTAAATGGCGGCCATTATAGACTACCAACAATAAGCTATATAAACAAATTTTTACTACGTTAACCAAAAACACCGATCAAAATAAAAGAATAAATAAATAAATATATAAGATAAAAAATAAAAATAAAAATAAAAAAACAAACAAAAAAACAAGCAAAATAATTTGACATAAATAAATAAACAAATAAGCGACTTCCGGTAAAAGTAACCGCCAAAATATACTACCCATAATGCACCACTGACCCTTATATAAACAGCCGAGAAAAATAACAGCACTAGTCGCCTGACGATTGCATTAGCATGAAACAGACTGTCGCCTCTAAGTGCTGACTTCCATGTCCACTTTTATATTTACACACGCTCTATCTCTGATATTGAGCACTTTACCCCATAAATATAGCACACTTTAAGACTATATTTCTGCATATATATATATATATATATATATATATATATATATATATATATATATATATATATATATATAATTCAATTACAATTACAGTTTTTGTGTCTATGTCTCCTGAAACCGGGCTGATCTCTTAATTTATTACATATATATACTGTTATTGAGCATTACTCTTCAAGTAAATTGAATTGAGTTCTCCGAGCCGCTGGCGTATTTCGTATAGAGTTAAAATTCCCACCTTTCTTTCTGTGCGACGGTGGCCTGGTGGTTGTATATCTTACTGATGACAAATCAGTCGGGTTTCGATCCCGGCTTGAAGCAGTCGGTCGCCAACCACACGGAGGAGCAGTGTTACAGCGAAACAGTCTATTTGTGGATGACTATATATAGGTATATATATTGATAGTCCTTCATAGGACGAAACGCGCCGGCTGTGATAAAGTATCCTTTAGTTTTTTTCACATTGTCCTTTTACAGATATAATCTATCTATTTGTTTAACTTCGATGGTTGTACGAGAACCGGTGTTCCAACGTGATATCGCCTTGGGTCCTACCTGAAATGAAACAGCAGTCTTTGTTTGTTTTTTATGGGTATATGGAAAACTTCCCAAAATCTAACCAAATATTCAAGCCTCAGGATTTTTTTTTAATCACCTGTTAGTCTCCAGGCAGGTTTGGGTAATGGCTAGAGGCTCAGGCTGAGAAATCGGAGAGGTCGAATTCCGGTCGAGTTTATTATATTCACTTACATGCTATTTTTTTTAAACTAACGTTCACCCAAAACAAGGCCCAAGAGCCACTCAAGGTAGAGTGTGTAGAGTCATGTTAGCGTAAGAAAGAACAAACGTTAAGAGCAGACTTTAGAAGGACTCGGACATCCTATTTTCAAAACTGTAAACAAAGGATAAACCTCTACTCCCGCTCAAAAGACCAGGGAGGAGTTTGAACTGGGCGATAGGCGAACCTATCTACTCCTATTGTTAGAAGAGGGAGAGAGAAAAAAAATAAGATAGTGAATAAAATTTCAGAGTCCAAACGCAGACGTTAGGAGTGCAGAGCTGAAACTGACTTTAGAAGAACCATACCATGGAAAGGTATGAAATTATCTCTTATCCCCCCAGCTATGGTTAAATAGCAGGACAGACTGGGTGGAAAACTTTCTAATAGAAGGAAAAAAAACTCTGCATTCAACCCAGCCTGGAGAGGGTTGGGCTCCGCCAGGCTATCTTGCCCAAGAAACGGAACTTCTACTGTGACTGCAGTACGTATGGGGCCCTAATGGGTTACGGGTCTCGTGCGTGAATCGGGATGAGAAAATTTCAAATTTTCCCTCGTAATTAATATATTTTGTTCTTTTTTCCTCTCCAAGATGTCTTTCTTCTTTTTCTACGTGCATCTTTTTTTTTTGTCCATATTTCCATCCGCTTACCTCCACAAACTGATCGTCTCTCCACGCTGCCTTCCCCACCAGCTCCCCATTAGCTACCGTATAACCCCATTTGCACGTGGTACGTTAACTCAAATTGAAAAAGAATAATGAATGCCCAGTGCATCAAATGAACACGACTCCTGCCGAAATAATGCACACATGGTTGGCCGACGTGCGTTAATAATTATTTATTTTTCAATCTTTAACTAGTTCTCCTTGTCACCCGCCGATCTGGAACCCCCGTCATTTTTCTTTTGCGCATGCGGAGAAAAGGCGTGGCGAGAAGCCTGTCAGATGAAGTTGAAAAAAATGGCGGCAAGAGATAAGGGTACTAATAGTATAGGGGATAAAATGGATGGACTTGCTTGTTCTTCTTTTTTTGCAAATGCCTTAGTTTTTGCTTTTACTATTTTATTACTAATATCATTATTATTATTATTATTATTATTATTATTATTATTATTATTATTATCATCATCATCATCATCATCATTATTAGTCGTAATAATACAAGTACTATATTCAGGTGACATTTCAACTCGGAACCTCCAAAGGGTAATTTGTAGTTCAATCCCCGCTCTCAGTTTCTAATAAGAAAAAATTCCCGAATAGTTCCATTTAGTGGTAAATGTACATGCTTAATTCGAAAATAATAAAGAAAGTTTGATAAAATCTACCGTTTTGGTGTTATCGACAAAAAAATTTGGGACTCATTCGCGTCGCGGTGGGTGAAGTTGATGTTAATTCTGTGCCCCTATATTCGTTTATTTCATTTTTTTTAACGTTTCCGATTAAAATATTCAGTAAAACATTGTTTTATATTAATCAGTGGTGCAGTCTGATTGGTTTTGTTTGGTTTGTTTTGTTTTACGGCATACCAACCTCAATCGGTTATTTAATGCCGAAAAGATTTTTATTGCTGGTAATATTTTTTTTATCTATCTATCTATCTATCTATCTATCTATCTATAGCAGTATATCTATCTATCTATAGCAGTATATATTGGTTTGGTTTGTTTTACGGCATACCAACCTCAATGGGTTATTTAATGCCGAAAAGGTTTTTATTGCTGGTAATAGTTTTCATCTATCTATCTATCTATCTATCTATCTATCTATCTATCTCAGTATATATTTGTTTGGTTTGTTTTACAGCATACCAACCCCAATGGGTTATTTAATGCTGACCAGATTTTTATTGCTGGTAATTTGTTTTATTTTTTTAAAAAATGTATTGCTGGTAATATATTTCTTTTTCGAAAATACATTGCTCTGTTTTCCAAAAAAAGTATTGCTTGTATTAAAACCTATTTTCATACTTTCATAGTGTTTTGTTCACTTTTGGGGGTTAACTATTTGCCCATAGCTGAGACCCTAACAGGTGCTACCACCTCGTGTCAGGGTGGACTTGGGAACACCAGCAATTAAGAGGTCGTTCCACGCTCCTCAAAACCTCTTGATCTTGCTGTCGTGTGTAGTCTATCGTCATACCCCAGGACGGGGCGCAGTCTGATTTGCCCTACTCGCTAATATATTGTAAAAATGAGACATTTCTCGACGACTATGAGCGAACTTTTTGTTTGTTACTGTAAAACGGAATATTTCTTTTGTAACTACAGGTGTTAGGGCTTTTATTTAGCTTTTGCTTCGTAATAGCGTTTTTCTTATTTTTCTTTTTTTTTTTTAATTTGAATTATTCAAAATGTCGAATTCTTTTTTTTACATCCAACAGTACAGTTAATCAGTCAGTTAAATGCCATATGTGATACACGCTTGGGCAATCATGTCTCTTTCGATATAAGACTGACTTGGCAGAAGATTTTCCTTCAGTAGGTTATAGAGTTAATAATATAATTAAACGTTCTAGAACTATTCATTCATGCAGAAAATATAGCCAGTGCAATCGGAAAATTAATTAAATATATCAGACTTAAATACGGTGGGGGACCTGTTAGCTTTCTCTAGATATTATTACATTTAACGATTTAAAAATAGATTTTATCCTATTTGCGATAATAAAATTGGGTAAATAAAAATAGTCTCCAACATTTGGAAAAAATATGACTAATACAAAATTACATAAATTTAGTCCTCGGTGACATGCTTTTTCTTAGAATTTAGTCAGACTGTGTTGCCCACTATCTGGCTTATCTTTATGTAGGTTGATTAATTTATATTTTATTTAATTTTGTATTAATCTCCTGGTAGTGTTAGTAACATATTGTATGGATGCAATGGTATTTGGTTAGTATTTTGATATTTCCCATTGATTGGTTATTGTTATTAAGACCTTATATAAAGAATCTTAAGTCAACAGTTGCATATTAATTTACCAAAAAAATCTATAGATGTAAATTATTTACTGATTTCTTAAAGAAGCTATTTATCAACTATAAAATGGTTATTTAGGAAACTCACAAAGCATATAACTTGTCTAGCATTTTATTAGATTAACACTTTTTCTTAGGAAATGACATCGTTTAAATGTACAATATGTATCTATTCACATCCGCTTCTGTTTAACGCCTGTTGCTGCCATTGACTTCAAACCTACGTGTCATAACCCATTTATGGAAAATAATTTCTTAATTTTCTCTTCTTCCCTTAGTTTAAATTTAACATAGGCCATATTTGATTGGTTGATCTAAGTAAATCCTACAAACCTTATAAACCAACCTCCTCACACTTCTCTTTTTTTTTCTTTTTTCGTAAATAGAGGCTGTATTTTGCTTTTAAATCAAACTAAATCGTTCACTCGCCAGTAATTTATAATCGCCTAATGAGATGCGTTGTATACGCATCGAAACACGACTGCAATTGTGTAGCGATTTTGATATATTTTCAATGTAATATCCTAAAATAAAGTATATATATAGTCATCCACAGACAGACTGTTTCGCTGTATCACAGTTCATCAGTGCGGCTAGACGTCCGGTTGCCTCTAGCTAGGATCGAAACCCGGCTGAATTGGCGTCAGTAGGAGATTTGACCACTAAGCTGTTGGCGCACGACAGGGAAGAAGGTGAATTTAAATGTATTTATTTTTAGATAAACAGACAGTGACCGAGAGGACTCGATTCGCTTTACCGAAGAGTCTTGCATTATCAGCTGTAATAGTCACTGTTTACAAACTCCCATTTCCTTTCTCATAAAGTATATACACACACACACACACACACACACACGCATATATATATATATATATATATATATATATATAGTGTATTGGGGCAGTACATCATTATTCAAGCATCCCAAATTCTCTCTCTCTCTCTCTCTCTCTCTTATATATATTTTTTTCTTTAACCCTTGTTCTGTTTAGACCCCCTAACATATTTTATTTTAGTACTCCCTTTCTTATTCCTGTTTCCCTGACAAATATAATCTCCAACTATTTAAGTGTAACGTCAATCGACATCTCCAGTTACCTTGATCTATCCACTTCCCTTCTCCACATCCTTTCCCCTTTCATTCCTATCTGCTCTCGCTACAAATCTTCTGTAACCCCCTTGCCTTGATCGATCCACTATCTTTCTCCACATCCTTTCCTCTACCACTCCTATCTGCTCTTCCTCCAAACCTTCTGTAACCCCTTGCGTGCTAGTGGCTTCCAGCCTTTCTTGGGGTGAAAAGCTTAATATATATATATATATATATATTGTTTAATATAACAGACAGCGAATGTCTATTATGTTTGATCATGAGCCGTTCTAAGCTTCGTATAGTTGCTTTAAATTCAGGGGAAAATAAAATAAAACTGTCCGATATTTGGATATTTTTTTATTATGTTGTTTCTCTATATAAGCTTTCGGTTCACATGTGGTTATATGAACATTACAACATAGAAGTTCCACATCAAGCATGACATCCTGTTACGTTTAAATAGAAGCTTACTATGGGACGATAACGGTCGCAGAACAGCGGGCGCAGGTCGTAAATTCGTAATCCTGTTCTATGACGTTGTACTGTCTCTATTTTTTTTCTCTATATCTCCCTTTCTATAATTTTCACTTTCTCTATTTTTCTCTTTCCCTCTTTTTCTATTTTTCTCTTTCTCTCTTTCTCCCTGTCTTTTATTTTCTCCTTCTATATTTCTCTGTTTCTCTATTTTTCTCTTTCTCAATTTCTCTATTTTTTTTTTCTATATTTCTCTGGAACTCTATTTTTCTCTTTCTTTATTCCTCTATTTTTCTCTTTCTCTCTTTCTCTCTTTCTCTCTGTCTTTATTTTTCTCTTTCTATATTTCTCTGTTTCTCTATTTTTCTCTTTCTCAATTTTTCTCTTTCTCTCTGTCTTAGTTTTTCTCTTTCTATATTTCTCTGTTTCTCTATTATTCTCTTTCTCAATTTCACTATTTTTCTCTTTCTCTCTGTCTTTATTTTTCTCTTTCTATATTTCTCTGTTTCTCTTCCATTTCCTCTTCAGTTTCCCCGCTATCTCCCTCCTCTCTCCCCCGTCACTCTCACACACAAAGGCACAAACTTTTTAACGTACCCAGTCCCAAGTGTTTTTCTGGCAATCGTAAATTGCAGATGCACCGAAGAGTTATCTGAACGGAATTATCTCCCCTTAGTTCCACTAATTTCCGCCAGGCATGAATTCACTTCTGTATGACACACGCAGATATTGCGGGCGCTTCTCCCGGGCTATCTATCGCACGTTTTCGTTCGTGTGTCGACTCTCATGAGTCCATGTGAATGAGTACACTTGAAGATTTTCACTCGATTAGAAACCGATTCTTATCGAACTGCCTGTCGGTTCTGTCAGGTTCTTTGCTTTTTTTCCTCTTCTATTGATCCGTTTAGCATTTACACTAGTGAAGTGAAAATTGGAAAAGTTGAAAGCAAAAACCCCTAGCAATCAAACCAACAGCTCTAAATTACAAAGACGTCTGATGCCATAAAATAGTGCGTTTCTTGATGAGCGGGTGTCGCTTTTCGATTAGCAATAGACGGAACTAAATTGCTGTTAGATTAAGTTCCATTGAAAATAAATTTAACTTAGCACTTCACAGATACCTGACTAGAAATTGATTTCCTTCTACTATGTGTAACGTCCCTTCAGGATCATGGCTCTCCCAATCTTCCTATCTCTTTTCCTATTCAATAGATTTTTTCTCCCTTTGCTAAGCCTCCTATTCCCGGTTCTGGTTCGTGGCTTGCCGTCTTCAATTTACTCCTGTCTTCGTAGCATATCTGACAGATCCGACAAAGTAAACCTGACAATTATTCTTGAAAAGGACCTCCAATCAGTGGTTAACTGGTGCAAGAAATGACTTGTAAATTTCAACGCCCTAAAACAAAACTGCCTTCATTGAAGAAGCACAAAGGACCACGATATGGCTGATGCTGTACTCTAGGTGAGCAACACTCTACGCCTTATTGGTCTCACGTTCGTCACTGACAGGCAATTGACTCGATGTAGCCGCTTCACTTCATGTTAATGAAGAACCTGAGGCTAAGAAGGCGTAGAGTCTGCTGTGAACAACGTTAGTTCAGTGTCGTGCGCCCAAACTTTTCTCGTCAGAATCCGTCTGGCCCATTTATAAATCTACCATTCGTCCGTACAACTGTGATCAAGATTGGTTCATTGTGTCGTTCGTCCAAACTTTGGCACATTTATAAATATACCATTCCCCCGTGTATTGAATACTGTTGCCATATCTGGTCTGGTTCTCCTACTGTGTATTCCGAAGATTCTTGACAAAATCTAGATAAGAGTCTGCAATACAATCTGTCCTGACCAGGTATCTCGTCTCCAGTCGCATTCCCACCGGCGTAATGTGGCTTCATTCTTCTTGTTCTATAAATATTTTCATGGCAAGGTGTGTCTTGGCTCTAAAAAGTCTGAGCTTATGGCACTAAAGGATGGAACCCGTCAAACCCTTTACCATGGTTCTTTTGATAGAGTATCGATAGTCTTCCATCGTTTCGTACGTGGGAAAAGATGAGTATGGTGGGAAAAAATTCATCCCCTGCAAGACCGGGCAACCGATTCTGAACTCTGTCAAGGCTGAACAATCGAGCATCTCTAGCCCAGACATAGCAGCAAGACTTGCTCTCACCTGAGTCTAAGAAACATAAAGAACGGTAGGCGGAGTCCGGTGCCTCCTGGAACGGTACGAGCAGCCAACTATTTTTCAACCATTTTTGCGACATCTTCACCTTTGGGTCGACTTCAGGAAAAGTGCTGTGAGCAGGGTTGGTTCATTGTGCCATTCGTTCAAAATTTTCTCGTTAGTATCCGTCTGGCCCATTTATAAATCTAGCATTCGTCCGTGTATTGAATACTGTTGCCATATCTGGTCTGGTTCTCCTACTGACAAAATCCAGATAAGAGTCTGCAATACAATCAGTCCTGACCAGGTATCTCGTCTCCTGTCACTTTCGCACCGACATGACGTGGCTTCCCTCTGCCTGTTCTACAAATATTTTCATGGCAACTGCTCGGACGAGCCTTTTTTACTCTTACTCAAGCTGCATGACTTTAAGCATAGAACGTGATTGGTAAATAAGTTTCACTGTTTTATTGTTGCGCGTGCTAGATGCAAACGACACATCTACGTTAACTATTTTTTTTCTCGCACTTCCCACCTTTTTCCTTCCCTGATAACTCAGATGCCGTGCGTGATACACGCTTAGGTGATCATGTATCTTTCGATACATGACTGACGAGAGAGATTTTTCCCACAATAGATTGGCATTTCGTTTATTATCACCTGATGAGACGTTATTTATTAAACATCGAAACAAAATATACAATTTACATTTACTTACATGTTCTAATGTAACAGTGTATAATATCTATATATATATATATATATATATATATATATATATATATATATATATATATGCTATAACAAATTAGGAGATCAGCCGATTCTGCTACCTTGGTTTCAACCTTTCGGTATCTTTAGGAGATTTCGGCCAGTTGACTTCCTAACGCTTTATTTTTTTTTAAATTAAAAAATTGTACGCTATATTAAAAAAAAATGAATAAAGGCTCGATGTGGGGTGTGGTAGAAGGTACGGAGGAGGAGGAGTGGGCGGAGGGTAAAAGCAAGGGTATTGGAAATGTATCGGTGGCGTGAGGCGGGGTAAATTAAATATACATACTTTCTTTTCATCCCACTTCATATGAACTCAAAAGGAATTTTTGTATGTATGCAACGGCACATAATTACCGATCTCTCATTCCCAATACTTTTTTTTCTTTGGAAATGTTATTATAAATTGTAGACGAAGCTTGCAGACGTTACTATGATTGTTGTAAGGTTTTGCGTTTTTTTTTATTTTTCCAGTATACAAAAGGATTTTTTAATTTTTTTCCTTTAATTTCCACTCATGGTTGGCTAGTCTAGTAGAATTGCTAAGACTTTATAACTTAAATTATAACTTGTGATTGTACCACCTCTACTTAAATTTACCCTCAGTACACCCGATGTATATTTTTTCTGGCCATTTGGATCTATTACTTCTGCTTTGTAAATTACTGTTTCAGTTTTGAAAACTCCATCTAATGGACATCTGGTTTTATTTCTATAATTTGTATATATCATTGTTAACAATGTTTTGCTGCACGTTAGTTTTGACATTTCTGGCGTTTTGTCTTTTTATCATGGTTTCTAAATTACTAGTACAGTTGTAGCTTAATTTAACTTTGCTTTTATTAAATAATTTATGTAATTTGGAATTTTGGGGGAAGTGTTTATTAAATAATTCAGAAAAATATTTTCCATATTTTACACTTGACCTCTAAGTTAAAAGCGAGGGATTAAACCAAATAATATTTGTTTGCTTTTCCAATGTTAGCATTTATGTATGTATATTAGTATGCGTAATTAGCAATACATGAAGGTGGTGTACCTGGCCATACCATCAGTGATGTATATTTGTAATACCGATGTATATCGACTCATATTTTGTATATAAAATGTTTTCAGGTTTCACTTTCCTTCTGCCTATGGGATAAACTCATGCCTATAGTGGACTTTGGAGAGTAGGCAGGATCGACTTATTTCTTTTCTCTTTCGAAGCAATCCATTAATTGTATTCGTAAAAAGTGTCAAAGTGTTACGTACAGGATCAGAGTGTATAGTATGAGTTGCCAGTTCATCCTCTATTGTTTTTCAAACTGCAGAGACAGACCAGCTTTCATGAGTGCTGACTTATGCCTGAAAATGGAAGATGGCAATAACTTTCCTATTACCATATACTCAATATGGGTAAAATTAAAAATATTTCAGAAGCTTTATTTTTCAATTTGCTAATGATATAATTGGATTGTACTTATTCATTATTTAAGAGTTTATAGCTATAGTATAACATACAGCCTTACAAATAAACAAAAATTAAAAACTTGCTGAAGCTTTATTTTTCAATTTGCTAATGATATAATTGGATTGTACTTATTCATTATTTAAGAGTTTATAGCTATAGTATAACATAAAGCCTTACAAATAAACAAAATTGACAAACTTGCAGAAGCTTTATTTTTCAATTTGCTAATGATATAATTGGATTGTACTTATTCATAATTTAAGAGTTTATAGCTATAGTATAACATACAGCCTTACAAATAAACAAAATTGACAAACTTGCAGAAGCTTTATTTTTCAATTTGCTAATGATTTGGATTGTACTTATTCATTATTTAAGAGTTTATAGCTATAGTATAACATAAAGCCTTACAAATAAACAAAAATTGAAAACTTGCAGAAGCTTTATTTATCAATTTGCTAATATAGTATATATCCATTTTTAACGCATTTAACTAGTTGCCAACCAAGGCTATAAAATCCGGCCTGTCCTGCTATTTACGCATAGCTGGGGGAGGGGTAGAAGAAGAGGATTCATACCTTTTCCAAGGGTAATGCAATGGTTTCGACTGGAATTTGAACTCGGCTCTCCGATTCCTAAAATCCGAGCCGATATCCATTAATCCACATGCCGTGATAAGTACAATATTCAAATATTTAAATGCAACGCCAGACGCCATCATCTGTCTTCTTGAATTCTGTGCATCTTTTTTTCCTTCCTGAATCCTCCCTCCTATTCAATTCTCATTCACTTTCACTCTCTGTAATACCCTGCACTCTGGTGGTATTGTTGCGTTGCTTGAGGTAAAATGATTAAAAACATCCTCTCTTGTCCACTATATAGCCTGTGAGGATATATTTTCCGAGCCCTCCTTCCTCATTACGTGTCCAAGTAATCGGAGTTGTTTCTTTCTGATCCTGTATAGAAGTGTTCTTCCCAATGCCATTTTCTGCAAGACTTCCTCGTTGCTCTGTCCATGGAATTCTCAGTATCCTTCTATAGAACCACATTTATATTGCCTCCAGTGTTCTTTTCATCTAGGCGTTCACTGTCATATAAAAGGATGGATGTTATTTCTAATGATTCTTTTATTTTTTCTCAGCATCTGACTAAACGTTTAGAATCCTCGTTTCGCTAGTCCAATGTGGGTTCAGATTTCGATGTTGCATATTCCACCCTCTATTAGAGCAATTCCCAGATATTTAAACGTATGCGGTTGTGTGATTTGAACATCTCCAAATTATGAATCGCATCTTGAGCTTTGTCTCTTGCTGGTAACTATATGTTCTGTCTTCTTGCAGTTGACGATTAATCCTTTTCTTTTCTCGCTTTCTTCTAAGACCCTGTCTGGGAGGCACTGTCGTTTCATTTCCGAGACGGTCATAAAGACAGTGTCATCTGTGTATCGTATATTACACACGCCGATAATAAAACCTGATAGGTTCGACATTTGCGTTGCTGGATGACTCATCACCACCAACTTAACGCCGACGACTCAACACCGTCGACTCAACCCCGTCGACTCAACACCGGCCAACTCGTCGCTGTGACAACTCAACTCCAGGATGATTCACCGCCAGCCTACTCAACGCGAAGACAACTCAACGACATGCAAACCATAAAATATTTTTCGTCAACTTTTTAAAAATAAATAAAAGTAATTTATTAAGGATCATTTTTAAATACATGATTTTATTTTTAATTTAGAAATTTATTAAAAATTGTATGCAATTCCCCTCAAATTTGGAGATCATTGTGAAAAAGAAGAAACAATCTGCAAAATTCTTTCATCTGGCTTTATAGACTTGTAGGGGGAGGGGCATGACCTCCAATTAATTGCTCGAAAATTCCATCTCGGTTTCTTTGCACTTTTTGCAGCCTTGTAATGAATCTCTATATTTTGGGGTGCTCTATCCCCAACTCTGTGTGCAGTCTTCTATTTGCTGCTATTTGCTGCGGACGGAGCTATGAATTCGCCGCCAGAGTTGAGTTGTCCTCGCGCTAAGTTGGTTGATAGTTGTCTTGGAGTTGAATTGTCACGGAGATGAATTTGCTGGTTGAGTCGGTGGTGTTGAGTCGACGGTGACAAACTGTCCATCCCTTAGGATAGCGTCGAGGTGGAACAAATCTGGAGAGAAGACGGATCCTTGTCTCACGCTCCTTTCTATTTTTGTGTAGCTACTCAATTTATTTTCTACCTACATGTAGGCGGGTTTCTCCCAGTATAAGTTCTGGATTAAATTCGATAGTGGTTAAAAAATAACTATTTACTTTGACTCTAAACAAACACAGAAAGGAAACTACAAGTACTCCTGTAGAATGTAGTGAAGGAAAGTGATATGGGTTAAGCATCCAAGTTATAACTTATATATCATTTACGTTAAAGTATATCATTTCATTTGCTAGCATTTCTAATTTGTTTTATTTTTATTTCATATATGCATACATACATACACGCACACACACACACACACACACACATACACACACACACACACATATATATATATATATATATATATATATATATATATATATATATATATATATATATGTATAAGTGATAGAATTTTGGGGAGATTTGAATAATTTCTCATAATAATTCGTGCTAATACCCTTGGGAAAGGTATGTATCCTCTTCTTCTCCCTCCAGCTATGGGTAAATAACAGGACAGACTGGGTTCTATAGCCTTGGGCGGTAACTGGTC
The DNA here is from genome assembly GCA_964036315.1 of Acanthosepion esculentum. Lineage (NCBI taxonomy): Eukaryota > Metazoa > Mollusca > Cephalopoda > Sepiida > Sepiidae > Acanthosepion > Acanthosepion esculentum. The sequence continues at coordinate 22,768,984 of OZ038494.1, read as the reverse complement.
TAGGAGAAGGACAACTCTGAATTCAAAACCTGCGGAGGGTTTTTTGAGACCTGGTGGTATGTGGTGCACCAGGTCTCTGTATTCAGCCCTTCAAAAAGTGTGGTTGGTTCTGCACAAAGCCTTTACCACTATAATCAAATCATATGTGCTGGTGTCTAGGTTGTCGGTTCCTAGGAACTGAGCTGCTTGACCCTCATACGTCGAATTCGATGGGAGAGTTGAGTATATATATAAGTGAAAGAATTTGGGGAGAGATTTGAATAATTTCTCATAATAATTCATCGAGTCTAGAAGCATCCTCAACAGAATGCAGAAAGCACTGGACGGCAATTTCGTCCTTTTATGAGACTCCTCAGCAGTTCGCATCCACTACCGAGAATTGAACCCGGACCGTTACGATAAAACGCAAACGTAAAATATTTCAAATAAAGATTTATATTTAATATTTTTTTTGATATTTTCAAAATTGGGTATGATATACCCATGGTTAGTAGTGGTGTAACTTTAATTAATGGTTAGTGTTTTAGGGTTAAAGACGACTGATAAAGTACTGTGATTAAGCATTTTAATTCTTTTCTTGTCTTTGTAGAAGTGTTTTCTTTAAAGTTCTACGTATCCAAGCGCTTTCGGCTATTCCTTTAGCCATTATAAAGGATGATTTTTATTTTTAACTTTTAACTGAATGTGTGTTTTTTTTCAAAAGCACTTGTACGAACACAAGAAAAATGGAAAAAAAACCTTAATCACAGTACCTTCTTAGTCGTGTCTAGCGAAACGACTGATATATATATATATATATATATATATATATATATATATATATATATATATATATATATATATATATATATATAGGTAACTGTACTCGTGTCGAAAAACCCTCGAATTCTTGATTTACCAATAGTTAAATCACTCTCGAAGGTAAAAAAAGATTTAAAAAAGAAAGAGCCAGGAACTATCGAAAATAATCGCACAGATACAGGTTCAAGGCCCAAATAAAAAAAAAACGATACGAGTAAACAACTAATTAAAGAGCTCGATACAAACGTAGAGCAGACCTAGTCAAACCTAATGAGCCAGACAAACCTACCAAGGTTTCACTTAGGCAGATCGTCAGGGTCAGCTAAGTGAAACCTTGGTCGGTTTGTCTGGCTCATGTTTGACAATATATATATATATATATATATATATATATATATATATATATATATATATATATAAAGCTTAAACACTAATATTCCCTGGTTATAATTTATTACATTGGAATCGTAATATTTCCAGTGTCTGTTTTTTAATTTTAATTTAGATCAGCGAATCGGTAGCGAATTAAGCATCGAAAAATAATTCATATTCATCTGTATGTCACTCATTTAAACCGTTATTTAACTCCTCTCTTTAAAACTTCTCACTGTTAAATTTTAATCCCCACCTTCACCTTTAGGCCTTCCTGTTCTTCTTTCTTCTGTTACCTCTCTCTAGAGCTTTCATACATTTCCCTCTCACACTTGTTTCCCACTCCCACACATACACTCTCACTAAAATTTTTCTTTTTATACCCGGAGTTATATTTACCCATTTCTTTTTGAATTTGTAGGTCTGATGATTTGGATCGTGATTACGATTCCAATGTAATAAATTATAACCATTGAATATTAGTGTTTGACATTTTTATATTATATTCTTACTCTGTCCTGGACATTGACTTCTACCTGGATTCTATCCTCTTGGAATTTACATATATATATATATATATATATATATATATATATATATATATATATATACAGTGTAACCCGGATATAAGAGAGTTGTCGGGACCGGAGAAGAAGTCTCTTATATCCGGGTTTCTCTTTATATCCGTGTTTGGTCTATTATATATACATTAACACAGGCTTTAATTTGGGACCAGAGAAAATCTCTCTTATATCCGGGTTTCTCTTATATCCGGGTCACACTGTATATATATATGTGTGTGTGTATGTATGTATGTATATTGACCACTAATATTATCCATCTCTCTCACGATATATATATATATATATATATATATATATATATATATATATATATATATATATATATATATATATATATATGTATATATATAAAGGTAAAAGACAATGCAGAAACTGTCTGTATTATTGGCCGACGCGTTTCGCCCAATGTGAACTTTTCCAAGGCAAAAAATATACAGCTTTCCTATTGTCTTTTACCTTTATACATATTGTCTTTTTCTACAGGTTAACTCGGAGAAATTTTTCATACATATATATATAGACATTTATATATATTATGTTTAACGTTCTTTTTATAGATACAAGTATTTAAGCAAATGCTCTGTTTTCTAATAAACAGTATTAAATAACATTTACCGGCCTGAATGTCCGATAAATTTTCATAGAACGGTTAAGGCACATCACGCGAAATGATGGTTCCGTATAGAATACAGGTTCGATTCCTGTCGGAGAGCGAAAATTTTCTATGAAAATTTCTCGGACAGTCAGGCCGGTAAATGTTTTTTAATACTGTTTATTAGAAAACAGAGCATTTGCTTAAATACTTGTATCTATAAAAAGAACGTTAAACATAATATATATAAATGTCTTTAAATAAATTGTCGGACTATGTCCAATTCAAAATATATATATATATATATATATATATATATATATATATATATATATATATATGGACAAACAGGCATACATACAGAGATAATTTAACTTTCTACACTACATGGTGTCTGTCAATTTCACGTTTTAAATGCAATCGTCTGACAATGGTTAGTTTTAAACAATATATACATTTAATTTTTTTCGGAATTTATTCATATCTCTCTAATTATCAATCTATTTCGTATGCCTCTGTGCTTTTTCATTCAGATCACCCACATCCAAACCTATCTTTTCAAGACGCTCGTTGTCTTTCTTTGTAAACGCCCTGTTGGCACATTATCAGTATGCCCCTCGGACCGACTACAGGTCATCAGCACTTTTGATTTTTTCGGTTCGGCGAAAGCCTGTTGTGTATCGGGGTCATTGACATGAACAGGAAAGCTTGACATGGCGTAATGATTAAACCCAATAGACTTTTAAATCAGTTGCTTCGGGAGCATCAAAACTGTTTAATCTAAAATATTCAGTCAAATCAACTAAACAAGTTATACAAAAATATCCCCTGAAATGACCAAAGGCTACGATTAGGTTTCAGCTTTTAGCCGCCCTGATCAGGAAATTGTGGCATGCGTGGGTAGCCGGGTGTTTGTCGTCAGACAGGCTGTTTGAATCTAGCTCGTAGCAAAGAGACCATGTCTCAAATATCTTGTTATTATAAAAACAGCCAAACGGAAGTGACGTGAATGCAGATTTAGTTGGTGATTGACGCCATTTTTCGTATTCCTGTTTATTTGGGGTTTATTTTGACTAATGGCTGTAAATGGAACTTTTAATATATTTTTAAATTTCTGTTTTTTTTTGGGGGGGGGGGTCATATATTTTTGTAAATTTTTTTTTTCCATTCTGTCTCCGATATGATGCGTTCTTATATATTGGATTTCTTTAAAAAAAATTTTCTTCGGATATTAATTTTGATTTTCAAGTGTTTTTTCTTTCAATTTTTTTTCTTTTATATTTTCCGATCTCTTTTTTTTTTTTTAAATAATCTTTTTCATTCATTTCCGTTTACTTCTTTTTTGTATTATTCTCCAGTTGTAAACGTTGGTCATGTTATCCTTCTTTCTTTCCTTCTTTTCTTTTTCATTTTACCCACTTCGTTTTACCCACTTTGTTTGTTTGTACCGTTTTAATGTCATGTACTGTTTTCCTCATCGTCCTTTCTTTTTTTTCTTCTTCTTCGTTTCGTTTACCTTTTCTTTTCTCGTCGATCTTTATCTCATTTTCTTTTTGTTTTGATTTTTTTTTTTTGTCACAGATTATCTTTCTTTCCTTCCTCTCATATTCTTTTAGCCTGTAGTGGACGTTTACATATACCACGCCCACAAATCACTCAACAGTCATTGGACAGAAAATAAACACTACTTTCTTTAAAGACAATTTACGCATCGCACGAGCCACATAAAATTTTCTCATATTTTACCTTACCAAACTTGTCATAGAAAAAAATCAGCAATTGGTCGATTTTTGACCAATCACATAAATTGACATTTCTTTCAATATTTTCCCGGTCTCGTCCCTGGAGCCTATGTCATGTGTATATATAGCAGAAATTAAAGAAAGAACATTAGTAGACTATTAAATTTCAGAGTTTTAACAATGTACGTGTATACTCAATCTTCTACTCAAACACACACAGACATAAATTACATACACATAACACTGTGAACTGTTTCAAAAGCCAAGTGAACTATTCAAGACTTTATCATCGTCTTGCACAACATTCTCACTTTCAAACTCATATATCAAATATTCTTGAACTCTAAACAAATTTAAACAAGAAAAGTTCTTACAACACACATTTGTATTCCCACACGATACAAGGGGAACTACTTTTTACATCTTAAACTTTATTGTCGCTAACACAATTGTATATTTACTTGTTTGCAATACATGTTTTTCTTGTTGACATTCAATGATCTCTTGTCATTCTTTTTCGTGTTTCTTTGGAAATTAAATGTGGTGTGCTAATTTCAAAACGCAACCTTCGTCAAAAACCTTCTGATACATTTATCACCAAACCTCATTAGCGCCCCACAAGCCTCTTTCTTTTACTTGCCTTCTTTTTTTTTTAATTTCGCTGTTATCTTTTGCAGTTATTCTCTTTCTGCCCTTGTTTCTTTTTCTTCTTTGTCGTCTCTATCTTTACACATTTCCTCTATTTCGTTATGTTTCCATCTGTCTTTTGTCTAACACTTTCTTGTCGCCTTCTTTCTTCTTTCTTTCTCGTTCTCTGTCTCTCTCTCTCTCTCTCTGTCTCTGTCTCTGTCTCTCTCTCTCTCTCTCTCTCTCTCTCTCTCTCTCTCTCTCCATCCCTCTCTCATTTACAATTACTTCTTTATTATTTCTCATGGTGACTTCATTTTCCCTTTCCTCATCAATTTTTTGTTTCTTTCTTTCGTTGTTTGCCCAAATATTTTTCATCATTCCTTTATTTATTTCTCCGTATTCCTCTCACTTTCTTTTTAACATTTATTCTCTTTATTATTTTGTCGTTCGTTCGTTCTTTCTTCTTTTCTTTCTTTTTTTTCTTTCTTTCTTTTTTTCTTTCTTTCTCTCTTTTATTTTCTTGTCAACTGTTTGGTTCTATTTCTTTTCTTTGTCCCCGTCTCTTTTCAAAATTCCTTGCTTTTACTCTTTTCTTTCTTTTCTTTCTCTTCACTATTCCTTTCATTTATTAATTTCTCATCATTTTTTTCTTTCTTTCTTTTTCTTGTGAATTCTTTATTTCTTTTTTTGCCGTCTCTTTCTTTTCACAATTCATTTTCTTTCACTCTTTCCTTTTGTCTATCTCTCCACAATTCCTTTTCTACATTACTTTCACACTGTTTTCTTTCTTTCTTTTTCTTATTAATTCTTTCTTGCTGTCGTCCCCATGTTCACAATTCCTTCCCTTTCTTTTTTCTTTCTTTCGGTCTTTCTTTCTTTCTTTCTTTCTTTGCACAATTCCTTCTTTTTCTTTCTGTCTTTCTTTCATTTATTCATTTCACAATTCGTTTTTCTTTTTTCTTTCTTTCTTTCTTTCTATTCACAATTCCTTCTCTTGCTTTCTTTCTTTCTTTCTTTGCACAATTCCTTCTTTTTCTTTCTGTCTTTCTTTCATTTATTCATTTCACAATTCGTTTTTCTTTTTTCTTTCTTTCTTTCTTTCTATTCACAATTCCTTCTCTTGCTTTCTTTCTTTCTTTCTTTGCACAATTCCTTCTTTTTCTTTCTGTCTTTCTTTCATTTATTCATTTCACAATTCGTTTTTCTTTTTTCTTTCTTTCTTTCTTTCTATTCACAATTCCTTCTCTTGCTTTCTTTCTTTCTTTCTTTGCACAATTCCTTCTTTTTCTTTCTGTCTTTCTTTCATTTATTCATTTCACAATTCGTTTTTCTTTTTTCTTTCTTTCTTTCTTTCTATTCACAATTCCTTCTCTTGCTTTCTTTCTTTCTTTCTTTGCACAATTCCTTCTTTTTCTTTCTGTCTTTCTTTCATTTATTCATTTCACAATTCGTTTTTCTTTTTTCTTTCTTTCTTTCTTTCTATTCACAATTCCTTCTCTTGCTTTCTTTCTTTCTTTCTTTGCACAATTCCTTCTTTTTCTTTCTGTCTTTCTTTCATTTATTCATTTCACAATTCGTTTTTCTTTTTTCTTTCTTTCTTTCTTTCTATTCACAATTCCTTCTCTTGCTTTCTTTCTTTCTTTCTTTGCACAATTCCTTCTTTTTCTTTCTGTCTTTCTTTCATTTATTCATTTCACAATTCGTTTTTCTTTTTTCTTTCTTTCTTTCTTTCTATTCACAATTCCTTCTCTTGCTTTCTTTCTTTCTTTCTTTGCACAATTCCTTCTTTTTCTTTCTGTCTTTCTTTCATTTATTCATTTCACAATTCGTTTTTCTTTTTTCTTTCTTTCTTTCTTTCTATTCACAATTCCTTCTCTTGCTTTCTTTCTTTCTTTCTTTGCACAATTCCTTCTTTTTCTTTCTGTCTTTCTTTCATTTATTCATTTCACAATTCGTTTTTCTTTTTTCTTTCTTTCTTTCTTTCTATTCACAATTCCTTCTCTTGCTTTCTTTCTTTCTTTCTTTGCACAATTCCTTCTTTTTCTTTCTGTCTTTCTTTCATTTATTCATTTCACAATTCGTTTTTCTTTTTTCTTTCTTTCTTTCTTTCTTTCTTTTCACAATTCCTTCTATTTCTTCTTTCTTTCTTTCTTTCTTTTTACAATTCCTTCTTTTCCTCTTTCATTTTATTCACAATTCCTTCTCTTTCTTTCTTTCTTTTCACAATTCCTTCGGTTTCCTTCTTTCTTTCTTTTCTTTTTTCTATCTCTTCACAATTCATATTCCCCATTTTTTATTTCTTTCTTTTCACAATTTAATTTATATTACTTTTCATTGCCTTTTCTTTCTTTTTTTCTTTCTTTCAGGTTTCATGGTCAGAAATATACATATACATATATATATATATATATATATATATATATAGAGAGAGAGAGAGAGAGAGAGAGAGAGAGAGAGAGAGAGAGATGGGGGGAGAGAGAGATAGGTAAAAATGATTTTGCTAGAAAGATTCTCTACAAAATCTTATTGTATAGACTAAAATTAGGATTGTAAAAAAGGCAGCCTAATATTTAATATAGTGTTATTTATTTATAATATATCAATTTTTACAGAGAAGAATTAAAACTTTCTTACTTACAATTGGAATTTATGTGGGTTTTTTCTCTTAGAAAAATAATTTGTTCTTTCCTTTTTCTTTTTTCTTAAATTTTGAAATACTGAAAATCCAATTGTAAGTAACAAAGTTTTAATTCTTCTCTGTAAACATTCTTATATTATAAATAAATATCACATTAAATATTAGCTGCCTTTTTTTCCAATCCTCATTTTAGTCTATATAATAAAATTTTTACAGAATCCTTCTAACAAAATATTTTTTGATATTCATATATATATATATATATATATATATATATATATATATAAAGCGGTAATTATACAAAGAATTGATAAGCAATGTTAATGTAATTAATGGCGAAATCTCTACTCTATTATTTGGACTATACTCTTAGTCCATGTGACATTAACTGAAAAAGACATACAACAAAAAGAATTCGTGAAGATACCACCTTACTAAATCCAAACAAAAATTCTTACTTGAAATATTTAAATAATATCTAGCATTACGACATCGCACGTTCCAACATTATATAACTCTCAATAAATAACATATTTTTTAAAAAGTCATCTTTCGGTCTACACTACATTTATTTCGTCTTGGAGTTTACCTGGAATTAAAACATTACGCCCTGAAGATGAATGCGAAATTTTCGAAAATATTCGGCCTAGCAACATCATATCTGATAACAATTTAAACATAATGATCGCATTATTCATGAATTATTTGTAAGTTAATGTCTTATTAAGTCTTGTGAGCGAAGAGATTTCGCCATCGATTAGATTAACAATGCGAATTAATTTTTGTGTAGAATTACCTTTTTATGATATAATATATATACTGCACAATTTAATATACATATATATATATATATATATGTGTGTGTGTGTGTGTGTGTGTGTGTGTGTGTCTGTGTGTGTGTTATATACCGTACCTATGAACAATAATGGGTATGTCCCAATCCTCATAAATACGTTAGACACTATTGTAAGTGGGGGGTAATATGCTAAGTAGTCAACCACTTGAAGTGGTTTACCTGCTTCACGCCGCTGGCGAGTATTGTGTTTTGTTGATGTTACAAATATTACCATTTCATTTCCAACCTGCGTTTTGGTTATTCTACATTCAGTAACACTTTCTAGGTTACAACAATAAGTCAAAACATAGGCAAACAGTAATAATGTCAAAAGTTCCAAACAATGGTGCTCACACGTAGAAGGGATACAGTCAAGTGACTAGTAGAACGCTACAATCACTTGACAGTATCCCTTCAAGACAAGAAAAAAGAAAGATATGGTGGACGAGACTTAGAAATGGTCCATTTATATTGGTTAGGAAGAAATTCCAGCATTCATCTGTACGATTTGACTGTAAATTTAGGAAGAGACTGTTTTTAACAGTGATTTCTGTGACTGAAACCAACACATGTTAAATAAATAATTATATACTGCAAGAATTTCATAAACAGGTTACAGAACGCAAATAATGGGAAATATATGTTTTTTGTACCTAGATTCAATAATTTCGTATTTTGTACCTAGGTTCAATAATTTCGTATTTTGTCCCTAGAAATAATGGACACTATATTGATCTAGGTTCAATAATTTCGTATTTTGTCCCTAGATTCAATAATTTCGTATTTTGTCCCTAGATTCAATAATTTCGTATTTTGTCCCAGGTTCAATAATTTCGTATTTTAAACCTAGGTTCAATGATTTCGTATTTTGTACCTGCGTTCAACAATTTCGTATTTTGTACCGAGGTGCAATAATTTCGTATTTTTCCCTAGGTTCAATAATTTCGTATTTTGTCCCTAGAAATAATGCACACTATATTGATCTAGGTTCAATAATTTCGTGTTTTGTACCGAGGTTCAAGAATTTCTTATTTTGTACCTAGATTCAATAATTTCATATTTTGTCCTAGGTTCAATAATTTCGTATTTTGTCCCGAGGTTCAATAATTTCGTATTTTGTCCTAGGTTCAATAATTTCGTATTTTATACCTAGGTTCAATAATTTCTTATTTTCTCCGGAGGTTCAATAATTTCGTATTTTGTCCCTAGGTTCAATAATTTCGTATTTTATACCTAGGTTCAATAATTTCTTATTTTGTCATGAGGTTCAACAATTTCGTATTTTGTCTCTAGGTTCAACAATTTCGTATTTTGTCCCTAGATTCAATAATTTCTTATTTTGTATCTAGTTTCAATAATTTCGTATTTTGTATCTAGGTTCAATAATTTCGTATTTTGTACCTAGGTTCAATAATTTCGAATTTTGTACCTAGATTCAATTATTTCGTATTTTTTACCTGGTTTCAAGAATTTCGTATTTTGTACCTGGGTTCAACATTTTCGTATTTTGTCCCGAGGTTCAACAATTTCGTATTTTGTCCCTAGGTTCAATAATTTCGTATTTTGTCCCTAGGTTCAGTAATTTTGTATTTTGTATCTAGGTTCAATAATTTTCACATTGGATTTGAATTTTTAAGATCGAATTTGACAGGAAGGCAAGAAGACTTGAGAGTGTTCTGCAAGCGAGAATTACGACAGAATTATAAATTTACATTAAATCTAGTTATTTCTACTGTAAAATGATGAGACCTTACCGCCAATCTAGTACTGCGCTTAAATTCCTAAAATCAAAAGAAAACCTCATCAAAACGGAAACGATGAAAGTATTTATAATATAATAACGCTTAAAATATGAATATCTAACTAGTAACTACCACACAGTATTTAAAACCGAAACAATATTCTTTTTTATTTTACCAGGATTATATTATTATGGGTAATGACAACTAGCCTACAGTATCTGTCTATATTTCTGGGATGAGGTATTATGTACATTATTTACATTATTCGGTCTATTGTCCTCATCTTTGTCGCCATATTTATTACAACGTTTCGGCCTTTCAGTATCTGTCTATATTTCTGGGATGAGGTATTATGTACATTATTTACATTATTCGGACTATTGTCCTCATCTTTGTCACCATATTTATTACAACGTTTCGGCCTTTCAGTATCTGTCTATATTTCTGAGATGAGGTATTATGTACACTATTTACATTATTCGGACTATTGACCTCATCTTTGTCGCCATATTTATTACAACGTTTCGGCCTTTCAGTATCTGTCTATATTTCTGAGATGAGGTATTATGTACACTATTTACATTATTCGGACTATTGTCCTCATCTTTGTCGCCATATTTATTACAACGTTTCGGCCTTTCAGTATCTGTCTATATTTCTGAGATGAGGTATTATGTACACTATTTACATTATTCGGACTATTGACCTCATCTTTGTCGCCATATTTATTACAACGTTTCGGCCTTTCAGTATCTGTCTATATTTCTGAGATGAGGTATTATGTACACTATTTACATTATTCGGACTATTGACCTCATCTTTGTCGCCATATTTATTACAATTTTTCGGTCGTTGTATGCTCAGTCCTTCTTCAGATGTTTGTCGAACTGAACTCTTTATTTCGCTCACTGGGGTAAACTATTCTAGTTCCACGTGCCATGTTTAATGGATGTCAGTTATCAGTTATCTCCTGTTAATTCCTCTGTCGCCTGTGGATAAAGGTGTTAGTTAGATCCAGAGACAGGACCCAAAAGAGTGTGAGTTCAATACCCGGTTAAGGCAGTGGTGAACTTGGAGAGGGGAATTAACAGGAGATAACTGACAACTGACATCCATTAAAACATGGCACGTGGAACTAGAACAGTCTACCTCAGTGAGCGAAATAAAGGGTTCAGTTCGACATTCCAAACACCTGAAGAAAGCCGGAGCGTACAACAGCCGAAACGTTGTAATAAATATGGCGACAAATATGAGGACAATAGTCCGAATAATGTAAATTGTGTATCTACTAGCCTAGTTACTGTTTTGCATTCATTTAATCTTTTCACCCCAAGCAAGGCAATAAAGCCACTAAGATGAAAGTGGTTACGGGTGTGAGAGTTTGCGAGAAAAATTATTCATGGAGAGAGAATAATAAATGAACAGGAATTAAGAAAACAGAACATATCGACTGATATTGAATTAAAATTTTTGAAGATCAAAGTTGACTGGGAAGCAAGAAGCCGGAGGTGATTTCCACAAGTGAGAAGTGCAAGAGAAGAAACTGTTAACATAGAACTTACGGCTCCGTCGGACCATTTCAATTATAAATTGTCGGTACATTGCCGCCGGTCTATTGCTGCGCTAACATTCATAGAATCAAGGTACCAAAGAGGAAAGTTCATCCGAACAAGTACCATTAAAGAATTTATTGAAAATGGACAGGGAAGCTACATTACGGTGGTGGGAAAGTGTTTGAACGTGTGATTTATACGGCAATTTTGCTGATCTGAACTTACAGTTTCGGAAGGAGAGCGCAACTTCTTCAGTCGTAAACTGTACGCTCGGGAACGTGCGAGAAAAAAAACTGTTAGCACAGAACTTAGAAATTGCAGAACATGAGAATAAGAATGTGAGAATATGAGAAATTAGAGAAAATGAGAATAAGAATTAGATTATGGGAATCAGAATTTAAGAATATCAGAAATTAGAGAATATGAGAATAAGATTATGAGAATAAGAATGTGAGAATATGAGAAATTAGAGAATATGAGAATAAAAATAAGATATGAGAATAAGAATGTCAGAATATGAGAAATTATAGAATATGAGAATAAGAATAAGATATTGAGAATAAGAATGTGGGGATGTGAGAAATTAGAGAATATGAGATAAGATTATGAGAATAAGAATGTGGGAATGTGAGAAATTAGTGAATATGAGAATAAGATAATGAGAATAAGAATGTGGGAATGTGAGAAATTAGTGAATATGAGAATAAGATTATGAGAATAAGAATGTGAGAATAGGAGAATTTAGAGAATATGAGAATAAGATTATGAGAATAAGAATGTGGGAATGTGAGAATTTAGAGAATATGAGAATAAGATTATGAGAATAAGAATGTGGGAATGTGAGAAATTAGTGAATATGAGAATAAGATTATGAGAATAAGAATATGAGATTATGAGAATTTAGAGAATTTGAGAATAAGAAATAGATTCTGAGAATAAGAATGTGGGGATGTGTGAAATTAGAGAATATGAGAATAAGATTAAGATTATGAGAATAAGAATTTAAGAATATCAGAAATTAGAGAATATGAGAATAAGATTATGAGAATAAGAATGTGAGAATATGAGAAATTAGAGAATATGAGAATATGAAAAAATTACTAGTAAGGAAAGAGAACAATAAAAGAACAGGAATTAAGAAGACATAGGATGGCGAATGACATTTTTGAAGATCAAGGTTGACTGGGAAGCAAGAAGCCAGAAGGAAATTCCACAAGTAAGAAGTGCGAGAGAAGAAACTGTTTACATAGAACTTAAGGTTACAAATGTAACCTTAAGTTCTATGTTAACAGTTTCAAAGTTATGTAACCTTGCGAGACGACCTCCAAAAATGGTCGGGCAAAAGATTTCGGCAACCTCAAATAGACCAAGTTAAAAAGATGTGTTTTAAAACAGAAATAAATATCTGTAATTAAATTTTATTATGTAATACTCAAGATGTCAGTCAGTCATGTGCCATGCGTGATACACGCTTAGGTGATTATGTATCTTTCGATACATGACTGTCAAGACAATTTTTTCCCCGCAGTAGGTTGCCATTTCTTTCTGAGGTAGTGCTGTTGCCATCCAAGGCCATAGAACACAGTCTGTCCTGGCTATTTACCCATAACTGATGGGAGAAGAATAGGATTCAAACCTTTCCAGGGGTATTAAGTACGTAAGTGAATGTAATGGATTCGACTGGAAAATCAATCAGTCAGTTATGTGCCTTGCGTGATACACGCTTTGGCAATCATGTATCTTTCGATTTTTTCCCCGCAGTGGGTTACTATTTCTTTCTGCGGTAGACTGTTTGCTAACTAAGGCTAAAGAACCCAGTCTTCTATTCAACCCCTAGCTGAGGGGAGAAGAGATAGATTTATACCTTTCCCAAGGGTATTTGTGTGTAAGTGAACCTAACGAATTAGACTGGAACGCGAACTCGGATCTCCAAGCTTTCACTCCGAGCCGATATCCATTACACTACAACGCTAGATAAGTAAAGTAGTCAATTTGGCATTATGTCACTTACTGAACAGAGCCACAAAATAGTACCAAAAATTGAGTCGGCGTTCGCATTTTCTCCAGACATAATAATCTTCATTTGAAACCGCGCACTCCCTACGAAAAAAAAAGAAGAAAAAAAAAAAGGCCAACCAATTTCTGAATAAATTAGTATATATCAAGTAAGACACGAATAATAGGCAATGTAATATTTGGAAATATAACAGAATCGAGCAGGGAGCTTGAAATAACGTTGAAACCAGAGAATGTATTGATAGCGGGATTAAGAATGGAATGAGATATAGAATGAATTAACGAAGTCGAATGGAATAAGAGAATATAATGAACATTTGGAATCCGAGTGGCGTATGATAATATCAAAATACGATCAAAATGAGAATAGAAGTAGAGAATGTAATTATTGATTGGATCGACAACAGAAGAGGGAAATCGGGGGGAATAATGTCGAACAGAACAGGGTTAAGCGAATGTGATGAATATTGAGAAAAACATGAAATGAAACTGCTAAATAGGATGCCAGCGTAGAATCAAAATGAAATATGAGAATTTAATGAGCGTTCGAAATGAGAAGAGAATTAACGAATACGAAGAATAACACAAAGGGGAATTGAATGTCAAAAAGTGTGAGAAGTTGTTGTACCTTAACACATTTAAACGCAAATATAACTCTTTATTGATTAAAAAAAAAAAACAAGCCAACATAGTTAATATTTTTTGTTGCTGTTTTTCACAATCCTATGTTAAAAAGAAAAAAAAAACATTGTCTCAAACTGCCATCAAATCACCCAGCCGTCAAATTTTTAGCACCGAACGAGATTATACGAGATATGGAATGTTACTAAAGTGAGTCGCTACCTTATTGATTTGGTGGGGGGGGATGAGTGTAGGTACGGTGACGGTTGCAGTACCGATGCTGAGAAACAGACACTTTGGAAAAACAGCCCCGGGCAATAGCGACCCTTTTCCTTCCGCCCCTGCATCGCGGGCAATAACATTTGTAGAAATTAGGAGAGAGAAAAAAAAAGGTGTCGTCTGCTTTCATTTTTGACTCGCAAAAGCGACCGCAGTAAATTTTAATTTTTTTTTTTTTTTTTCAAAATTGTGCACTGCCTTTGCCCACTAAACTTGATCTCACTCAATTTTTTTAAAAATATTTTAAATCTTATTTGTTTATTTTCTAAATTGTTTTCTTTTTTTAAGACAAAAGCCGCAAAATAAATAAAAAACAAAAAAATATAATTTTTTTTTTTTTAAAAGCACATTGTAACAAAATATTAGACAATTTTTTGATATTTTGATAAAAATTGTATTATTTGAAAGAATGGAGGGAGAAAAAGAAAGAAAGAGTGAGAGAGATTTTTTTGTGTTTATTTGTTTTGTTTTTGTGTAATATTATTTTTTTAAATTAAAAATAAAGTTGCTGGAAAATAATTATAAAAAGGAAAAAAATAGTAAACAGCTGCCAGAAGACATTAAATTACGAAAGTGCTTCGGGGGAAAGTTCTTAGAGCAAACTTGTCGAGGGTAGGGGGCTCGCAGCAGTACAGTGTCTTTGGTCTGACATTATTTGTCAGAAGGTCTTAATCCAACGTAGCAGGGGATTAGATGTTGTCATGAGGACTAGAGTCCTTGTGGTGGTAATAGTCACTGCAATAAAAGTAGTAACAAGATTCGGATTGCAGTCTGACTCCATAAAGAAACCCATGGCCTTTAGTAAATACTTGATGTTAGGGTGAGGGACGGATTCGTTGTTTGGGGTCGGGGGTTGACGAATGAAGAGGGGAAAGAAGTGTTTGGTTTCGAGGCTGATCAGCCGATATAGTTCAACCGAATGTCCTTGGGATATGGTATCAAAAAATATTCATTTAAACACGCCAACATAACCACTGATAAGTGCCCTCAAAAAACGAAAAGGGCGCCATTTTTGAAGATTTTAAATGCGAATTACCCTCTTTATATGGACTCCCCGATATACTAGTTATGATATCCATGGTATGATTTCCTAAGGAAAAGCGTTACACTTTTGTTTCAGTTTATTAATGTCATGATATTGGATAAGCAACGGTGTTTATCGGTCACTGACATTTGACCAAATCTTAAACAGCACCACTAAGAAAAGAGTGTTAAAATACTATAGAATAGCAATCTTCCTCTTGTAAAGATTTAAGTATCCGATCTTTTGATACTGTGGGTAAACATATATACCTATTGTCAGCTGATGCCTTTCTTCTTTCCGTATATACAGCAATCGCTATACGAGAATCGATCAATATATTCGTAGCCTCGACAGTTTTTATTCGATGAATATTTAAAAGAATTTTTGACATGACTATCTTCAATATTCTTTTATGTGCCGTTTCCCTTCAGCGCGTTCTCATTTTCTTCCGGGCCCCAACCAGAGACCTAAGGTCAGAAATGGCATCATCATATTTTCACAGAGTATTTTTGTAAAAAGAAAAAAAAAAGCGTCAACCCAAGAGCACACACATATGACATAGATAATGACGCTTGAAAGGAGGGATTCGTACCTGCGAGTACAATTTTTTGTATTTTTTAAGGCGTCGCCTACCGGGAATCCCTTCAATGAGTATATCGGGACCTTTTTCAATCAATCTGATGTCTCCAAAAACAACTGGAATTATCGGTGAACACATGTGCCCCATATTTGAGATTTCCACTTCAAAATTCTGCCATGTCAATAAGAAAGCACACTATTTACAGTATTCGGTCTATTGTCCTCATCTTTGTCGCCATATTTATCAAAACATTTCGGCCTTTCAGTATTTGTCTATATTTCTGAAATGACGTATTATGTACATTATTTACATTATTCGGACTATTGTCCTCATCTTTGTCGCCATATTTATTACAACGTTTCGGCCGTTGTACGCTCCGGCCTTCTTCAGGTGGTTGGAATGTCGAACTGAACCCTTTATTTCACTCACTGGGGTAGACTGTTCTAGTTTCACGTGCCATGTTTAATGGATGTCAGTAATCAGTTATCTCCTGTTAATTTCCCTCTGAAAGTTCTCCACTGCCTTAACTGGGTATTGAACTCACGCTCTTTGGGATCGTGTCACTGGATCTAACTAACGCCTTTATCCACAGTGCATAAAGGCTTTAGTTAGATCCAGTGACAGGACCCAAAGAGCGTGAGTTAATACCTGGTTAAGGCCATTAAACATGGCACGTGGAACTAGAACAGTCTACCCCAGTGAGCGAAGTAAAGGGTTCAGTTTGACATTCCAACCACCTGAAGAAGGCCGGAGCGTACAACGGATACAAAGCAAACAAGAAAGTATTTAATCAACAACTTTATAGATGCTCTCAAACTTTTAGCTAAAGACGACAATGAGTTGAAGTGTGCCCTCAATACTGTACAATGTTTCAGTGACGACATAGGTATATATTTCGGATTAGATAAATGTGCAACCGTAACATTCAATAAAGGGGGAATTTCAGAAATACATTGAACAGATCTAGATTTGGTCCCAAGCATTAGGGAACTGTAACAAGAAGCCTATAAATACCTAGGAGTCTGCAAACGAGATGGAATACAGCATACCTAAATGAAGGAGAAAATAAGAAAAGAATACTGAAAGCTCGTTCCTCTGGCGTTAAATACCAAGCCGAATACACAAAATAGAATATCAGCCACAAATACTTTGGCTGTCCTTGTGGTGCAATACAGTTTCAACATCCTTAATTGGACCATGGCTGACATTAAACAAATGGACGCCAAAACGAGAATGCTTGTCACTTGCCATCGTATGCATCATCCCAAGTTGACTGTCTGTATGTGTCAAGATCCGAAGGAGGCAGAGGATTAGTTCAACTAGAACCGTCTTATAAAAGCCAAACAATTGGTCTTCAAAGATACCTGGAAAGTACAGGAGACTGGATGATGATCTGTTTCAAAGGTCATGAAAGAAATAAGAAACTGTATTCCATAATGAAAGAAGAAAACTATCTTAAAAGTGTATTTCAAGTGGGTAAAGAAGTTCATTTAAGCCATAATGCACCTACTGCAGCGGCAAAGAGTATAAAAAAAAAAACAAAAGCAATGGACCAACTGCAGAAACGATAGCAAGACAAGCCTCAACATGGTCATTACTCTGCCCGAACCAAACAAGCTGATGTAGACAAACCCCGTACTTAGCAGTGGTTACGTAGTGCGGGGTTAAAAGCTGAAACAGAAGGTTTTTATTCTTGCTGCACAGGAAAATGCTTGCTGACTAGAAATTATCAAACACATACTAGATTCTGCGAATGAATGAGGGCACTTTATCACCTTATATTCCTACTGTATCATGCTCTTTCATTCTGGTACAATATGACATCTCTCTCTCTCTCTATCTCTCTCTCTCTCTCTCTCTCTCTCTCTCTCTCTCTCTCTCTCTCTTTCGCAAATATTCTACATAATGCCGATGTGCTGACCTTACCAACATTCCCTTTGCCCAATTTGTCAGCAATGACGGATCCTTAGATGACATTAATAATCCATCAGTTTCATTCTTGAAATAACCATTTCTGATCCATGTCTAGATTATTATTATTATTATTATTATTATTATTATTATTATTATTATTTAAGCTGCGATATGATGATGATGATGATGATGATGATGATGATGATGATGATGATGATGATGATAGTAAACTTGCTATATTAATAATAATAATAATAATAATAATAATAATAATAATAATAATAATAATAATAATAATATAGGTCTTCAAAGATACCGGGACAGTACAGAAGAGTGGATGATATGTATCAAAGAACATGAAAGAAATAAAAAAACCTGATTCAGTAATAAAGGAACAAGTTCAAAAGGGAATTTTAAATTGGTTGAGGACGTGCAAATAAGTCATAATACTCATAGCGCAACGGCTAAGAACCCCCCAAAAAAGAAAGCAAAAACAAATTAAATGTACCAGATACAGAAACGATGGCAAGATAAGCCTTTTCACGGTCAATACACTGCCCGTACCAAAACAAGCTGATGTAGACAAAGCCCGTACTCATCAGTGGCTACCTAGTTCAGGGATAAAAGCTGAATCCGAAAGTTTCATTCTTGCTGCTCAGGACCAATGCTTGATAACTAGAAACACACACTTCATCTTCCCTTTCCTTTTTTTAGAAGTCTCAACCGCTTTATTACATAAAGTTTTTTTCTTTTTCTTTTTTTTAATTATTAACCGATTTTATCATAGAAACAAAACAAGCACAGTTGACCATTGATGACAATTCAAGAACAACGTAACTATAAACAATTTTTTTCTATCCTCTGCCAGCCGCAATAATGGAGACAGCATTATCTCGAACCATCAACAGTGAGACACTGCGTTTCGCGAGGCTCGTCCCTTAATCGAGACGCAATCGCGCCAATCCTCCGAAGGAACACCATCGAACGCCATCGTACGAGTGCCAATAACCCCTGAAGTCTCCACTGCCACAGGAGTAAAAAAAAAAAATCTATCAGCAAAAGAAGAATATTTCACTATTTTTTTCATCTCTGCGTCTCGGGCGACGGACCCCGCCTCAACCGCGGACCTGGTCAAATTACCGGCCGAAAATGTATCCGCACAGGTCGCATCCCAAATCAACGACTTACCCATTTTAAAAAGGGAAAATGGTAATACCATCCGGCCGCTTTCCATCACCACGGTCGAGGCCTACGGGTTCGATTTGGGAAGGGAACCCAGCTGCATCCAAACCTCTTTTGATGATGTCGTTAATTGCTGCATGCCGTGGAAAGCGGCCGGCACTACGACAACAGGAGAGAGGATGCAAACCAAACTCATCGATGGAGGATCCACATCTGCATCTGTGACGCTCACATAATTTGAGTCCAAGACGGATCGCGACTTCGACCCGAGTGCACTCACTAGAAACTATAATAATAATAATAATAATAATAATCCTCGAAGCCCATGCCTCAAAGAAATGCAAAAAATTGTTCTCACAAGTATAGCCCACACTTTACGAAGGGCTTTATCTATGTAAAATACGCGTGTTTTTTTTTTTTTGAGGGGGGGGGTAATTTTTTTTTTTGCCATTTCTAACCTTAGGTCTCTGGGCGGGACCCGGAAAGAAATGTGTACACGCCAGAAATCAAAGGAAATAAAATACTACTAATAATAATGTACCAAATACAGAAAGGATAGCAAGATAAAACTCTTCGTGGTCAATACTCTTCCCGTACCAAACAAACTGATGTAGACATACCCCATACCAATCAGTGGCTACGTATTGTAGGGTGAAGATGAAACTAGAAATTATCAAGCATACATACTGAAAAATTGTGTTAACACAAAATGCAGATTCTGTGAAAACTATTCAGAAATTATATGATCATTTTATATCTGGTTGCACGGTACTAGTACTTATATAAATCTCGGCATGACAGTGTGCTAATATCTGCATTGGAAAATCTGCAACATTTACGGAAAGGAAATTGCAAGAAACTGATAGGAACACCACACAGACCCGGTTACAGACACAGGACCTGTAACTATTTTATGGGACGTTAAAATGCACACAGCACAATCAAAGCTAATCAACGAAATATCGTGATCAAAGACCACAAAAACAGAATGTGACGTCTTATTGATATGACAATTCCTGTAGATTGTAATTTATCTTTGAAGAACTTAAAAAAAAAAAATATTAAAAAAAGGATCTTGTAATGGAAATCTCAAATATGGGGTAGGTACATGATAATTCCAGTTGTTATTCGAGCCATCAGATTGATTGGAAAGGGTTCCGATAGACTTATTGAAAGGGATTCCTGGTAGTCCATGCCTTAAAGAAATACAAAAAAAAATTATACTCACAGGTACAGCTCACAGCTTTCAAAGGAATTTCTGCGTGTAAAATGTGTGTGGCTTTAAGTTGACTCTTATCTACCTTTTCTTTTTTATATACAAAACTACTCAGTGGAAAATATCATGAGGCCTTTCTGAACTTAGGTCTCTGATTGGGACCCGGAAAAAAATCAGTATACAACAGATCAACGGAAATAATATCAATCATACATTGCTTAGAGTTGCGAAGAATAGGAAGTTGTAGAGGGCCGTAATTGCCCACGTGCTGAAGGGACACAGCACATAAAATAATGTTGAAGATTAAAAAGATAAAAATACTTATCAAAATTAATCTAATCTACAAATTTTACGGAAAGGAAACTGCAAGAAACTGGTATGAACACCACCCAGACCCGGTTACAGACACAGGACCTGTAACTATTTTATGGGACGTTAAAAACTATTTTAAATCAGTTAATATATATATATATATATATATATATATATATATATATATATATATATATATATATATATATATATATGTATGTATGTATGTATGTATGTATAATCAAAGAAAATCTTCTGAATAAAGTTTGTTGGATACTGAAGCGGCCATTCTTGTTTACAAAAAACAGCGAAAAAATTAACGTGGGTTTGATCGATGTTTCACCTCGTGTAGCGTCTAGAATAATACAAAATGGCGTTGGAAAACGGAAGTTTAGACTTGTTCCAAAGCAGTAGTAGGTGATTTCCATCTTAAAATACCGGAAATAACAGTTGACAAGTATTTATTTATAGCAACTGTCTCAGGCGACAGAAGTCACCGATAGTAGCAAGGGAGAGAATTCTATGGCGACTATTGTCGCATACAGGGTGGTAACGGTTAAACAACACTTCTTAGAAAAACATCGCCATGTACATAATATTAGACAGATATTAGTTGATAGCACAACAATACTCACGCATACACACAGTAAAAAGAACCTTCACATATTGAAGGCCATCAACATTAAAACAAAGCAAGCCACACTCAACAAAATTACATTTCAAACTAGTCACAACACATTACAATACAATATTTTTTATCTATCTATCTCTCTATCTATCTATCTATCTATCTCAGTCTATTTCAACCTATCTATCTATCTCAGTATACATTGGTTTGGTTTGGTTTGTTTTACGGCATATCACCCTCAATGGGTTATTTAATGCCAAGATTTTTATTGTTGGTAATATTTTTTATTTATCTATCTTTTTCAGTTTCTTTCTTTCTTTCTGTCTTTCTCAGTCTATTTCTATCTATCTATCTATCTATCTATCTATCTATCTATCTATCTATCTATCTATCTATCTATCTATCTCAGTATGTATTGGTTTGGTTTGTTTTGTTTTACGGCATATCAACTTCAATGGGTTATTTAATGCCGACAAAATTTTTATTGCTGCTAATATTTTTTTCTTCAAAAATCTATTCTTGATAATATTTTTTTTCAAAAATCTATTGCTGGTAATAATGTATTACTGGTAATAATTTTTTCTTCAAAAATTTATTTCTCGTAATAATTTTTTACAAATTATTTCTGGTGTTAAATCCTATTTTTACACTTTTATAGTGTTTTGACCCCAGTTTGGGGGTTAACTATATGCCCATATCTGGGACCCTAACAGGTATGGTCAGGGTGGACTTGGGAAGACCAGCAATTAAGAGGTGGTTCCACGCTCCTCAAAATCTCCTGATCAGAGGCCTTGCTGTCGGATGTAGTTTATCGTCTTACCCAGGACAGCAATTGTGTCTTTATTTTATTGATTGAAAATGCATCTATTGATGACATGTATATGTAAGTCCGTTTAATTGGGACAACCGCTTAATCGGACCAAATCACTTTATTCCTCTTGTGTCCGAATTAGTAAAACGTCTGAGATATCACCGGAATTGAAAAAGACTGCTAAAAAGGAAACAATAACGAAAGAAAAAATTAGTTCATATGTTAATCGGGCAATTGTCTTCGTTTTTATTGTGTTCCAAGCGCGAAGATGAAAGAAGAAAACAAATAAATAAATAAATAAATAAATAAATAAGAATATTAAGCGAATTCTAAAGACATGCCCCCGAGCATGACCGAAGTATTTATCGGCCGAAACGAGAAACGAGAAAGACTGTCGTCCGAATATCATGTGTAGTACTGAATATACATCATGTCAGAACTGCAAGAAAAGAAAGATAAACTGAAAATAGATAGATGAAGAGAAACAAAGAGAGGGGTGCACGTGAATTGGACAGACAGTCGGGAATAGACGGAGAAGGAAAAGAGAGACAAACTCGCGCCAAAAAGAAAGATAAAGAACAACAAATCTATTTCTCTTTACCATGTCAAATTGATGAATGAATTTGGTACAACGTCAGGACGTGTTGGGTGGATGGGAGCGAGAAATGAAGGCAGTAGAGGAAATCGAATGTGTTGTGGGGTGTTAGGTGAGATGGTAAGGTGTTGGAAAACAAAGAAAGAAAACGCACTCTATTTTTTTTTCTTTTGTTATTCACTAAATGTTATTGACTGTAAACAAATACTGGGCAGGAAGGGGTGCCCATTGCTCCCGGCGAGTTTTTCGAGATTTTTTTTTTTTTGTTTCCCCATCTTTTCCACTTTTAGCATAGCTTGTCAGTGTTCAATCGGGAAATGGCCAGACCACGTTAACAACGTTTAAAGTCACGTGTAATCTCGTTCCGTCCATTCGCAGATTTCGGTTCCAGTTTTTAGCGGGAATTGCATAAAAGAATGAAAGAGATGGTAGAAGGAATTTTATACAGGAGAGCGTGTAAACATTTAACGCGCAAACGTGTTCATGCATACACATACATAAACACATACACAAACGTGTGCGTACAAACAGCCAAATGTCTGCAAATTCAAACCTGCAGACAAACCTACTTATGCACTGCACACAAATACCCGATCATACGTCGACACTGGGGATTGCAGACACATGTAAGCGTATAGACACCATTACGCGTAATTTTTTTACTAATGTTACCTCAATACAAGTCCTAAGAGCCACTCAAGGTAGATGGGTACGGTGTGGAGTTATATTAGCCTAGGAAAAGACAAGCGTTAGGAGTATAAATATGAAGCAGTCTCCAGAAGGAAACAGAAACCAAACCATAAACAAAAATCAAGACAAACGTCCAGATACAAGCACATAGATGCGACGATGTGCAAACAAATGCAAACGAACTTCTAACTTTTCAATATGGTGCAAACAAGATGCATTATCTATTGCCTTGTGCCAGACTAAACACGCCTGCATTTACATATCCCTGCAAAATACTTTTAAACCATACACACCCAAATTCCCCATATAAAATGTATAGTAAATGTGTAGTTTAATCTATATAATAAATACCAAGGTCAATGTGTCTCTGTGTCACACATTTTCAATTAAATTTTTCTTTAACTTTCAATAGCTCATGTTACAAAAATTTTGGATTCCCAAGTTTTCATTGCTGCGATTGTTTTTAGCGATTTTTTACGTGATTTTTTGCGACTAATTTTTTGTAAGTTAACAATTTTTATAACTTGGAAATATATTAGGGAATATATCGAAATTAATTTCAGAATACAATGAAAGTCACCCAGGAAATAAAAATAATTGTTTGTACAAAAAGTAAGGACCTACGTACATCAAACTGTCTTTAAATTAAGTAGCAACAGAAGAATTATCGTTGAACTTTTAAAAGATAAGCTTAAATGCAGCAATCAATTTTAAGTTTATTGTTGCCTATGTTTCGCAAAAAGAAATCTTCACCAACGGAGGACCAGATTTCAATCAAAAGAGCCAAAGACTGCAGTGACGAAAAGGAAGTCCCGTGCAAATGAAAACCCAGATCAAATGGGAGCTGAATGGTCTAGGAGAAGGGCAACTATGAAATCAAAACCTGCGGTGGGGTCATTTGGGAACGTTGTGGCATGTAGTGCACCATGTCGCTGTATTCGGCCCTACAAAAGTGTGGTTGGTTCTGCACAAAGCCTTCACCACTATGATCAAATCATATGTGTTGGTGTCTAGCTGTCAGTTCCTAGGAACTGAGCTGCTTGACCCTAATACGTCGAATACGATGGGAGAGTCCACCATATATATATATATATATATATATATATATATATATATATATATATATTGAGTCGGCGGTGTTGCGTCGGTGGTGTTGAGTCGGCGGTGTTGAGTCGGCGGTGATGAAATGTCCCATGCCGCTGCGATTCCCTTAGGATAGCGTCGAGGTGGAACAAATCTGGTGAGAAGACGGATCCTTGTCTCACGCTCCTTTCTATTTTTGTGTGGCTACTCAATTTATTTTCTACCTACATACAAGCGGCTTTCTCCCAGTATAAGTTCTGGATTAAAGTCGATAAGGGTAAAACAATAACTATTTACTTTGACTATAAAGAAGCACAGAAAGGAAACTACAAGTACTCCTGCAGAATGTAGTGAAGGAAAGCGATAAGGGTTAAGCAACCAAGTCGTAACTTATATTTCATTTACATTAAAGTATATCATTTCACGTACAGTATTTGCTAGCATTTTTATTTTGTTTTAAGTATATTTCATATATATATATATATATATATATATATATATATATATATATATATATATATATGTAGCATAATGAGAAGACACGTATACTTTCTTAATATGTATATATAGAAAAAGCTAAAAAGTTGCAAATTAAAAAATTGAATGTTTTTTTTGTGAAAGTATTTGTATTTTTTATATATATTTGATATTTCAGATCGACCCCGATCTTTCATCAGAAATAACTGTTTTAAATTAAATACATATAAATAATTGTTTTAAATTAAATACATATATATAAACTAGGGTTAAATAAAGACTTGGGTATTTTAAATCTTTATAAATATTTCAATAGTTAAACAAAAAAATTTTCTTAGATATAGTTAAAAAAATTTTTTAAACAACATCTAAAATATTATTACAGTTAGATTTACGTTAAAAATATTCGAACACAGTTGCATTCCATATCACGTGACGTCCGCGTCTCGCAACGGACGCTACTTGTAAACAAACTTCTAAAAACAGTTATATCTGATGAAAGATCGGGGTCGATCTGAAATATCATATATATATATATATATATATATATATATATATATATATATATACTTTCACAAAAAAACATTCATTTTTTTTAATTTGCACCTTTTTAGTTTTATATATATATATATATATATATATATATATATATATATATATGTGTGTGTGTGTGTGTGTGTGTGTGTGTGTGTCTGTGTGTAATAGTATACGTCAAAATAAACATAATACTATTAACATATACTATTATAACCAAATGCATAATAATTACAAACATGATCAAAACAACACTCAAAAACATAATAGGTAGAAATGTTAAACCCATTAATAATAATATAAAAAAATTTAAAACAAGTGACCTCATAGTTTCTAATAAGCCTACTACACACAACTAAATCCTCTACAAAAAATAAAACAATGTAGTGAATCAATTTACATGCTCGTTCAGAAATTGTATCTCTGATACTAATAATAATCCCACTATATAAATTGGTTTTACCACAACCACGCTCTCCCGTAGACTTACCTGTCACTTTTCTAATCTTAGTTCTATTAGCCTTTACCACACTAATTTCGTTCTAGAATTGTTCGCCTTGCCACTGCATTTTTTTGAGGGTGCTAAAACAAGAACACCTACTGTTTTAAAATTGTTATAACTTTCTTTGTATTGTGCATATAGATTTTAATTTTTCTACACTAATAGAAGAATGAATGGGTAATATTTTGATTTAATGGATTATATAATGCATTACGTTTTGCGTGCATGTTTTGACGTTGAAACAAAAAAATTGAAACGCAAAATAAAAAATGCGAAATGAAAAACAAATCCATTAAAAAATTCATGAATAATTCAACGTACTTAAACTTTTATTACTCCTTATGGAGTTCATGGCGATCAATAAGAAGCAAAATCGCTTAGAAGGCTTTCATTTCGTCAAAAAAGTGACGTGTTTCCTCGTGTTTACATATAAGATAAAACTAGCATTTGTTTGCTCTTTCTTTCACCTGACTCATAATTATTTGTCTCGTTGACGAATAAAGTTATTATTTCGTCTTTTATAAAGAGACAAAATAATTCACCTTCAGAAAGGCTATCAGGTATATCGATGGTCATCAGTAGCTTCCATAAAATTACTCAGGCATGGATGATATTAGCTGCTAGTGGTCATCGTCGCTTTCCTCCACGTCACTAGCGTGATTATCATCGCCGACAACTTCAACGTCAATATCCATTCGAGAAAAGCCTTCAAAATCATCATCGGAGTGTTATATATATATATATATATATATATATATATATATATATATATAATCAAAGAAAAAATTCTGAATAAAGTTTGTTGGATACTGAAGCGGCCATTCTTGTTTAAAAAAACAGCGAAAAAATTAACGTGGATTTGATCGATGTTTCACCTCGTGTAGCGTCTAGAAGAATACAAAATGGCGTTGGAAAACGGAAGTTTAGACTTGTTCCAAAGCAGTAGTAGGTGATTTCCATCTTAAAATACCGGAAATAACAGTTGACAAGTATTTATTTATAGCAACTGTCTCAGGCGACAGAAGTCACCGATAGTAGCAAGGGAGAGAATTCTATGGCGACTATTGTCGCATACAGGGTGGTAACGGTTAAACAACACTTCTTAGAAAAACATCGCCATGTACATAATATTAGACAGATATTAGTTGATAAAACAATAATACTCACGCATACACACAGTAAAAAGAACCTTTAGATATTGGAGGCCATCAACATTAAAACAAAGCAAGCCACACTCAACAAAATTACATTTCAAACTAGTCACAACACATTATATTGCATCTAGACATATAGTTCTGTTGTTAATATTTCGGTCTCTCACGTGGTATGACGTCATAGAACAGAATTATGAACTTACAACCTGCGTCTGTTATTCCTCGACCGTTATCATCGCAAAGCAATCTTCTATTTCGACATAACAGAATATCATCTTTGATGGTGAATAACTTCATAAAATTAAATTAAATTAAACTGAAAAACTCAAAGGAGGAAGTATAATACTTTGTGGGTGTTTCTCTGATTTTTTCTTAATTCCTTCAATACGAGGCACGAGCGCCACTCAAGATAGCAGGGTACTAAATGAACTGTATATTATGAACGAATAGATAGGTCCGCATTTATTTTTTTTTTTTCCCTTTCATCTTTATTTTATTATTTTTTCTCTTCGGTAGGAGTAGATGAATGCGCCAATTGTCCGGTTCACACTCCTCCCCTGTCCTTTGAACAGAGGTGTAGAGGTTTATTCCTTGTTTCCTGTTTACGATTGGATTTCCGGTTGCTGCTAATTTCTACTTCTACTATAAACCTTTAATATTTCTATCCGAATCTCGCAGAAAACATCAATAAAGAAATAAAAATTAAGCTAAAAAAAGAAGAAAAGAAATAAGATAGGTTCGCCTATCGCCCGGTTCACACTCCTCCACGGTTTTTGAAAAGAAATACAGGTTTAACTCTAGTTTCCGGTTCTTTCTCAACTCTACACCAATTCTATACTTGCAACATCTCGGCATAAACACTGAAATTATTTATGTATTATTCTCAGTAGAATTAAATAGGTTCGCCTATCGCCCGGTTCACACTCCTCCTCGGTCTTTTCAACGGAAGAAGAGGTTTATCTCTGGTTTGCTGTTTAGGGTTGTTTTTCCGGCTCCTTCTAAAGTCTACATCAACTCTATACTTCTAATGTATCTGTCTGGACTCTGAAATTATTTTTTTTTCTCTTCAGTCGGATTGTCCGGTTCACACTCCTCCACGGTTTTTGAGCAGAAATACAGGTTTAACTCTAGTTTCCGATTCTTTATAAACTCTTCAACAATTCTATACTTGTAACATCTCGGCATAAACACTGAACTTATTTATTGTTCTCCTGGGTAGAAGTAAATAGGATCGCCTATCGTCCAGTTCAGACTTCTCCTCGGTATTTTGAACAGAATTAGAGGTTTATTTCTTGTTTCCTGCTCAGGATTGTTTTTTCTGGTTCCTTCTAAAGTCTACTTCAAATCTATACTTCTAATATCTCTGTCTTAACTCTGAAATTATTCGTTTATTTATTTTTCTCTTCAATCGGATTTAAAAGTTTTGCTAATCCCCGGTTCACTCTTTTCCACAGTCTTTTGAATAGAAGTAGAGGTTTGTCTCTTGATACTTTAGGATTGGGTTTCAGGTTCATTCTAAAATCTACATCAATTCCTTACTCGTAACAGCTCGGCATAAACAGTGAGTTTATTTATTTTTCTCCTCTGTAGATGTAAATATAATCCCCTATTGCCCGGTTCAGACTCCTCCCCTATGTCTCGAACAAAAGTAGAGATTTATTTCTTGTTTCCTGCTTAGGATTGGGTTTCTGGTTCCTTATAAATTGTACCTCAAATCTATACTTCTAATGTCTCCACCTAAAACTAATTTATTTAATACTGATTTAATTCTTTCCTCAATAGTAATACATAGATGTGCCTATCATCTGGTTCAGAAACCTCTCCAGTCTTTCGAACAAGAGTAGAGGTTTATCCCTTGTTTCCTGTTTAAAATTGGGTTTTCAGATCCTTCTAAAGTCTACCTCAAAACTATACATCAAACGTCTCTGCCGGAACTCTGAAGTTTTATTCATCAATTAATTTTTAGCGTCCTGGGTATGACGATAAACTACATCCGCATCCTGGGTAAGACGATAAACTACATCCGCGTCCTGGGTATGACGATAAACTACATCCGCATCCTGGGTATGACGATAAACTACATCCGCGTCCTGGGTATGACGATAAACTACATCCGCGTCCTGGGTATGACGATAAACTACACCCGCGTCCTGGGTATGACGATAAACTACATCCGCGTCCTGGGTATGACGATAAACTACGTCCAACAGCAAGGCCTCTGATAATACCTTTTTGAAAAAATAATGTTGCCAGCTGTACAATTTTGGAAAAATATTAGCAGCTATACGTTTTTGAAAAAAAAAATATTACCAGCTATACATTTTTGAGAAAAAAAATATTAACAGAAATGGATTTTTGACAAAACAAAAATATTACCAGGAAAAAAAAAGTTGTCGGCATTAAATGACCCTTCGAGGTTGATATGCCGTAAAACAAACCAAATCAAACCAATTAATTTTTAATCTATTTTATTTTTTTCTCTTCAGTAGGAGTAGATAGGTTTGCCAATCGTCCGGTTCAAACTTCTCCCCTGTCCTTTGAACATGAGTAGAGGTTTATATCTTGTTTCCTGCTTAAGATGGGATTTCCGCTTCCTCCTAACTCTTCCACACCCTGTAAAACATTGTGTTTTAGTGGTTTTACTGCTTTGCTTGGGGTGATACCGATTAAAAAATTTAAAAAAAATTCCCTCCGTCTTAGTGACATTATTGCCTTGTTTGGGGTGAAATTATTAAAAAAAGTCATTCCCTCTTTTTACTTTCGTTTTTTTTTTCTTTTCTTTTTTTCCCCTGTTTTCTTTACTCCTACTTTTTTTCTTTTCTTTTCTTTTTTTCCGTCTTTTTTCTGTTTCTTCCTAACGTTACACTTTCTTTTTTTTCATATTTTTCTTCGACTTCATTTCCTTTTCCTATTTTATTCGCTTTCTTCACGTTTTCTATTTTCTCTTATCTTTCTTTTATTTTCCACTTCTTCCTTTCTTTTCTTTTCCTGCCTATTTTTCATATTTCTTCACTTTTTTCCTTTATTTGTTTTTTATTGCCTCTTTCATATCTGTCTATATTTTTGATATGAGGTATTATGTACATTATTTACATTATTCGGACTATTGTCCTCATCTTTTTCGCCATATTTATTACAACGTTTCGGCCTTTCAGTATCTGTCTATATTTCTGAGATGAGGTATTATGTACATTATTTACATTATTCGGACTATTGTCCTCATCTTTGTCGCCATATTTATTACAACGTATTGCCCTTTCAGTATCTGTCTATATTTCTGAGATGAGGTATTATGTACATTATTTACATTATTCGGACTATTGTCCTCATCTTTGTTGCCATATTTATTACAACGTTTCGGCCTTTCAGTATTTGTCTATATTTCTGAGATGAGGTATTATGTACATTATTTACATTATTCGGACTATTGTCCTCGTCTTTGTCGCCATATTTATTACAACGTATTGCCCTTTCAGTATCTGTCTATATTTCTGAGATGAGGTATTATGTAAATTATTTACATTATTCGGACTATAGTCCTCATCTTTTTCGCCATATTTATTACAACGTATTGCCCTTTCAGTATCTGTCTATATTTCTGAGATGAGGTATTATGTACATTATTTACATTATTCGGACTATAGTCCTCATCTTTGTCGCCATATTTATTACAACGTATTGCCCTTTCAGTATCTGTCTATATTTCTGAGATGAGGTATTATGTACATTATTTACATTATTCGGACTATTGTCCTCATCTTTGTCGCCATATTTATTACAACGTTTCAGCCTTTAAGTATCTGTCTATATTTCTGAGATGAGGTATTATGAACATTATTTACATTATTCGGACTATTGTCCTCATCTTTGTCGCCATATTTGTTACAACGTTTCGGCCGTTGTACACTCCGGCCTTCTTCAGGTGTTTGTCATGTCGAACTGAACCCTTTATTTTGCTCACTGGGTAGACTGTTCTAGTTCCACGTGTCATGTTTAATGGATGTCAGTTATCAGTTATCTCCTGTTAATTTCTCCCTCTGAAATTTCTCCACTGCCTTAACCAGGTATTGAACTCACACTCTTTGGGTCCTGTCACTGGATCTAACTAACGCCTTTATCCAGGATTAACAGGAGATAACTGACAACTGACATCCATTAAACATGGCACGTGGAACTAGAACAGTCTACCCCAGTGAGCGAAATAAAGGGTTCAGTTCAACATTTCAAACACCCAAAGAAGGCCGGAGTGTACAACGGCCGAAACGTTGTAACAAATATGACGACAAAATGAGGACAATAGTCCGAATAATGTAAATAATGCGCCTCTTTCATATTTCTTTCCTTTTTAATTCTTCGTCTATTGCATTATTCTTCATTTTAATTTTTTTTCTCTCTCGTTATTGACTTTATTCTTGACCATTTTCTTCTTTTCTCATACCATTCTACGAAATATTTTAATATTTATATCTTTTCTTCTTCAGTTTCTTTCACTTTTCTCTTTCGTTTCTTCTAAATAATCTATTGTTTAATCTCTTCTTTTTCTTTTCGCCTTCGTTTTTTGTATTTTTTAAAATTTTATCTCTTTTCTTCTTTTACTTATTTTTCTTTTTCTTTCGTTTCTTCTTAATTTTTTAATTTTCCATCTTTTTTTTAACTTTTCCTTTTTTCCTTTCTCTTTTGTTTCATCTAAATTTTATATTTTTCATCTTTTTTCTTTTCGCCTTCGTTTCTTCTATTTTTTTATTTTTTCTCTTTCGTTTCTTATAATTTTTCTCTTTTTCATCTCTTTCATTTTTCACCTCTTTCATTTTTCAGCTCTTTCATTTTTCACTTCTTTCATTTTTCACCTCTTTCATTTTTCATCTCTTTCATTTTTTATCTCTTTCATTTTTCACCTCTTCCATTTTTCACGTCTTTCATTTTTCACGTCTTTCATTTTTCATCTCTCTCGTTTTTTATCTCTTTCATTTTTCACCTCTTTCATTTTTCACCTTTTTCATTTTTCATCTCTTTAATTTCTCACCTCTTTCATTTTTCATCTCTTTCATTGTTAACCTTTTAATTTTTCATCTCTTTCATTATTCACCTCTTTCATTTTTCATCTCTTTCATTTTTCATCTCTTTCATTTTTTCATCTCTTTCATTTTTAACCTTTTTCATTTTTCATCTCTTTCATTTTTTATCTCTTTCATTTTTCACCTCTTCCATTTTTCATTTCTTTCATTTTTCACCTATTTCATTTTTCATCTGTTTCATTTTTCATCTCTTTCATTTTTTCATCTCTTTCATTTTTAACCTTTTTTATTTTTCATCTATTTCATTTTTTATCTCTTTCATTTTTCACCTCTTTCATTTTTCATTTCTTTCATTTTTCACCTATTTCATTTTTCACCTCTTTCATTATTCATCTTTTTCATTTTTCACCTCATTCATTTTTCCATCTCTTTCATTTTTCACCTCTTTCATTTTTCATCTCTTATTTTTCATCTCTTTCATTATTCATCTTTTTCATTTTTCATCTCTTTCATTTTTCACTTCTTTCATTTTTCACCTCTTTCATTTTTTCATCTCTTTCATTTTTCATCTCTTTCATTTTTCATATTTTTCATCTCTTTCATTTTTCTTTTATTGCCTCTTTTATTTTGTTTTATTCTTTTCCTTTTCATTTCTACTCATTTTTAATATTTTTACTTTCTTTTTCCTTTTCTATGTTCTTTGCTAAATCTTTCACTTTCTTTCTTTTTCTTCTTTTCCTTTATTTTTCTTTTCTTTACTATCTGTTTCACTTTCCTTCTTTTTTTCTTTTCCCATTCGTTTTTCTCATTTTCCTCTTATTCTTTTTAGTGCTTTGTTTCTTATTTTCTTCTCTCTTTCTTCGTTTTCCTTCTCTCTCTCTCTTCCCATGTCCCGATTTTCTTTCTCTCTCTTTCCATGTTATGATTTCACTTCTCTCTTTTTCTATGTCTCGTTTCTCCTTCTCTAGTTTTCCTTCCCTCACATAACATGTCTTGTTTTTCCGTCACTCTCTTTCCATATCTCTTTTTTCCGTCACTCTCTTTCCATGTTTCGTTTTTCTTCTCTCTATATATATATCTCATTTTTCTCCTTTCTCTTTCCATGCCTCGTTTTTCCCTCTTTCTCTTTCGATATCTCGTTTTTTCTTCTCTTTCTTTTCATGTATCGTTTTCTTTCTCTCTCTTTCCATATCTCGTTTTTTCTTCTCTCTCTTTCCATCTCTTTTTCCTTCATTCACTTTCCATATCTCGTTTTTCCGTCACTCTCTTTCCAGGTTTCGTTTTCCTTCTCTCTCTTTCCATACCTCGTTTTTCCTTCTATCTCTTTCAATGTCTCGTTTTACTTCTCTCTCTCTCTCTCTCTCTCTCTCTCTCTCTCTCTCTTTCAGTATCTCTTTTTTCCTTCTTGTATTTTCACTCTTCTTCTGTCATCCTTTACTTTTCCTCCTCGCTATTTTTATGTTTTTTTCCTTCGAATTCTTTCTTTCGTTCTCTTTCTTATTCTTTCTTTTTCTTTCTCTGCCTCTATTCATTTTCTCTCTTAATTCGTCTTCTGTTACATTCTTCTTTCTTTTTCTTTTTCTTTTTCCTTATTTCTTTTTTCGTTTTCCTGCGTTATTTCTCTTCAATTGCTCCTTCACCACATCGACCTTATTCACGACTTTCTTTTTCTTTCTCTGCCATTCTAAATCTCCGTTTTATTTTTGCATTCATTTATTCATTCTTTCTTTCTTTCTTTCTTCTTTGCTGTTTCTTTCATCTGCTTCTACAATCATTTTTCTTTCTTTTTCTTCTTCACTTGCCATTCTTCTAACTCGTTCACTGCTTTGCTCTCCTCTTCTTTGTCGTTACTACTACTGCTACTACTGTGAATAATGATATTACTTCTTTTTCATCTTCTTTCTTCATTTTTTCTTTCTACGCTATTTATTGCACTTTATCCAGACCCCAACATTCAAAAGCCTTTCCCTTGAACTTCGCTCTTATTCCAGACCCGGACTTCACATAATTTACTCGTATATGTCGGTAGCAAACAGAACCTCTTCCTATTTCTTAAGCTTCTCTTATTTTCACGAAGAACGATTTAAAAAAATAATGGCAACCCATTGTTGATCTTAAAGTCTATCTTTTCGTTTCTGCATCGATACTGTGTAGTCCTCTATTTAGTAAGGAATATAAGTGGAGAAGCCAAAGGATGGATTATGTGCTAAAAAGAAGAAAAAAACACGCAGTGAATGAAACAAACAAATAAAAAGTCAACAAAATGAAAAGCGGGGAAAATAGATACTAAACAAAGACGCCATGAAAAACAAAAAAAAAACAAGCAGAAACGAGACAGTAAATATCAAACTTACAAAAAGCAGATAAGCATTTTACAGTGCTGCCTCACTGAGTCGGCTGACAAGAGTGATCAGCTTGACGAAACAAACTATCAAAAAATGGCAACACCGCGCGGCAAATCTGCCGTCCGTCCACTTGGAGGGCTCTTATCGAGAAGGTCATTGCTGACGTCATACACGCTTTTGATAGCGACGTTGGTCGGTAGGTGGCGGGTGGAGAGCTAGCGTCTTTAACCAACGCCGATGGAGAGACGTGTGCCGCTTAGGGCTACTGACCGTTCCCATGACTTTCGTAACAGGCCGAAAAGAACAGTGTAAAGAAAGTTTGAAAAACAACGACAATAATAACAAAAGAAAAAAGAAAAAAAAAGAAAAGATAAAAAATGAAAAGTAAATGCTAAGTGACGAGGTGGTGGGGGATAGAGAAAAAAAAAAGGATTTAAAAATATATACAATGAATAAGACTGAAAGGAAAAAAAATATATATGTCTGTTCCCTTTTTCCGTTTCCTGTCACCTCATGCAACGAAAGAATTTCAGAACAGTGGCTCTATTGGGCGGAAGTAAGCAGTTGCTAAGCGTTCATCTTGTTTGAAAGAAGGTTGGTCCATTCGAAAGGGCTTCTTCCCGTTTCTGCAGATGCCTAAAAAGGATAGGAGGCTGCGATAAAAAGACAAAATATCATTGTCTATGACTGTGTAGTGAGCATCGTATCTATATCAATCTAAA
>OZ038494.1:22726295-22731295 GCA_964036315.1 Acanthosepion esculentum | reverse complement strand
AAGAAAAGAGAGGAAAATTATAAGTATGTAAATCAAATTTTAATCTAATGATAAAATGGAAAATTAAATATAAAATGGAGGAGAAAATATAATAACGGTAAAAAGGGGATATATCCGTCGTCCTCGGCATCCGTCCGTCTCGAGAGACGATGGAGTAGCGCATGTCACTTCCCGTGTTGTGCCGATATCTTGCGACATCGCTGGAGTGTCCTCTCCAGTGTGCCACGAGCCTGGGCGTGATGTATGGAGAACTGGGGCTGCCCGGACCTCTAGTTCCACCTCTCGGCCTTGCTAGTAGAGTCCAAAGGAAAGGATGAACCAACAGAGTTTGGTACCAGCGCGGCTGCAGGAGTTGGTAGCACAGAGTGCCGTCCATCCGCCTTAGGGGCTCCACTCCGGATTTGTGTGGGGTTTACTCCTTAGCCTTTTCTTTTCCCGAAGATTTCCACATGGCAGTGGAGCTATTAAACCCATAGCTGGGATTTGGTTCATGGGCACCAGGGCGTGTCCACACACCAGTGGGCCTGCATGCCGCATGTTAAGGGGGCCAAACTCCTCCCCCTGTAGTTTAACCCAAGTCCGCAAGGTGCTCGGTTGCCATGTGTCTGCACGAGGAGGCACTACATAGGGCTTGCTGATGGAGAGGCTATATACTGGCAGGGGAAGACTTACGCACTCGGCACACCTTTTCGCATTGCTGCTAGCCAGCGGCGGTAACTGAAAGCGAGAAGCGACAAGCACTACCACTACAAATTACCATACTAGACGCATGACAACAGCCGTTGAGACATACAAAAAGGGGATATATGATATACTGGAAAAAATCAGAAAAAGGATTTTAAAAAAAGGTAGAAAAGAAAGTTTTAAGAGCCAATCTGGTGTAGTGTATTTAAGGAGGTGTTTATTTTTGTGTCTACAAGTAGTTATTTATTCACTCCTCAGGTTCAATAATTTAGGATTGAACATCATATGGTTCAATCCACCTTTCAGTCGTAACGTTAAAACTAATTCTCGAAGATTTTTCCTCAGCTGAATTAATAAGCACTTCAACAATTTACCAACACTTAAACGGCTCTTTAACCTGAACAATGTTAAAATTACCTAATCATACGTTAATAACATAGACGCAGCCATCTCCCACCATAACAATTTTATATTAAACAAACATTTCCCCAAATATAATTACACTAATATCTCTATAAGTAAATGCAACTGCAGAAGAAATATGATATGCCCACTAAATGGTCAATGTATCACCGACAACATTATATACCGAGCGAACATAAATTTCGGCAACGATGTTAAATTCTTTGGTTCCACAGATAACCCTTGGAAATTGCGTTTTTTACCTTCACAAAACGACCTTAACAAACGTGAAATATAAACATAATACTGCTTTCTCTCTAAAATATTTCTGGCAATTGAAAGATAGGGCACTTTCACTATCTATTAATTGGGAAATTGTTTCTAGGGCCAAGGCTTTTAATGGGAATTATTGTCTTTGTTCAGCAGAAAAAGTATTTCTGAAAAAACTTAGACAGACCCTAAATTCGTGCATGAAAGTCGGAAAGTATCTCCGCATAAAACGCGATACCTAAAGTTTAAAATTATTTTTTTAAATGAGAAATCTTTCTTGAAGCTTTTATTTTAGTTTTAATTTGAAGCTGATAGATCACATTTATTATTTCCAATAAAAAAAGATACTTTGCTCTATTTCACAAACTAATTTAAATTGACTGGAAGTGGGTTTTCGTTTTGAAATCAATAGCATCGCTGATTTTAGCGCCATTTTTAGCCATCCTTCGTTACAATGCAATTCTCTTTATTAAAAACCTTTCAAAAATAAAATATGGGTTTCTGAAACTTTATTTTAGGAACATTAACTGATTTTCAGTTTAATTAATCCGATTTGAAACAAATATTACTTTAAGTTTAAAATATCACAGAAATCATTTTTTAACACAGCGGTAGCTGATTTTTAAGTATTGACATATTATAGCTTGACTGACAGAGGTAAGTTTATCCAATCTTTTCCTACGGTGTATATATCTGTAAAAAATTCGTGAGGAATATAACGTGAGCGCCTTTATTATATATTCTTTTTTTTTTTACTATGGGTCGTTTAAGACAATACTCAGCGAAAAAGATCCTGGGGTAAACGACACGAGCTAACTTTAGCCACCTCAAAAGCAGGTCTTCATCCTAAGAAAGTCATGTCGTGCCTCTGGTGGCGTTGGAAAGGAATCCTGTACTATGAGCTTCTGACAAGTAACTAGTGGATCGATGCTAAAACGTCCTGCTCGCAACTGGACGGATTAAAGGCAGCAGTTCAAGAGAAATGCCCAGAATTGGCGAACTAGAAAGGTGTTCTTTTCCTTCAGTATAATGCCAGACCTTACGTTTCTCTGGCAACCCAGCAAAAATTGTTGCAGCTTGGCTGGGATGTGTTACTCCATCCGCCATTTTCACAAGCAATTGCTACTTCGGATTTTCGTTTATTCAACTCCTTGCAAAATAATCTTAATGGTAAAAATTTGGGGCGGAAGAGATGGATTCATACTTTTCCCTAGGGTATTTGTGCGTAAGTGATTTTAACGAACCCGACTGGAATTCGACCTCAGCTATCCAAATTCTTGTTCCGAGCCGTTACGCATTGCATCACAACGCACACATGATAATATAGATTAAAAATAAAATAAAGGAAAAGTTAATGTATTGTTTGTTTCTGTTTCATAAGTAAATTCCATCTTCTACTCCATATCACTTATTTTTATTTACAGTATAAATTCGTCCTGGGTAAGACGTTAAACTACATCCGTGTCCTGAATAAGATGTTAAACTACGTCCAGCAGCAAGGCCTTTGATCAGGAGGTTTTGAGGAGCGTGAAATTGCTGGTGTTCCCAGGTTCACCCTGACCCGGGGTAGTAGCACCTGTTAGGGTCCAAGCTGTGGGAAAATAGTCAACTATTACCAGCAATAATTTTTTGAAGAAAAATATTACCAGCAATATAATTTTGAAAGAAATATATTACCAGAAACAGATTTTTCACAAAACAAAATATTACCAGCAATAAAAAAAATGTGTCGGCATTAAATAACCCACTGAGGTTGATATGCCGTAAAACAAAATAAACAGTATAAAGTAATATCATGATCAAATAGTGAAGCCATGAAGCTGACATTGACATATTGCTGGTAGATGATTGCTTTTGTTTAGGGCATATCAACACCTCTATGGGATATTTAATACTGAAATCTAAATTTTAGATAATAATGGTTTTAGTGATGCAATTCTTACTAATTAACCTATAGCTGGGAGAGAAGATATGGATTCATAACTTTCCCAACGGTCTTTGCGCGTAAGTGAATATAACGAACCCAACTGGAATTGGAACTCGGCTCTCCGATTAACAAATCTGTGACATTATTCATTACACCACCTACACATCCAAGCTTACGGCACCTGGTATTCCCAAGCGGTTAGCCATTGACCTAGACTCGACGTTGTTTAACTTCGGGGATCGTACGGGAACCGGTGTTTCAACGTAATGTGGCCTTAAGCCTTGACATATTGAGAATGTTTCTTGGAGAATGTTATAGATGCCATATTAGAATCTAACTATTGAAGAACAATTCGTAACTATATGGGAAGACCGAAGAATGATAATAGATTCATATTGTCTTTTAGCTTTACTTATCACAAATATTCTACTGAATAAATAGTCTAAAAAAAAAACTGATTTGGGGCCATGTCCCACTTTGGTATTTCTAAAATTCTGGTGCCCCACTGTAATATTTAATTCTTACATATTCAAAATTTTACTGCAATTCACGGAAAGGAAGCTTAAAAGGCCATTAACTTGGTCTCTAAACAAGCCTCCAAAGACTATGGCGTCCATGAAAGAGAAAAATTTAAAAAACAAAAAGACAAATATATACAGTTATATATTACCTGAAGTGCTTTTACCGATTGAGCCAGACAAGCGTTTCGTTTAGCAAGGTCGATTTTATTGTTTTTAAACTACAATTCTCCATGATTTTCTCTCGTACATTCATATCTACTTGATGTGCATCCAAATGTAAACAAATGACGTGACACATTATGAAATGGACAAAGTCCGACAATTATTTTAAGACATTTTTTTATGTTTATACGTTCTTTTTATAGAAAACATAAACAAATGTCTTAAAATAATTGTCGGACTTTGTCCATTTCATAATGTGTCACGTCATTTGCTTACATTTGGATACGCATCAAGCAGATATGAATGTACGAGAGAAAATCATGGAAAATTGTAGTTTAAAAACAGTAAAATCGACCTTGCTAACCGAACTCTCCTCTGTGGCTCAATCGGTAAAAGCACGTCAGGCTATAGGACGGTTCCGTATAGGATATTATTATATATATAAAATATTTGAATGAAAGCTTATTCTGTAATATACTTTAATCATTTTAATCATGAAATGCAAGATGAAATCTGAGCTCACTAGAAAACAATTCACTGTTAATAACTCATTCTCGAATTCCCCCCTTATTCTGTTGGTATAAGCCGAAGGGTGCTCATCCTACGCATGACCCACCAAAATATTACCATAATCCACCGGTGGGACATGCGACCCACGTTGAGAATTATTGCTTTAAGTACTGTTCTATCACTTTTCAAAATCCTCCGCCTCAATTTCCCAGTGATTTCAAACTTTACTCTCCCCCTAACACGTTTCTCCCCCTCACGAACTCAAAATGACCACCCATTTGACGACTCGGTACGGACAGAGGCACACAATATTTCTATGTGTGTATACTGTATATACATCGTATGTGTTAACACGTATTAACATTAACACTCTCGTTTCACTAGAAAACAATTCACTTTTAATAACTAATTCTCGAATTTCCCCCTTATTCTGTTGGTATAATAAGCCGAAGGGTGCATATCCTACGCATGCCCCCACCAAAATATTACCATGACCCACATGTGGGGCATCCGCCCCACGTTGG
>OZ038494.1:22706295-22721295 GCA_964036315.1 Acanthosepion esculentum | reverse complement strand
TGTTCCATTTAATCTTTATTTAAAAAAAACTATTATGTAAATTTTTGTAACTTTGTATAATATTTATGCATTACACCCTAATCTTTATTCGGTAAAAATGTCATTGCTAATCATGCATTACTTTTTAAGTAATACACATATTTATGTCTTTGTTGTTACCGTTCCTTATATTATGGCCGCTACTGTATAGATAGATAGATAGATAGATAGATAGATAGATCTGAATACTGATATATATATATATATATATATATATATATAACACAATGACTGATAGATCTGAATACTGAGACAGATAGATAGATCTGAACAGTGATATATATATATATATATATATATATATATATATATATATATATATATATATATAAAGAGAGAGATATAGATAGATCAGAATACTGATATATATATATATATATATATATATATATATATATATATATATATATATATATATATATATATATATATATATATACATATTTATTTATATATATATATAACATAGACAGGTAGGTAGGAAGATAGATAGATGTGAACAGTGATAGATCGATCGATAGATAGATAGATATAGATAGATAGATCTGAATACTGATATATATATATAGAGAGAGAGAGACAGACAGAGAGAGAGAGAGAGATAAGACTGTGATAGATAGATAGATAGATAGATAGATAGATAGATAGATAGATAGATAGATAGATAGATAATGAACTCGGATAGAGAGGGAGGTAGGGGATAGAAACTGGTTATTATTAAAGGGAGATAAAGAGAAAGAAATATGTGAATTGAAAAAGTCAATTTCATTAGAGAAAGAAAAGTTATTTAGCCGGAGAGCAGAGAAAATAAAAGAAAGATATTTCGGAAAATGAAGAGAAAACCCGAACAATATGAAAACAATATGAAAAAGAAAGAAGCAAAAAACAAAAAAACGATGGACAAAAAAGGAAGAGAGAAAAGAAAGGGAGACGAAGACATGGAAAGAAAGTATTTTGCTTTCACTAGATCTTTTTTTTTATTAATAGAAAGAAAATAAGATTAAAACATCGAGAAAGAATAATGGATCAGAGTATGATCCTTTATACTTTCTCGATGAAACAAGATAAATTAAGACAATTAAAAAGAAAGAAAGAATGGACGAAAGAGAGAAAGGGAGAAAGAAAGTAAGAATGGACGAAAGAGAGAAAGAAAGAAAGAAAGGACTACACCGTGAAGAAAGCTGAACTAAGATTTAAAGATTTGAAGAAAGAAAGAAAGAAAGAAAGAAAGAAAGAAAGGAAGAAAGAAAGAAAGAAAGAAAACAAGAAAGAAAGAAAGAAAGAAAGAAAGGACTACTCCGTGAAGACAAACAGCAAAGAAAGCTGAACTAAGATTTGAAGAAAGAAAGAAAGAAAGGAAGAAAGAAAGAAAGAACTACTCCGTGAAAAACAAACAACAAAGAAACAACAAAGAACGCTGAACTAAGATTTGAAGATTTGAACAAAGAAAGAAAGAAAGAAAGAAAGAAAGAAAGGACTACACCGTGAAGACAAACAACAAAGAAAGCTGAACTAAGATTTGAAGATTTGAAGAAAGAAAGAATGAAAACAGGAAATAAAGAAAGAAAGAAAGGGCTACTCCGTGAAGACAAACACCAAAGAAAGGTGAACTAAGATTTGAGGAAAGAAAGAAAGAAACAAAGAAAGAAAGAAAGAAAGAAAGATAGGACTACACCGTGAAGACAAACAAAGAAAGCTGAACTAAGATTTGAAGAAAGAAAGAAAGAAAGAAAGAAAGGACTACACTGTGAAGACAAAAAACAAAGAAAGCTGAACTAAGATTTGAAGAAAGAGAGAAAGAAAGAAAGAAAGAAAGAAAGAAAGAAAGAAAGGACTACACTGTGAAGACAAAAAACAAAGAAAGCTGAACTAAGATTTGAAGAAAGAGAGAAAGAAAGAAAGAAAGAAAGAAAGAAAGAAAGAAAGGACTACATTGTGAAGACAAAAAACAAACAAACAGAAAAGAAGACAGCCTGAAGGGAGAGAGAAGGAAAAGAGAGCGTGAATTTTGAAAACCTTTCTAAGCTGGTCGGGGCTGGGGGCTTGTGTCTACGGTAAGGGGATCAGATGCCCTCGTACAGCATCAAAACTAGTGGAACGCCCAGAAAGGAAAAGCGTGGACAAAGAAGGTCTGAAATTTGGCCGAAGACGAAACTAAAATTCAAGACCAAATGAGGATAATGAAGTTTAAAGATGGCGTGGTGCAGGCCGCGCGACCGAAAAGGCATATCGACAAGCAAATAAAATAAATCTCAAGAAGTGAAAACTGACAAGCAAGAAAATGGAAGTGTGTCATTTGATATCAAATTGACGGCATTTGGAATTCACGTACGGACTTCTACTACCGACATTTGCACCGATCTATTAAGATACTGATTAACTGGAAGCAGAATAGAATGAGCCGGACATATAAGCACCCAGTAATGCGATACACACCTGATAGATAGATAGATAGATAGATAGATAGATAGATAGATAGATAGATAGATAGATAGATAGATAGATAGATAGATATTAACAGAATTAGATAGCTATGAACAGAAAGAGATTGCTATGAGCAGAATTAGATAGATAGATAGCTATATAGATAGATATTAACAGAAGTAGATAGATAGATAGATAGATAGATAGATAGATAGATAGATAGATAGATAGATAGATAGATAGATATTAGCAGAATTAGATAGCTATAAACCGAAAGAGATTGTTATGAGCAGAATTAGATAGATAAATAGATAGATAGATAGATAGATAAATATGAACAGAAATAGATAGATAGATAGATATGAACAGAAGTAGATAGATAGATAGATAGATAGATAGATAGATATGAACAGAAATAGATAGATAGATAGATAGATAGATAGATAGATAGATAGATAGATAGATAGATAGATAGATAGATAGATAGATATTAACAGAATTAGATAGCTATGAACAGAAAGCGATTGCTATGAGCAGAATTAGCCTTGAAATAGCGAACGGTGCCTTTCTAAAGCTAAGCAAAGTATTAAGAAACATTAGAATATTATTAAAAGAAACAAGAAAATAGTATTACAATATGTAATCGTACAGCACCCTTCCCGACTTCCAACACTGCGGCTGATCGATGGAGATCGCTTCGATCTCAGTCCTGCCTTATCCCACGTTGTGATTCAAATTTGATCATAAGGAATCCAAGATCGAATCGTCGCAGGTATCTTCATGTCGGGCTGGTCCAAGCAGGGCGAAGACATACAGGAAAAAAATAATATTCGAATAAATTGAACAAAATTAAATACTAATTTTATATCAGTCCTTCGTACAATAATTGGTTTATATCAGAGTTCGCGTGCAATTAATTATCAGCCCAGCCCACATCTAAATCCAAAGTGATATTATTGTTGATTTGGTAAAATTTAGGTTGCCGTTTTTGGCAAAGTTTGG
Source organism: Acanthosepion esculentum (assembly GCA_964036315.1). Lineage (NCBI taxonomy): Eukaryota > Metazoa > Mollusca > Cephalopoda > Sepiida > Sepiidae > Acanthosepion > Acanthosepion esculentum. The sequence continues at coordinate 22,717,830 of OZ038494.1, read as the reverse complement.
CACGAGGCTAAATTCGGAGGCTTTCATCAGCAGATAATCACGTGGGCCTTTCTCCTGTCTCTGGTCTCGTCTCCCTCTCGTCTCCCTCTCGTCTTTCTTCTGCCTAATACGCTTCACTCATTTGTATTTATGGACATTCGCCCAAATTGGCAAAGTAAGAGAATTCGATAATACTGGGAAATTCCTTTCTTTCTTCCACTCTCTCATATTATTACCTCTCACTAAATATCCTCAGTGAGCGTTGATGGCTTATCCACCGCATCCGGGTATTCCAATTCAACTTTCGACCAGTAGAATCAACTCCAAATTCGTTGTTTACGAAAAATGATATTTTCGCTTTACAGCTTGCATTTGCAGCTGTGTGTCAATCAACATTGCCCCTTGTCTGGGTCACTTTTCCATTGTTCAAACTGCTCGAAATACAATTCAAGTAGTTTACGTGTGAATTAAATCCTTAATTATTCCCAGGGGTTTTCGGTATTAACCCTTCTCATTTCAATGTCTCTCAGTAGATAACATTTTCTTATGTTTTAACAAAACCTTCTTCCATTTGACCGCGGCAACCATAAATAGTATCACAATGTTATGTAATATCAGTCTTCCTCTACGGCAGTGAATGTTGGATAAGCACAAATGAAAAAGAAACTTGAAGCAGCAAAATATGGTTCTACAGAAGGATGCTGAGAATCCCATGTTTCGAACATTTGAGTAACGAGGAAATTTTAAGAAAAATGTAAACAAAATGACTCTTATGCATAGAATTAGGGACAGACTTTTGAAATTTCTAGGACATATAATGAGGAAAGGAGTCTTGGAGAACCTGACACTTACAGGGCAAATTGAAAGCATGACGGATGGAGGACAATAGTGAGTTAGCTGCCTAATGAATGTGTGTCAATTAAATTACGGAACATAGATTAGGAGAGATAGCTAAAAGACAAAATTCGCTCATGGTTACAAATGATAGGAAGTTGTGGAGAGCCATGACCACCCATCTCCTAAAAGGACACTGCACAGAGAAGATACACACTTTCAATTAATACTTAAAATCATTTCAGAGAAAAACTAAAAAACTAAAACTAAAATTGGAAATTAGTAAAGGCTAATATGTCATTTCCAACTTGACATTATTAATACCAACTCCAAATCTAGCGATTTCTAAACAGAATTAAAGATGAAAGAAAATTGCCCCCAATGGAAGGAACCCTTTTAAGATATTTAGAAAGAATCCGTCCAGATTTGAAGGAGGAGTAAATCGAGAAACGAACAACCCTCCATACTACGACACCGAGAGAAAAAAAATATATATATATATATTTTATTTAAAATTTTCGATTTATTTTCCTTCTTTCCTTCTCTTCCAACTTTGTGTCGGTTCCTCACGCCCCTCTTCCTCCGTTGATTCCTTTCTTTCTTCTTTTTCTACTCTTAAAGCGTTCCTCCCACTTCTCCTCTTTCTTTTCTTCGTTTCGATTCCTCAACCTCCTCCTCTTCTTATGACTCTTTTTTCTTCTTTTTCTACTCTCAAGGAAATCCCCCCACTTCCCTTTCTTTCTTTCTTTCGTTCTTTCTTTCTTTCTTTCTTTTCTTCGTTTCGATTCCTTAACCACCTCCCCACCCCCTCCACGTATGACATCGTCTGTATTCTTTTCCTACACTTAAAGAGCTCCTCCCACTTCACCTCTTCCTTTTCTTCGTTTCGATTCCTCAACCTCCTCCTCCTCCTCCTCCTCCTCTTATAACTCCTTTATTTCTTCATTTTCCACTCGTAAGGAAATCCCCCCCTTCTCTTTCTTTTTTTTTTCTTTCTTTTCTTCGTTTCGATTCCTTAACTTCCTCCTCTTCTTATGAGTCTTTTTTCTCTTTTTTCTACTCTTAAGGAAATCCACTCTTCTTTCTTTCTTTCTTTCTTTCTTTCTTTCTTTCTTTCTTTCTTTCTTTCTTTCTTTCTTTTCTTCGTTTCGATTCCTTAACCACCTCCCCACCCCCTCCACGTATGACATTGTCTGTATTCTTTTCCTACACTTAAAGAGCTCCTCCCACTTCACCTCTTCCTTTTCTTCGTTTCGATTCCTCAACCTCCTCCTCCTCCTCCTCTTATAACTCCTTTATTTCTTCATTTTCCACTCGTAAGGGTATCCCACACTTCTCTTTCTTTCTTTTTCTTTCTTTTCTTCGTTTAGATTCCTTAACTTCCTCCTTTTCTTATGAGTCTTTTTTCTCCTTTTTGTACTCTTAAGGAAATCCACTCTTCTTTCTTTCTTTCTTTCTTTCTTTTCTTCGTTTCGATTCCTTAACCTCCTCCTCTTCTTATCAGTCTTTTTTCTCCTTTTTCTACTCTTAAGGAAATCCACTCTTCTTTCTTTCTTTCTTTCTTTCTTTCTTTCTTTTCTACGTTTCGATTCCTTAACCTCCTCCCCACCCCCTCCACGTATGACTTCGCCTGTCTTCTTTTTCTACACTTAAAGAGCTCCTCTCACTTCCCTCTTTCTTTTCTACGTTTCGATTCCTCAACCTCCTCCTCCTCTTATAACTCCTTTATTTCTTTATTTTCCACTCGTAAGGCAATACCTCTCTTCTCTCTCTTTTTTCTTTCTTTCTTTCTTTTCTTCGTTTCGATTCCTTAACTTCCTCTTCCTCTTCCCCTTCCTCCTGTGATTTCCCCTATCTTCTTTTTCTACTCTTAAAGAGACCATCTCACTTCTTTTTTTTTCTTCGTTTCGATTCCTAAACCTCCTCGTCATCCTGGGACTTCATCTTTTATTTTTCTTTCTACTTTTACAGATCTCCTCCCACTTCTTCTCTATCTTCCTTTCTTTTCTTCGTTTCGATTCCTCAAACTACTCCTCATCCTACGAGTTCGTCTTTCTTCTTTTTCTACTCTTTAAGAGCTCCTCCCACTTCTCCTCTTTCCTCCTTTCCTTTCTATCTTTTTCGTTTCGATTCTCGAATCTCTTCCTTCTCCTTTGACTCATTTTTCCACTCTTTACTATTTTCTACTCCTTCTTTCTCAAACTCTTTCTTCATTTGATCTTAAAAAAAGGTCCTCCACTTCTTTATTCCTTTCCTTCCATCTTGTCCTTCCCGACTTATTATTTTTATTTGTCGTCTTCCAAACATTTTCTTTCTCCTTTTCCTTGTTCCGTTCTTTTTCTTGATCTTTTCTTTTTTCAAAATGGCGAATGATATATGTCTCGAAAGTTAATTGAATGTGATTTTTAAATGGCGAAAGATGACAATCTTAAGAGGATATTTCAACGTATACAAAAATAAATACATAAATAAATAAATAAATAAAAACCCTTCAAAAATACACAAATAATTTAGGGGAGGTCATCCTGGTCAAATATTGGGAAACAATGCAAAACGAAGTGTTGAGTCTTTTTCATGGGCGACTGGACAGAATCTGACACCGGGCAATGATTCACCTTTTACTTAAGGTCAATAGATGTCGAAACATCTGAAAAAAGATTGTAGCAAATTTTAAAAAAAATGGAAGAAAAATAGAAAAATACTAGATATAAAGTAGATGAAAACTCACCTTCACGCTTGCAAACGTAATAAAAAGAAAAACGAATATTCATTGTATATGAAAGATGAAAATAAATGCTTGAAGCTCTTCTTTCATTGATTGTGCTCTGAGTGTGTCAGAAAGAGAAAAAAATATTTGTCTTTCTCCGTATTTCAATCACGCTTTTACTCATATATTGTTCTTCATTTAGTAACATTCTTTCTTTCCTTCTCTCTCTCTCTCTCTCTCTCTCTCTCTCTCTCTCTCTTTGTATGTTTGTCTACTTTTCCAGCTATCTCTTCTCTTTTGAAATATCCGCATTTTTTCATTTTTTCTTTCTTTTATTCACCTTGATCTGTTTTCTTTTCTTTTTCTTCGTTCTTTCTTTCTTTCTTTCTTTATTTCCTTCCTTCCTTCCTTCCTTCTTTCTTTCTTTCTTTCTTTGTACAACTTATTCTGTCTCGACTTTGCTCTTCTGTTTATTCTTCTTCTTCTCCTCCTCCTCCTTCTTCTCACCTTTATTTCCAATTAATTCTTTTTTATTCTCTTCTTCTTTCTTTCTATCTTTTTCTTTCTTTCCTTCTTTCCTTCCTTCTTTCTTTCTTTCTTTCTTTCTTTCTTTGTACAACTTATTCTGTCTCGACTTTGCTCTTCTTTTTCTTCTTCTCTTCTTCTTTTTCTTCTTCCTCTCCTCCTCCTCCTCTTTCTTCTTCTTCTTCTTCTTCTTCTTCTTCTTCTTCTTCTTCTTCTTCTTCTTCTCCCCTTTATTTCCAATTAATCGTTTTTATTCTCTTCTTCTTGCTTTCTTTTATCTTTCTTTCCTTCTTTCCCTCCTTCTTTATTTCTTTCTTTTTTTCTTTCTTTCTTTCTTTGTATAACTTATTCTGTCTCGACTTTGCTCTTCTGCTTCTTCTTCTTCTTCTATTCATCTGTATTTTCATTCCATCTTCTTTTTTATTTTCTTCTTTTTTCTTTTTAGTTTCTTTCTTTTTTTTACTTCCTTCTTTTATTTCTATACATCACTCTCTAGCGTCTCCTTCTTATTATTTCTTCTCCTTCTTCTCACCTATATTTCCAATTAATCGTTTATATTCTCTTTTTTTGTCTTTCTTTCTTTCTTTCTTTCTTTCTTTGTATTCATTACTCTCTTTCTTCTTCTTCTTCCACTTCTTCTTCTTCTCTTTAGAGATATTCTCAATTTCTCTCTCTTCTTTTCGTATTTTGTATCCTTTTTATCTCATTTTCCAGTTTCTTTTTGCTTTTTTCCTTCTTTTTTTTCTTTTTTTCTTTTGAAATATTCGCATTTCCAGTTTTCTTATTTTACCCATACTTGTGTTCTTTCCTTCTTCTTCCCCTGTCGTTCTTTCTTTCTTTCTTTCTTTCTTTCTTTCTTTCTTTCTTTTCCTTATTCTCTCTCTTTCATGCGATTCTTCTTCTTCTTCTTCTTCTTCTTCTTCTTCTTCTTCTTCTTCTTCTTCTTCTTCTTCTTCTTCTTCTTCTTCTTCTACCCACTCTTATTTCTAATCAACTTATTTTCTCTTACCTCTTTTTCTACCCCTTTTCTTACTTTTTCTCCATATATTTCATCTTCTTTTTATATCTCTATTTTCCCACCTCAACTAGTAACGTCCTCCTTGCAAAACGAGGCACAGCATTTATTAAAAATGTTTTTAGTCCGACCGAAGACACATCAGAATATTTTTTTAAATAATTTCATATTTCGCTTTTATTTTCAAAATGATTTTTTGAAAACCGATTTCCGGATAATCGATGTTTTTCCTTCTAAAACCAGAAAGGACGGATGATTGATACCTTTTCCTTCTAAAAGCATAATGGCCGGATAATCGATGTTCTTTCCTTCTAAAAATATAAAGGCCCGATAATCGATGGTTTTCATTCTACAAACATAATGAGCGGGATAATCGATGCCCTTTACTCCTAAAAACATAAAGGCCGGATAATCGAATTCATTTCCTTCTAAAAATATATAGACCGGATTATAGGTGTTCTTTCCTTCGAAAAGCATAGAGGCCAGATAATCGATTCCTTTTCCTTCTAAAAACATGAAGGCCGGATAATCGATGTTTTTCCTTCTAAAAACATATAGGCCGGATAATCGATGTTTTTACTTCTTAAAACATAAAGGTCTGATAATCGATGTCCTTTACTTCTAAAAACATAAAAGCCGGATAATCGATGTCCTTTCTTTCTAAAAACATAAAGGCCGGATAATCGATGTCTTTTCCTTCTATAAATATAAAGGTGGGATAATCTTTGTCCTTTCCTTCTAAAAAACATAAAAGCCGGATAATCGAATTACTTTCCTTCTAAAAACATATATGTCGGATAATCGATGTTTTTACTTCTTAAAACATAAAGGCCTGATAATCGAAGTTCTTTACTTCTAAAAACATAAAGGCGGATAATCGATGTCCTTTCCTTCTAAAAGCATAAAGGCCGGATAATCGATGTCCTTTCCTTCTATAAACATAAAGGCGGGATAATCTTTGTCCGTTCCTTCTAAATCATAAAAGCCGGATAATCGAATTACTTTCCTTCTAAAAACATATATGCCGGATAATCGATGTTTTTACTTCTTAAAACATAAAGGGCTGATAATCGAAGTTCTTTACTTCTAAAAAAATAAAGGCCGGGTAATCTATGCCTTTTCCTTCTAAAAACATAAAGACCGGATAATCGATGTCCTTTCCTTCTAAATCATAAAGGTCGGATAATCGATGTCTTTTCCTTCTATCTTCTTCATTTCTCTTCCTCAACCTCATCCTTTGACTACCTTTTCTCTTTTTGCTACTCTTAAAACGCCCCTCCCACTTCTCTTTCTTCCTCATCCTCTTTCTTCATTTGTAGCTGTTTTTCTTCTTTTTCTACTCCTAAAATCAAAGGCTGAGTTATCAATGTTGGTTGGTTAATCTAAAAGACAGAATATTTATATAGATGTACCTGGTATCATTACCTTAATTATATAATGCACTAACTCATTATTGCACTAAAATGGACGTCACTTTTTTTACAAGCAAATTAGCCCTTCGAACATCAAGGACTGGGGCTACATAATCACAAACGAAGAACTGTACCAGATAACAGAAACTTAAGGAATTTCAACAGCAGCAACAACTAAAATGCCTAGCGCATTAACTCAAAGAGAAAATAATGGCATATTCAAGGTGGTGACGGTCTACACTGCTTAAAAGTAGTCAGGAAGGAAACCGCTATCAATACTGGAAAATCTATTTACCGGAAAAATTGTTTTAACAGAAAGCACTGGCTGCCGGGTCAGTGAATGCTGAATGTTTCCTTATAAGGAAACGGCTAATATTACCACATACATCGAAAAATTTACAGGTGATTAAAAAAATGAAAATACTTAATAATCAGTGTAGGGATGGGATTCTTATAGCAATAATTTATTCAGAATCTGTCTATATTTCTGGGATGAAGTATTATGTACATTATTTACATTATTCGGACTATTGTCCTCATCTTTCTCGCCATATTTATTACAACGTTTCGGCCTTTCAGTAACAGTCTATATTTCTGAGATGAAGTATTATGTACATTATTTACATTATTCGGACTATTGTCCTCAGCTTTGTCGACATATTTATTACGACGTTTCGGCCTCTCAGTATCTGTCTATATTTCTGAGATGAGGTATTATGTACATTATTTACATTATTCGGATGATTGTACTCATCTTTTTCACAATATTTATTATAATGCCGTTGTACGCTCCGGCCTTCTTCAGGTGCTTGGAATGTCGAACTGAACCCTTTATTTCGCTAACTGGGGTAGACTGTTCTAATTCCACGTGCCATGTCTAATGGATGTCAATTATCAGTTATCTCCTGTTAATTCACCTCTCCAAGTTCTCCACCGCCTTAACCATGGCATGACACTATGCTATGTTTTCTCAAGGACACATGGCACAGTGGATAAAGACGTTAGTTAGATCCAGTGACAGGAGTCAAAGAGTGTGAGTTCAATACCTGTTTAAGGCGGTGGAGAGAGTTGAAGCAACAGAAATATGGTTCTCCAAAAGGGCGCTGAAAATACTACTGAAGGAACAAGTGGATAATGTGGAAGTTTTAAGGAAAACTGAAACAAAATGAACACATAAGGAGAACAGAGGGCTTGGAGAATTTAACACTCCTCGGTAAAGTCTTTTCACCATCACATCCAGTGCCTGTTCCGTCATCTTTTTAGGCAGGTTATTCAGCCTTTCCGTGTCTCCGTCAATCGGCGTCAAACACTCCTAAAGATGACGGAACAGGCACTGGATGTGATGGTGAAAAGACTTTACCAAGAGCTATAAAGGATAAGGAGTCGTAGGGAGCCATGAATTTACACGTCCTGAAGGGTCACGGCAAATCGAAGAAACAGAAGTAATTCTACAGATTTTAAATACCTGCGACAAACTCTTTTTCTGTCAATTATTCTTTCTTCCTTCTTGTCCCTTTCTCTTCGTCTCGATGTCTTCGGGGTCTCTTACTCCCTTGCGTATTTCCCTCTTCTTTTGTGGGCACCGGGAAACTCTCCTTAAGCACGTCGATATCATTTTCTTCCGCCAAGCCCCTATTTTTTTATTTTTTTATTTCCTTTTCTTTCTTTTCTTTTCTTCTTCTTTTTTTTTTTTTTGTTTTTTTGTTCTCCCGTAAGAGGAATTACACACACTGTCTGACCTTTGCTCAGGGAATGTAGCAAAGGAACGTCCTAATAAAACGACTGTGTCGGGTGCGGTGAGATCGTAATAATGGAGAGAGAAAAAAAAAACATCAGACAGAAACATCGAATATGGCGGCGGACAGCCAATCCGTAATTAAATTAGTCGACTTGAAGCGGATTTTTAAGAATTCAACACACACACGCGCGCGCGCGCACACACGCACGCACACGCACACGCACACACACAGAGACATACAATAAGGAACACAGGACGTAAAATGTTATATTGAAAATGTTATTAAAGTCTATTTTTTTGTCCAAAGAAAAGTAAATAAAATTACAGTGTTTTTATTTTCCCTCTCTAAAAACTTTAAACAATGGTTGATGTCGAGAAAAGATGACGAGTGTGCGGTTGTGCGCCTGCGCGAACGTGTGCGTGTGGAGGTGTGTGTATGTGTGAATGTGTGTATGTGTATGTGTGAATCAAACGGAAGGAGAACAGAGACATGTGAATATCGGTGCATATGAGTGCAATTGTGTATTTATGGATGTTTTGGGATGTGCATATTAAAAATAGATAGATAGATAGATAGAAGAAAGAAAGAAAGAAAAAAGAAAGAAAGAAAGAAAGAAAGAAATAGACTGAGATAGATAGATAGATAGATAGATAGATAGATAGATAGATAGAGAGATAGATAGAGAGATAGATAGATGCTGAGACAGATAGATAGATAGATACATTGATTGATTTAATAGACAGAGAAAGCGATAAAACACTGATATAGAAAAATAGATAGGTAATGAATATACGAGTATATATGGGTAGATAGATATGAACTGAGTGCGAGAGATAGATAAATAGATAGATAGATAGATAGATAGATAGATAGATAGATAGATAGATAATTTGAGAAAACACTGGTATAGAAAAATAGATAGATAGGTAATGAGGATACGAATATATATGGGTAGATAAATATGAACTGACTTAAGATGTTATAGATAGAGAAAGCGAGAAAACAGATATAGAAAAATAGATAGATAGATATTAACTTAGTGAGATAGATAGATAGATAGATATGAACTGATTTCTCTCACATAGACCCTCTCGTGCACACACCCTTACTCATACATACACGCACTGTTTTACATACACGACCTCTGACACACAACTCTCTTAATATTAAGCTTGAAATGAACTTGGTAACTCATCTCGAAAATCACCTTTGATCTGTTGTCAACTGGAGCAATGAATAGCCATTTAATTTCAACGCCCTCAGAACGAAACATCTTCCTTTGCATTGACTCCTTGCGCCGTCTAACGTTGTCCGCGGACATCAAGTGGAACCGGTTATATCGAATCAATTGCAGGGTCTGCTGCTAAAAGATTTGGTTCAACGTACCATTCGACACAATTTTCTCTCGGTTAAGTCTATCTTGCAGATATACAAGTTCGCCATTCGTCTGTGCATTGAAAATATCGTTGCCACCTCTGCCCCGGTGCTTGTTTTCTCTATCTAGAGATGCTTAACAAAATCCAAAGAAGAATCTGTAATGTTATGTGTCAGGACGTGGCATCTCGGCTTCAGTCACTTTCTTACCGCCGTAACGCATCTTCCCTTTGCCCTTTCTATAAATATGTTTTATTGTAATTATTATAATAAGTTTTTCTCTTTGGTACTTTGACTCCACGAATTTAGGCGTCGTACTAGATTGGCAGTTAGGTCTCATCATTTTACAGTTGAAATATCTATATGTAATCCTAAGTTCTATACAAACAATTTCTTCACTTGCACTTTTTGCTTCAATATAGCTTTATAATACATATTTCTTACACAATCTTTTAATATTATATATATATTTTTATATTTTTTACTACATATTATATATATATTTTTATATTTTTATTATATATTATATATATATTTTTATATTTTTATTATATATCATATACATATTTTTATATTTTTATTATTTATTATTTATATATATTTTTATATTTTTATCATATGTCATATGTATATTTTTATATTTTTATTATATATTATATATATATTTTTATTTTATATTATATATATATTTATATTTTTATTATATATATTTATATAAATTGCTAAAGCTATACCACCGCTCTCATTCCTCCAAAACCTCTACGTACATCTATCTTTTAACTGCCCCCATTTTTCTTTTCCCTTTTTTCTTTTTCCTTTTTCCATATCATTTCCGCTGAGTTGAACGATTAAATAGGTCAATGTTTGATCCTTATCCCCTCCTTCCTCAATATTAAGGATTATAATAAAAAGAAATATAAAAATAAATTTTAAAACTCTCTCTTCCCTCTCTAAACTCGACCACGTCTCTCATACCATCCCTCACCACCCTCTATGTCAAATTATATAAGCTTAATACTGCCCGTCAAAAGTGTAAATTTTAAATTCATTTTTCGTTTCACCTTTTGAATGTGAAGTCTGAAGATCTAGAGAAAAATAAAATTCTCTGGTGAAATAAATTATTACAATGGAGCTTTAAAGTGGTCTGTTTTTCATTTAAATTAAATTATTCGCGCTAACTTAACATTGAGCTCTCAGGATTTCATCCTCCTTTGGATTATCCATACGGATTACCGAGATTTTCTTTCCTCATATATATATATATATATATATATATATATATATATATATATATATATATATATATATATATAATAAAAAGGCTCAAACACTAATATTCCATGGTTGTAATTTATTACATTGGAATCGTAATCACGATCCAGTTCATCAGACCTACAAATTGAAAAAGAAATCGGAAAATATAACTCCGTGTATAAAAAATAAAATTTTAGTGAGGGTGTATGTGTGGGAGTGGGAAACAAGTGTGAGAGGGAAATGAATGAAAGCTCTAGAGAGGGGGGTAATAGAAGAAAATAAGAAGAGGAAGGTCTAAAAGTGAAGGGGGGATTAAAATTTAACAGAGAGAAGTTTTAAAGAGAGGAGTTAAATAACGGTTTAAATGAGTACAGATAAATATGAATTATTTTTCGATGCATAAATCGCTACCGATTCGCTGACCTAAAATTAAATTAAAAAACAGACACTGGAAACGTGTGGATACAATTGTGATGACACTACGCACAATAAAAAACGATATGATCTATTATATGATTATATTTTTAATCTGTCCTGGACATTGAGTTCTACCTAGATTCTATCCTTTTGGAAATTTTCATATATATATATATATATATATATATATATATATATATATATATATATATATATATATATATATATATATATATATATATATAGCATAATGAGAGGCCACGTATACTTTCTTGATAT
>OZ038494.1:22676295-22701295 GCA_964036315.1 Acanthosepion esculentum | reverse complement strand
TTTTGTCAATAGCTTTGGGGAGTGAGAGGTTTAACCTGCACAAGTCCCGTAAGTCACTCAAAGCAGAGTTGGTTTACAAAGTCAGATGCATAGTTTATACGGATATATGAGGAAGATAACGGTTAACCCTAAACTTGAACAGGTTATGTTTGTAGTGTTTGGGGAAACATCTTCTTGGTATTCGGTTCCACAGAGCTGTGGTTTGTGGGTAGAATCTGCTGAGATCTCACTAACGGTATACGAAGACCCAAAGCATCAGAGGCATTCATTACCCCGAAAACATCACTGTTATATGCAGACCCAAATCATCAGATTGGTACCTCGAAAATATCGCTGTTTTCTTTGTGTGATGTGGTTTATTTCGCTTTCCTGTTAGCCTTCTGACAAATTCACACTTCTTTGAATGCAACTGAATGTTTGTTTCATCACTGAATGGGATCTTATCCCAAGCATCTACATCGAACAGTTCTATGACCAACTTAACGTTGCCTTCAAATGCTTTGTTTTTTAAAGCTTGTTTCTTTTTTGTAACGAATCTCTTCAGCCCATGACGTTGAAGGATACGCTTAGTCCCTGATCCATCACTTGTCTCTCAGACTTCTTTCACTGAGATTTTCGAAGACTTCATCAGTCTGTGCGTTATCCGATGCCGCATCTTTCGAAGACGACCATAGTTTGGTCGATTCCAAACACTTCCGGGGTTTTGAGATTTCGATAGACTTTTTTTTTTGGAATGCCGCATCTTGATATGTCATGTTTCCTAAGCGATTGTTTGCTGGTTCATATTCTTGGACATTTTCAAAATCTTCCCCCTTGTTTTCATTGGAGATTTTCGCCATATTCTTGAAATGTCATTTCTTTTTCTTTTTGTTTGCATCAACCTTGTTATGAAATATCCCATATTGTGATAACAGAAGCTCTGCCAAGATGGCGAAAAGTCGTGAAAACTGAGATGCAAAATACTGCGGGTGAACGAGCGATTAAAGCAGTTTCTAAAGATTTTCGTTTCGGCGAATTATCTTCTCTTTTAATTAGAGAAGCGTTTTTGTGTCAAAATGGTGACCAGTCTCGTTACCATGAACAACTAATGCCTTTTGTCTGTTGTTTTTTTAAAATGTCTCTTTTGTGTTCATCCAATCTTTTATTTCAACTTCTTGAGGTTTCTCCAATAGATTCTTTCTGGCATTCTTTGCGTGTAATAAGAGTAAATTCATCCTTTGGCTTATTTTGTTTTGTATTGATTAATATCTCTCTCTATCTCTCTATCTATCTATCTTTATATATATATATATATATATATATATATATATATATATATATATATATATATATATACAGTAAACCCTCATGACATCATTAGACCATTTTAATATATTTATATATATATATATATATATATATATATATATATAGTACCGAGCATAAAATCTTTAGGGCATCTTAAAATATATATATATTAATACATATATATATATATATATATATATATATATATATATATATATATATATATATATACAGTACCCCTCATGACATCATTAGACCATTTTAATATATTTATATATATATATATATATATATATATATATATATAATACCGAGCATAAAATCTTTAGGGCATCTTAAAATATATATATATTAATACATATATATATATATATATATATATATATATATATATATATATATATATATATATATATATATATATACACACATTATGAAATCCGACAATTGTTTTAAGACACACACACATACACACACATACACACACACACACACATATATATATATATATATATATATATATATATATATATTAAAATTTAAAATTTCTGATAATTGATATCTTTTAAGTGGATGTTTTTCACGGTGCTGTCTACAGATGAAACTTTGGCCATCAGGTAATTATTTTTAAACCTAAGTATCATTTTTTATTTTTTTAGTAAGTGCTCCGAATGACGAGAGACAATGCGAGACGACACCTAAAAATGGCTCTGCAAAATTCTTTGGCTAACTGAACTCATCTGATTTCTCTGTCTCTGTTCCACCGTTAAAAGACAAATCATTTTTCGGAACAGCACCGATTTATTCCTCCGTATCGAATTAATTCTAGCACCGAATTCGTGCATTCTTTCACTACTTGAAACAAGGATATACCGAGGCAAAGTGCTGCCCTGCGCCCGTATTCATAATGTTAACCCCTATTTTGGTACGAAAAACATAAATGAAATACCCTTAATGGCGTTGATTATCACTTAAAAAACAACAAATTAAAAAATTAGGTGAAGTTATATTTTAACTTTTCGAGCTTTTACAGAAGCAAAGTTACTAATAATTTTGGTCAAAGTCTATCTTCTTCACAGTTTCATGTTCAATTGACATGAAGGACAAATTCGATAAGTGATCTTGTGACATACTCGATCTCAAGCGATTTTTAATGAGCTTTAGTTTTGAGAAGCTTCTCTCTGCAGTAGCAACAGAAACTGTGAGTGTCAGAAACAGCCGTAGGGCAATCACAATAGTTGGCCCTGTTTCTTGAATTTGCCATCAATAAATCCATCTCAGCCATTCGATAACCGATGATTTGGTCACCATGGTCATGTCACGTTCCAATTTGGAAGCTGCCGCTAAAAAATCCCGAAGTCGGAGAACTTTCAACGGCAGCCTAGATACGTCTAAGTCAGCACTGTATTCACTACCGACAATTTTAAATTTTCGCTCCAACTCGACTTCAGTATCTTCCAGGATTGCTTGCGATGATAATCCAGCGAAGACAGTTTTCAGATGATTTGCTTTGTTTTGTTTTACGGCATATCAACCTCAATGGGTTATTTAATGGCGACAACTGTTTTTCCTAGTAATATTTTGTTTTGTCAAAAATCTATTTCTGGTGATATTTTTTACTCAAAAATGTAAAACTGGTAATATTATTTTCAAAAAATTATTGCTGCTAATATTTTTTTTCAAAAACATATTGCTGGTAATATTTATTTTTCTTCAAAAATTTATTTCTGGTAATCTGTCCACATATGGCAGGAATACGCCTTTTCGGGCGGACCTGGGTCTTGTAAAGGTAGAGGATAGCACCAGGAGTAAGGTACTTACTGGATTGGTACAGTGAACCGACCATTTTCCTGCATCTTTAGCCTTGGATCATATGCACGATTCCCACTTAAGGTTTGGATTGAGTCCCAATTGGCGCTGAAGATACTAGGTGTCCGTAGGGAGCATTCGTTCATCGCGGTTGGTGAGAATTCAGGGTAATGCAGATTATATACGTTACTGTGCATGTCTGTCAGTATCATCATCTGATTATGGGAAAGTTTATTTGGGCGTTTCATTATATTTATTAATTGTTTATTTTATTTATTGTTCTTTTTTTTTTTTTTAAATATCGAATGATTTTTCAGAATCACAATGAATAATCAGGCATCCCTGATTTGCCATTGTGAATTTGCCCCGTCCTGCAGCTGTGAGACTCAACCACGCAGGCACGAAAAAAGAGGGTGCTAGTGAAAAGATGTCGTCACTGGAGGCGATTAAGTCGATCTTGGTTTCCCTCTGCCAACCAAACCTACGAGCCAAATCGTGTGCGTGAGAAATGTCTACGCCGACAGCTAGGAAAATAAATGTTATCGCACCTGCACACAAACGCGCGCGTGCACGCGCTCGCGCACGCAAACACACACACATAAATATATATATATATATATATATATATATATATATATATATATATATATATATGTGGTGCATTCCTCCGTCGTATTTGATGTATGTGGCTCAAACAGTTCAGTTACTAGGAACTGATAGCCAGACACCATCTCATATGATTTGATTATAGTGGTGAAGGCTTTGTGCGGAGCCAACCAGACTTTTTGAAAGGCCGAATGCAGAAACCCGATGCTCTACGTTCCACAAGATCCCCAATGACCTTCCGCAGCTATTGAATTTAGAGTTGGCCTTCTCCTTGACCAGTTGCCATCCAAGACTATAGAACTCAGTCTATCCTGCTATTTACACATAGCTGGAGGGAGAAGAAGAGGATTGAATATATTTCTCAAAGGTATTAGTACGTAATACTTTTTTGAAAAAAATTATTATTTTTGAAGGAAAAATATTACGAGCAATACATGTGTGAAAAAAATATTACCAGCAATAAAAGTTATGTCGGCATTAAATAACCCATTAAGGTTGATGCCGTAAAACAAAATAAATCAAACTAATCTAAACCAAAGAATACATATTCTATCCATACGAATCTGTCCTAAAAATGTTGTCGGCATTAAATAACCCATTGAGGTTGATATGCCGTAAAACAAAATAAACCAAACCAATCTAAACCAAAAAATACATATTCTATTCATACGAATCTATCCTAAGAAAGTCGTCATTAAATAAACCATTGAGGTTGATATGCCGTAAAACAAAATAAACAAACCAATTTAAACTAAAGAATACGTATTCTATCCATACGAATCTATCCTAAAAATGTTGTCGGAATTAAATAACCCATTGAGGTTGATATGGCGTAAAACAAAATAAAACAAACCAATCTAAACCAAAGTATACATATTCTATCCATACGACACTATCCTAAAAATGTTGTCGGCATTAAATAACCCATTGAGGTTGATATGCCGTAAAACAAAATAGACCAACCCAATCTAAACCAAAGAATACATATTCTATCCATGCGAATCTATCCTAAAAATGTTTTCGGCATTGAATAACCCATTGAGGTTGATATGCCGTAAAACAAAATAAACCAAACCAATCTAAACTAAAGAATACATATTCTATTCATACGAATCTATCCTAAAAATGTTTTCGGCATTAAATAACCCATTGAGGTTGATATGCCGTAAAACAAATAAACCAAACCAATCTAAACTAACGAATACATATTCTATCCAAACGAATCTATCCTAAAAATGTCGTCATTAAATAAACCATTGAGATTGATATGCCGTAAAACAAAATAAACCAAACCAATCTAAACTAAAGAATACATATTCTATCCATACGAATCTATCCTAAAAATGTTGTCGGAATTAAATAACCCATTGAGTTTGATATGCCGTAAAACCAAACCAAACTTTATACTTCTATTGATTTGAGTTGTTTATTTTTGTGCTATGAACATATCTGAGAAACACCGGCACAGCGTTTTTGATAGATGTACAGATATATCCTTGAGCACTATTCTTTTTACTTGTTTGTAACTGTACAGTTGTTTATTTGAGAAAAATGGTCGTTTCCATTCTTCCGCGTGTAGATACTTCCTTACCCCGAGCAAAATCTTAAGAATCTTAATAAAGACCAAAAATAAATAGTTAAATAATACATCCGATCTGTAAAGAACAGACAGTGATGAGAAAATGTTGTTATAGCGTTCACTTCTTCCCCATTTCCGATAATTCGTGACATCATAACCGATTGTCCCTTTTACGTTTTCTTTTTAAATGAATAATCTTTATTTATTTATTGTGTTAATTATTTATTTTTGTTACCGCGGTAAATTAAAACTTATAAGTTTTCTCAGGTTTCTTCGACCTGAATTTAAAATCATTGACGTTCTTTGTTCGTCACTCGAAACTTTGAAACGAGAAACAGAAAGAAGAAGCTGAAAGAAGTCTATCACAACCAAGCACACCATTATCTAATATTCTTTTGACTATGCAGGTTTCACTCTAGAAGCCAATCAAAATGGAAATTAAATCTTAATTTAAATTGTTTCTTCCAGTACGCCTAAAAATTATATGGCAGCAAGTTGGTGATATATATATATATATATATATATATATATATATATATATGTGTGATATAATATATATGTAGTCGACATATGCGGTGTGTGAATGGAAGAAGAGAAGATGAGTTATCACTAAGTTATGGCTTCCGCTGGCCGGTCCAGCTACATAAAAATGTTGGACTTTAATGGAGTCCAAAGAAAGCAAAAGAAAACAAACGAGACCGATATATATGTACAAAACAAATATATATTAATACGTGAATTACGAATAGATTAAAACACGAGTTACAATACATTGAAGACATGAATAAAATGTTACAGTCTGTATGGAAAGTTGCGTGTGTGTTGCTTTTAGTTGAATGTCCGTACGGGGTGAATTTTGTTTTAGCGTGTTCCCAGAATATGGGAAACGCTGGTTGTGTATAAGAGTTCACATATTGGAAATTTTAAGAGAAAGTTTTTTGTACCTCGCTCCACGTGCGAGGTTTCGGCCCGCGGCCGAAATCGACATAGTTGCTCACACGTGCGCGTAAGCAGAGAAAAAGAGAGAGAAAGAGGCGAAAGGTCATCCAGTATTTATACTCCCGGGAGAGAGAGACTCCTGGTGAAGGGTTAAGGAAATGAAGGGGATCTAACTGCGACATATATATATATATATATATATATATATATATATATATATATATATATATTATATCACGTATATATACATATATATATATATACTATATCACGTATATATATATATATATATATATATATATATATATATATATATATATATTATATCACGTATATATACATATATATATATCTTTCATGCACATTTCATTAAAAACGGCTGACAAGGTGCTTTTATTTAGTTTTTGATATAATTTCTCGTGCGATCTAATAAAGTTTTTCTTTTCAGATGATAAATTATATAAAAACTGTCCGAATGTTCTTTTTATCCGAGCGCTTTCGGCTATACATTTAGCCATTTTCAAGGATTATATTTCAACTGTTAGAATTAGAAATAGTTTGTTATATGTATGAAATGTGCATGAAAGAAGGATTGCTGCCTAAATACACAAATATATATATATATATATATTCTTTTTATAGATACAAGTACTTAAGTAAATGCTCTGTTTATAATAAACAGTATTAACAACATTTACCGGCCTGAATGTCCGAGAAATTTTCATAGAAAATATTCGTCCTCCGACAGGAATCGAATCTGTATCCTATACGGAAACGTCATATAGCCTGAAGTGCTTTTACCGGCTGAGCCACAGAGGAGCCTTTCGGTTAGCAAGGTCGATGTAATGGACAAAGTCCGATAATTATTTTAAGACATTTTTTGTGTTTATTCGTTCTTTTTATAAATAATTTTTAAAATGGTTGTCGGACATTTTCCATTTCATAATGTGTGACGCCATTTGTTTACATTTGGATACGCTTTGAGCAGATATGAATGCACGAGAGAAAATCATGGAGAATTGTCACTTAAAAACAGTAAAACTCGACCTTGCTAAACGAAATGTACTGAATAGTACTTACAATTTAAGTTAGAAAGCAACTGAAAAACAGCATAATGCAGGAAAACAAAATTGCGCACAGATGAAGAGGAGACTTGAAGCTACAGAAATGAGTGACTACAGAAGGACGCTGAGAATGAGCTTGTGTAAATGGATGACAGAACAGGGTTTAGGAGAAATAAGAAAACGATTTATTAAGAGATAGAAAGAATAGGAAATTGTGGAGAGCCATGATCCTCAAAGCCCTGAAAGGCCACGTCACGAAGAAGAATGAGCTTGGGTAAATGGAAGACAGAACAGGGTTTACGAGAAATAAAAAAAGACAAAATTGATTAAGAACTACATAAGAACAGGAAATTGTGGAGAGCCATGATTGCCAACGTCCTGAAGGGCCACGTCTAGAAGAAAAATGAGTTTGTGTAAATGGATGGCAGAACAGGGTTTACGAGAAATTAAAAAAAAGTCAACATTTATTAATAGTTACAAAGAAGAGGAAATTGTGGCGAGCTATGATCGCCAACGTCATGAAATGCTACGCCACGAACAAGAATGAGCTTGAGTAAATGGATGACAGAACAGGTTTACGAGAAATAACAAAAAAGACAAAATTTATTAAGATCTACAAAGAAGAGGAAATTGTGGAGAGCCATGATCTCCAACGTCCTGAAGAGACACGGCACATAGAAGACGAAGAATGAGCTTGAGTAAATGGATAGCGGAACAGGGTTTAGGAGAAATAACAAAAAGACAAAATTTATTAAGAGCTACAAAGACTAGGAAATTGTGGAGAGCCATGACCGCCAATGCCCTGAACGGCCACGACACATATTGGTCAGCAAAATGTGTACTGTCAGTAGGGGAAAATGGTAGAAATAAATGGCGTTTGATTTCGCCGGAAATATAGAACGAAAAGCAAAATCTGGATGGAACAAGGACACCTATTTACTCATGCATAATCAGTCCCGATACACAATGCCTTAACTGCGTTTCTGCAGGTTGATACGTGAAATATGCTTTTAAGCCAATCTCAGAGATAGGTAAGATTCAGAAATTATCCAGGAAGGTGATGATGTCGTGATAAAGCAGTAATCTAATTGGAAGCATTTCTTCAACTGGCCCGTTTTGTCCGCCTCGCCCATCAAATCTTCTTGGCTAGAAAAACACTACGATTGAAAAGTAACCTGTACCCACAAGTAAAGATTTACAACAACAACAAAAAAAAGGGGGTAAAAAAAAAAGTAAAGAACATTATGTCAATCAGAACATAGAAAAGAAAATTTGAAATTTGGAGCCTGGCGAAAGCACTTGTTCGACTTTTTTCACGTTTAACTCGAGACTCCAACAAATTCAGGACCAGGTGTGCCCGACGACATCGGGGCGGGTCAACCATCATTCGTCAAGACCTGTTTTCTTTGAAGGGGCCCCCATCGCTAGTGTGTTTACACTGTCAACCCGCAGTTGAAGGCATCTCGTTTCGAGTTGTGCTCCATGTCATTCCTTTCCCCGTCGCCGCATTCACTCCCAATCGCGCCCTATTTCCGACCATCACACGCACAGCCCCTCTAATCAACCCCAAGCCCCTTTCGGTCACGATGCAGCCACTCGTCTTGACAGAAAAAAACCTTGTTTAACGCACACTCTATCAAATTCTCGACATCGTCCACTGTTTAGAGAATGCGGTGAACAAACCTCTCTCTTGTCAGACGAAGGAGATGCGATTTCTGATCTCTAATAACCGGAAAATCTGACTGAATTCCTACCCATCGCCTTCGAATTAGAGAGAGAGAGTGAGAGAGTGAGAGAGAGAGAAAGAGAGAGCGTGAGAGAGACTGAGAGTGAGAGACTGAGAGTAAGAGACTGAGAGAGAGAAAGAGAGAGCATGAGAGAGTGAGAGAGTGAGAGAGAGAGTGAGAGAGAGAGTGAGAGATCGATAGTAAGAGTGAGAAAGAGTGAGTGTGAGAGTGAGAGATTGTGAGAAAGAGAGTGTGAGTGAGAGTGAGAGAGAGAGTGAGAGAGAGAGTGAGAGTGAGAGAATGAGAGTGAGAGAGAAAAGAGGCGAAAAATAGTAAAGAAAAAAAATTAATTAATATTCATGGCTGGTAAATTTCGTCGATTTTACAAGCATAATGAAACAATTATATGCAATGGAAATTTAGTTTAAAATTTGAATGCGATCGACAGGAAGATGTTTACAGAGAGAACACGAGTCCCATTGATAATGTCTAATAGAATAGCCGAAAGCGTTTGGATATGAAGAACATTTGGACAGTTTTTACCCATATTATCCTCATATACAAATATCTATACGTATATATAGTGTAATATAAGCGGTTATTCCTATAGAGAGAAACACCAGGTGTTATTTCAAGTATAGATAATTTAAACTTCCAGAGATTCTTTGGACAGGTCTTCTAAATGTAGATGTAGCTTGTTATTTTGGGACAATGTCTATATCTGCATTTAAAGATTATCTCATTGTGGTGATTTAGTAATTCCTCAGGATCATTATGTTTGATTATTAAGATTTTCTCCTTAATGCAGAGGTCACGTCTGTCTCTAAAGTTTCTAGGAGTTCGAGCCCTAGAGATTATTCTCCATTTCACCTGTGGGGGTGAATCCATTTTCCACCAGATCCCAATAGTATTTCGATAGCGCTGTTTGGTGTATAAGGGATTCATTAGTGAAGGAATGGCGATGGTTATAAAGGCGCTGTTTCCAATTCCAAGCAGATATTCCAATATAAATCTTTTTTTGTCTCGTATTCTCTTTCGTGGAGATCGTACACCACGTTTTCTGTCATACATACACCTCCCACTGGGCATTCAATTTTTACTTTGCAATTACACATAGAAGTCTTCTTTTTTTTTCTTCATTTTTTTTGGTAATTGGTTAACATTAAATTCTATAATAATATTATTATTGTGAGAATTTATAATTTTCTCTACATTGTTCAAAGATGAGTAATTTTCAAATTCATTTTATCAAAAAACAATTTCAGTGTCTTGTTTATTCTAAAGAGTTTATCTATTAAATTTAAGAAGTATTTACTAGATTGATATTGGATAATTTGCGGAATGTAGGGTTGAACCATATAATCTTTTTTTCTATTTTTGAATTTAATGGACGCGTTGTTAGTTGGTTTTTCTATATAAGTTAATGTTTGAATTTACTCTTTAAGAGGGCTTGAATCTCTCTCTCTCTCCATACATACATACATACATACATATATATTTATGATATGTTTAACGTTCTTTTTATAGATACAAGTATTTAAGCAAATGCTCTGTTTTATAATAAACAGTTATAAATAACATTTACCGGCCTGAATGTCCGAGAAATTTTCATAGAAAATTTTCGTTCTCCGACAGGAATCGAACCTGTATCCTATGTCTAATTCAAAAATATACATACATACATACACACACACACACACACACACACACACACACACACATACATACATATATATATATATATATATATATATATATATATATATATATATATATATATATATATATATATATATATATATATATATATATATATATATATATATATATATATATATATATATATTTAGATTTTACCGTTTTACATACATTTTCTTAATATTTTTTAAATAAATCTTAAATTTTAAATATCTTTAATTTATTTTTCTTCATATAATCTATCTATTTATGGTTATTAGGTGGATTTAATAATTTTTGCTAGCATACATTTAAGATTTGTGTTGGCGGAATGTATTTTTGTTCTTTGGTTTATAACTAGTATTTACTATTTTCTTTTTTAATTTTTAAAATTGTTTGAATTCGTGTCTTTAATTTTGTGATTCATTTTCAACCTGACTTGGGATGTCGAATGAGGTAAATTTGGATTTATATTCTATGTAATATATATATATATATATATATATATATATATATATATATATATATATATATATAAATGTATATATATATTATGAAATGGACAAAGCCCCACAATTATTTTAAAGACATTTTTATGTTTATACATTCTTTTTTATAGATACAAATATTTAAGTAAATGCTCTGTTTAATACTGTTTATTATAAAGAGAGCATTTACTTAAATATTTGTATCTATAAAAAGAATGTATAAACATAAAAATGTCTTTTTATATATATATATATATATATATATATATATATATATATATATATATATAAAGGAAAAAGACAATATGAAAACTATTATTAGCCGACGCGTTTCGTCCAATCTGGACTTTTTCAAGGCAAAAATGAATTTATTGAAAACAAGGTAACTATTAACAACAAACAAGTTTTTTCCAATATCAACATTCCTAACAGAATTACTACTCTCCCAAGCAAACGTACATAACTATATCAAGGAATCAAAAGAAAATGGTTGAATTCGTCAACACAAAAATAAAAACAATATTTCTACACGTGAAGGTACTTGAAGTAATTTTCAGTTGACAATATGAATACAATAGCGTTTTCTAAATTCTTCTTGTTGCTAAGGACATTTTGTTTTGTTGTTAATGGTTACTTTGTTTTCAATAAATTCATTTCGTTTTTGCTTTGAGAAAGTCCACATTGGACGCAACGCGTCGCCTAATAATACATTTTTCTTATTGTCGTTTACCTTTATACATATTGTCTTTTCCTACAGGTTTACAAGTTAACTTTGAGACATTTTTCATATATAATCGTTTATTTATTTCATTACAAGAATTTACAAATAGGAACGATCAATTATTTTATCTTCATACCCTGCCTGATGGCAAACGCTGCTAGAGGCGCCAGGGGTGGCGATCCCGCCATAGCCACCGAAACCGGAATATCAACCCTGGTCGGGGGCTGATGAAGACAGGGTATCGCACGTGTTAATACACGTTGTATGTTATATATATATATATATATATATATATATATATATATATATATATATATATATATATATATATATGAACTGTTGTGGACAGAATTAATTATAACCCCACATCCATAATTACAAATAAAGCTGTAATATCTCAAATTTCCATGGAAACTTCATGTGTACGTTTTCACAAATGATGAAATAATCAATTTGAACGAATGTGCAGTGATGCCTACAACAAAATTTATATTTTAATGCCAATTGATAATAGAAAAAACACCAAAAGCATTTAACATAGGACAAAATTATTATCCTTCTTGCCTCAATATTGATGGCCGTATTTGAGTAGCTGCTCCATTTATTTTAAACAGAGTTTATTTCGTTTACCCGTCTGTACACTTGAGATTATTGCATGGCAGTAAACAAAAATAAACACGGTTTAAAATAAATGGACCATCTACTCAAATAGGAGCATCCCCTAAAAATAACATTTGAAGTAATATATATATATATATATATATATATATATATATATATATATATATATATATATATATTATAAATTAATTGATTTAAAATGTTTTTTTCGCGATACAGTGATAACCATGTTTCAAAAATGGAAGCTAAAGCATTTGAATTTAATTTTGTTATTAAATTAAAGACATTAGTTCCATTTCCTCGTAAGGCGAATTTTGGAGTAACTTATTTTTTTTAAATTTACGGTTTTAAAGGCACGGCAAAGATTCATAATTGAGGGTTTCCAAGGATACAGAGAAATCCATTCATCTAGACAAGGGGTGCTAACTTGTCCAATTTCAAATTTTCGTTGTATCAGTTAATAGTTACATTCGAAAGTGGGGTTATGTTTAGGGATGGGTAGGGATGTATTTTTCAACAGATTCAGACATCTGCTAAATGCATGTCGCCTGTTTTTTTTTTTTTTTATATTGAGCACTATTGTGTAAAAATAAAAATATCTATAAGAACACCGGATTTTATATCTTACTGTTCTTTCTTTTTGTTTATATATACATATATATATATATATATATATATATATATATATATATATATATTATAATAATATTTTTAGTTTTTAAAAAATTATGTTAGGGGTCTCGGCTCTCGCTTTTGAAACATGAGAACTCTTGTGTAGCGGAGGAATCATATTTTTAAAAACTAAAAATATTATTATAATATAAGCTCTACTTCTGTATGGAGCACTGTCCTTTTGAAAATAAAGCTAAATATTAAGGAACACCGGATTATCTACCTAACGTGTTCTTTCCTATTTCATTGCACACCTGCATACATATATATATATATATATATATATATATATATATATATATATATATATATATATATATATATATATGCACACACACACACATACAGAGGTGTGGACAGAATTATTTACTCTCCTTACATAAATTTTCATGGAAACTTCATGTACATTTTTCGCAAATAATGAAATCCTGGATTTGAAAGAATGTGCAATGATGCCCACAACAAAATTTTTATTTTAATGTCAAATGATCATACAAAAAACACCAAAAAACATTTAATACGGGACAAATACGGGACAAATTATTGGCCCACTTACTTCACTTATCAATTGTGTGACCTTCATTCTTGATTATTGCCTTTAACCATTTCGACAATTCCTTACCAGATCACTTCACACACTGATAGGCATTTCGCTCCATTCTTCCTTGGCAATATCTTTTCGTTCCTGCAAATTTGAAGAACTTCTTTCTCTTAATTTTTTCTTCAAATATGACCATAAATTTTCAATAGGGTGTAGGTCAGGACTTTGTGTGGGGTACGCCAATACCTTAATTTTGCTGTCATCTAAGTATCTTGTAAAAATTAATGCTGTTTTTGGGGGGTCATTGGCATGTTGGAAAGCCCTATAACTACCCAAACACAGCTTTCGTGCATTTTGTTTTATATTATTTTTCAGTTTCTTTCTCCTAGACTGGTTGCCACCCATGGCTATAGAACGCATCAGATGCTGCTCTTTATCTATGATACCCTGTACTCTCACATGTTCTCCTTGTGCAGAAGCAGAAAAACATCCAATTAGCAGAATACTCCCACCAACGCGTTTAATTGTAGGTGCGGGTATTTGTTTTTGGGTTGTGAGCTTCATTCACTTTTCTCCATACGTAACGGGAGGTTCATGTGACCAAATAATTCTAGTTTGGTTTCATCTGACCCTAAAACAGAGTTTACTCGCAAGTTCTAGATCAAGTTTCTAGCATAAGCTAATCTGTATTTTAAGTGTTTAGCCTGAGGCAAAGAACGTTTCCTTGGGCGACAAGCTAGATGTCCTGCTCGAGGAAAGCATCAAGTGACTGGTGTTTTTACATCATTGACAATGTCCTCTGTCGTTAAATATAAGTAGGCATATATCTATATCTGCAGGGTGCGATGGGTAAATTTTCGCCTTTTTATATTTTTAATTTCACGCATGCGCTGTGTTTGTTTTATTATTTTGTCGACTGAACAGTATAGTAGGGTCAGTTGGGCACCGTCTGTGAGAAAAAGAGCACCATGATGCAATTCATTTCGCCAGAAATTTGGAAACGACATGCTGTACTGCTTGGCATTCCCACTGGATGCTCCAATACGAACATTTCAGAGTTGTCAATCAGTGCAGATGATTCAAGAAGAATTGGGTGATTCTAATGGTGATTACGAAGGTGTTTGGAATAATCACTAGTGATGATAACGTAATGCTTCTATTCTTGTTTGCACAGACCCTCAAAATCAACACGGAGGCTTATATCAAGGGCCTTGAGAAGGTAGTGTTGCCCTGGGTCAAGAGGGTGGCTACTGGAAGACACTCTGTCTGGCAACAGGACTCTACACCATGCTACACAAGCAGGAGAACCCAGTTATAGCTGTTAGACAATTTCAGTGACCACATTACATCTGAAACCTAACTCCCCAGACTACAATCCCGTTGATTATTACGTTTGAGGTGCTGTTGTGTGAGACACCGACAAAACTCCTGGAAACACCAAAGATGAACTGAAAGCAAGAATTATGGCAGCATTCACCAACTTAAACAAGGAGACCGCCCAGAAGAGTTGCAGGAGATTCTATAGTCCTCTGGAGGCCATGGTTGAAGCCAATGGCGATTTTATTGAGTAAATTTACTCTTTAGTATTTCAAGATATATTTTGATGAAATTTAAGTAAATATATCTGTTACAATGACTTTTATTTTCATTTCTGCGTGATTTACATAACAATTTATACATCGTATCCCATATATATATATATATATATATATATATATATATATATATATATATTAAGCATTTCACTCCAAGCAAGGCGGGAAGCCACTAGCACGCAAGGGGTTACAGATAATTGGAGTGAGACCAAATAGGAGTGATAGAGGAAAGGATGAAGAGAAGGATAAGGATAGATCAAGGCATCTGGAGACGTCGATTGACATTACATTTGAATAGTTGGAGATATAGCTATCAGGGAAACGGGAAAAGGGGAGGGAGTTACACAGGCGAGAAGTGCGAGACATGAAGCTATTGGAGTAGAAGAGACGGCTACATTTAACAGTTTCGACAGTTAAAGGGTGAGAGCGAGATTACAGCCTAGCTGAGCGCTTAAATTCATAAATGCTCTGTTTTATAATAAACAGTATTAAACAACATTTACCGGCCTGAATGTATAAACATAAAAATGTCTTAACATAATTGTCGGACTTTGTCCATTTCATAATGTGTGACGACATTTGTTTACATTTGGATACGCTTTGAGCAGATATGAATGTACGTGAGAGATTCATGGAAGATTGAAGTTTAAAAACAGTAAAATCGACCTTGCTAATCGAACGATCCTCCGTGTCTCGATCCGTTAAGGCACGTCAGGCTAAATGACGGTTCCGTATAGGATACAGGTTCGATTCCTGTCGGAGGACGAATATTTTCTATGAAAATTTCTCGGACATTCAGGCCGGTAAACGTTATTAATACTGTTTATTATAAAACAGAACATTTACTTTAATATTTGTATCTATAAAAAGAATGTATAAACATAAAAATGTCTTAATATATATATATATATATGTGTGTGTGTGTGTTTGTTTGTGTGTGTGTGTGTGTGTGTGTGTGTGTGTGTGTGTGTGTGTGTGCCTACAGGAAGATCACCCAAGTGGCACTCACACTGAAATGCCAACTAATATGCAGAAATGTGCTGTGTGAGCACATGCTATTGTTGAGGGAGGGTTACGTAAACCATCCGAAAGGTCATCATATCAACCAGAAGCAGGCCAGGTATGCTAACCGGCTTTAACATTCAGTCGACAATATCTGTGTTCTTTGCAGATCATCATCTGGGTTCAGAAGCCACGTAGTGGTAAACAGGAGAGTTGTATGCAATATAGATCCAATAACCCCAATCAAAGATATAAAGTTTACCTGCCATATATGCCTGTTACCTCTAAAATCGTTTGCGAGTCTCAAGAGTCAACTTTAGGGACGTGGCGCCGAATCAGAATGGAAACCATCAGGAAGAAGGTTGCGAGGAGGCGGCTCTCATCTTCGTAAGATGGGGCAATCATTATGTCTACGCATACAGGTCACGGTTTCAAAGCAGCTTAATGCAGCAAATTATATATTAAGCTGGGACTGATAATCAAGGAATTCTTTTAGGCTTTAAATTAGTTACCTCCCTTGATATGATTTTCGGCACCGGGAGTTTATTCCGTATGTTAATCCTCTATCCACAGTAATGACTGGATTGCTCTCGCGAGATTCGCGTGGCATTAATCTCAGTAAATCTGTCGATAAATTATTTTTGCGGAAATAAATTGCGTTAGAATCAAATTAAGCCTCTAGACCTGTGCAAGATTATCATTATTAAAGGAGTTAATACTACTTGCAAATCTGGCTTCATTTCCTTTGAACTTTGATTAGCTTCGGAATGAATATGACAATATTTGGGAATTTTAAATAAATCGATATTGTCGATAGCCATAAAGAAAGCAAGAATGAAGGACTAAACATTAATTGTAGAAAGAATGCAGAGCAACCTCGGTTCTCGAACGTCTCACATGTCGAACAAATCGGTTTTCGAACAGAAAATTCGAGATGAAAATGCCTCGGTTATCGAACAAAATGTCGGTTCTCGAACGACATTGCCGAACAGAGCCGAACAGAATTAACCCGGACGGAATCATTTCTTAGTCGACCGCCATTTTGTATAGATTCGTGTGTTGTGCTGTGCTGTGCTTTTCTTTTTCAATTTTATTCTACTGTGACTTTTTTTCCCTCTTCATTAGTCCTCACTCATGGCTCCAAAGAAAGCTAGCAGTGATACTGATAAAGGAATTAGAAAAGCTAAGAGAAAAAACAATTTTTGATGATATTGTCTCTTCCTATTCAGTTTCATATGGCAAAATCAACGATCTATACTATTCTTATAAATAAAGAGACGATCATGTCTTTCCTTCCTTTTTCCAAACAATAACATCTATTTCCTTCCCCTTCCACTTAGGCCACCAACTCTCTACTTACAGGTACGATAAAATGAAAATGTTCGTCTATATTTTATCTGTTTAGTATAGGGTTTATTCATTTTTTTCATAGATTTAATGACCTTCATTAATTTTGCGCATAAACTTGTACACAAAGTTAATGTTTAAATAAGCAGTCATCTTGGAACCAGGAAAGGATTAATCCATTTTACATTGGTTCCTTTCAGAAAAATGGTTTCGGTTTACGAATTGGCAAGGCAGTAAGGTCACTAAGAAGCAAAGGGTTACAGTATGTGGAAGAATTAGGAACAGAAACCTGTGGAATCTTCCACGTCTGCCAGTTACCCCCGCTGGGAAGTGCACTCTTCTTGTTGTGATTATCGTCACCATCATACATACAAATTATACAACGAGGATTCATTTGTTAATCGTCTCCAATCTAGCTCGCTGGTTGGTCAGTTTCGACTAATCAAATCGCCTGCACGCGACAAGTCTGTTTTCGTGCGAACTAAAGTTGAGCCTGTCACGTGCTACAACATACTATAAAAGCCAAACACGAGTAATTCTCACTCTCTTTACTCACTCGTGCGTCTCATCTCTGCTGCCAAAATGTGACCCTTAAAGAACTCCCGTCTTGACTAATGCAGCCAGACGTAAAAGAACTTTACAACAATCACGCAAGTACAATTCTAAACTCTTACCAACTTGTCCAATAGACCATCTCTAACATGTAACGTACTCATTCCTCTAAACTACAGTTTAATAATTAATTCTACCTTTATGAGCTCAGGTACAAATATTTCCTAATCTAAGAGACATAATTCTGTCAAACCTTTCAGTTTATATGCATGTACATGAAACAGTAATAAATTAAATTGTTATGTTTTGAATCATTATTTTCTGTCTTGTATTAATTGTTGTGGATGGAAGATTATTGAACACACCCAATTTTAAGCCTTCTCACAATTCAAACCTTCTGATACATTTCTAACACTCTCCACATTCCCAACAAACCTTAATCATGAGAAGGAAAAGAAGAGAGTAATTAGGAGGACAGTAGAAAATATTTGACGTTGTGTTTAAAATTTTAAAGATTAAAGTTGGCTGGAAAGCATGGAGCTGGAAGGGAGCTCCACAAGCGAGAAGTGCGAGAAAAGAAACTTTTAGCATAGAATTTACGGCTATATCTAGCCAACTCAACAGTAAATTGATGAGATCTCGACGCCAGGCTAGTACTGCGCTTAAATTCAAAAAAGTTTAGCGAAGAGCTCATCTGAACAATAACCATTAAAGTATTTATAGAAAAGGCACAGAGAAGCAACCTTATGGCGGTGGGAAAGTGATTGAAACCGAGCCGCCATATCAGGACAATTAATATTTCTGATATTTCTTTGGATTTAAACAAAATATAGGATGACCAATATTACATAATAGCTCAGTAGTCTTTTCTTTTTCTTTTTCCTAACGAAACTACACTGTATTTCAAAGCAACGACAAAAACGTGTATACGAGACGTAGAAGCGAAAATCGCGTCGTAGATCGTGACGTCACACATGACCACCCGAGAGTGAAAACGAGAAGTATTAAGTATGGGAAGCCCTTGGAATTTGTCGTTGTTTTGAAATTTTCCATGCAACAAAAACAGACTATCATTACTGTTTCGTCCGTGTATTGTTTGATATATTGAAATGTAATTGTCATCTTTGATAATGGCTTATGTAATAAGAAAGCTTAGATTGGATTTAAAAATGTATCAATATGGTGATTTCCTTTCATCTTTCAATGATAATGTTATTAAGCTTATCAGACAATACGAAAGGAACTTACTTAAAATAAATAGACAAAACTTGTCTATATTATTTAATGAAACATGCATTAATGAAAAATTGCTGCCTAAATATACACACTATATATATATATATATATATATATATATATATATATATATTATTTTAGGATATTTCAACAAAAACATTTAAGAATCGCTACACAAATGCAGTCGTGTTTCAACGCATAACAATGCGTCTCCTCAGGTTATTGTAAATTGCTGAATCATCGTTATGTGTTGAAACACGACAGCAAGTCTATCGATTCTTACATGTTTTTGTTGCTCTACTATGTATTGAGCCCTCTTTGAAATTACAGACGTTGCCATTGTACTCTATTCGTTCTCATCTTACCTGGATATATATATATATATATATATATATATATATATACATATATATATATATATATATATATATATATATATACATACATACATATATATATATATATATATATATATATATATATATATATATATATATATTTCCAGGTTATAAAAATTCTTATCGTACAAAAAATTCATCGCAAAATATGACGTAGAAAAATCGTCGGAAACAATCGCATTAATGTAAACATTTGAATCCAGAAATTTCAGAACTGCGGGACAGGATACGGTCCGGAATGTTTTTAATTTGCTCAAAGATTCGACCTGATTTCAAAATGGTATACTATGTTTGCCTACGGCCTCTAGGAGTAAAGTTGAAAAAGTGAGACACTGACATTCGCATTTATTATATAGAAGATGAGCTATTGAAATGTGGAGATTTGACAATGTGTGGCACTGTGACACACTGACATTGGCATTTATTATATAGATGCGTGAGTGTATAAAAATTTCAGATAGAGTATATCTGTAAAAGGACAATATAAATAAAGAGAAAGAAAAACTTATCTTAGATGACTCGTCTGGTCCTCTTAGAGAATTTATCAAGGCAAATTTAAAGATTATATTTTATGACAACTATTAAGATACTAGAGCAAAAATGTCATTGATTCTTCAAAATTTTAGATATAGGTGTGATCATGAATATTAATCAGGTTAACGGAAATGCCAGGCAAGTTCATGGACGGGAGGCGATAGAGTTCAATGCCTAATAAACGAAACTGAGTAGAGGATTATATATATATAAACAACAGCCACCTGCACTAATGCAAAGCTCTTCAGTAAAATGAACGGAGCACTTTGGCTGATTGGCATTTGTTTACATTTGTAAAAACAATACGCTAGATTTAGTTGTGTAACTCTACCGAGTGAAGATAGCTCTGGCTGACACCAAATTAGTTGTGTTTCAATCCTGGCATTCAGAAGTCTAGTCGCACTGAGGAGCTGTGATACAGCGAAACAGTGCTGTCTGCGAATATATATAAATTTCAATAGCTCATCTTCTATATAATAAATGCGAATGTCAGTGTCTCACTTTTTCAACTTTACTCCTAGAAGCCGTAGGCAAACATATTATACCATTTTGAATATATATATATTCATGTCGTCTGAAGATATATATATATATATATATATATATTTACGTGTACATATATGACATTAATCGTAAGCCTATTACTATACATACGTGAATGCATAGAGACATACATAAACACAGACGCACACAACCATATATATATATATATATATATATATATATATATATATATATATCACCAACTTCCAAATTTATTTGTCCATGCACTGAATATTGCTCCCCTATCATTTTTAAGCGTTTTACGTAGAACTGGGAGAACCAATTTAAATTTACTGAAACCTGCATAGTAAAAAGAATATATATATATATATATATATATATATATATATATATATATATATATATATATATATATATATATGGGGCGGGGTAAATTAGTATTTAAATTATTTTGAATTGGGTTTCATTTATGTGTTATATGTTTAGAATAAAATGAGGTAACTGTTTTCTTTTAAATTTTAGTATTTTTATGCTCATGTATCTTGGATCTTTTCTATAAATACTTGTCACAAAAGAAAATCATTACATTTGGCTTGATAAATTCCATCAGAGGACGAAACGTGTTGGCTAAGATAAGTTTCGATCCTGTTATACAGCATTTCGTTTGAAAACTAGAAAAATGAAATATAGAAAATTAAAGAATTTGACAAAACCTGTTTAAAAATGAATTCTTACGGCTTCAATATACATTTCGAGGAAGATAATGCACATCCACTAATATACATATTAGAAAGATATAAACATAGTGTGGCAATATTTCAAGGGGTCTATTAATGTCTATCAGCATTCAAAATCATGATTTCTAATTGGGCTGGAACATCGATGAACAAAATTCACATGCAACTATTTCAGCCACGAAGTAATATATTGATATGTCCCGGAGAGGGATATATTTGATCGAAGTAGCTAAGTGGTTTGGCTATTGGCACCAAGTAGTACAATCTAGCAGGTAGCAGTAATCGACTGTTACTCATGGTAGTCGCAGGCAATATGCTTAAGCAATGGGTGTAGACCAATAGGATAGCCAATGGCGTAGTCCAATGGGCGTCGTCTTAGACTTGGTCTCCCTTACCTACACATCCGTCTGTATTTATGACGGAAACCAGCCAATCATATTCCAGTAAGGGGTAACCCGGGTGTATGCATATTCCATTATATTATATTATATTATATATATATATATATATATATATATATATATATATATAGAGAGAGAGAGAGAGAGAGAGAGACAGACAGACAGACAGACAGACAGACAGACAGACAGAGACAGAGGCAGAAAGGAAACTTATCTTAGCCGACTCGTTTTCCTCTCTGGGGAAGTTTATGAAAGCAAATTTAAGGATTATATTTTGTAACAAGTATTTATATACAAGAGCAAAAATGTAATAAGAAAATGAATATTCATCAGGTTAGCGGAAAAAACAGACAAGTTCATGGACGTGAGGTGATACAGTCCAATGCTTAATAAACGAAAGAGAGTAGCGGGGATTATTTTATATATATATATATATATATATATATATATATATATATATATATATATATATATATATGTATGCATGTATATATATATATATATATATATATATATATATATATATATATATATATATATATATGTATATATATGTGTGTGTAAATTGGATTGATTTATGTGTTATATGCTTTGCTCTTGCATATAAATATTTGTCACAAAATAAAATCCTTACGTTTGCTTGATAAAGTCCCTCAGAGGAAGAAAAGCGTCGGCTGAGATAAGTTTTCGTTTTGTCTTTATTGATATGCTGGTGGGAATAAAACAATAGTAATATATATATATATATATATATATATATATATATATATATATATATATATTGTATAATTGGAAAATTTATCCGTTTAATTTGTTCATATACCTTGTTGCATAATCGGGATTAAATCCCGCAAGGAAAAAAGATAATCCCCGCTGAGTAGGAGATCAGGTATTAGATCTTTATTGCCATGCGCTCAAAGCGTAAATAGTGAGCGTTATCCCTGCTCTCTCTCTCTCTCTCTGTTTCTTTCTCTCTCTTTATCTCTCTCTCTCTCACACACACACAACACACCCAGACACACCCCTCTTAAAATAATTGGGATTGGTGTCTTTTGAAGAATCAAAATTTCTACATGAGAATAACTAGTGAAGCGAAAATACGGATGGATTTCCACCCACTCTCCTTAGAAGGTGTGTGTGGGGGGGGGGGGGTTGCAAATAAAATTATCGAAAGAAATATGAAACAAGCAAAATAGAAAATAAATTGTAGAAAGAAAATGGGAAATAGATAAAAGGAAAAAGACTGAAAAGCAAAGAAAGAAAGAAAAAAAGAAAGAAAGAAAGAATGAAAGAAAGAAAGAAGGGATAAAAGAGAAAGAATGAGAGGATAAGATAGAAAATGTGATGAAGAAAGAGAGGAAAAAACAAAAGAAAGAAAGGAAAGGAAAAAAAGAAAAGCCAGCCTCAAGAAGAAAGCCCACATGGAAAGAAAGAAAGAAAGAAAGAAAGAAAGAAGAGGAAATGAAAAAGCAAGCTAGACCCAAATAGAAAGACGGAATGGAAGACAGAAAAGGAAAAAAAAGGAATCTAGACCCAAACAGAAAGAAAGAAAGAAAGAAAGAAAGAAAGAAAGAAAAAGAGAAAATGAACAGAGGAGGTTAGACCTTCAAAGAAAGCAAGGAAAGAAACAAATAAAGAAAAAAAGAACTAAAAAAAAAGAAATAAAGAAAGAAAGAAAGAAAGAGAGAAAGAAAGAAAAGAGAAAGTGAAAAAATTAAGCTAGAACCGAAACAGAAAGTAACAAAAGAAAGAAGAATAAAAGAAAGAAAGAAAGAAAGAAAGAAGGAATGAATGAAAGAAAAATGAAAAGAATTAAAGGATGCTAGATTCATAAGAAAGAAAGAAAGAAAGAAAGAAAGAGAGAAAGAAAGAAAGAATAAGAGAAAGTGAAAAAATGAAACTAGAACCAAACAGAAAGTAACAAAAAAAAGAATAAAAGAAAGAAAGAAAGGAAGAAGAAATGAATGAAAGAAAAAAGAAAAGAATAAAAGAAGCTAAATTAATAAGAAAGAAAGCAAGAAAGAAAGAAAGAAAAAGAGTAAGTGTAAAAATGGAGCTAGAACCAAACAGAAAGTAACAAAAGAAAAAGAAAAAGTATAAAAGGAAGCTAGATTCATAAGAAAGAAAAAGAAAGAAAGAAAGAATAAAAGAAAGTAAAAAAAAAAGAAAGGAAGAAAGAAAGAAAAAGAGAAAGTGAAAAAATGGAGCTAGGACCAAACAGAAAGTAACAGAAGAAAGAATAAAAGGAAGAAAGAAAGGAACAAAGAATGAATGAAAGAAAGAATAAAAGAATAAATGGAAGCTTGATTAATAAGAAAGAAAGAAAGAAAGAAAAAAGAGAGAGAGGGAGAAAAAATGAAGCTAGAATCAATCAGAAAGTAACAGAAGAAAGAATAAAAGAAAGAAAGAGAGGAAGAAGGAATGAATGAAAGAAAAAAGTAAAGAATAAATGGAAGCTAGATTAATAAGAAAGAAAGGAAGGAAGAAAGAAAAAGGGAAAGAGAAAAAATGAGGCTGGAACCAAACAGAAAGTAACAATCGAAAGAATAAAAGAAAGAAAGAAAGAAAGAAAGAAAGGAATAAGGAATGAATGAAAGAAAAAAAGAAAAGAATAAAAGGACGCTAGATTAATAAGAAAGAAAGAAAGAATGAAAA
This sequence comes from Acanthosepion esculentum, assembly GCA_964036315.1. Classification (NCBI taxonomy): domain Eukaryota; kingdom Metazoa; phylum Mollusca; class Cephalopoda; order Sepiida; family Sepiidae; genus Acanthosepion; species Acanthosepion esculentum. The sequence continues at coordinate 22,676,603 of OZ038494.1, read as the reverse complement.
AGAGAAAGTGAAAAAATGAAGCTAGAACCAAACAGAAAGTAACAGAAGCAAGAATAAAAGAAAGAAAGAAAGAGAGGAAGGAGGAATGAATGAAAGAAAAAATAAAAAATAAAAGTAAGCTAGATTAATAAGAAAGAAAGAAAGAAAAAAAGAAAGAAAGAATAAAAGAAAGAAAGAAAAGAAGAAGGAATGAATGAAAGAAAAATGAAAAGAATAAAAGGAAGCTAGATTAATAAGAAAGAAAGAAAGAATAAAAGAAAGAAAGAAAGAATAAAAGAAAGAAAGAAAGAAGGAATGAATGAAAGTAA
>OZ038494.1:22666295-22671295 GCA_964036315.1 Acanthosepion esculentum | reverse complement strand
AACGCATTTTTTTTACTTACATAAAGTTTGTCTTTTTTTCCATTCTAATCTGAAAAGGCCAGAGAGTAGCCTATGTCCTCGTATGTATTTTCGTTATGTGGATGATACTATATATATATTTAAAATTTGTCCACCCACAATAATTTCTGGCAGGCCTATCCAATTTGTGAAACTGGTGCTATACTGTCTTCTTTCGAACTTTACATTCCTACACTATTGTCTCTTGATTGCACTAATCTAAGCTCAGTATATACACTCCATAAAACATTTATCTACCAATTTGAATTTTTATGAGCTAAATTTTATTACAAAAGAAAGTAAATAATATCTATGTATCTATCTATCTATCTATCTATCTATCTATCTATCTATCTATCTCTCTCTCTCTCTCTCTCTATATATATATATATATATATATATATAAAATTGTATGATTTTATATATCAACAAACAGTATTTAGAAAAATATGAAAACTGGAAAATTTCTTGTGACACATGTCATCCCAATCTGATGAAATCCTAACAGATGAAATGTGTCACAAGAAATTTTCTAGTTTCTTATATTTTTCTAAACATATATATATATATGTATATATTAGCAAGGGATAAGTATAATTTAAAAGGCATATCAGTGTAAATTTAATAACTAAAAACAACCGGTTTCGTCCCAGTCTTATCAAGTTTTATTCTGGGAAATAAAAAAATAAATATGTAAATTAATTAAGGATGACTATTGAGGGAAAAAATGATTCAAGGAAAACTAGAGACCAATAATATTCCGAGCCAGCAAACAATCCCTCTGTTTACAAAGGGAAGGCTGGCGGGATCTGATATATAAGGACTCCAGGGTCCTGCTCTAGCTAATATCTTCGTCAGCTTTCACTTAATTTTCTCATATTGATCGTCCTCTTATGTATTATTGTGATGTGAATGATACTTTTTGCCTCTTTAATAATTGGGCTGAAGCCGATTTATTTCTCACTTCATTAAAATCTGTTCACCGCTCACTTAAGTTTACCGTGGAAAAGGTGTCTAATTGCTGTATCTGTCTATATTTCTGAGATTAGGTATTATGTACATTATTTACATTATTCGGACTATTGTCCTCATCTTTGTCGCCATATTTATTACAACGTTTCGGCCGTTGTACGCTCCGGCCTTCTTCTGGTGGTTGGAATGTCGAACTGAACCCTTTATTTCGATCACTGGGGTAGACTGTTCTAGTTCCACGTGCCATGTTTAATGGATGTCACTTATCAATTATCTCCTGTTAATTTCCCTCTGAAAGTTCTCCACTGCCTTAGCCGGGGTATTGAACTCACACACTTTGGGTCCTTTGGCCGGGTATTGAACTCACACTCTTTGGGTCCTTTCACTAGATCTAACTAACGTCTTTATCCACTGTGCCATGTGTCCTTGAGGACTCACTGCCTTAACCGTGTATTGAACTCACATTCTTTGGGTCCTGTCACTGGATCTAACTAACACCTTTATCCACTGTGCCATGTGTACTTGAGGACTCACTGCTTTAACCGGGTATTGAACTCGCACTCTTTGGGTCCTGTCAGTGGATCTAACCAACGCCCTTATCCACTGTGCCATGTGTCCTTGACGACACATGACACAGTGAATAAAGACAGAATTGCTGTCTTTCCTTTATGAATGCCCTTGTCCGTAGTACTTCTGACAACTTCTGTTTTTAGGAAAGCTACTTTTTCGGGACTCTATACACGTTGGGACTCTTTTTGTCCCCGAAAACGTAAGATTAATTTTGTTAAGGCCCTTACCCATAAGGCTTTTATAATTTGTTCCGAAGGCTTTCTTTGCAGGGAGATTGATTTTATTAAGACGACACTTTCCAAAAATGCATATCTTTTAGATGTTTTCGAAGGTGTTATTCTTGATGTTTCATGATGTTAAGCGGCATGTAGTTAAAAAAATGTCCCGTTTATTTACGTCTTCCTTTCATTAGTTCAGAAGGTGAGTCTTTGGCTAGGCGAATTTCAATTGCAATCAACAGCTGTTATTTTTCGGTTGATTCTTGAGTAATATTTGTTACTCGACCCATTCTTTCTTCCATTCAAAAGGATGTCCTCCCCTTCCATCATATTAATTCAGTGATCTATATATATATATATATATATATATATATATATATATATATATATATATATATATATGAATGTTGTTGTGAACTCGTCTACATAGAGAGGACTTCTCGGCGTTTTGATTTTAGGATAGAACAGCTTTTACCGCCCAGAATTTTGACTCCCGCCTCTAACAGTCATCAACTGGTGAATTACATCCGGGTTATCTATCGCTCAACATATTATTGATAACAGGAGCTGTGTTATAGGTGTTGACCGTTTCCCTATTCTGTCTCGGTCCCACTCTTTATATCATCTCAAGGTCCTGGAGTCCTTATATTCAGATCCCGCAAACATTCTCTCTGCGAACAGAGTGATTGTTTGCTGGGCCTGAATATTGGTCTGTAGTATTACTTGAATAATTTTTCCCACGCATAAGTCATCCTATAAATTAATTTAAACGTTCGTTTGTTTTTTTGTTGTTTTTTTTTAAATTCCCAGAATAAAACTGGATAAGATTGGACGAAACCAATTGTTTTTAGTTTTATTAAATTTACATCAATATGTCTTGTAATTTAGATTTAAATCAGAAATTACGCTTGTTCCTCGCTAATATATAGTTTTGTGCAACAAGAAATTCATATACATATATATATATATATATATATATATATATATATATATATATATATATATATTTATATATATATATATATATATATATATATATATATATATATATATATATGATGAAAATGTGGAAAAGACAAAGCAAAATCCGAATATGTGAGTTTACTGTTTTTTTTTTATTTTGTTTTTGTTTTTGTTATTCTGTCGACGTCAGACGTTTCGGTCAAATAGCCCTTCTTCAGGACATGGTTAATGGAGACATATTTATATTAGATTTAAGTTAGATGAAGAGACGATATATACAGGACTAGTCAGATACAGAAAAACTGAAATTCTAAAGTCAGAGTATTCTTTTTTCGAGTCGGATACGCTGGCGCCGCGTGGGCGGCGGTGCGAAAACCTGCTCTCAGCGAAGAGATTTTATCCTAAGTGGAAAGGGGGGAACCTATTTAAAACTATAGCTTATCGGTACGTTTGTCAAGCATTAATCTTGCTAGAAAACTTGATATATTAAAGAAACCTTGTCTGGTGTTTATTGTGTGTGAGGTGGCTATCATGCCAGCCTCGTAAATCTGCCTAAGGTTTTTATTGTGGATATATTTTAAAATGTCCTGAAGAAGGTCTATTTGACCGAAACGTCTGACGTCGACAGAATAACAAAAACAAAAACAAAATAAAAAAAACAGTAAACTCACATATTCGGATTTTGCTTTGTCTTTTCCACATTTTCATCATACCGTCGGATCTACATCCACACATTTGCTTACATATATATATATATATATATATATATATATATATATATATATATATATATATATGTGTGTGTGTGTGTGAGTGTGTGTGTGTGTGTGTGTGTGTGTGTGTGTGTGTGTGTGTGTGTGCAGGTATGCAGAAAAATAGGTAAATAATCCGGAGTTCTTTAGTATTTTTGCTTTTATTTTTAAAAAGACAGTGCTCCATCCAGAAGTAGAGCTTATATTATAATATTTTTTTTAAATATGATTCCTTCGCTACATAAGATTTCTCATGTTTCAAAAGCAAGAGCTGAGAGACCCTCAATATAATTTTTGAAATTAAGTTGAATTAAGGTTCCCAAATTCTCGCTTGACGATGAAACGAGACCAGACACCTTAATTCAACTTAATTTCAAAAATTATATTGAGGGTCTCTCAGCTCTTGCTTTTGAAACATGAGAACTGTTATGCAGCGAAGAAATCATATTTAAAAAAAATATTATATATATATATATATATATATATATATATATATATATATATATACAGAAATATAGTCTTAAAGTGTGCAATATTTACGGGATAAAGTGCTCAATATCAGAGATAGAGCGTGTGTAAATATAAACTGACTATTGCATCTAGCATGAAACAGACTGTCGCGTCTAAGTGTTGACTTCTATGTTCACTTTTATATATATATATATATATATATATATATATATATATATATATATATACAGGAATATAGTCTTAAAGTGTGCAATATTTACGGGATAAAGTGCTCAATATCAGAGATAGAGCGTGTGTAAATATAAACTGACTATTGCATCTAGCATGAAACAGACTGTCGCGTCTAAGTGTTGACTTCTATGTTCACTTTTATATATATATATATATATATATATATATATATATATATATATATATATATATATATATATATATATATATATATGTTCAAATATGTAGAAAAATAGGAAAGAACACGATGGGTAAATAATCCGGGGTGCTTTAGCATTTTTGTTTTTATTTTTAAAAAACAGGTCTCCATACAGAAGTAGAGCTTAAATTATAATTATTTATAAGAAAATATGATTTCTTCGCTACATGAGAACTCTCATGTTCCAAAAACAAGAACCAAGAACCTCAATATAATTATTGAAATTTAAGTTGAATTAAAGTATCAAACCCTGTTTCATCCTCAAGCGAAAATCCAGGTTTCCTAAATTTTCGCTTGAGGATGAAACAGGTCTTAATACTTTAATTCAATTTAATTTCAATAATTATATTGAGGTTCTTGGCTCTTGTTTTTGAAACACGAGAACTCTTACGTAGCGAAGGAATCATATATTTTTAAAATAATTATAATATATATATATATATATATATATATATATATATATATATATATATATATATAATAAAGAGAAAGAATAGTAAGATATATAATATAATCTGGTGTTCTTATTAATTATTTTTATTTTTACAAAACAGTGCTCAATGCAAATCTACCGAGCATGAACATTATAAATTTACTTATTTAAAA
>OZ038494.1:22643795-22661295 GCA_964036315.1 Acanthosepion esculentum | reverse complement strand
TAGAAGGACGTGTACCCGTGTTTTATAGACTGCGCAAAGGCGTTCGACAAAGTACGCTACAAAGATCTGTTTGAGCGCTCAGCAACCTTGACATATTCGGGAAAGACATTAGAATAATCAAGAATCTCTACTGGCAACAAACCGCCTGTGTACAGATAAAAATGCGTTTAGGAGATATACAGGAGTTTGACAAAATAATTGGAACAGTTGCAAAATCCACTCCTATATTTCAAAACTTATATTAAGAACTTTAACTAAAACTTCGTAATTGCAGGTTATATCTATTGTAAATACGTTTATTTATCTAATTTACTGTCTTTGTCTTATTTATTTTTTGAATTTAGTAAAATTTAAGCTAAATGCGTGACCTCTCCTAGTTCGAAAAAGAGAAAATTGTTGGAGCTCGCATGGCAGGAGCCTCGATCACTAAGGTTGCTGAACTGTTTGGCTTTTCAAGAGCTACTATATGCAATTCGAGAAACAGGGCAAGACCTCTAGCAACCGTAGCAATTCGGCCCGGACTTGCAAACTTACTGACAAGGACTGACGTGCATTGAAACGCAATGTGGCAAAAAATCATCGGACAAATGCGGGCAAAGTGACTACTAAAACTGTTCGCCGTGAACTCCATAAGGCTGCATATCATGAAAGAGCCGCTGTGAGGAAACCTCTTCTCCCCACTCGCAACTTTCAGAAGAGGTTGAAGTGGTGCAGAGATCACAATGCCTGGTCTGCAGACCAATGGAAGCAAGTCATATTCTCAAACAACTCCAGTTTTTCTCTTTTCTCAACTTCAGGGCGAGTTTATGTGTGGAGGCAGCCCAAAGAAGCTGACAACCCTGACTGCCTTCTTCCACCAGTGAAGCATGGAGGTGGATCAGTGATAGTTTGGGCCGCCATATCAAGGAAATGTCACAGTCCAATAGTTGCCCCGCATGGTAGAATCAACAGCAAAGATTACCTGAACATTTTGGGAGATCATGTTCCTTCAAATGTCAATTCTTTATTCCCTGATGGTGACTGCATCTTGCAAGACGATAATGCTCCAATATATACCGCTCGAGTGGTTACTTTTGGTATGAAGAGCATGAAAGTGAGCTAGAACACATGGAGTGGCCTCCCCAATCTCCAGATATCAATATTATTGAATATTTGTGGTGCATTTTGGAGCGACAAGTTAGGAGCCGCTATCCTCCATTGCCTTGTCTTAAAGAGCTGGAGAAGGTTTTAATGGAAGAATGGCTGAAAATTCCTCTGGATGAAGCTGTATGATTCCATTCCTAGACGTATTAAAGCTGTATGTGAGGCTAAAGGAGGCTATACTCCATATTAAATAAATTTTCTTTGAATTTAACAAGTGTTTCAATTATTTTGTTCAACCCCTGTACATAAATTGAAAGGGTTGTAAGATAAGGATGTATCTTCTCACCGAATTTTTTCAACATATAAGTGAGGTGATTCTGGGAGAATTAGAAATCTTACCAGTATTCTTTAGTGGTGGCGATAATCTGAATAATATATGCAGATGACACAGTGCTGATAGCAGACAGGGAAAAGAAATTACAAAAGCTCCTACAGAAAGTAACGAAGGAAAGCGAGAAGAAAGGACTAAGCATAAACTACAAGACAGAATGCATGGTCATCAATAAAAAGATGAAACGAAAATGCAAATTAGATGTCGTTTCGAAATTAAGCAGGTAAGGAAATTTAAATATCTGGATAGTGTTCTAACAGAGGATGGAAAGTGCTTCACCGAGATCCGAGAACGTATTGGCAGGGCCGAAGTTGCATTCCAGAAGCTAAGCAAAGTACAGGGTGCGATGTATAAATTGTCGTCTAAATGACGCCAAAATGAAAATAACTCTGACATCTCATTTTAACAGATATACAGGGTGCGATGCATAAATTGTCGTCTAAATGACGCCAAAATGAAAATAACACTGACATCTCATTTTAACAGATAGACAGGGTGCGATGCATAAATTGTCGTCTAAATGACGCCAAAATGAAAATAACACTGACATCTCATTTTAACAGATAGACAGGGTGCGATGCATAAATTGTCGTCTAAATGGCACAAAAATGAGAATAAGACTATCTTATTTTATCAGATACATTTACCAATATTACACAAAAATACCTTGAAATACTACAGAGTAATTTTACTCATTAAAACCAGCATTAGCTTCAACCTCGGCCTCTGGACGACTTCAGAATCTCCTGCAACTTTTCTGGGCGCTCTCCTTGTTTAAATTGATAAATGCTGGCATAATCCTTGCCTTCAGTTCATCTTTGATGTTACAACGAGTTTTGTTGGTCTCAATAGTTCCCCACACATAATAATCAAGGAGGTTACAGTCTGGGGAGCTAGGTTGCCAGATGCAAGGTGTGATGTTGCCGCAGAAGTTGTCTGACAGCCATGTCTGCGTTCACTTGCCTGTGCAGCATGGTGCAAATTCTTGTTGCCAGATATGATATCTTCAAGCAGTCAACCTCTTGACCCAAGGCAGCTCTACCTCCTCCAAGCATGTGATGTAGGTCTTCGTGTTGAGTCTGAGGCCCTGTGCGAAAATGAATTGAGACAACGTCGCCATCAGTAGTGATCATACAAAACACCTTCGTAATCACCATTAGACTCATCCAACTCTTGCCGAATCCGCTGCACTTTTCTAAAATTGACACTCAATACACTTATTTATATTTTAGAGATCCCGGCACGAATGCCAAGTAGTGTCGTTTCCAAATTTGTGGCGGAGTGAATTCCTTCATGGTGCTCTTTTTCTCACAGAGAGTTCCCAACTGACTCTACTATACTGTGCAATCGACAAAATAAAAAATAACGCACAGGTGCGAAATTAAATCAATAAAATAGCTACAATTAACATATTGCGCATTGAGAGACAGGGAAATTATGTTGGAAATAAAGAGTTCTGACTGTTATGTAATATCAGTCCTCCTATATGGCAGTGAATGCTGGACAATCTTCTCACAGAAGAAGAAGCTTTAGTCTCCATAAACAAAAGAAAGAGTACTGAACTGTTATGTAATATCAGTCCTCCTATATGGCAGTGAATGCTGGACAATCTTCTCACAGATGAAGAAGAGAATTTACTCTCATTAAACAAAAGAAAGAGGACTGAACTGTTATGTAATATCAGTCGTCTTATATGGTGGTTAATGCTGGACAATCTCCTCACAGATGAAGAAGAGAATTTACTCTCCGGAAAGTAAAGAAAGTGTACTGAACTGTTATGTAATATTAGTCCGCCGATATGGCAGTGAATGCTGGACAATCTCCTCGAAGATGAGGAAGTGACTCAAGGAAACTTAAATCTGGTTCTGCAGGAGACTGTTGAGGCTACCATTGACCGAACATGTGAGTAACGACGAGGGTTTGTTGAGAATGGAAACAAAAAGGAAACTTATACTTAACATTAGGAAGAGGCAGTTGAAATTTCTGGGGTACGTAATGAGGAAAGAGGGCTTAGGAACTTTGATACTCACGGGACAGATTGTGTGGAAGTGGGGCAGAGGAAAGTAACACGTGACTTACTTGATGGGCTTGAGTAAATAGATGACAGAACAGGGCTTGGGAGAGGTGACAAAAAGACAAAACTTATTAAGAGCTACAAGGGAGAGGAATATGTGGAGGGCCATGATCGCCTACGTCCTGAAAGAACATGGCACATAAAAGAAGACTAAATAAAAGTAAGAACTAAACGATATACCTAGACATGAGCAGCGGAACGTGAGCACTCTACACCCCCGTAGATTTAAATAAGGGGTTCATTCCAGAATTTCCTGTGGGTTACCCAGCTCGATATACAACTGAGGAAGGCCGGTGGGGGGCACAACGATGGAAACGTGATAAAAACAACAAAGATGAGGACAATAATCCAGATATAAATAGTGTAGTTATCTCCAGAAATTTTCTAGGCAGTTAGCATAGCGTGATAAAAAAAAAAATGCCTCAAACTTAAATTTATCGTTTTATCTTAGTTTTATCGCCAAATTTTTTTATGTTGTTATTAGGTGGAGAGATCAAAGCATTTTTTGAGATATTTAATTAAAGTTTTTAAACCTTTTTAGAACATCAGAAATTTTGATTAATAATCTTTTTCTCGCGTCAGCAGACTACAAATTTACATAGCAAATTTTAGCGTCTTTTTTGTGGTGTACGACATATAAATTTGTAAATTCTTGCAAATACCGTATTTTCTGGCTTACAAGACGCACTTTTTTTCATAAAAAAATACCCTGAAAAATATGTGTGCATCTTCCAAGACGAATGTAAGGCAACGTCTAGACTCAAGTAAGCTTGGACGTTCACCTAATTGGCTTGACTGATAGGAATGCGGATTTGTATGTTGAGTCATTACACTATAATGTTAGCTATCTATCTAATTCAGCCTTTTATGTGATGTAACCTCAGTACTTAGATGTTACAAGTATTTCCAAGACTATAAACCTTCCTGGAGCCGAGCCACAAGCTTAAACATGTTGTGCTTACTAGCTGCAACAGGAGCCTTTCTGATCTTGACTAGTATGCCATTGCCATACAAACAAAATCGGACGAGTGATAAATGTAAACAATACTTGAGTGACACATGGTGAATGTGTTTTTTTATGAGAAGGACTTTTTTTTCTTATAAATTTCTTACCGAAAATATGTTCTGAATCGCAAAAAAAGGCAAAAAAATTAAGACATTACGTAATTAGAAAAGCTTTTAATTGCTTTTATGAATAATATTGAGGATAACATTGTCTTAAAAATGTTCAATGAAAAATGAATTTTTACAATTTTACAAGATTTGTTTTTTTAATTTGGATAATTTATAAAGATTTTAAATCTTTTAAAATTCAGTTTCAATTGTATAACTGTTAGGTAATATTGTTATTAAGTAAAAATATATTTACTCATTATATATTGTAAAGCTATTCTGACAAACCTGGTTATTTTTTTTTTTAAATTTCATTTGTGTAATTGTTCTCCTGCAAAATTCTCGACAAAAATTCAAAGAAGAATCTAGTGTAAAGCTGATATCTCGACTTCAGTCACTTCGTATATGCCAGTATGTGAGGGACACATGGTGAATGTGTAGTTGTATGAGAATGACACTTTTTTTTCTTAGAAATTTCTTTCCAATATTAGGGTGCGTCTTCCAAACCCCAGTGTCTCGTAAGCCGGAAAATACTGCAATTGCCTGGTTTTAATGAAAGACTTCTTCACAAATGAATTACATTATTTTAGAAATTATACGTTTTAGAAAATCTTGGTAAAAGTATTTTTTAGCATTTGTTACCATCCGTAATTTTTTTTTTTAATGAAAACTGGAGAAATTCAATGATGTCTCTATTTTGTGACGATATTAGTTAAAAAGAGAATTTGGAGAATTTTAATCATGATTTTTCTTTGTAAAATCGGACCCTGACTTACCGAAAATCTGCTCTGAATCGCAAAAAAGGCAATAAAACTAAGACATTACGTAATTAGAAAAGCTTTTAATTGCTTTTAATTGCTTTTATGAATAATATATATTAAGGAGAATATTGTCTTAATAAAAAAATGTTCAATGAATTTTTACAAAATTTGCATTTTAATTGGAATAATTTATAAAGATTTAAAATCTTTTAAAATTCAGTTTCAAGGGTATAACTATTAGGGAATATTGCTATTAAGTAAAACAATATTTACTCATTATATATCGTAAATCATATTACAATCTGATAAACCTGGTTATTTTTTAAAAGATTTTTGAATTGTTTTTCTACAAGGTAACCAAAAAAGTTCTGTCCGTTTTTAAAGGAAAAAAAGAAAACGCTTCACAGTATGTGTAACTTATATTTAGTCTTCGAAGTAATCGCCATCGGCATCCAGCACCTTCTGCCAACGTGTCTCCAGCTGTTCAATGCCCTTGCGGTAGAACTCGGGGGTTTTGACGCAAAGAAGTCCGTCAGGACTTTCCGCAAGTCTGCTTCATTGGTGAAGGATTTCCCACGAAGATGATTATCCAGGGAGTGGTAATCGTATGGCGCAAGGTCAGGTGAATAAGATGGATGGCACAAAGTCTCCCACCCAAGTTGCTGTATGGTATCCCTGACCACTCGCACGACATGCGGCCTGGCGTTGTCATGGAGGAAAAGCACACCTTTGCGATTCACCAGTGCTGGCTCCTTCTGGCGCAATGCCTGTTGCACACGTTTCGCTGACCACTCGCACGACATGCGGCCTGGCGTTGTCATGGAGGAAAAGCACACCTTTGCGATTCACCAGTGCTGGCTCCTTCTGGCGCAATGCCTGTTGCACACGTTTCAATTGCTGCGAGTATAGGTCTCCAGTGACCGTTTGCCCCGTTGGTAGCAGTTCATAATGGACCACTTTACGACCTGTTCACCAGACACAAAGCATAATCTTGCGTGGGTGCATAGGCGGTCTTGCGGTGTGAGGGACAGCAACCTGAGGAGACAACCAATGTCTGGAACGCTTGGGAGTTTCGTACAGAACCCACTTTTCATCACTGGTAAGCACTCGATTGAATAAGGATGCGGTACGGTGGCGAGAAAACAGCGATACGCAGGCTGCCACTTGTTGTCCCTTGTGGACCTCCAACAGCGTTTGCGGAACCCACTTGCTCAGTTTGTATGTCTTACCTAGGCGGTGCAGGTGAAGTCTAACTGTTTCATCGGAAACGTTGAACTGTCTTGCAAGTTCACCACACGTTAGACTACTGTCCTCTACAATGGCCGCCTTCAGGACTCCGTCATTCAAGACCTGTGGTCGTCCACTGCGAGGCTCATCATGGAGAGACAAATCTCCCGACTTGTATTTTCGAAACCAACGCCTTGCAGTACGTTCATCCACAGCACTATCCCCAAACGCTTGACATATGCGGAGACTTGATGCAGCTGCTGATAAGCCCACTTTGAAGTCGTAAAGCAAACAGCCCCGAACGAGATCTCTAGACACTTCCATCCTTCTCACAGCTGTCCGGCTTATAACTGATGGCCGGGCACGGCGCGAGTGTTTTTTATAACGTCTGATGTTCCTACTTCCGGCTGTCCGAATTTGAAAACAATTGCTACACACATTTCGAATATATTTCAACTTCATTCAATGACTAATCAAAAAACGGACAGAACTTTTTTGGTTACCTTGTATATTGTATAAATATACATACTTTTTTTGTAGATTGAATATTTTTAGCATATCTGCCCTGGGCTTCCTGCAAAATAAGATTCTCGACAGTTATGTGCTTCATACATGCTTAGGCGATCCTGTATCTTTCGATATATGACTGACGACGGAGATTTTTCCCGCAGGAGGTTGCCATTTCTTTCTGCGGTAGACCAGTTGCCATCCAAGTCTATAGAACCCGGTCTGTCCTGCTATCTACCCATATCTGGGGGAGAGGAAGAGGATTCATACCTTTCTCAAGGGTATTAGCACGTAAGTGAATGTAATGGATTTGACTGGAATTCGAACTCGGCCCTCCGATTCTTCAATCTGAGCCGCTATCTATTATTCTACCGTGTGGCTCCTACGCGTGTAGATTGTATAAAGGGCCAAAGTGAAATAGCAGTAATATTCCAACATTATTTGACTTAAAAAAGAATCTTTACAAAATATTTTACAAAAATTCAAAGAAGAATCTGTAATGTCAATCTGACATCTCGACTTCAATCTCCATTTGTCTTTTCGGTAAATATTTTTATGGCAATTATTCAGATGACCACATGAATTTAAACGTAATACTAGATTGGCTATTAGGTTTCATAGTTTTACTGTTGAATTAGCTAGATATCAGTTATATTCTAATAGTTTCATTTCTCGCACTACTCGCTTGTGGAACGCTCTTCCGGCTTCTCTGCCGCCTACGATCTTCAAACATTTAAATGCAACGTCAATCGCCATCTTCTGTCTTCTTGAACACTGTTATTTTCTTGTCCTTTCTCCTCACTAAGTTTCAGGTCATAGGAAAATAGAAATACAAAGACCAGGAAAGACTACCTTATATCTAAATTTTTATACGACAGGGAATGCTGGACAATCTTCTCGCAAGTTTAAAAAATTAAAAAAGTGTCTTGAGGTGACAGACATGTAGTTCTACGGATAAATACTGAACGTGTGAGCAACTGGAAAGTTATAAATTTAACAAGAACGGCGAAAATCAGAAAGGTACAGCTGAAAATTCTACGGCACATTATGAGGAAAGAAGGATTGGGAAATTTAACACTCACAAGTAATACTGAAGACATGAAAACAAGGTCATAGAAGTATGAGCAAATTTCAGCTTATCAGTCAGTTATGTGCCCTGCGTGATACTCGCTTAGGCGATCATATATCTTTCGATACATGATTGACGAGGCAGATTTTTTTCCCGCAGTAGGTTGCCATTTCTATTTGCTGTAAACCAGTGGCCATCCTAGGCTATAGAACCCAGTCTGTCCTGCTATTTACCCATAGCTGGGGGGGGGGGAGGAGAAGAGGATTCATACCTTTCCCAAGGGTATTAGTACGTAAGTGAATATAATAAATTCGACTGGAAAGTCAGTCAGTCAGTTATGTGCCATGCGTGATACACGATTAGACGATCATGTATCTTTCGATACATGACTGACGAGGCAGATTTTTTTTCACGCAGTAGATTGCCATTTCTTTCTGCGGTAGACCAGTTGCCATCCAAAGCTATAGAACCTGGTCTGTCCTGCTATTTACCCACAGCTGGGGGGGAGAAGAAAAGGATTCATACCTTTCCAAAGGGTATTAGCACGTAAGTGAATGTAATGGATTCGACGGGAAAGTCAGTCAGTCAGTTTTGTACCATGCGTGGAACTCGCTTAGACGATCATATACCTTTCGATACGTGACGAATCAGATGTTTTCCTGCAGTAGGTTGCCATTTCATTCTGCGGTAGACCATCTGCCATCCAAGGCTATAGAACCCGGTCTGTCCTGCTATTTATCCATAGCTGGGGGGGGGGAAGAAGAGGATTCATACCTTTCCCCAGGGTACTAGCGCTGAAATGAAAGTAATAGATTTGACTGGAATTCGAACTCGGCTCTCCGATTCCTCAATCCGAGCCGCTATCCATTACTCAAATGTATAGATTGCATAAAAGATCAAAATGAGATAGCAGTAACAAACGTTGCTTCCAACAGTTTTTGACATGTAAAATGATATTTACAAAGTTTAGTACGTCATTAATGGTGGGGACATGTTGATCGGGTGTGTATGCTTGATGAGAAAATGGATGTATATTCAAAATTCGTCAATTCAAATAACGACATCGGCCTTGCTTAATTTATGTTTGTTTTGTCAAGAAGCTTGAATCGGTAGCATTGACCTGACTCCTGTCTATAGTCAACTCATCGGCTTGAATTATATAAAGATTAGGATAAAATAATGCTTTAATCGGAGAAATCAGGGGAACTTAAGACTATTACGCCTACTACTATTATTAGGTGCCAACAAAACGATGATATTTTCTGGAGGAAATCGGGTAAGGAAGATTTATCAGGCTGAATCAGGTGTTTGCTTGCAGATGCTTACGTGTGGCGATACTGGTAACGTTAGATGAGTCCCCAAATAGGTTGGACGCGAGTTCAAATCTTGATTAAAAGAATACTTGCTTCGTTCCTCGCTCATTTAATTATTGCTTAATTTATATCTATAGAAAATAAATCAACTTAAACTTTGAGGTTAATATAAAGCGATAAAAGACGCAGTAAAATGAAGGATAATCTCGAGAAAAATATATTAATAGTGAACATGCCTGTTGGAAGAAATTAAAATAACAAGTACACCACAAGCAAAAAGTTTGGGGATGCCATTTTATGGTGTTTTTTTTTTTTTTAAAGAAAAATATAAAATTTCAGTAACTACAAAATCCTTCTTTTTACTTTGATAAAAATAAGCACTTAACCATAAAAAGATTATCATATAACAGCATCATATTTTGTTATCGTCAATAAAACCACCACCTGTCTTAATTACGTCTTTGCAAAAATATATCATACAACAGCATCATATTTTGTTTTCGTCAATAAAACCACCACCTGTCTTAAATACGTTATTACAAAATTATATCATACAACAGCATCATGTTTTGTTTTCGTCAAAAAAGCCACCACCTCCCTTAATTCCTACTTTAAAAATTTTTGGCATTCTTTTAAACAGGTTTTAAGCAAAAGAAGATAGCATATCCTCGCAAGCATCCATTTTTGTAGAAGATCGCTATAAGCAACCTCGCCGCGTATTCTTATTCTGGTTCACGTACGAGAGCACAAAATCCCAAAACACAACATGCTCCTTGCCTTAATCGCCTAATGGGAATCAAGTTCACCCCAGAACCTCAGATACCTTCGCTAAAGAGGCTTGAAAATGGCCGGTTCTTTGTATTGTTCCAGAAGGTCACCTGGCACAACTCACCGATGGAGAAACGCAGTCGAAATCTATACTGGAGCTGCCCATACCACATTTTCCAGCCTGGGCTGAGTTCAAAAGCGTTTACACGGCCTTGTGGGTGATTAACTGTTTTCAACATTGCAACCCCTTTCCCACAGACGAAGCGCCGCAAGTTTATCGGTGTTTGCATAGCAAATGTTCAGATGAGCTACATTCCTTTGTCCCACCTGTTCAGATCTTCACAGCTAACACCCGTCACATACACAGGATCATGTAATTCTAATTTCTGTCGTATTCCGTTTGTAAGGAGGAAGTTCAAAACAAACAGTCTCATCCCGAGAATCTCTACTTTGTCAAACAGACTCGGGAGATTATGCTTCCTCAATCATTACAATCTTAACCTCTTCATGTTTAGGGTCAGCCATTATCTATCCTACATAGTCTCATAAAGAGTACTTACTTCTCCTTTATTTTATCAATTCACCCCAAGTAAGATGACAATGCCATTAAGACACAAGAGACTGCTGGAAGTGAAGGAAGGGGTGAAAGCTTTAGAAAGAATCGGATACATAGTCCTAAACAGGAAACACGTAGAATGTTGATTTTCTAGGCGCAACTTAAATGTGGTACAAGACCCGAAGATAGAGTTCACCTAGTGAGGATCGACTTCACTAATTGCTTACACCACGTCGAGGTGCTCACTCTACCCGGGATGGCCTTGTGAACATTTAGTCAAAAATGCTTTTCCTTTTATTAGCTGCCAAGTTATATTAAAATACCTCGTACGCTCTTAAGAGAAAAAAAAGCTCAAATGTTGTATTTTTATTTTTCGGTTCTTTATGGGAACTCATAATAAGTTTATTGAGTCGTTCAGAACAACTTTCTAGGGCCAATGCTTAACGGCCGTCCCATCATTCAGCACCATCTGAGTGACCGTCCACAAGAATTATTCACGAAGCAAGATGGCTACATATAGGACACAAAATGAAGATTTAAGAATGCCTGAAGCCACATCTTTCCCAATTAATTTTGAGGATAACTTATATTTTTAGATTCGGAGAAAAGTATGGTATTGCTTCGTTTTTAGGTATTCTACGTTTTTTAAATTAAAATTTAGTTCAATTATATCATACTACTATATTTGATTTTTTTACTCTCTCTAATATATATATATATATATATATATATATATATATATATATATATATATATATATATATATATATATATATATATATATATGGTTTGTAAAGTAATGGCTTCATAAACCCTGCAGAAGGTAATAAAAATCCTCTCAGCAATATAAGCGATAATAGCCCACGCCCTATCCATATCTTGCGGGCACAGTAATATTCCTCGACTAACAACTTACCTGCAGGCTGTCAAATATTCACTGGCCAATTCAGTGCCATGGTCATTAAATTTTCTCCCAAATCTAGCCAATGAGTCGATATGACGAAGCCATAAATAGGTACTTCTTTCTTTCTTTTTTCCTTTCTTTCTTTTTTCTTTCTTTATTTCTCTCTCTCTCTCTCCCTGTCTCCCCCTCTCTCTCTCTCTGTATATATATATATATATATATATATATATATATATATATATATATATATATTGTTTTATTACGTTCAATTTTGTGGAGAAATTTCGTAAGTGGGTTTCCAAATCTAATGAAAATTCGTATAAAGAAAAAAAAATGATCTCTTCCACTTTCTATTGCACTTTTCAACAAATAACAGTCTTGTTCGCCACAAAATTGTTGCTTTAATTTCCAGTATTTGATGACGGAAATAAATTTTCAAACCTGATAGGTCTTTAGAAGATAAAATGAAAGTTAGGAATGAAGTTAGGAAGAATAGGTTTAACCAATATTTCAAGTCAGGCGGGGCCATTTCTAAATACTTCTAATAATAACAAACACAGGACCTGTAACCATTTAATGGAGCGTTACAATACCTACAGTCAGAACAAACAAAGTTAATCGCCCAGATATAGTGATCATAGACTATAAGAACAAAATGTGCTTTCTCATTGACATGCCAGTTCCTGCAGACAGTAATGTATCTTTGAAGATTTTCAAAAAAATATAAAAAATACAAGAATCTTGTAGAAGAAATCTCAAAAATGTGCCAAATGAGGACATCAATAATTCCTGTCGTCGTTGGAGCCCTGGATTTGATTGAAAACGGTTCTGATAAACACATTGAAAGGATTTTGCCCGAGAGTCAAAAGTTAGACATAGGTGGCGTTTAACCTAGAGTCAAAAGGTATAATGGAATAGGGGTTGATAAACGAAGAAATAAACAATCTTCAAACACAGCTCTACAAATTTAAATACATTTTTATTATTGAGTATTAATTTTCTTTCAAATTGAAAGAAACAAATTACAAAGATTCTTTGCGGAACAACTTTACACAAGCTATTTTTGTTTATCTTCTTTAAAATACAACCGAATAAATTGTGATAGTATTAATAAAAATAGAAAACGTCTACATGTGAGAATGTGTGTGTTACGTTTTTAGGTTGCTTTATGTATGCGTGTAATTTTCCAGTAGCAGCATGATAGCAGGTAGCCAAGACGCCAATCGAGGCTGTTTTGATATTAGTACTAAAAATCTTTATTGACAAATAACTCGGTTCGTATGTTTTTGTGTTACTTAAATCAAAATCGCTAAGCCTTTTTCTTTTATCCTTAAAGAAGGTTACACACAGACAAAGGTGGTACTCGAGTGGAAGGAACAGCAACACGGGCATCGAAGAAAGAAAGAGAGGTTTATTGTAAAAGGAATACACTACTGAAAGACAGGGAGTAGGTTAGCAAGCTAGTAATTCGCAAAGCAAGTGCTTACTATATATAGCTACTGATATAGTCAGTCCACATATGCGATAGGGAGTGTGGGACATTCCATGACATCACCTCCCGCTGAGCTAATATTCCATGAAATTTTGCTCAATACATCTTCTTTTGGGGGTCAGGACATAACTGTTTGTCTTTTCTCCTCTTCCTAGTACTTCTCCGTCTCACTACTTTTTTTTATAATATAGTATACTCGAATAAATATGCGAAAATGTAAATAATTAAGTAATTAAGAGAATTTCAGCTTGTGTAACAAATGAACGACCCTGGCCAAAATTTAACTGAAAATCTCATTTACTAACTTAACATCACAAAGAAAAATATAGGCTCCAGAAATCTAAAAGTTAGATTTTACTAAACTCAGAGTTTATTGGTTAATAAATATTCCCTAATCTTTAAATATCTATTTGAAGGCGGGAAAATATTGTTGATCTTTTCTGGAGTGAGCCTTCAAAATTTCACAACAGACAATAAACATTGTTGCTTGAAAATTCAAAGACTAGATTGCGTTTCATATGATGTCTATGATTGGTTAATATATACGAATATAAAATTAAGATCCCAGCCTACAAATGCACAAAAAGGAGTTAAATGTTCTGTGTGATCCGGTGTTAACATAGAAATGGGGATTTAGTGATATCACTAAAATCTATTGCATTTTTCTACAATCCTTTAAGGGTGTTACACACACACACACACACACACACACACACACACACACACACATATATATATATATATATAGAGAGAGAGAGAGAGAGAAAGAGAGAGAGTGCAGAAATATATATTTAGCATCATAAAGAAACAATTTATACAAAGAATTAAATAGCAATGTTAATGTGATTAATGGCGAAAATGAAAGAAATGAATTGCAAAGATTCTTTGCAAAACAACTTTGCACAAAAATATTTCCGTTTGTCTTTTTCTTACAACACTACAGTTTATTTGCATTAGAAAATACAATGTTCCTATTTACGTAGTTTTATGTATGCGTGTAATCTTCTAGCAGCCACGCAGTGGGCTGTTTTAATACTACTGCTTATGTTTTGTAATATAGTACACTCAAATTAATATGTGAGTAATTAATTAAGCTTTGAGAATTTCAGTTTTTATGACAATTAACGAACAACCCTGGTGAAAGGTTGATTGAAAAGACTAACTTAACATTACAAATATACATAAGAAACAATTAGGCTCCAGAAATCTGAACGTTAGATTTTACTAAACTCAGGGTTTATTAGTTAATAAATATTTCCCAATTTTTAAATATCTATTTGAAGGCGGGAAAATATTGTTGATCATTTTCTGGGGTGAGCCTTGAAAATTTCATAGCAAAAAATAAACATTGTTATTAGAAAATTCAAATACTAGATTGCATTTTATATGACATCTCTGATTGGTTAATATACACAAATACAGAATATCCTATCAGAAAAATGGGTCAAATATTATGTGAGACACTGTCAGTATCAAATGGGGGCTTTTAGTGATATCACTAAAATCCATTGCATTTTTCTGTAACGGGGTTCCACAAAGGTATCCATTGCACTGGTTTATACTTTAGCAAAATATATAAAATCCTAGTCTACGCTTGAAATTCAGACGGAAGCCTAGCTTACGCTTTCGTCACAAAGTAGACATATCTCCATTTCCCCGTAGAGTCAATGGTAGATATTAGTCTGGTTTGCGCTTTAAACAAAATGTAGACACAATCGTGGTTTACGATTGAATGAAAAAATAGACGGATGTGTAGTTTACTTTATATTACAAAGGTCGACATAGTTCCGGCTTACCGTGTGTAACAGCAAAATTGCCCAAATTGTGAAACAGTTCAATTATCCACCCCACAAAATATTTAATATCTGAAACAACCCCAAAAAACACTAAACTCATTGAGTTTCTTTTTAGTTAAGACGTTAGGCATTTTGACGCCATTTATCGTAAGAATCACTGAAAAATCCTTTGAGTTATTCAGCTGGAAAATGAACAGGTAAATATCGTTGTGTGTCAGCCCCACAACTGAGCAATGGTGAGAGGAAAAATCTTTCAGGCCTTCAGTAATCGGGCCAAAATTCATACTCTGGCTTCCATCTTCAAATCCGTTCAAAAGCCCTCAAGAGAACAGTGAATAAGTTTTAAAAAGACGGAACAGTAGAGAAAAAACTGGATCAGGAGGTCACAGCAGGAAGAGGGGTCATCCATTCAACTTAGAGCTAAAGAGATCAATTAGAAAAGATCCAAACCAATCTATAAGACATTTGGTACGTGAGAGAGAAGTTTCACATATGATAGTCCAAAGAGCAGTGCAAAAAGAATTGAAAATGAAATCGTACGTGAAACGTGTAAGGCACCTTGTTACCAGGAAAGAAAGTTAGAAGCTTAGAGATGGCGAAGATAAGTTGTAAAATGATCCTGAAATAATATATATATATATATATATATATATATATATATATATAAATTTGAACTTTATGTCAATCCTTCAAGAGCTTCCTATCCTTAGCTATGCTTAATTAATGATGAAAATGTCATCATTGTTTATGATCGATTTCATCACGATTCTTCTGTTAAGCTTGAAGAGTAATTATACATTCTTATTGCTCAAAGTAGTGCCCAATAGTGTTATAAAAACCTCGGAGAATTCCAGTATGATATCTTTAATCATTTCTAAGATACAACGGTTCAATGCTTAATCTAACAATTGGACAACTTTGCTGTTACACGATTTGGATCATTAGATAGTGGTCTCGCTTCCACTTCAGTCATAGGTCCGTTTTACACTAGAGTCAAAAGATAGGCATAGTTCTGGTTTACACTTTAAGCAAAAGGTAGACAAAGGTGTACTTTACGCTACATTAAAAAGGTAGACATACGCCCGGTTTATATCTAAAATGTAGATATTGGTTTGGATTACACCCCCGCCAAATTGAAGCCAGAGAACCGTTTTATCCTAGAGTCAAAATGTTGACATAGGTCTACTTTACGATTCTATATATAAAATTCTTTGACTTCCGTTAGTTCGTCCGTCCGTCCGTCGCACCCTCTAAAATAGCCATACATTGACCGATCGAAACCAGATTTTGGGGAGAAGTGTAAAGGGAGTACAAAGCTTAGTGCAATAAACTTTCATTATTTTGGGGGGAAAAATTTAAAATTTTATTAAGTTACAAAATACTCCCACTATCTTAAAATCAATTTAATGATCAAAATAAGCAATACTTATTTAATAAAAATTCAATATTGTTTTTGCATATCTTTTCTTTAATTTTTTTTATATACAAGAATCCAGTTTCCAGTTCGCCTTGCGTTTGCGAGAATTATAAACAAATCACAAGGCTAATCGCTTCAAAAATCTGCAATTTGGCTCCAGAAAGAAATATTTACGTACGTTCAGTTGTATGTTGCATTCTCAAGAGTAAGAAATCCTAAGAATTTGTACTTCTTAAAAAGGAAAAATAAGACATTTTCTTAAAAAAATGTTGTTTACCATGAAGTCCTATAGAATTAAATTAAATAAATTATTAAACCACGAAGAAGGGACAGAGTAAGAATATAATAAAAAGGCTTAAACACTAATACTCCATGGTTATAATTTATTACATTGGAATCGTAATTACGATCCAATTCATTAGACCTATTGAATGGTGATTACGATTCCAATGTAATAAAGTATAACCTTGGAATATTAGTGTTTAAGCCTTCTAATTATTATATATATATATATATATATATATATATATATATATATATATATATATATATATTAGGATATCACACCGAAAACATGTCAAAATCGCTACACAATTTCATTCGTGTTTCGATGCGTATCAATGCATCTAATCAGGTGATTGTGAATTACTTGCGAGTGAACAATTTTTTAGATTTAAAAGCAAAATACAACGTCTTTTTACGAAAAGAGAAAAAAGGAGGGTATGAGGTCTGGGGGCTTTACTCTGATCAACCAATCAAATGTAGCCTGCGTAAAATTTAAACTAAGAGAAGATGAAAAAATTAAAAATGATTTTTTATAAATGGGTCATGACCCGTACATTAGCAGTTAATGGCAGCACAGACATTAGCAGGTGCGGATATTCGTGGATACAAAAATCATACACACTAGACAATGCCATTTCCTAAGGAGTAAAAATTGCTTGGTGAGGTAATTCAACAAAATGCTTAACAAGATATAGTCTCTGTGAGTTTCCTACATAATTGTTTTATAGTTGATAAATAAATAGC
>OZ038494.1:22518795-22638795 GCA_964036315.1 Acanthosepion esculentum | reverse complement strand
CCCTAGAATTTAATTTGCTTTTTTAGGTCCCAATCGATTTTAATTTCTCGTTCTCTATCTATCTATCTATCTATCTATCTATCTATCTATCTATCTATCTCAGTCCGTTCCTATCTATCTATCTATCTATCTATCTATCTATCTATTTCAGTTTGATCCTATCTATCTATCTATCTATCTATCTATCTACTTATGTACTTACTTATATTGTTTTTTTAAATATCTTGCAGTGAAGAAAATAAATTTAAATTCTGAAAATCGGTTTAAATTAAAAATCAAATCTTCGGCTTAAAGTCATGCATGTACGCGTTCATCAAATTTAAATATTCTCCTTATTTTTTCTTTTTCTTCTTTTTTGTCTTCGTCTTTTTTTTCTTTGTCTTTTTTTCGTCTGCATCTTCTTCCTCATCTTCTTCTATTTCGTCTTCTTCTTCCTCTTCTTTTTCCTCTTCTTCTTCTTCGTCGTCGTATTCTCCATTGTCTTTTACTTCTTCTTCTTCGTCTTCGTTTTCTTTTCGTCTTCTTATTTTCGTCTTCTTCTCCCTTGTCTATTTCTTATCCTTCATCTTCGTTTTCTTTTTGTTGTTGTTGTTGTTCTTCTTCTTCTTCTTCTTCTTCTTCTTTGTCTTCGTCATCGTCGTTTTCTCCATTGTCTTTTTCTTCTTCTTCTTCGTTTTCTTCTTCTTCTACTTCTATGTGCCATTTAACAATATTTATACATATTTTTAATCCACTCTAAGCTTTCGGCTTACATAAGCCATTATCAAAGATGACAATTACAGTACAATATATTAAGCAATACACGGACAAGGAAGTGATGTTTACATGGAATATTTCCAAGCAACGATAAACTCATGCATGCAAACAGATTATCATCACTTTCTTGTCCGTGTATTGCTGTAATGTAATTGTCATCTTTGATAATGGCTTATGTAAGCCCAAAGCTTAGAGTGGATTAAAATATATGTGTATCAATATTGTGACTTTCTTTCTTCGTTTAATGATAATGTTATTAAGCTTATCAGACGATATGAAAATAATTTACATAAAATAAATAGACATTTGTCTATATTATTTAATGAAAGATGTACGAATGAAAAAATACTGCCTAAATACACAATATATATATATCATTCCACTTTTCTTATACCACTTCTCGTACAAAGACTCGCATATAATACGCCCTCTAGCGATCACTGAATGGATCAGTTGCTTATAACAAGAAATATATGTAAAAACGAAACAAGTAGAACCTGAATCTATTGATCAAAAATATCGTCAGCGCATTGTCAAGAAAATAAGCACGTTACAAACATCTATACTATTTATAGATATGTGTGCGTGTGGATCTGCAACGCACGTATGTGTGTGTTAGATTTGCGGCAAGAAAAAAAAACAATAAAAATTTTGGTTACGAAGAACTTCCATTGAAGTCATCCGCAGGTGTTTGCAACCTGGAAAGAACATCTCCAGCAGATTCAGAGGAACAATTCCAGGGCGTCAGTTGGTTTCTGTACTTCGAGATCAATACAACCAGAGGCCCCAGACAGCGATATCCAACGCCATCACAGTGGGAAGATTTTTTTTCTCTTAGCTTGGAAGAAGTGGCCATGCAGGTTGTCAGAAATGCTGAGTGTATATCTGGCCCGCCACCAACTTTATTAATCCGCTTGCCTTTTCGTGAAAGCGAAAAAATCCAACACCACAAAGGCCAAAAGTAGGCATTTACCCATTTAGTGAATCCGAATGTACACGGTGTGACCAGTAAATTGTCGCCATTTTATATTTTAATTTCGCGCATGCGCGTTGTTTTTTTTATTTTGTCGGCTGTATAGTATAGTATGGTCAGTTAGACACCGTCTGTGACAGAGCATCGTAACGTAATTCACTCCACCACAAATTTGGAAACGGCATGCAGTACTGCTTGGCATTCGCACCGGTACCACCAATACGAACATTTCAAAGAGTTTGGGTGCCAATCTGAGGACAATGCAAGGGATTCGGAAAGAGTAGGATGAGTGTAATGGTGATCACGAAGGTACGACAGAGAAAACTCAATCTGGTCGTTTTCATAAGAAAAGAACTACCGAATTTTTGTGGTGAGGGCCTCCGACCCAACACGGAGGCCTACATCAAGTGCCCTGAGGAGGTAGTGCAGCCCTGGATCAAGAGGATGGCTGCTGGAATAAGCTGTGGCTGGCAACAGGACTCTACGCCATGTCCACACAAACAGGAGAACCCAGTCACGGCTGTCAGATAAATTCTGCAACCCCTTATATCTGGCCACCTAACTCCCCAGACTGCTACCCTCTTGATTATTATATGTGGTGTGCAGTTGAGGAAGAGACCAACACAGATCCTTGTAACACCAAAGACAAACTGAAGGCAAGGATTAAGACAGTATTCACCAACTAAAACAAGGAGACCGCCCAGAAAGAATGCAGGAGATCCTGAAGTCGTCTGGAGGCCGTGGTTGAAGCCAATTGCGATTTTATTGAATAAATTTACTTTTTACACACAACCTATGCAATTTCCTAGACATCCTATTGAAACCGCTCATCAAACACGTTCGGAGCGAGAGGATTTAGATTTCGTAATCATCTACCAAGGGAGGTAAACCATAATATTTACATAAGCATGTTGTGAACCTTTATAGCAACATCCCACACGACTACGGAATAGAGGCCATTAAATACTGTTTAGAAACATTCCCTCATAAGCTACTAAATCGTATCAATGGAAATTTCATCTTAGAAAGTCTTGAATTAATCTTGAAAACAACTATTTCCTGTTCAATAAAAAACATACCAAAAAAGAATCAGGAACCGCCATGGGGACAAAGTGTGGGCCAATATATGCCAACCTAGTTATGCGATACCATGACCTAAAAATCTATGAAAGAACCTCAGAAATCTATGGGAATGACTTCAGTTACGACATTAAAAAAAACTGGAAAAGATAGCTAAGATGAATGTTTCATTCTTGATAAACTAAGGACAATCGAAGCATCCATTAACATTATAATTCCTAGAATCCAATTTACTATGGCGTACATAAAATAAATCCTCCCTCTTTAGACATATTAATAACGAATTTAAACACTAAACTAGAAACCGGCATATACTTTAAACCGATTGACTCTCGACAGTAACTCCTGTTTCCATCTTCTCAGTCGCGTACTAACATCCCACTCAACCTAGCCAAGTGGATATGTACAATAGCCTCAAACACAACAACAAACCATAGACTTCAAGAGATGAAAAAAAGTGCTCATCTAGAGAAAATACCCCCAAAACAATAGTACTGAAAAAGCAAAACAAATTAACATTCACACACTCCGGGAAACATGAAGAATAAAAGAAAAAAAGGTCATCACTTAAATCTGAAATTTCAACTCAAAGGACAGAGAAACCTGCATACACATAAAACTAAATCTACCAATTCTACTAAAGGACAAAAATGAAAAGCCTATTACAAAAATAACTAATCATGAAAAGTAAACGACAACCAAAATCACTAAAAAAAAGTTATGACACTATTTACATTATTCGGACTATTGTCCTCATCTTTGTCACCATATTTATTACAACGTTTCGGCCGTTGTATGCACCGGCCTTCTTCAGGTGGTTGGAATGTCGAACTGAACCCTTTATTTCGCTCACTGAGGTAGACTGTTCTAGTTCCACGTGCCATGTTTAATGGATGTCAGTTATCAGTTATCTCCTGTTAATTCCCCTCTCCAAGTTCTCCACCGCCTTAACCAGGTATTGAACTTACACTGTTTGAGCCCTGCCACTGGATCTAACTAACGCCTTTATCCACTGTGCCATGTGTCCTTGAGGATATCTGTGTATGAATTTCTGTGTATTATAATATTATAAACTTAATGTCTTGAGCCACCATTTTATACCAGTGTTCCTATTGGAGTTTTTGCTGTTATCATTGCATGTTTTTTTTACCAGAGCTCATATTGAAATCTTGTAATAAATATGGCGACAAAGATGAGGACAGTAGTCCTAATAATGTAAATAGTGTATATAATACCTCATCTCAGAAATATAGACAGATACAAAAGTTATGACGAATGCAAAACTACACCCCACAATTAAAGAGCCTTGGGGGAAATTACGTAAGCGGCTTCTTTGCAGAGTATGTAGCTACGAAGTTCACTTCAAAGACGGATCGAAATTCAAAATGATTTCGAGTGCAACTCAAAGAATTTAGTATGCATAATTATATGAAAAGGTTACAACGAACATTACCTTGGTTAAACTGGCCAGACACTTCAACAAAGGATGACAATTCATTGCCAACAAATTAAGGATCCCCACACTTGAAAAATACCCCTTAGCCAACATATAGAAGAATGCGGAGGACGAAATCTGCCAAATTTAAATAAATTCCCATTCTACCAATGCGACTACAAAGCACTGAAAAAGCGTATTATTAAAGAACCATTCCTTACCAGTAACTCATACACAATTAATAGCATAAACTAGAGGGATGTCCCTGAAATTAGATTCTATCATATTTTCCTTACGATAAGCGTCATATAAAACCAGTTACGCTCCTTGATTTTTTCACTTGTTCAAGACACAAGCGTCAACACGTGGGAATATAAACTTTTTGAAAAGCTGAAAGCGAAACCGGTTAAAGTAAAACACTTTTTCTGAAAACACGCTTGTAAATAACGCCATTTTTATTTTAATATTTCTCTGTAAAATACATGTATTATAAAAACATTATATTTTTTCCAAATTTGATTTTATATATATAAAGGATGTTCCAATAACTTGGACCGATTTTAAATGTGAATTAAGTTTAAGCATCTAATGATTTTTTTCTTTTTCTTTCAGATTTAGCGAACAGTTGGGGGATATTATTTTTCACACATAATTCGCATGACTTAAATAACATGATCCAATAGAGAAATAAATAAATTTTCACCAATAACACTAATTTATTTACTGATAACTTTGATTCGTATTAATGAAACCCACTTATATATAATCCGTCTTAATGAAACACCCTTATATATAATCCGTCTTAATGAAACACTTTTTATATATAATTTTTATTATATATATATATATATATATATATATGTATATATATATATATATATATATATATATATATATATATTGATCTTAGAAAGCAGTTGATACAGCTGACAGTTTAGATATTTTTGAACGAGTTTGGCGCCATGCTTGATATCTGTATAAATGCCTCGATCTGACCAAGCTGTTTAAAAAATTACCCCATTTAAAGAGAGATACTGTATGTACTCGCGTATTATGCGAATTTTTAAGACCTAATTTTCAAGCTAATTTTAAGAGGGCCGCATCATACACAAGATATAGAATTAGCGTATGTACTGCAGGTCCTGGCTGCGCGCTTGACCAAACTATATATCCATTTACTGTAGTCAAATAAAATTCCTAATTAGGTCTTCACAGGCTGCATGATACGCGTGTATATACGGTAAGTTATATATATCTTTATATATATATATATATATATATATATATATATATATATATATATATATATATATATATGTATGTATGTACATTGATCTTAGAAATCGGTTGTATACAGCTGACAGTTTAAAGATTTCCGAACAAATATTTCAGTAAATGCTCTGTTTATAATAAACAGTATTAAACAACATTTACCGGCCTGAATGTCCGAGAAATTGTCATAGAAAATATTCGTCCTCCGACAGGAATCGAACCTGTATCTTAAATATTTGTATTTATAAAAAAGAATGTATAAACATAAAAATGTCTTAAAATAATTGTCGGACTTTGTCCATTTCATAATGTGTGACGTCATTTGTTTACATTTGGATACGTTGTGAGCAGATATGAATGTACGTGAGAGATTCATGGAAGATTGAAGTTTAAAAACAGGAAAAACGACCTTGCTAACCGAACGCTCCTCTGTGGCCCAATCGGTTAAGGCACGTCAGGCTATATGACGGTTCCGTATAGGATACAGGTTCGATTCCTCTCGGAGGACGAATATTTTCTCTGAAAATTTCTCGGACATTCAGGCCGGTAAATGTTGTTTAATACTGTTTATTATAAAACAGAGCATTTACTTAAATATTTGTATCTATAAAAAGAATGTATAAACATAAAAATGTCTTAAAATAATTGTCGAACTTTGTTGATTTCATAATACATGTGTATGTTTATTATTTTTTTTTTTTTATTTATATATATATATATATATATATATATATATATATATATATATATCACTGTTGATTATCTATCTATCTCAGTCTATTATTTATTTATCCATCTATCTAAAATGTCTATTCCTTATCTATTTTTTTATTTTAATCTATTCTTTGTCTATCTATCACACGATGTATACATTTTCTTTTTTGAGGTATTTAAGCAGATATCTACTGCAGCGTATAAATATGTAAATATATTCAAATAGACACGCATACAAATACACACAAACATACGCACACACATGCACGCACGCACGCACATAGGTATGCGCAGGAGCACGTGCGTGTCGTAAAGTTACAAGTCCCACGCATGCGCAGAGGGGTAATCATGTCATCCATCGTCTATAAGCTCTGAACCTCACTTAAACCAATACAACGAAGCCATAACCTCTTAGCTCATTTGACAGATTTATGCCTAGTCAAATAACGCGTAATCCTCTTGAATTAGAGAACAAATCAATATTTGCCGGAGATTTTTTTTCTTCGTCTTTTTTTTTTTTTTACGACGCTCACGGTTCGCGCTCTTGCGTTCAATGAGGAGCAAAAATATGGCCGTTCATCATCTTATCTTCACAATTATCATCATCGTTTTTTATTTATTTATTTACTTATTTATTTGCTTTTTTTTTTTTTTTCTTGGTCTTCGAGACGGGAAAAGTGCAAACAAAGGAACCGTGTTAAGAATTCTGCTTCTTTTCTTCTTCTTTCAAAGAAATATTCCTGAATATAGAACTTGTTACTTGCAGAAACTGATCCCAAAGCCTGTTTTCTTGACAGGAAAGATATAATAGGAAGGAACAAACAAAGATCTATACTTGCATTGATTGACTGCTTGGGTGATCAATTGAAAAACGTGGATCCAGGGCTATAGATTGACATCGACTGATATTGAAAATAACGTATGAGATAGATAGATAGGAACAGAATGAGATACCCAGATCCATAGATAGATAGGAGCAGACTGAGATAGATAGATAGATAGATAGATAGATAGATAGATAGTATCAAACTGAAATAGATAGATAGATAGATAGATAGATAGATAGATAGGAACAGCATGAGATACCCAGATCCATAGATAGATAGGAGCAGACTGAGATAGATAGATAGATAGATAGATAGATAGTATCAAACTGAAATAGATAGATAGATAGATAGATAGAGAGATAGAGAGATAGATAGATAGATAGATAGATAGATAGATAGGAACAGAATGAGATACCCAGATCCATAGATAGATAGGAGCAGACTGAGATAGATAGATAGATAGATAGATAGATAGATAGATAGATAGATAGATATTGAATATAATTCGATAGATAGATAGATAGATAGATAGATAGATAGATAGTATCAAACTGAAATAGATAGATAGATAGATAGATAGATAGGAACAGAATGAGATACCCAGATCCATAGATATATAGGAGCAGACTGAGATAGATAGATAGATAGATAGATAGTATCAAACTGAAATAGATAGATAGATAGATAGATAGATAGATAGATAGATAGATAGGAACAGAATGAGATACCCAGATCCATAGATAGATAGGAGCAGACTGAGATAGATAGATAGATAGATAGATATATAGATAGATATTGAATATAATTAGATAGATAGATAGATAGATAGATAGATAGATAGATAGATAGATAGATAGATAGATAATGAATAGAATTAGTGTTGTGAGACCAATACTTCCCTACGTCATGGACTCTCCCAGTACTATATTATTATGTGAATGGTAATATCATCAGAGTAGTAGCACCAGTAATGCGCAGCCGCGTACGATACCAATATCGGACCCCACTGGATAGTAAGCTCTGCTTACACTATTCTTTGTAACTTTTCTGTTTAATATATCTTTCTTACCCGTGTTCCGTGTTTTCCTTCCGTGGGCCCTACTTCGGGTCCACATCAATTAGATAGATAGATAGATAGATAGATAGATAGATTCTCGCCTGT
This sequence comes from Acanthosepion esculentum, assembly GCA_964036315.1. Lineage (NCBI taxonomy): Eukaryota > Metazoa > Mollusca > Cephalopoda > Sepiida > Sepiidae > Acanthosepion > Acanthosepion esculentum. The sequence continues at coordinate 22,630,576 of OZ038494.1, read as the reverse complement.
GTTTTAATTATTAGCAAGCTAATTTTCGCGGCGAATGTCGCTAGTGGTCAGTACAACGGTAACTACAATGCCCTCTTCTTGTCGGTCGACGGCATATCTTTGGCCCAGACGATGGCATCATACGCTCTCCATTGACTGACTGGCTACTTTAAATCAATGCACATCTGTGATTATTTACTAGGCCTGTCCATTTGCCCATTTGCTGTGTATCTGGACCTGAGAGTGACTCTTCGATCGCTCTGGCTTGGGGAAATGATTCTCAACAGTGAGTAAAAAAAAAAAAGAAAAAACGAAAGAGTGCTTAACTATTTTTTTGTTATCCCTCCCCTCACTAACAAGGCAATAATGCCACTAAGATACAAGAGTTTACTGAGTGGGAGAGAATAACAAAAAGAAAGACTTTATTAAGGAGAGATGACAATAAAAGAATAAGAATTAAGAAGACATGAGATAACGATTGACATTGCAATTACATTTTTGAAGATCAAATTGGCCGGAAAGCATGGAACCGGAAGAAAGTTCCACAAGCGAGAAGTGCGACAGAATAAACTGTCAGCATAGAACTTGCGGCTGCATCTCACCATTTCGACTGTAAAGTGATGAGACCGAACCGCCAATCTAGTACTGCGTTTAAAATTCATAAATTCTAGGTACCACAGAGCAAAGGTGATCAGAAGATTCGTCTTTACAGCTTGTCAACTCTTTGCACGTTAATTAAAGCTAGAAAACATTTTTAGACTATTTACATTATTCGGGCTATTGCCCTCATCTTTTTTTCAATATCTGTCTATATTTCTGAGATGAGGTATTATGTACACTATTTACATTATTCGGACTATTGTCCTCATCTTTGTCGCCATATTTATTATTACAACGTTTCGAACATTGTACGCTCCGGTCTTCTTCAGGTGGTTGAAATGTCGAACTGAACCCTTTATTTCGCTTGCTGTTCTAGTTCCACGTGCCATGTTTAATGGATGTCAGTTGTCATTTATCTCCTGTTAATTCCCCTCTCCAACTTCTCCACTGCCTTAACCGGGTATTGAACTCACACTCTTTAACTCCTTTATTCACTGTGCACAATGGATAAAGGCGTTAATTAGATCCAGTGACAGGACCCAAAGAGTATGAGTTCAATACCTGGTTAAGGCAGTGGGGAACTTGGAGAGGGGAATTAACAGGAGATAACTGATAACTGACATCCATTAAACATGGCACGTGGAACTAGAATAGAATACCCCAGTGAGCGAAATAAAGGGTTTAGTTCAACATTCCAACCACCTGAAGAAGGCTGGAGCCTACAACGGCCGAAACGTTAATAAATATGGCGACAAAGATGAGGACAATAGTCCGAATAATGTAAATAGTTTACATAATACCTCATCTCAGAAATATAGACAAACATTTTTAGACTGTAATAATTTGGGGATTAGTTAATAACGGTTTAGTGGTTTAAGTTTTAATAATTAACACACTGATGGGGGTAGAAGTGGTGGATTGTTACATTTTTCAAGGGTGCTTGTGCCTAAGTGAATATAACGAACACATGCCGATCCATTATCCATGACACCAACCGTCAATCCAAGTATACAACACCTGGTATCTACAAACGTTCACCCATCTAGGCACTGACCTGGCTTGACGTTGCTTAATTTTGGTGATCGTACGGGGACCGGTTTTCCAAAGTTAGGCGGCCTTAAGAAGGAAAGTAGTGCTACAAGGACAATACAGTGAGCGAAATAAAGGGTTCAGTTCGACATTCTAACCACCTGAAGAAGACCGGAGCGTACAACGGCCGAAACGTTGTAATAAATATGGCGACAAAGATGAGGGCAATAGTCCGAATAATGTAAATAATGTATAGATTCCAGCAATACATTTTTATATAAAAAGAAATTACCAACAGTACACAGACCAAAATGACCATCAATACATTTTAAAGCAAACTGACCAACAATACATTTTAAAGCAAACTGACCAACAATACATTTTAAAGCAAACTGACCATCAATACATTTTAAAGCAAAATGACCATCAATACATTTTAAAGCAAACTGACCAACAATACATTTTATAGCAAAATGACCATCAATACATTTTATAGCAAAATGACCATCAATACATTTTAAAGCAAACTGACCAACAATACATTTTATAGCAAAATGACCAACAATACATTTTATAGCAAAATGACCAACAATACATTTTAAAGCAAAATGACCATCAATACATTTTATAGCAAAATGACCAACAATACATTTTATAGCAAAATGACTAACAATACATTTTATAGCAGAATTACGAACACATTTTATAGCAAACTAACCCGCAATACATTATATAGGGTGTTCCAGAAAATGAAACCCAAGAATGTGAACGCCATTTATTTTCTGTTTACAAATTATATACAAACCATATATTTCTGAAAATTAGAGGGTAGCAAATCTATTGCAACAAACAATATATCGCTAACTCTACTGACAAAGATTTTATTTCCATTTATATTATATGCTCCAAATGTATTCCGTTCTGCTGAAGACGCCTTTAAATCCTACGGCCGAATTTGTCGATGTCTTTGATGCACTCTTCTTTTTGGTATAGCTCTGATTTCTTGAGTGATTGATGCCTTTAGCTCTGATACGGTGTGGGGGTTGTTCCTGTCGACTCAGTCCTTCAGAAACCCCCCATAAAAAATCAGGGGGTATCTGAATATCTAATAAGTTGGTTGTGAAACTTCTGGTCCAGCCACTCCAGAGATACATTTGCTGTATGAGGGATGCGCCCAACCCACATCTTGCTAGAACCACTGGCACCCTCACTGAACCCTGGTTGCCCCTCTGCCACGGCTCATGGGAGGATTTGTTGAGGCAAAGGTCTTGGTACCTTCTACGGACGGATCTCTTCGGACTCCTGCCTACTGAATCGCGGACAGATGCTATTTTTTTTCAGGAGTCTAAAGTAGGTTTTCTGTCAACTTTGACTGCTGGAAACTTTTTTCTCGTCTTATTGATTGTCCCTGTCGCCTCAAACTATTTGATCCATCGGTAAATGTCAGTTTTGCTAGAGGGTTTATTCTTTTCGTGCTTTCTGCGGAATTTTCGCGATGCCATGTTTATAGAAATTTCGCTCCAATTTTCTCAGTAGACAGAACATTTTCTTTCCTCCTGTAAAAGACATTATAGTTCGTGTTCTGGTTTCGCTATCTTCTCAGAATTCTACATCTGAAATATAAAAGCAAAATGTTAAAAATCAATAAAATTACATACGTTTATTTGGGTTACATATCTTCTGGGACACCCTTTATTTATACATATGTTATTTACTTATATATATGTTAATAAAGACGTTTAAACCAAATACTCTCTGGTTATCATCAGGTGCTTCGTATGAGGTATCTGCTGATTATTGTGATATATTGTCCCTGTGATATCAGCTATTGTTCCTTCCTGTGGAATTGGATTTAACAAATGTCCTCGATCTGTGTTGGTTTCTGAGATGAGGTACTGTAATTATTTATACTATCTACATTCTTCGGGCTGCTGTCCTGATTTTGTTGCCATATTCACGACGTTTCAGTCGGTATACGCCCCGGCCTTCTTCAGGTAATTGGAATTTCCCCAAGATGACAGTAACACAGGTATAAACAAAATCTTATAGACACAATGCCACCGCCAGAGGCCAATCAATAGGCAACTGAAGATGACCAGAGCGTACTTTGTCGAAACGTTGTGTGTATCTCAACATCTATATCAACAAGAATAGTTAAAAAGAAGTGGGTGTTTATCTACTATGTAATATCTTTGATAAGTTTTTTTTTTTTTGAGTGTGCAGCCCTGTAGACGAAATAAACTTTGTTTAACATAAAGTATAAGTTTAATTATTGATTCCATTCTTTTTTCATTTTGGGTCTGGAAAGTTTTCAAGATTCTGTCAAGTTCATCCCATACAAATTCTGGGTGTGGCTTCAAACTTTGAACTGTATATATATATATATATATACATATATATGTATATATATATATATATATATATATATATATATATATATATATATATATATATATATGTATATATATATATATATATATATATATATATATATGAATAAAAGAAAAACTTATCTTAGCCGACGAGTTTCTTTCTCCTTTGCCTTGATAAAGTCCCTCAGAGAACGAAAGAAATACGAGAAATTTTCATTTTGTGTTTATATATATATATATATATATATATATATATATATATATATATATATATATATACTGTCTTTTATATATATATATATATATATATATATATATATATATATATATTGTCTTTATTTATATATATATATATATATATATATATATATATATATATATATATATATATTGTCTTTATATATATATATATATATATATATATATTTGAATTGGACAAAGTCCGACAATTTATTTAAAGACATTTATGATATGTTTAACGTTCTTTTTATAGATACAAGTATATAAAACAGAGCATTTGCTTAAATACTTGTATCTATAAAAAGAACGTTAAACATATCATAAATGTCTTTATATATATATATATATATATATATATATATATATATATATATATATATATATATATATATATATATAAGTGTGTGTGTGTCTGTCTGTCTGTCTGTATTTGCCCCGCTCTCTCTTTCTGTGTGCGTCTGTGTGTGAAAATTCAAATATAAATGTATCTGCAAAGTTATATATATATATATATATATATATATATATATATATATATATATATATATATATATACAACCAATGAGCCAGGCAAACCTACCTATGTTTCACCGATGCGGATCGTCAGGGTACGCTGGCCAAAGAGGTAACATTAAAACAGAATATAATTAGCCTACAACATAAAAACATGACCATGTGACTAAAAAAAAAAATGATTATGTTGTAGGCTATTTATATTCTGTTTTAATGTTACCTCTTTGACCAGCGTACCCTGACGATCGGCATAGGTGAAATCTAGGTAGGTTTGCCTGGCTCTTTAGGTTCATAGTCAGATTTGCTCTACTTAGTGTATTGAGTACTTTACTTAGTTACTTTTGGTTTAGTCGTTTTGGAGGTTTTTTTCTTTGGACTCTGAGCTTGGATTCTGGACGGTTGTTTTCGCTTCAATTACATGTTCTTAGTTCTTTCTTTTTTTATTCCTTATTTTTCCTTGGGTATTGGTTGGTTCAGTTACAAGCCAAAACACCTAAGGTTTTTACAGACGAGTATATATATATGGATGACAATATATGCTCCTGAAAATTTATTTCGGTTGAGCTTTCTGGGGAGGATGTGTGGGTTTGTAAACAGTGACTATTACGGCTAATAATGCAAGACTCTTCGGTAAATCGAATCGAGTTCTCTCAGTCACTGTGTGTTTATCTAAATATAAATACGCTTAAATTCACCTTCTTCTCTGCCGTGCGCCAACAGCTTCAGGGTAAAATTTCCGACTGACGCGAATTCAGCCGGAGGCAACCGGACGTCTAGCCACACTGATGAGCTGTGATACAGTGAAACAGTCTGTCTGTGGATGACAATATATATATATATATATATATATATATATATATATATATATATATATATATAATTGTGTATTTTGATAACAGTTCCTCTTTTATACAAGTTTCGTTAAAAACAACTGGTAAGGTATTGTGATTAAGTTTTTTATTTAATATTTCTTGGGTTCTTATATTTTTCTTTTCTGACGATAAATTATGCAAAAATTCTTCGAATGCTCTGTATGTCTGAAGGTTTTCGGTTATTCTTTTCACTGATGATCAAGGATGATCTTATTTTTATTTTTAACTAAATATACGGATGTGCTGACAGTGTTTGGAAAATAAAAACATTCGTCTAACTCTAGATAAACACATTAAATCATCCATACATTCAGTTAAAATAATTCAAAAACATCCTTGATAGTGGCTAACGGAATAGCCGAAAGCACGCGGATATACAGAACATTTGGACAATTTCTACATCATTTCTATGTAGATAGATAGTTTTTTTCTTAAATCATTTCACCCCAAGCAAAGAAATAAAGACATATTAACGAGATAGAACAAGTAAAGGAACAAATATTAAGAAAACAGACGATAACGATTGACATTGCATTTAAATTTCAGAAGGTCAAAGGTGACTCGGAAGCAGTAAGCTGGAAGAGAATTCCACAAGCAAGAAGTGCGATAGAAGAAACAGCTGGCATATAACTTACGGTTATACCTAGCCAATTCAACTGTAGAAAGACGACACCTTGCCACCAATCTAGTACTGCTCTTAAACTCATAAAGTCTAGGTGCCATAGTGAAAAGCTTAGCTGTATTTTTATAAAAGGCACATGGAAGCAACGTGAATGAAGTCGAGATCTCAGGACAGGACAAATAATAAGGCTGACTCTTCTTTGGATTTTATTAAAAATCTCTAAATATATAGCAGAATCAGCGGACCATATATGGCAGCAATATTCAAAGCCTTGGTCAATGGTAGACTTATAAATATGGAAGAATATCATATATAAATTTTTGAATCTAAATTAATGACGAATTGGTAAAAATTATGTGGCACGTCTTGTCCTGTAACGATTCATTGGACTAAAGTAATGTTTTTATTGATAGAATTAGATACATCAAGGGAGAATATAAGTACACAAACATAGTATTTTTTTAATCTTTTCACTAAAAGCAAGGCAATAAAGCCACTATGATGCAAGTGGTTACTGAGTGTTAGAGAATAATATAGAAAAACCCTATTAAGGGGAGAAGACAACAACAAATAATTTTACTTTTGAATTAAGAAGATTATGTTTTGCCAATCATTCATGTAAATATACCCAGATTCTCTTGAAAGCAACTGTTCCTAATCATAGATTTTTTTTTTCGTATCTTTAAACACTGGCACAAGTACACATTAAGAAGACAGAAGATAACGATTGACATTGCATATAAATTTTTGAATATCAAAGTTGACTGGGAAGCAAGAAGCCGGAAGCGGGGAAGATTGTTCTAGTTCTACGTGCCATGGCTCTTCCTGGTGTCTCAGTTATTTTCCTCTAACTCAACTTTACAATTTTTCTCCCGGTGGACGAAACAAAGGTTTCAGTTCAAAATTCAAAACACCTGAAGAAGGCCGGAGTGTACAACGACTGAAACGTCGTGAATATGACAGTAAAGATGAGGACAACTGTCCGAACAATGTAAATAATGTAGAATTTTTATTCGGTTATAAAACCGCCATTATTTTGCGGTGACTTGTGGCCACTTATCAGGCACCCTTTTAAAAAAAAAATTCCGCAAGTTTCGATCTGATTTGAATGTTGGCCCTAGTTTTCATTGGAAAACTTTTCCGTTTTTTGCAACCATAAATGAGACTTTCCCGATTGGTGCAAGGTCAAGTGAATGTGCTGGTTGAGGGAGAACAGACCAACCGACTTCCATAATTGTTTCTTGTCTTGTTTTTGCTGTATGCGTTGTCATGAAGAACAATTTTCTTTTCTCATGACGATTGCAGGGATCTTTATGAAGCCGTTGTTGTTTGTTGAGCGCAGAGATGTTCATTTTAGTATTTCATTGCGTTTTAGGAACTCTAAGATGAATAATACCTCGGCAATTACACCACACGCACGATATTACCTTTCTTCAATGCCACTCAAATTTGCGTTCGTTTATGCTGATTTATCATTATCAATCTGCCTTTTGTGTTGAACATTGTCATATGCTAAGCTAGTGTACTAAAAAAAAATGTATTCTTAACTACGTATGATTGGTAGTTAGGGTGATACAGCCGCCATTACAATTGGTTTCCCAAAAATGAACATTATTTATGACTCAACCTAATGTATGCACGAGGTTTGTCCTCGGAGACTGCACGAAAGAGAGACTAGACTGTAATTTCAAATTTAAACCGATTAATTCATAGAATATTTTCTGCGGATTAAACACATATCTGCAATTTACATCTTTCTAAGTTTCCTTCCTGATGATAACCAATGGAACAATTGAAAGGTCTAGGAAACACACTTCCTCTCAAATAAAATATGGGCTGATTATTCTTGGATTTCCATTAAAAAGGCGTTTGGTTCAAAACCGAGAAAAAGAGATTTAAAAAAACGCAACTGTCTGTCATTGTCTGTTGCATTAAATAAATATGCATCAAAGAGACGTGGTGTAATTTTTAACACGCTTGTCTGACTAGAACAATTAAAATTGAGTTCGATTCGCACTAGACGCACCATAACTTAGGCCTTGTGCCACACCTAAAATACTCTTAAAATATCACCATCAAAGAAAGTGTGTTGTTTGAATACATAATATTGATATGTTTTATACTCATATATATATATATAATATATGTATGTATATATATATATACATATATATATATATGTATAAATATACACATATATATAGAAATATATATATATATATATATATATATATATATATATATATATATATATATATATATATATATATATATATATATATATATAATATTAGTGGTAAATATCCACATACATATGCAATCATGTATGGAAAATATATAAATATATATACATACATACAAACACATACATATATATATATATGTATAAAAAAATTCAAAGAGGATAGAATCCAGGTAGAACTCAATATATTAGTCCAGGTAAGCCTTTTTATTATGTATATATATATATATATATATATATATATATATATATATTGATTTATACTCATTGATATGTTTTCTACTAATATTGATATATATATGGATATATATATATGTATATATATATATTGATATATATTGTTTTATACTTATATTGATATGGTTTTTTACTCAGATTGATATATATATATATATTGTTATATACTCATTGATATGTTTTCTTCTATTATTGATATATATATATATATATATATATATATATATATATATATATATATATATATATAATATTGTTTAATACTCATTGGTATGTTTTCTACTCATACTGATATATATATATATATATATATATATATATGCATGTATGTATATATATTGATTTATACTCATTGATATGTTTTCTACTCATATTGATATACAGTTTTATACTCATATCGATATGTTTTCTACTCATATACATATATATATTGTTTTATACTCATACTGATATATATATATGTATATATTTAAATATAAAAGTGAACATAGAACTGTCGCCTCTAAGTTTTGACTTCTATGTTCACTTTTATATTTACACACGCTCTATCTCTTATATTCAGCACATTATCTCATAAATATAGCACATGTTAAGACTATAGTTCTTCATATGTATGTGTATATATTGATATATATATTGATAAATATTGTTTTATATTCATATTGATATATATAAATATGTATATATATATATTGATATATATATATATATATATTTATTGATATATATTGTTTTATACTCATATTGATATGTTTTATACTCATATATATATATATATATATATATATATATATATATATATATATATATATATATATTGATATATAGTGTTTTATACTCATATTGGTGTTTTATACTCATATTGATATATATATATATATATTGATATATATTGTTTTATGCTCATTGATATGTTTCATACTCATATTGATATATATATATTGTTTTATACTCATATTGATATGTTTTATACTCATATATATATATATATATATATATATATATATATATATATATATATATATATATATATATATATATATATTGATATATATATATATTGATATATATTGTTTTATACTTATATTGATATGTTTTCATATATGGTCTGGTGCTATCGCTGTTGTTTTCGAGGTCCTCGACAAAATACAGAGACGGATATGCAATGTGACTGGTCCTGATCTTGCATCCACTGTCGCTATCTCACAGACGTGCTGTGGCTTCCCTCTGTCTTTCCTACAAGTATTTTCATTGCAGCTACTTTGACGAGCTACTTTCCCTGGTTCCCAAACTGCATGAATTTAAGCGTGCTACTAGATTGGCATCTCTTTCCCATCCTTTCGCTGTCGAAACTGTTAAATGTAGTCGTCTCTTCTACTGCAGAAGCTTCTTATCTCGCACTTCTCGTCAGCGGAACATCCTTTCCATCACTTGGTTACCTGATAGCTATAATCTTCAAATGCAATGTCAATCGACATCTTCTGATGCCTTGATCTTGATCCCCGTCTTTTTTTATGCTTTTCCAAAACACCCGTCTTTACTCACACTCTCTGTAACCCTTGCTAGTGGCACTCCCACCTTGCTAGTGGCACTCCCGCCTTGCTTGGGCTGATTTGCTTAAAAATATACAATACCTTTGTTTTTCATTACTGTATACCTATTTCTGCATTACCCGTTACGTTATTCAGACCTCTGATCGGGAGTTTTGGGGGTGCGTGGAAACACCTCTTAATTGCTGTTGTTCCAAGGTGCAACCTGACTCGGGATGCTAGCACCTGTTAGGGTTCCAGCTCCGGGCAAATAGTGAACCCCTAAACTGGTGACAAAAACTGAAAGCATAGATTTTAAATAAATAAATAAATTAATTACCTGCAGTAGTTTTTTCTAAAAAGGAAAGAATTACTCAAACTCCTAAGAAAATTAAATTTCGGTATTAAATTACCCAGAAGGATTTCATATGCCGTTGAACAATTAAATTGTATGTTATTCAAATTTTATGAGCTATACGTAAAGAAAAAGTAAAATGACGTTCATTTTAAAGAGGGATGTGTATTTGCAACGCGCATGCGCAACCTATCTGAAAGAGGTAACCATTCTTCGAATTATTCTAACCTTTCTCTCACTCTCTCCCCCTCTTCTCTCTGCTCCATACGTTCCCCCTTTTTTCTCTTTCTGTGTATGTACTTATTCCCAAATGGCGACCATCTGTACCCTATCGGCAGGCATTATGCATGCTAAGTATCATATCGCTTTGAATCGGTTTCTATTCTGACTAACAGCGCCTGGCTATTCCTGCCGTGCTGCATGCTAACTGGTCGTTATCATTAGTTTTCTATGCATGCTAATGTCCCCGCGGTGCTTGGCCTGGTCTCTCTTTCGTGCAGTCTCCGAGGACAAACCTCATGCATGCTAACACACCGTGCAGCCAATCTGCATCGTCGACCGACGCCATTTTCCACGTTCTCTATATGTTAATCAACACCAAGATTCGAAAACCGAAAACAAAATGGCGACGTAGTTTTTGCTTTCTTTTTTTTTTTCTAATTTTTTTACCCGAGATTCATTCCACTGCAGAAAAAAAAATAGTTTCTTCGTTTTTTTTTAAATTTTCTTTGACATATTGTTGTTTTTCATTTGTTTTTTTTTTATATTAAAACTTTTATTTTGTTTTTCGCCTCTTGTTTCTTATTTTCATTTTTTGTTCCTCTTCTCGAAGACGATGATCCTTACGATTTATTGATATTAGCGTCGTAAATTACAATAACACAAGTGAAGTTAGGATTCTTCGCTGTAGTAATTGCATGCTAAATTAGCGAATCTCACGTAAGGTTAACTTATTACTCAGATATATTAAACTTAGTATAACACTAACGAAAACTTGGATCAAGGAATAAGGAACTTTTATAGCCGCAATGGTTTTCTTTATTAATCTTTACCTGCACTATAAAGTATTCTTAGGATCAGATTATTAAAACAACAGTGTTAAACACCTGAACTGAATCAAAGTTCAAAATCTGAATTTCCATACATCTAACTTCATAGCTAAACCACCTAAACACTACTCTACAGCAAGTTAATTTCATATACTTTTCATTGGTAATAAATTCAATTGTAGACTTTATGTCATGTTGGATGTGCGTTGCGATGTAATGGTTATCGGCAATTAATGCGATGTCTGACAGCCGAGTTCGAATTCCAGTCAGGTTTGTTAGATTCACTTAGACGGAAATACCCTTGTGAAAAGCATGTCAGTTTTTTTTAGATTTTAAACGTTTTGCGGGATGGAAAATTCTAATATGCTGTTTCCCCATTTCAACAATTTTTGCTATTACACCCGGTATATATATATATATATATATATATATATATATATATATATATATATATATATATATATATATATATATATATTTAGTTTACGAAAAACTAGGTAATCCGTATAGGTTGACCCAAGGAGGATAAAATCCAGAGAGCTCAATGTAAATCAGAGCTAATAATTTAAATAAAAACAGATTACTTTAAGGTTCCATATAATAAATTATTTCACCACAGCCCTTTTAAAGGACCACAGATCATCAGATTTTATTTCCAAAGGTTGAAACGAAAAATGAAAAGAAATTTACACATTTATGACGGGCAGTAATAAGTAAATTAACGAAGTGAGGGAGTGAAGGGGGTAGAGAGACATGATTGAGTTAGATGTAACATTTCTATTCTTTCAAATTTAAATTTTTATTTTGAGAGGAAATCCAGACATTGACACATTAAATCTGTTAACGGAAGATTTATATATTGATATGGGAGGAGGATAGGACAAAAAGGCATAAAGAGAAAGAGAGAGAAAAAGAGAGAAAGAAGTTGTGATAAAGTGTCATTAACTTTCTTTGGAATGGACGCTGTTTTTTGCTTTACTTTGAGAGTTCATAAATATTATAATTTTTTATATAAGTTTGAATGTTTAAACAGTGTAAGGAATTTAATTATATGTTAGTCTATTACAAAAATTTTGGGGATATAATAGGAAATACTCGATTAGAAAAATATTCATAGAATTTACATTAAAACACTAAAAATTTTATTTTCAAATATAAGTTTACTTCTAGTTGTAATTGATTATTAAGGTGATATCTCTATCAGTTTGACTTTTATTCGTGAGTTCAATTAGCGACTATTTTTAGATTGGTAATTTCTCTTACTTAAAATTTAGTTTTTAAGTTAATATGGAGTGATATTTGAATGTAATATTAGAGATCTTGCTCTATCATATATTGTAAGCACATCCATGTAAATTTCATATACATACGTTCTTTTACATCTGCAGTTACTCATACAGGTACACATGTACCGATATACATGGGTAATTTCATGTATTAATACCTACATATATCTTTTTAAATGTTTCCGCATACTTACACACACATATATATATAGGTGTGCCCTTAGAATTCCCTAAAAAAACTTCTCTAAAAAATATTAGGTAATTACTTTAGTATTCAATTATCAAGAATCTAAATATTTTATCATTAATAATGATTATTAACGGGTAATTCATTTAAAAAATATATATATTTAAAAAAATATATATATATAAATATATATAAAATATATATATAAATATATATAAAAAATATATTTAAAAAAACATATATATATATATATATATATATAAAGCTGTAGCCTCTGTCTGTCTATTTCTTATCGAATTCCTCCTAGGGGTTTGGATTTTGAATCTTTTTCTTTTGATTTAAAATATAAATTTGAACAAGGCAATGACCCCTATCCAAAATATAGGAGAAAGCCAGAAGATGGAGGTCACATCGGCAAGATCAAAATGAGGCAATATGGACGTCAATTTGAGCAAGAAATTTCCAATCAGTGGATAATGTCTTACAATAACCGTTTGTTGCGACAATTCAACTATCGCATCAATATGAAAATCTGCTCATCAATTCATTCAATCAAGTATTGCATCAAATATATATCAAAGGGGCCATATGGATTTGTTTTTGCATATCCCCACCCCAGTGAAGTTGTTTCCCTTTGATTTAAATTAAATTTAAATTTGTGCAAGGGAATGACCCCTATCTAAAATATAGAAAGAGAAAGCCAGAAGATGGAGGTCACAACGGCAAGATCATTGAGTAACATTGAAATGCATAATTTTTCTCCACAAATTCTAACAATGACTTGAAATCAATCAACATTTTCTTACAAAAAATGTGTGACGCGCTAATCAGCCGTTTCGTCCTATCTGGAACTCATCGGCAGTGCGTATCCACTACCGACAATCGAACCCGGACCGTTTCTATACAACGCAAACGTCATACCAACTGTACCACTGGCCTCAGTGACGGAGAAGACACAAACACTTAGGGCGCTGTTCCGAGGTAATCTAATTACTTGAATGAGCATCGCTGCGGAACTGAGTTTGTTTGCGTCTTCTTTGTCACCAAGGCCCGTGGTACAGTTGAGATGACGGCTGTGTTGTATCGAAGCGATCCGGGTTCGATTCTCGGTAGTAGATGCGCGCTGCTGATGAGTCCCAGATAGAATATAACGACCGTCCAGTGCTATCAGCATTCTGTTGAGGATTATTCTAGCCTCGACGAATTACTATATGATTAGCCGTAAATCACACTCGATTGCCTTACGGGAGTCTTATTTCGAAATGATGACTGAGACCAGTGACGGGATCATGTGGATATCACTCAGTAGAACCTCTGTCCTATTGGGGAAATCAGGTGTTGGTACTCCAAATGAGTCGAGTGTTGAGTTGGAAAATAATCTCCGAGCAAAGCATTCAACTTTATCAGTTGCAGATGTCATGATTTTTAATTGATTTTTATTTTAAAAAAAGAGGTACTTTTAATTCAGTTAAAGTCGAGACGTCCATTAGAAATTCAACAAGAGTTAAAAATGGCAGAGACCTAACTCTGTAAGAAGCTTACAAGAAAACAATCTGTTCTGTATTATCTAGCCCTTCCTAAACAGGAAACAAGCCTCTACTAATGTCCAAGAGAAGGGTGAGGAGTATGGACTGGACATTAGGAAAACCTATCTACTATTAAGAAAAAGAATAAAGACGAGGTACTAAATTTAAAATTAGTTAAAGTCGATATGTCCATTAGAAATTCAATTCTGAGTTAAAAATTGCAGAGACCTAACTCTGAAAGAGGCTTACGAGAAAACAATCAGTTCTGGGTCGACTTCCAGTTATCAAAGAATGAACACTTAGATAACTTATTTGGAGAGTCGAATTCCGACCCAGAACATTTAGATCATTCCTTGTTTAACTGACATTCTAGTATACTACATTTCTCACATCTCCAACTAAACTCTGAAATTTTATTTACAATTTATTCATTTTTACTCCATAGGAGCAGACAGATTCTTGTATCGTCCAGTTCAGACTCCGCCTGGCTTTTTTAACGGGAGTAAGCGTTTCCTTGCGGTTATGGTTCCTTCTAAAGTGTACTTCTAGCGTCTCGCTCTGAACTGTGAAATCTTATTTACTAATTATTTATTTCCTCCTCAATAGGAGTAGATAGGATCGCCTATTGCCCAGATAAAAAAACCCTTCGGCTTTTTAACAGGATGAAAGTTTTATCCTTTGGTTCCTGTTTAGGATTGGGCTCCTGTTTCTTCCAATGTGTTTTCACTTAGTCACTTGCGTCTTAGTGGAATTATCGCCTTGCTTGGGATGAATCAATTAAATATACATATTTCATGAATATACATATATATATATATATATATATATATATATATATATATATATATACATATATATATATATAATCGTTTACATACCTCCGTATAATATATATAAGAATATATAATAATATATAATAATATATATAAGAATATATAATAATATATAATAATATATATATAATAATATATAATAATATATATAATAATATATAAGAATATATATAAGAATATATAATAATATATAATAATATATATGATAATTTAATAATATATAATAATATATATAAGAATATATAATAATATATAATAATATATATAAGAATATATAATAATATATAATAATATATATAAGAATATAAAAAAATATATAAGAATATATAATAATATATAATAATATATATAAGAATATATAATAATATATAATATTATACATGAGAATATATAATAATATATAATAATATATATAAGAATATATAATAATATATAATCATATATATAAGAATATATAATAATATATGATAATATATATAAGAATATAAATATTATATATAAGAATATATCATAATATATAATATATATATAAGAATATATAATATATAATAATATATATAATAATATATAATAATATATATAATAATATATAATAATATATATAAGAATATATAATAATATATAATATATATATAAGAATATATAATAATATATAATAATATATAATAATATATATAATAATATATAATAATATATATATAAATATATAATAATATATATAAGAATATATAATAATATATAATAATATATATAATAATATATAATAATATATAATAATATATATATAATAATATATAATAATATATATAAGCATATAAATATTATATATAAGAATATATAATAATATATAATATATATATAAGAATATATTATATATAATAATATATATAATAATATATAATAATATATATAATAATATATAATAATATATATAAGAATATATAATAATATATAATATATATATAATAATATATAATAATATATAATAATATATAATAATATATATAATAATATATAATAATATATATATAAATATATAATAATATATATAAGAATATATAATAATATATATAATAATATATAATAATATATAATAATGCATATATAATAATATATAATAATATATAGAAGAATATATAATAATACATAAGAATATATATAAGAATATATAATAATATATAATAATATATATGATAATTTAATAATATATAATAATATATATAAGAATATATAATAGTATATAATAATATATATAAGAATATATAATAATATATAATAATATATATAAGAATATAAAATAATATATAATAATATATATAGGAATATATAATAATATATAATAATATATATAAGAATATAAATAATATATATAAGAATATATAATAATATATAATAATATATATAAGAATATATAATAATATATAGTAATATATATATAATAATATATAATAATATATATAAGAATATATAATAATATATAAGAATATATATAAGAATATATAATAATATATATGATAATTTAATAATATATAATAATATATATAAGAATATATAATAATATATAATAATATATATAAGAATATATAATAATATATAATAATATATATAAGAATATAAAAAAATATATAAGAATATATAATAATATATAATAATATATATAAGAATATATAATAATATATAATAATATATATAATAATATATAATAATATATAATATTATACATGAGAATATATAATAATATATAATAATATATATAAGAATATATAATAATATATAATCATATATATAAGAATATATAATAATATATGATAATATATATAAGAATATAAATATTATATATAAGAATATATAATAATATATAATATATATATAAGAATATGTAATATATAATAATATATATAATAATATATAATAATATATATAATAATATATAATAATATATATAAGAATATATAATAATATATAATATATATATAAGAATATATAATAATATATAATAATATATAATAATATATATAATAATATATAATAATATATATATAAATATGTAATAATATATATAAGAATATATAATAATATATAATAATATATATAATAATATATAATAATATATAATAATATATATATAATAATATATAATAATATATATAAGAATATATAAGTATATATAAGAATATATATAAGAATATATAATAATATATAATAATATATATGATAATTTAATAATATATAATAATATATATAAGAATATATAATAGTATATAATAATATATATGAGAATATAAAATAATATATAATAATATATATAAGAATATAAAATAATATATAATAATATATATAGGAATATATAATAATATATAATAATATATATAAGAATATAAATAATATATATAAGAATATATAATAATATATAATAATATATATAAGAATATATAATAATATATAATAATATATGTATAATAATATATAAGAATATATATAAGAATATATAATAATATATAAGAATATATATAAGAATATATAATAATATATAATAATATATATGATAATTTAATAATATATAATAATATATATAAGAATATATAATAATATATAATAATATATATAAGAATATATAATAATATATAATAATATATATAAGAA
The DNA here is from genome assembly GCA_964036315.1 of Acanthosepion esculentum. Classification (NCBI taxonomy): domain Eukaryota; kingdom Metazoa; phylum Mollusca; class Cephalopoda; order Sepiida; family Sepiidae; genus Acanthosepion; species Acanthosepion esculentum. The sequence continues at coordinate 22,612,462 of OZ038494.1, read as the reverse complement.
TATAAAAAAATATGTAAGAATATATAATAATATATAATAATATATATAAGAATATATAATAATATATAATAATATATAATAATATATATAATAATATATAATAATATGTAATATTATACATGAGAATATATAATAATATATAATAATATATATAAGAATATATAATAATATATAATCATATATATAAGAATATATAATAATATATAATAATATATATAAGAATATAAATATTATATATAAAAATATATAATAATATATAATATATATAAGAATATATAATATATAATAATATATATAATAATATATAATAATATATATAATAATATATAATAATATATATAAGAATATATAATAATATATAATAATATATAATAATATATATATATAATAATATATAATAATATATATAAAAATATATAATAATATATATAACAATATATAATAATATATAATAATATATATAACAATATATAATAATATATAATAATATATGTATAATAATATATAATAATATATATGAGAATATATAATAATATATAAGAATATATATAAGAATATATAATATTATATAATAATATATATGATAATTTAATAATATATAATAATATATATTAGAATATATAATAGTATATAATAATATATATAAGAATATATAATAATATATAATAATATATATAAGAATATAAAATAATATATAATAATATATATAGGAATATATAATAATATATAATAATATATATAAGAATATATAATAATATATAATATATAATAATATATATATAATATATAATAATATATAATATTATATATATGTATATATAATAATATATAATAATATATATGAGAATATATAATAATATATAATCATATATATAAGAATATATAATAATATATAATAATATATATAAGAATATAAATAATATATATAAGAATATATAACAATATATAATATATATATAAGAATATATAATAATATATAATAATATATAATAATATATATAATAATATATAATAATATATATAAGAATATATAATAATATATATAAGAATATATAATAATATATAATAATATATATAAGAATATATAATAATATATAATAATATATATAATAATATATAATAATGTATAATAATATATATAAGAATATATAATAATATATATAAGAATATATAATAATATATAAGAATATATATAATAATATATAATAATATATAATAATATATATAAGAATATATAATAATCTATAATAATATATGTAATAATATATAACAATATATAATAATATATATAAGAATATATAATAATATATAATAATATATATAAGAATATATAATAATATATAATAATATATATAATAACATATAATATATAATATTATATATAAGAATATATAATAATATATAATAACATATATAAGAATATATAATAATATATAATAATATATATAAGAATATATAATAATCTATAATAATATATGCAATAATATATAATAATATGTAATAATATACATAAGAATATATTATAATATATAATAATATATAATAATATATATAATAATATATAATAATATATCATAATATATATAATAATATATAATAATATATATAATAATATATAATAATATATAATAATATATATAAGAATATATAATAATATATAATAATATATATAAGAGTATATAATAATATATAATTATATATGTAATAATATATAATAATATATAATAATATATATAATAATATATAATAATATATAATAATATATATAATAATATTTAATAATATATAATAATATATATAATAATATATAATAATATATAATAATATATATAATGATATATAATAATATATAATAATATATATAAGAATATATAATAATATATAATAATATATATAAGAATATATAATATATAATTATATATGTAATAATATATAATAATATATAATAATATATATATGAGAATATATAATAATATATAATAATATATATAAGAATATATAATAATATATAATAATATATATAATAATATATTATAATATATAATAATATATGTAATTATATAAAATAATAAATAATAATATATATACTAATATATAATAATATATATAAGAATATATAATAATATATAATAATATATATAATAATATATAATAATATATAATAATATATATAAGAATATATAATAATATATATAAGAATATATAATAATATATAAGAATATATATAATAATATATAATAATATATAATAATATATATAAGAATATATAATAATCTATAATAATATATGTAATAATATATAACAATATATAATAATATATATAAGAATATATAATAATATATATAAGAATATATAATAATATATAATAATATATAATAATATATATAATAATATATAATAATATATAATATTATATATAAGAATATATAATAATATATAATAACATATATAAGAATATATAATAATATATAATAATATATATAATAATATATAATAATCTATAATAATATATGTAATAATATATAATAATATGTAATAATATACATAAGAATATATAATAATATCTAATAATATATAATAATACATATGATAATATATAATAATATATAATAATATATAATAATATATAATATTATATAATAATATATATAATAATATATAATAAGATATAATAATATATATAATAATATATATAATGATATATAATAATATATAATAATATATATAATAATATATAATAATATATAATAGTATATATAAGAATATATAATAATATATAATAATATATATAAGAATATATAATAATATATAATCATATATGTAATAATATATAATAATATATAATAATATATATATGAGAATATATAATAATATATAATAATATATATAAGAATATATAATAATATATAATAATATTTATAATAATATATTATAATATATAATGATATATGTAATTATATAAAATAATAAATAATAATATATATACTAATATATAATAATATATATAAGAATATATAATAATATATAATAATATATATAAGAATATATAAGAACCCAGATATTATGAAACTGTTGACCAGAGCAACCTGACATGAGTCTATGCAAGAATTCGAGATCTTTATTACCAGTCAGGACCAGCAACCAGAAAACTGTCAACCCGGTACCCTCAGAATAAAGAGACGTTGCCACCGTACACATCATAGACATCATGACAACACAACTATTAAATCCCGAGAAAAGGAAAGGAACTGGGAAGCCCTTCCTAAATAGGAAACAAGCCTTTATTACTGTTCAAGAGCAGGGAGAGGAGTATGAACCGTGCAACATGAAACTCTATCTACTATTAATAAATATCTATCTATCTATCTATCTATCTATCTATCTATCTATCTATCTATATAGCCCTTTCTAAAGGGGAAACAAGCCTCTACTACTGTTAAAGAGAAAGGAGAGGAGTATGAACCGGGCAATAGGAAACTATCTACTATTAAAAAATATCTATCTATCTATCTATCTATCTATCTATCTATCCTTGTAGCCCTTCCTAAACAGGAAACAAGCCTCTACTACTGTTCAAGAGAAGGGTCAGGAGTATGTACCGGGTGATAGGAAACCATATCTACTATTAAGAAAAAGAATAAAACGAGGTACTAAATTTAAACTTAGTTAAAGTCGAGATGTCCATTAGACATTCAATTATGAGTTAAAAATGGCAGAGACCTAAATCTGAAAGAGGCTTACGAGAAAACAATCAGTTCTGAGTCGACTTCCAGTTATATGAAAAAATGGACTCAGATAATTTATTTGGAGAGTCGATCTGCGGTCCACAGAACATTTAGATATGCCTTGTTTAACTGACATTCTAGTATATTAAGAAGAAGAGGTGGAAAAATTAGTAAGGGTGGGGTCTGCCCCTAGAAACATGAGTGTGTTGCCAGTAACAGCAGTGTAAATAAGGGGAAAGAAAAATAAAATAATCTCACCATATATAGATAGATAGATCTGAACAGGGTGAGATAGATAGATAGATATGAACAGGTTGAAATTGATAGATAGATAGATAGATAGATAGATAGATAGATAGATAGATAGATAGATAGATAGATAGATCTAAACAGTTTGAAATAGATAGATAGATAGATAGATCGATAGATAGATCGATAGATAGATAGATAGATAGATAGATAGATAGATAGATAGATAGATAGACTTCTTGAAGTTATCAGACTTGGAAAGAGATCATCTTGAACGGTATCGTTGGAAAGTGCCTGAAAATCTATAACGCGGTTAACGCAAACCTTTGCAAATGAAATTGGGTAGACGGTACAGTTCACGCCCGGTTGATAGTTGTTCAAGCCCGAGGAAAGGTTTGAGCGGACAGTGCTATCGGTAACATTTAACCCAGTACCCCCGGTCATCTCAAAGTTATACACGGTGTCAACGGACAGACCGGCGGAGGAGGGTAGCCACAGTCGGGCTGGCGTAACCAAGTCGGACTTTGACACACCAAGCGTCCGACAACTAACGATGCAACCGGGTGTACTAGTCTCCCTCCATCCCTTTTGAGCCGGAGTGAATGTCTTTTTTGTAAATTTCTTTCGAAAGAAGGTCTCTGCCATTTTTAATTCTTGTTTGAATTGGTCATTTAATTTTTTTTTCGATTTGCTTTTTTCTCTCTCTTTCTTTGCTTCTTCACTTACGTATTCTTTTTTTTCCTTTTTAAATTGATGTGCTCCTTGGTATTTGAGTGTTTAAATTTAAATTAAAAATTAAATTTAAAACCAACATGGAGCTGGGCGTCTGTAAAGTAGGGTTCAATCAGTTGACGTCCAGTTACTTTCAATAATTGTCCTTGGGACTCATTCATTGACATTGCATAGCTCACTGTCACTGGAAACTGAGGTTTTTTGAACTCAAAAGGAAGATCTGGAGGAATTACGGAGATTCTTGTAATTAAAACTTTTTCCTCTTTTCCTGAACCAGTAAGGATTTCTGCTCCCAAGAGATGAGGGAGCATCTTCTTGACAATTAACTTTGTTCCATCACAAACTTTAGAGGATCCTGATTTCTCAATAGCATAATTGGCACATTTTCTTTTAGTTCCAACTTGTGTGATGGCATTTCAGGATTATTCATGGAACTCTATTGGATAATTCACTGCCTGTTCTTGTTCGACCATAATGTCAATGGAAAAGTACTTTCATGCCTTGGGTATGGAATTTCTTGAAGTAAATTCCAGTTGATGCTATCCACAGTTTGATTCTTGGAAGCTGATATGGCAATCTCCCAAAGCCAGGTAGGATCCCTAAAATGGTGTTTAATGTTTGATAAACATAGTTAATCAAGTCTTGGATTCTTGATACTGAAATATCTCCATTTTGGCCCATTTCGATGGTTCCATTGTCAAGCTGCAAGAACAAAGAAGCAAATCTTCCTGCTTCAAGATCATCTGTGATTCTAACTCTCATGTTTGTCTTCAGGCTGAATCTTTGAACATGGTTCTAGACGTAAGAAATTTTCAGGCAAACATTGATTTCATCAGCTGGAGTTCCTCTTGTAATGACAGGTAATGTTTGTCTAAAATTACCAGAGCTTAGCACAGTTATTGTTATGGGACCTTATCTATAACGACAGAGTGAACTCTTCCAGGCACTATGAATACTGCGCCTCTCAAGAGGGACGAGACGGAATCGAGTCGAGCCGAAAGTAGTTCACTCCAAACCAGACTGACAGTCATACTAACACCTTCAACATCTTGTATTATTATTCTGTGTAATATATCTTTGTTATTTCTACTCTTATGTTCGTGTTGTTCTTCCTTGTTCCTAACCTTGGACCATAACAGTGGCGATGAGGATATTTGACCATAACAGTGGCGATGAGGATATTTGACCATAACAGTGGCGATGAGGATATTTGACCATAACAGTAATAATTCCCATGATTTGTGAATTCTGTCTAATGTCTTTGGGTGTTTTGTCCAGGGCCTGAAATACTCACTTGTTTGCCATGGTACATTCATCTCGGACAATGAAACTTGTCTCCTCCAGTAGCTTAGCCAAGTTGGTTCCTCTCTTGATGTATGCAAATAGGAGTTTCATTGTAGTTCAAATCTAATGGAAGTTTGAAGGTGCTATGTGCTGTATGCTCTCCAGGCAAGTGGGTCGCAGCAAGTCCAGATGATTCTATTGATAGACCTACTTTTCTTTGGAGTCTCACTGCAGATAAAACAAGGTTAGTTACAAAAGATTTACCAGTACCTCCAGTTGCATCCAAGAAAAACAAATCCCTCCATTATTGTTGCTGATGTCATCAAAGACTTTCTGATACACTTGCTGGTTCAACAGGGGCTCATTATTTTCAACCCATTACCAAGTCTGAGGTAGTTGAGACTGAAACTCTACAACCCTTTGAGACTGAAATATCTCCATTTTGGTTTATTTTGATGGTTCCATTGCCAAGATGCAACAGAAAAGCAGGAAATCTTCCTGCTCTAAGTTCACCTGTGATTCTAACTCTCATGTTTGTTTTCAGGTTGAGTCTTTGAATATGGCTTCACATGTAAGAATTATTCAAAGACTTGTGTCCCTTTAATTGGAAAAGTGTGACACATAGAAATATTTTCGATTTTATTATACAAGATGAACTCACATATTGAAATATTATTTTTATGCCAGAGTTACTAAAACATTTCTCAACTTATAACAAATACCCTTACTCCGTTTATTAACAATATTCGCTGTGATTCTTATACAGGGTGGCCCCAAAAAACGGGAACTTTTTAACAATCCAATAAAACCAAGAGTGATGGAAGAAAAATATTTAATTCATCGTAATTGAAACCTTAAAACATGCCATTTAAAAAACAATGATGAAATTTTCATTTTTTTTAAATTACATCCTGTAGATGGCGTCCTCCTGTACGAATGCATTCTTGAAATCTGCTGTTGAGATTCCTCATTGACTGCTGCAACATCTCAGCTGTGATACTGTGAATTTCATCTTGAATTTTCTGTTTTAACTCATCCAGAGATCTTGGTCGAGTTGTGTAAACTTTACTCTCGAGATAGCCCCACAAGAAAAAATCACAAACGGATAAATTCCGTTTTTTTGGGTCAAAAAGTGCGTATTGCCAGACATGAGCAAGTGGCAACACTGCGAGACAGTGACCTTGAGCAAGTAAATATTTCGCCATTTTAGTAACGAGAATTGTTCGGTAACCGTGTGATCTCAAGATTCGGTAACGTTTCCTGGCCCCCTAGATCGCCAGATTTATCCGTTATCTCCTGTTAATTCCCCTCTCCAAGTTCTCCACTGCCTTAACCGGGTATTGAACTCACAACTCTTTGGTTCCTGTCACTGGATCTTTGGTTCCTGTCACTGGATCTAACCAAGGCCTTTATCCACTGTGCCATGTGTCCTTGAGGACAATAGTTCGAATAATGTAAATAGTGTACATAATACCACATCTCAGAAATATAGACATATACTGAAAGGCCGAAACGTTGTACTAAATATGGCGACAAAGATGAGGACAATAGTTCGAATAATGTAAATAGTGTACATAATACCTCATCTCAGAAATATAGACAGATGCCAATAACGAGTTAACTTGTTATATCAGCTGTTAAGGGTCCCAACTATGGGTAAATAATACACTATGAAAGTATAAAAACTCATTTTTATAGGTAAAATATCAGCCTCACATTTTCATAGTAAAAAAAATTATCAGCAATACATTTGTGTAAAAATAAATAAAATAAAATAAAATAAAAATAAAATAAAAATAAAGTAAATTAAAAATAAAATAAAATAAAATAAAAATAAAAATAAATAAAATAAAATAAAATAAATATAAAATAAAAATAAAATAAAATAAAAATATATCCAGCAATACATTCTTCTTTGTGCTTAGTCTGGATCCTCGTTTTCCACCAACGGTGACCTTATCAACAGCTTAGAACTCCAGACGGCATCGATCTCAGCCATTGGACCACACAAGCCTCTCCATCACGAGAAAGTGTGACCATCAGAGGTACACACATAGAAACATACACGAGATAGAGATAGGCAGAGATAGATAGATAGATAGATAGATAGATAGATAGATAGATAGATAGATAGATAGATAGATAGATCGACAGAGTGAGACAAATAGACAGACTGAGATAGATAGGTAGACTGAGATAGATAGAGACTTTATAGATAGATAGATAGATAGATAGATAGATAGATAGATAGACTGAGATCAACAGACTGAGACAAGTAGACAGACTGAGATAGATAGGTAGACTGAGACAGATAGATAGATAGATAGATAGATAGATAGATAGATAGATAGATAGACTGAGACGGATAGATAGATAGATAGATAGATAGACTGAGATAGATCAACAGACTGAGACAAGTAGACAGACTGAGATAGATAGGTAGACTGAGATAGATAGATAGAGATTTTATAGATAGATAGATAGATAGATAGATAGATAGATAGATAGACTGAGACGTATAGATAGATAGATAGATAGATAGATAGATAGATAGATAGATAGATAGATAGACTGAGATCAACAGACTGAGACAAGTAGAGAGACTGAGATAGATAGGTAGACTGAGACAGATAGATAGATAGATAGATAGATAGATAGACTGAGACGGATAGATAGATAGATAGATAGATTACTTCGCCATGAGGCAAAAGTTAATCCATAATAAGCTCATATCACAGACTATTATTATTGAAACAATTTTTCATCAATATCTGATTCTTTACACTTTTTCGTTTTACTGAGCATCGATTTCTGCCTAATTTGCACTCATCTTTGTGAAAACGCTTCCGGTTTTAAATAACGTTTGAGAGAACCAACCGGCGGATAATACGTAGGTGCCATCTCCTGGAAAATGCATTGTCACTGATCGGCAATAAATTCAAAGTTCAACTATTGACGGTCAGTATTTTCCTGGGAGGTTAACTATCTGCTGTCTGTGGAGTCCCAACTGCATGAGCGGACAGTTAATTCAACCAGATACGGTGAAACACTGGACAACATGAGAGAGGTTGTTGGTCGAAAGAGATCTGGCCGATCTGAATTGGTTAAGGGTCTGTGAGAGCGAGATACGGACAGGTTGATACGAGGGTTTGCGTGTATGCAATTGATATTTATGTAAATCTAGATGCTGTCAGATCGACTAAAGCACGAAAAACACAAGAAAGGGTTAAAGTATTCCTATTATCAGTCAGCAAAATGAATGAGTCAGGAAATTGGAATTAGCAAAACGAGACCAGCTCGATTATTTGCCATCCATATAATTCAATACGATTTTTTTTTGTCTCTTCCGGCTGGGATTTTTTTTGGCGAAATGTGTCGAGTCAAGTAAATCTTAAGCGATCTCTCTCATTCTCAATCTCTCTTTCTTTCTCTCTCCCCACTCTCTCTCTCTCTCTGTCTTTCACTCACTCCCAATTTCTTTCACACACCTCTCCTGTCTATTTTGCTACTGTTATATTACTATAGCTCTCTACACTCTCTTTCTCTGCCTATCTCTATCTCTTTCTTTATATCGCTCACTATATATCTATATCTATCTATCTATCTATCTATCTATCTATCTATATATATATCCAAGTCTAGGATTGGTGTATACGGAATAAATTCTACTAACATCATGGCTAAAGTTTATAGTGAAACAAAGATTAAGGTTGCGACATTTTAGGGGAAGATGGCTTAACAAGAGATATCCAGACGGTTGGAAATTTCCAGAAACCAGCCAACTACATAAAATGATTATACACTTTTTATTTTATTAAAAAGTGATGTGGACCCGAAATAGGGGCCACGGAAGGAAAACACGGAACACGGGTTAGAGGTAAGAAAGATATGTTAAACAGAAAAGTTACAAAGAATAGTGTAAGCAGAGCTTACTATCCAGTGGTGTCCGATATTGGTATCGTACGCGGCTGCGCATTACTGTATTTACTGTCCCCCCCCCCCGCCACGAAGGATAGATGTGGCACAAGGCCGGGTTTAAAATGGGGTATTCCCGAGCCCGTAGGCTCGGCCAAAAAAATGACCATAGAAACTAAAAAACAGAATCGGGTTGGTCAGCCACCCCGAACGAGACTCTGCCCTTCGGCGGAGCCTCGTCCGGGTTCCTCTCCGCTCAGAGGCAGAGAGTTCGACCGTTAACTCGTCAACACGCGGCTGCGCATTACTGGTATATTTAACACCCCCCCCACACACACACACACGGGTCGAATGTAGCACAAGGCCGGTTTAACGTGGGCTTACTGAGCCCGTAGGCTCGGCCAAAAATATGCCCATTTACAACCCGTATACACGAGTTCAGGGACTGCCTACCTCCCCGGACGAAACTTTGCCCTGCGGCAAAGTCTCGTCCGAGTTCCTCTCTGCCAAACAGAGAGTTCGACATCAGAACACGCGGCTGCGCATTGCTGGTGCTACTCCCATGATTCAGATAATAATATAGTACTGGGAGAGTCCATGATGTAGGGAAGTCCTGGTCTCACAACAAAAAGTTAAGATTGTTTAGCAACATGCTTTTTATCAATCGGTGAAACTTGAGGATTGGAAAATAAATTATTGTTTTTATAGATGCCAGTTCACAGAAGATACACCGCTTTCAACAGCTTGAAGATGAAAATTTGGTTGGTTGATTTTGTTTAGCGGCATTAAGGCTTATTTAAGGCCGAAATCTAAATACATTTTACGCTATCCTTTTTTATTATTTTTTGAGATAATAATGGTTTTAGCGATATAAGTCTTACTAATTAACCCATAGATGGGGAAGAGTTGGGTTCATACCTTTCCCAGATGTATTTCCTGTAAGTGAATATAACGAACCCAACTGGAATTGGAACTCGACTCTCCGCGTAATAATTCCGAGCCATTGTCCATTACACCACCCCCAGATCCACGGTTACAGCACCTGGCATTCCCAAGCCGTTGCCCATCTAGGTACTGACCAGGTTTGACGTTGCTTAACTTCATACGGGATCCTGGGTTTCACCGATTCCCTACCTGAATATACTCTTCCTACTCATGTCTAATTCCTTCAACCAAGCTAATTTCTTTCTTTCTTTCTTTCTATCTATCTATCTATCTATCTATCTATCTATCTATCTATCTATCTATCTATCACAATTTATTCATATATATCTGTCCCCGTCTGCTCATTATCTATCTATCTATCTATCTATCTATCTATCTATCTATCTATCTATCTATGTCAGCCTGTCTATATCTATCTCCACTGGCGTGCAAATATTTTGGGGCACCGACCTGAAAAGATTATACTCCTTCATTATTATAATATTTATTTTATCATTAGTACCTGTGAACATGGAGGATTCGAAAATAAGTTATTGCCTTTTCGTCTGTGCCCTATCAGAAGAAACACGGCATGAAGCAGCTTGAAGCTGAAAAAAGGGCCATGCAAAACAATTGGACCAATGAAACATCCGAGATAATAAACGGAAGATAATATGCAAAACTCTAAGTATAAATTATTCCAACTTCTTAACATGAGTGCAGGGAGCTTTGAAAAGTCATTGTATTAGGTCATCCCATAAGTTCTGTCCGAATTTTAACTTTTTGTTAAAATGAACGAAATTTAAAGAGTATTTTTTTGTAATGTCTAATGGAGCTGAACATTATTTTTATGTTTAGATGCATTTAAACTGATCAAATTTTATTTCAGAGACCAATAAAATTAATTTTTTTTTATAAAAACCCTACTAACATGGAAGTACCCAAGAATCATTTGAGGCACATAATGCTTTATGAGTTCAAGAAAGGAAACTCAGCAGCCGAAGCGGCTGGAAACATTCACTCAGTTTATGGAGAGGAATGTATGAATGAAAGAACTTGCAGAAGATGGTTTGCAAAATTCAGAGGTGGAGATTTCACCCTTGAAGATGAAGATCGAACCGGACGTCCAGTTGAGTTTGATGAAAAGCTTCTTGAAGCAGCCCTTGAAGAAAATCCTGCTTTATCAGTTGAGGAATTGGCAGTGGTTCTCAGTTCAAACCATACAAATGTTCATCGTAATCTTCAACAACTTGGAAAAGTTCCTAAACTTGGAAAACGGGTGCCTCATGAATTGTCTGCTCTTCTCTCCATTATCGCCAACTTGTTTCACCTTTTTTGGATAGACTTGTGACTGGCGACGAAAAATGGATCTTTTATCGAATTGTTAAGAATCGTAGACAGTGGCTTGGCAAAGGGGGAGGACCCCAGCCACAGCCGAGAAGGGAACTTCATGAGCAAAATGTTCTTCTTTCAATCTGGTGGGATTGCCAAGGAATAATCCACTTTGAATTCTTACCACCTAATGCAACAATTAATTCTCAAATATACTGTCAGCAATTAGAGCGTTTGAACCAAGCTTTCAGGAAAAAAAGACCTGTTCTAGTGAATCGAAAACGGGTGATGTTTCATCAGGACAATGCGCGACCACACACAGCAAGAATCACGTCACAAAAGATCGAAGAACTTGGTTGGGAGAAAATTCCTCATCCACCTTATTCTCCCGACCTTGCTCCTTCAGACTACCATTTGTTTCGTCGCTTACAGATTCACTTAGAAGAACCAGCTTTTGTAACACAGGTAGAGGTCAAAACTGACATTTGTGAGTTCTTCGAATCAAAGCCAAAAGAATTTTACAGTAATGGAATTAGTAAGCTTGTTAATAGATGGAAGGAAGTCATAGATAATCAGGGAAAATACATTGTCGATTGAATCTGTAATTAAATGTAACATTTGGTCACTTGTTTCAAAATTCAAAATCTGATTATTAGCTTTCTTTTTTTGCTAAAATCATGGCTAACTTTTTTTCGTTTCTAATGAAAATTTCCTGTTTCTAATACGTAATCAATAAGGTTAATATAGTCTTCGGATTTTATTTTTTTAAATTTCTGCGAAAGATGAAAAATCGACAGTGAAAATTTACTTTAATCGCTTACAACGGGTACGCGTCTGACGCACGTCCGACGGCCGCGACGACGACCATACGCTACCTAAGGGCAGCCGCCAGTACAAAGACCTGTGACTCGCAGTGGAGAGACCTGCCGTCGAAATTAGGCTTTCGGAAGCGCGTTTTCTTAGATTTTGAAAAACATCTTTCGCTATCCCAATTCGCCTTCGGATTTCGAGGTCACATTGCCTCTGTTAGAACACTTCCCTACTAAAGACTACAAAGGATCGCAAGTTTTAGAAAGCCACGATACTTCTCATCCTGAAGGAGACTGGCATATAGAATATTGGTCTACTCGTCGAGTTTGGCATGTTTGTTCCGTATTTGATGTTGTGGATGGCAATTACTTAGAAATATAATAAAACCTGTTTGCCACCTTCCTTTGTTCTCGTCTTAAGTCTATCAATAATTAATGTAGAACACGAGGGACCATCAATAAACTACATCCGCGTCCTGGGTAAGACGATAAACTACATCCGCGTCCTGGGTATGACGATAAACTACATCCGCGTCCTGGGTATGACGATAAACTACATACGCGTCCTGGGTAAGACGATAAACTACACCCGCATCCTGGGTATGACAATAAACTACCTACGCGTCCTGGGTAAGACGATAAACGACATCCGCGTCCTGGGTAAGACGATAAACGACATCCGCCACATGGATAAGACGATAAACTACATCCGCGTTTTGGATGAGACGATAAACTACGTCCGCGTTCTGGATGAGACGATAAACTACATCCGCGTTCTGGATGAGACGATAAACTACGTCCGCGTTCTGGATGAGACGATAAACTACATCCGCGTTCTGGATGAGACGATAAACTACATCCGCATCCTGGGTAAGACGATAAACTACGTCCGCGTTCTGGATGAGACGATAAACTACATCCGCGTTCTGGATGAGACGATAAACTACATCCGCGTTCTGGATGAGACGATAAACTACATCCGCATCCTGGGTAAGACGATAAACTACGTCCGCGTTCTGGATGAGACGATAAACTACATCCGCGTTCTTGATGAGACGATAAACTACATCCGCGTTCTGGATGAGACGATAAACTACGTCCGCGTCCTGGATGAGACGATAAACTACATCCGCGTCCTGGATGAGACGATAAACTACATCCTTCATCAATTATTTGTCCTCGTCATATTTATGAGATTTCCACTTCAAGATCCTTGTATTTTAATAGTATTTTTTTAGATCTTCAAACATACAGGAAATGCGATATTAATAAGAAAACACATTCTGTTTTTCTGGTCTTTGGTCAAACTATGTCTGGCCAATTAGCTTTGATTCTTCTGCCTGTGTCTATTGTAAAGCCCCATCAAATTGTTATCGATTCTATGTTTGTACTCAGCTCCGGGTTATGTGCATATCAATTTCTTGCAGTTTCCTTCCCGTAAAAGTTGTATATTTTCCAGTGTAGATATTGACCCACTCTGTCAGTTTAATATTCGGTAGATGCTAATACCGTGAAACCTGACACATGATGGTCAATTGTTTCTGCATATTTGTCACACAATCTGCATTTCGGGTTAACACAATTTTTCAGTATGTGTGCTTGGTAATTTCTGTTATTATTATTATTATCATTATTATTATCATTATTATTATTATTATTATTATTATTATTATTATTATTATTATCATTATTATTATTATTATTATCATTATTATCATTATTATTATCAGTATTATTATTATCATTATTATTATCATTATTATTATTATTATCATTATTATTATCATTATTATTATTATCATTATTATTATCATTATTATTATTATTATTATCATTATTATTATCATTATTATTATTATTATCATTATTATTATTATTATCATTATTATTATCATTATTATTATTATCATTATTATTATTATTATTATCATTATTATTATCATTATTATTATTATCATTATTATTATCATTATTATTATCATTATTATTATTATCATTATTATTATTATTATTATCATTATTATTATCATTATTATTATTATCATTATTATTATCATTATTATTATTATTATTATCATTATTATTATCATTATTATTATTATTATCATTATTATTATCATTATTATTATTATCATTATTATTATTATTATTATCATTATTATTATCATTATTATTATTATCATTATTATTATCATTATTATTATTATTATCATTATTATTATCATTATTATTATCATTATTATTATTATTATCATTATTATTATTATCATTATTATTATTATCATTATTATTATCATTATTATTATTATCATTATTATCATAATTATTATTATTATTATTATTATCACTATTGTTGTTATTATCATTA
This sequence comes from Acanthosepion esculentum, assembly GCA_964036315.1. NCBI lineage: Eukaryota > Metazoa > Mollusca > Cephalopoda > Sepiida > Sepiidae > Acanthosepion > Acanthosepion esculentum. The sequence goes on along the minus strand of OZ038494.1, from coordinate 22,597,124 downwards.
TTATTATCATTATCATTATTATTATCATTATTATTATTGTTGTTGTGGTCGACGAGGGAGAATTTTGTTTCTTTTTCCTTCCGTGTGAGTTCGAATTCCTCGTCGCCAAGTTGTTGTGGATTCCGGGATGAAATCCGGTATCAAATAATAACAAACGCCAAGAATGAATATAGGAAATAAATGTATTAACGTAATAATACAAACTGGTAATACAGGTTAGTAGACTCGGATACCCCACATTAAATTATACCTTGTGCCACATCTGACCACACTGGGCGGTTGATAGATATCCTACAGTTGAAGATTCATTATGGAATTCATTGACTCACTTCTAGCAGTTGACAACTTCTTTTACGCGCCACTGGCAAATCTTACATGGGTTGTTCGTGTCCCAAATATTATCGTTCATTACCAACCTTCGTGTGATTATTCTATTCAGTAACCTTCCCTAGGTTACAACATTAGTATAAATCTTACGGAACTCCTCTGTCATTGTTTTCATTCCACATGAGTGGGACGTTAGTAATTTACATAAGCAATTATCTTCATGCGTTTTAAGGGCTGAAAGGCCGGCAGAATCTGGATATGGTTTAAGAATATATAAACATAAATCGAGTCATGTTCGGTACATTTAGTGGCGTATATCAAATGGGAAGTAGTACAATCGTCCATTTTTTTGAAGAAATTGTAATGTTTCTCTTCGAATTTGTGTCTAGGAATTATTGTTGCAAATCGAACAAGTTTTTGCCCTTTCTATGACTGTGTTCTGGAGTACAACGACAGGAAATCCCAATAGGGTTTCCAGTTGTGATCATTTGTATTCGTTCATGTTTGTCTGATGACTTCTTTTCATTTAAAATGAACCTTAGGCAGGTCAAGAAAAATCTCTTTAAAACGCGCATGATTTTGCGAAATAAACCCCTTGTGCAAATTAATCGAAACAAAACGAATAATTCCGTTATTATTTACTTTTTTCGTATTTTTCCAATGAAATATGACCCAGTGCACATGTTAGTACTTCGTATGTCCATTCCACGAAGTCTTTCCCACAGATTGGCCACAGATTCTCAACTGGATTTAAATCAGGAGAGTTTTCGGGCGAGTCTATAGTACTTTGATTTGCTCACTGGTAAAGTTTGCCAGTGTATTCGTGTAGCGTTACAATTTGCATACACTTCCTTGGAGCAACGCTCATGGCTATAGGACAACTAATCGACAGTCGAGACAATAGTGTCTGGGCGTAATGAAAATCTGATGCAATCACAGATGACGCAATATTTTTCAAGGCCAAACAAATTTCATTATACACCCCAAAAATAGATTTATATTACTATACACCACTGAAAATGACCTAATCTAAGGAAAAATAAAAATCGACTACACCCTGTCACTCCAGTGGGTTTAAAACTGACCGTATGGTGAAAGAAAGAAAACTAAAGCGGTTGTTTCAATTAATTTGCACAAGGCTGTATGTTCATAGCTGTCGTACAATACTTTGAAAATTCCAGCAACATTTCGGTGCCAGTTAATGACTAAAGGGATTCGGTCAGAATTTTGATTGTGATTTTCGATCTTTTGGGTCTGGGATAAAATTTATGGCGATCTTTCTTTCCAGCTATTTCATTGGCAATTTGTTTCAGTCGCAACTCGTGATAGCCGTAATGCCGAATGAAATCACTGGCATTCTTCCAATAATCTTGTATGTCCGAGGAAATTCTTCTTATGCGCAAAAAATTCGGACTTCGTGCTTGATTTTATCGTGTGATAGGGAACGTTCATCTTCGCCACCGAATATTTTCTGTATTTCTTAAGTAGATCCACCGCTATGTCTGCTGTAGCATCAGGGTGCTCATTGTGCCTACACGCCAGTAGTTTCTGCTTTGGTTTGGTTTGCTTTGATTTCTTTTACGGTATATCAACCTCAACGGGTTATTTCATGCCGACAAGATTTTTATTGCTCGTAATACTTTTTATCTATCTATCTATCTATCTATCTATCTATCTATCTATCTATCTATCTATCTCAGTATATATTGGGTTGGTTTGGTTTGCTTTACGGCAAATCAACCTCAACGGGTTATTTAATGCCGACAAGATTTTTATTGCTGGTAATACTTTTTATCTATCTATCTATCTATCTATCTATCTATCTATCTATCTATCTATCTATCTATCTATCTATCTATCTATCTCAGTATATATTGGGTTGGTTTGGTTTGCTTTACGGCAAATCAACCTCAACGGGTTATTTAATGCCGACAAGATTTTTATTGCTCGTAATACTTTTTATCTATCTATCTATCTATCTATCTATCTATCTATCTATCTATCTATCTATCTATCTATCTATCTCAGTATATATTGGGTTGGTTTGGTTTGCTTTACGGCAAATCAACCTCAACGGGTTATTTCATGCCGACAAGATTTTTATTGCTCGTAATACTTTTTATCTATCTATCTATCTATCTATCTATCTATCTATCTATCTATCTATCTATCTATCTCAGTATATATTGGGTTGGTTTGGTTTGCTTTACGGCAAATCAACCTCAACGGGTTATTTAATGCCGACAAGATTTTTATTGCTGGTAATCCTTTTTATCTATCTATCTATCTATCTATCTATCTATCTATCTATCTATCTATCACAGTCTATATCTATCTATCTATCTATATATCTATCTATCTATCTATCTATCTATCTATCTCAGTATATATTGGTTTGGTTTGGTTTGCTTTACGGCAAATCAACCTCAACGGGTTATTTAATGCCGACAAGATTTTTATTGCTGGTAATCCTTTTTATCTATCTATCTATCTATCTATCTATCTATCTATCTCAGTATATATTGGTTTGATTTGGTTTGTTTTACGGCGTGTCAACCTCAACGAGTTATTTAATGCCGACAAGATTTTTATTGCTGCTAATAATTACCATTTAGAAATCCAGTTCAGTACTTTTGAGTAATAAATCTTGAAACTAAAAAGAACTTTTTTTTCAAAAATGTATTCCTGGTAAGAATTTTTCCTTCAAAAATCCATCCGGGTTCTAGAACCTTGGACGGCAACTGGTCTACCGCAGAAAGAAATGTTCACTTACTGCGGGAAAAAAATCTGCCTCGTCAGTCATATATCGAAAGATGCATGATCGCCTAAGCTGACTAACTGACTAATTCCTGGTATTAAAACCTATTTTTACACTTTGACCCCGATTTGGTAGGGGGGGGGGTCAACTATTTGCCCATAGTTGGTGCCCTAACAGATGCTACCACCCCAGATCAGGGTGGACCTGGGAACACCAGCAATTAAAGGGTGGTTCTGCGCTCCTCAAAACCTCCTGATCAGAGGCCTTGCTGTCGGATTTAGCTTATCGTCTTACCCAGGAAGCGATGTAGTTTATCGTCTTACTCAGGACGCTTAGCCATTTCTGGTGACCTTCATTTAATATCAAGAGACAACAAGCTCTTCATTATTCGTTACTATCTATCTATCTATCTATCTATCTATATATATATATATATATATATATATATATATATATATATATATATATATATATATATGTATACAGGGTGTCCATAAAGTTTGCGTGCACTTTAAAAAAATTATAACTTTATTTGTATTTGCGATAGAAATAATCTGTAAAAAATGTTATCAAGTTTAATGTACCTAGTTTTAAGTATAGCTAAAATAACTAATGTGATTTCAGGCATTACTGTAAATCTGTTGGCAAATGTTTTCCGTGAACTGCAAAATCGTATTAGCCTTAAATTAAATTTCATCTCTCTGTTAGATGTGGCGATCTGTTTATATGTTGCAAAACCTCCGTGCATAACTCTAATCTTAAAACATAAATATATTACTCCATCTGTTCTTTCTCCATTTGTGTATATATATATATATATATATATATATATATATATATATATATATATATATATATATATATATATATATATATATACAGTGCTGTTTGATAAAAGTGATTCACCTGATTTTTTTTTATTAAATGTTCTCTACTCCGATGAAACGAAAGTTGAGCTAAATTCAAAGGATAAGCGATCTAAAATCCGAAGAAGAAGCTTTGAAAGCTCTTTGAATTTAGCAGTAAGTACTGTCAAGCATCCGTTCAGTATAATGTTCTGGGGATGCTTTTCTTTTCATGGAACTGCTTTCTTAAAACCTATTGAAAAGACCCTCAGGAGCGAGTAGTACAAGAGAATTTTAAAGTCTTGTCTGCTCCCTTCTGCTGAAAGGGTGCAAATCGACCCCACAAGTTCATTTTTATGCAGGATAATGCTCCCTGTCACAAATCAAAATTGATGAAGGAATACTTTGATGAGAAGCAGGTGAGTGTTATGACATGGCCGCCCCAATCTCCTGACCTCAACCCCATAGAAAACTTATGGAGCATTATAAATACAGGCTCTCGAGAAAGCAGTTGAGCAACAAAGAGGATTTGATTGAGAATTTCATATCCGAATGGAATTCAATGCTTGGAGATGAGATTTGCCAGAACCTAATCAAGTCAATGCCAAAAAGGGCTGAAAAGGTTATTCAAAATAAAGGAAGACACATAGATTATAAAATATTTCGGAGTATATTACCTATTATAAATAAATTATACCTCTATTATTCTTTATTTAAAGGTGTTCGGTTATGTTTCTATTGATTACTAGTTGCAGGAAATAAGTGATTCACATTTTTTGCACAGAGTTTTTCCCTAAATCTCATTTATATCCAAAATTATAATTATCAATAGAATACCTTAGGGTGAGTAAACTTTTTTATGAGGTGGTCGGTAAGGGGTCTTTATATTAGTAAAATTAAAAATTAGTTTGATCCCCAAAAACAATAGGCGAAAAAATGTTTAAGTAAAAAAAATTCAGGCGAGTCACTTTTATCGAACAGCACTGTATATAGTGGTCAGTGCAGTGCGTGCTGATGCTAATACTAAAAGAGTGCTCCGTGTAAAATGACTGAGTTAAAATTTATATCAACAGATCGCGACAGTTATTAAGGGAGATGTGATTAAATATACTTTAATGTTTAAAAAAAGAATTATTCAGTATTCTTATTGTTTCGGTAATAAGCCTTATAACATAGCACAAATATATACACTTTTAACGCATTTATGGTTATTTTTTTAACTTTTATCAAAAGCGACATTCTTGTCCATATAGTTATGGATAATATTATATATTAATTACTTTTTTTTAATTAATAATTATTTATGCTCACTCGTTGACATTAATAGCTATCTGTTGAGGTGTTAACATTTTGGAATAATACAATAATAAAAATTTTAATTTCATCTCTCTGATATACGTCGCGATCTGTAAAAACAAAAGCAAGAATGTAAAAATAAAATAAGACATCTTCCCGGTCTTTTGAACAGGAGTAAAGTGTTATCCTTTCTTCCCTGTTTAGAATTGAGTTTCCGGTTCCTTCCAAAGTATATGTCAACTCTACCCGTCTAATGTCCCCGCTTGAAGTCCGAAAAGTTATTCATTAATAATTTTTTTGTCCTCGTCCAGTAGGAGTAGATAGGTTTCTTTATTTTCCAGTTCACACTCCTCCACGGTCTTTTGAACAGGAGTAGACATTTATCCCTTGTTCCCTGTTTAGGATTGGGTTTCCAGTTCCTTCTAAAGTTTACGTCATCTCTATGCTTCTAATACCTCCGCCTGAGATGTGAAATGTTATTCACTAATTATTTATTTATTTTATTTTTTATGTTTATTTATTTTTCTCCGCAACGGAAGTAGATACGTTCAAACTCCTCCCCTGTTTCTTGAACAGGAGTAGAGGTTTATCAATTGTTTCCTGTTTAGAATTGGGTTTCCGTTTCCTTCTAAAGTCATTATCTTTCACTCCCAGTAGACCCTTGTGACATTATCGCTTTGCTTGGAGTGAATTGATTAAAAAAAAAAGTTGGAAATAAAAATCAAGTCAGATTCAATAAGAATTTTCAGTGGGGGGTCGGATATATTTGCTTTTGTCGTTGTCACATTTTTCCAGAATCGCAAAGACGACACTTTCATGAATTTTATTTCGTAGAAGCCCTTTTGTTTTTTTTCAAGTCGAGTAGATTTATATTTTTAATGTCAGGGTGGTTTATTGGAATTTTTTTTTTCAGCTACTTTCAGCAGCAAAGCCTCTGATCAGGACATTGGAGGTTTTGGGAAGCCTGGAACTACCTCTTAATTGATGTTGTCCTCCCTGACCTGGGGTCGTAACATTTGTTAGGGTCCCAGCTATGGGTAAATAGTGACCCCCACCATCCAAACAAAAACACTATGAAATTATTAAAGTACCAGTAATTCAATTTTTATATAAAATGACCATTAATACATGGACCAGAAATAATTTTTCTCTGTAGTTGAAGGCACGCAGCTGCTTTTAAAATACATTTTGTTGAAGCCATAAAATTGTTCAAAATATTTAAATTTCGGTTTTAAATAACCCATAATTGTTGATATGCCGCTAAACAAAATCAACCAAATGACCAATATGAAAAAAAACCTTCATGACATTACTCTATATATCCTACAGTTTCCTAAATCAAACTTTATTCCAAAATATAACTGAAAAAAAAAAAAAATAAATAAAATCCACATATCACCACAAACATGCGCAAAAGCTGTGTATCATCTACCATGTATTCAACTGTGAAAGCAGAATAATATATCTCATATTACTTCAAAGTAATTCAATTTTCATGTCGACATTAAATGACCCATAAGGTGTTGATTTGCCGTTAAACAAATCAACCAACTTATTTTTTCTCAGTTTTAGCTTCGTCTATTTTTTTATTTTATTTTTTATTTTTTTTGGCTTTCTCTTCATTTGTTTTGACATCTGACTTTTGTCAATTTCGTTGAAGTTTTTCGATTTTCCTGATCGTTCCCACTTGGCTATGCGTGCAAGTCATTTGATTATCGAGTCAATACAAATTTTACTGTCGACCTTTTTTTGCCCCTTTTTCTTTCTTTCGTTCTTTGTTCTTTTCTTTCTTTCTTTCACTCTTCCACACTTTTTTATTTTCCTTTTTTTTCTTTCTTTCTTTTTCTTTCTTTCTTTTTCTTTCTTTCTTTTCTCATTTCTTTTCTTTCTACTTTATTCGTTCTTGAATTTCTGTTTCTTTCTTCCTTACATTTTTTTCTTTTTCTTTCATTTTTCTTTCTTTTTTCTTTCTTTCTTTTTCGGCGCATCTCTTTTTCTTTCTTACTTTCTTTCTTTCTTTTCTCATTTCTTTTCTTTCTTACTTTATTCGTTCTTGAATTTCTCTTTCTTTCTTCCTTACTTTTTTCTTTTTCTTTCATTTTTCTTTCTTTCCTTTTTCTTTTTTCTTTCGCCCTTTGATTGCTTCTTTCTTTCTTTCTTTCTTTCATACATTCGACATAATTATCCTGGATATGCTCGTAGAGTAGCGGCTGTCGGAGCGAAAATGGCATTTGTGGGCATACTTTCGCAGGTAGCCCCCGAAAGGCATGAATCCACCTCTCCTGACCAAATCTAGGATTAACTAGCAGGGCAGACTGAATACTCAAGTCTTGCTTGCCATCCAATTTAGAAGGACGAATCCTGAATTCAACACTGGTTGTGCATCTCTATAGCAATTCCATCGCGTAAAAACCTTCTTGTTACAGAAACTATAGCAGCAATGACTAGAGTAGTGAGGCTGTGGTCCTAGTTTCAAGATGCTGTGGCCCTACAGAAGCCTACAAAGCCTCGGGTGCTTACTCGGCTGGAGGGTGGGAACGGATGGGGTATATCTCAGTTTCAAGTGAATCTCTTCGATGTTCTTTTTTTAATTATTCCTGTCAGTAATTCGTTAAGGTCGTAGGGGCAGAACGTGTACTGTCGCCGCAGTAGCAGTGGTGGCAAGATAGACTAACGGAGCTCAAATCTCATAGACCGTTTGTCACCCAAGGCTACCGGACTCAGGATAGATAGATAGATAGATAGATAGATAGATAGATAGATAGATAGATAGATAGAAAGGAACAGATTAATATAGATAGACCGACAGACAGGCAGAAAGCCAGACAGAGAGGAATAGACAAGACTCTCCAGCAATTTGTATTTCAGGTAGAAGAGATGGATAGATAGATAGATAGGGACAGATTAGGATAGATAGATAGATAGATAGATGGATGGATAGATATGAACAGAATTAGATAGATAGATAGATAGATAGATAGATAGATAGATAGATAGATAGATAGATAGATAGATAGATAGATAATGAACTGGTGCAGCTAGATAGATAGATAGATAGATAGATAGATACATAATGAACTGGTGGAGATAGATAGATAGATAGATAGATAGATAGATAGATAGATAGATAGATAGATGGATGGATAGATATGAACAGAATTAGATAGATAGATAGATAGATAGATAGATAGATAATGAACTGGTGCAGCTAGATAGATAGATAGATAGATAGATAATGAACTGGTGCAGATAGATAGATAGATAGATAGATAGATAATGAACTGGTGCAGATAGATAGATAGATAGATAGATAGATAATGAACTGGTGCAGAAAGATAGATAGACAGATAGATAGATAGATAGGAACAGAAAAGAACAGATAGATAAGAACAGATTATGATAGATAAATAGATAGAGAGAGAGGGGGAGAGAGAGAGAGAGAGGGGGGGACAGAAAACTCTGTCGAGCTATTTGTATTTGAGGTATTTGATGGATTCATGACTTTCCAAAAGGTTATTAGTTCGTATGTGAACTCGATTGTAATTCGAACTCGGCTCTCCGATTCCTCAAATCTCGAGTCGCTTTCCACTACACCACCATTCAATGTTACATTTTATCCGTTCGTTTGTTTGTTTCTCGTAGTGATTACTAGCACATCTCTTGTCAGCACTCCCGGAAGCGGCTTGTGGTGCGCTGACTAACTTGACGAACTTCGTTTGATGAATTTCGTCGATTCTCTTCAGATCCGCATTCGAATCGCGCCACTTAACAAAGAAGCGAACGCTGCGACGGGCTTTCTCTCTCCTTATCTTCCATAAGCGGTTCAATATTCACCGCTTTCTGTAGCGACGTCAACATTTGATAAAAGGATTAGCGAATTCTTCGCTACCGTTTCCAGTAGCAATCCCCACCCACCAACTGATAAGTGGCGGAGAACAATTCAATATATACAGATTTAATTTTTCCTCTAGGTTAAATCAAATCCGTAATGGCAGACCTTGTTAGGCGTTTTAAAAGGTAGTGCCATTATCAGCGCCCATAAATTAATGCCTATAACATTTACTTTCTTTTTTGTTTCTTCATTTAACAGATACTAGCTTAAAAGCCGCCCAATTTGGCGGCATTTACGCTAGCTCCTGCAGAGGGCTCTTCATTAGGTCTCCATCCCAATAACTAGGGAGGTGTAGATGCGATAAGCAACAATAAACTCCGGTAGAACTCAAAACTGATCGCTGCATTTAAGTATTGCATTAATAAGCTTGCCTTTTAAAAGTACAACGATAATTCTTTTGCCGCCGCTTAGTTTAAAGACAATTTGATGTACGTAGGTCCTTACTTCACGTGCTTAGTTTAAAAACAATTTGATGTACGTAGGTCCTTACTTTCCGTGCTTAGTTTAAAGACAATTTGATGTACGTAGGTCCTTACTTTCTGTGCTTAGTTTAAAGACAATTTGATGTACGTAGGTCCTTACTTCCCGTGTTTAGTTTAAAGACAATTTGATGTGCGTAGGTCCTTACTTTCCGTGCAAACAATTATTTTTATATCATAGGTGGATTTCGCAATTAATTTCAGTTACTTCCAAATTTGTATCCAAGATATAAAAATTGTTATCGTACAAGAAAACTTTGTTGCAAAAAATCAAGGAAAAATATGTCCGAAAACAATCGCAGTAATGAAAACTTGGGAATCCAAAATATCAGGATAGCGGATTAGGATCCGGCCCGGGAGGTTTTTAATTTATTCATGGAGTCGGCCTGATCCCAAAATGGTATGCTATGATGGGCTACGGGCTCTACGAGTAAAGTTGAGGAAGTCTGACGCAATGACGCACTGATATTCGCATTTATTATTTCGATTATTTATTATATATTAAATGCTTATGGTAAATTTATTACACATTTATTACCGTATAAATTTGCGTATAATGTGACTTTTCAAGACCTAATTTTGAAGCTAATTTTAAGAGGGTCGCATCATACACGAGATATAAAGTTAGCGTATGTACTGCTGGCCGTGGCTACGCCGTTGACGAAACTATATATCCATTTACTGTCATCAGATTAGCTTCAAAATTAGGCCTTCAAAGGCTGCACGATACGTCAGTATATACGATAATTTATATATATATATAACTTTTATTATATATATATAATAGTTATTATATATATATATATATATATATATATATATATATATATATATATATATATATATATATATATATATATATATATATAATAGTTATTATACATATATATATATATATATATATATATATATATATATATATATATATGTATGTATGTATGTATGAAATGGACAAAGTCCGGCGATTATTTTAAGATATTTTTATGTTTATACATTCTTTTTTATAGATACAAATATTTAAGTAAGTGCCCTCTTTATAATTAACAGTATTAAACAACATTTACCGGCCTGAATTTCCGAGAAATTTTCATAGAAAATATTCATCCTCCGAATGAAAATTTCTCGGACATTCAAGCCGGTGAAATGACTTTATATATATATATATATATATATATATATATATATATATATATATACATTGATCTTAGAAAGCGGTGTATACAGATGATAGTTTAGATATTTCTGAATGAGTTTGGCGCATGCTTGATATCTGTATAAATGCCTCGATCTGACCAGGCTGTTTAAAAAAATAACCCCATTTAAAGAGAGATACTGTATGTACTCGAGTATTATGCGAATTTTTAAGACCTAATTTTGAAGCTAATTTTAAGAGGGCCGCATCATACACGAGATATAGAATTAGCGTATGTACTGCAGATCCTGGTAACAGTTTCTTTTATTGACCTTGGGGACGAAAGAAAGCAGTGATGGCGGGAAAGATGACATTGGTAAAGAAAATGGTTACAACACAAAATTACAGTCTAGCAATTCTGAAATTCTTCTAATTTAATTATATGAATATTTCGTTTATTAATTCATTTTTTCTTAATTATCCGGCGATGACAACCAATGAAATTATTTCGTTCGTATTTCCTTTGCGCAGTTCAAATGTGCATACAAGTACCGGAAGTAATGCAGAACATTTACATGAGAAGCCATGATGATAAGAATTATATCTGGTCAGCAATGGTTGGTTACTTTACGTATTTACTCTCTCGGTCAATCAATTCACGGATATCTTACACGGTTGAAGAATAAAAAAAACATACAGACCCTAATTTGGACTTCATCGAATACGTCACCTGATAGATAGATAGGAATAGACTCGGATAGATAGATAGATAGATAGATAGATAGATAGATAGATAGATAGATAGATAGATAGGGGCAGACGATGATAGATAGATAGATAGATAGATAGATAGATAGATAGATAGATAGGGGCAGACGATGATAGATAGATAGATAGATAGATAGATAGATAGATAGATAGATAAGGGCAGACGATGATAGATAGATAGATAGATAGATAGATAGATAGATAGATAGATAGGGGCAGACTATTATAGATAGATTTGATTGGAACACAGAAGTATAAAGAGATAGGAACAGTCTATGATAGATAGATACATAGGAACAGACTAGTATAGATAGATAGATAGATAAATAGATAGATAGATAGATAGATAGATAGATAGATAGATAGATAGATAGATAGATAGATAGATATGAATAGACTGAGATAGATAGGCAGATAGATACATGGATAGATATAAATAGACCGAGATAGAGACAGATACGAATAGGCTGTGATAGATAATGAACAGAATTAGATAGATAGATAGATAGATAGATAGATAGATAGGAACAGAGAAGTATAGAGAGATAGGAACAGTCTATGATAGATAGATACATAGGAACAGACTAGTATAGATAGATAGATAGATATGAATAGACTGATATAGATAGGCAGATAGATACATGGATAGATATAAATAGACCGAGATAGAGACAGATACGAATAGGCTGTGATAGATAATGAACAGAATTGGATAGATAGATAGATAGATAGATAGATAGATAGATAGATAGATAGATAGATAGGAACAGAGAAGTATAGAGAGATAGGAACAGTCTATGATAGATAGATACATAGGAACAGACTAGTATAGATAGATAGATAGATATGAATAGACTGATATAGATAGGCAGATAGATACATGGATAGATATAAATAGACCGAGATAGAGACAGATACGAATAGGCTGTGATAGATAATGAACAGAATTGGATAGATAGATAGATAGATAGATAGATAGATAGATAGATAGATAGATAGATAGATAGATAGATATGAATAGACTGAGATAGATAGGCAGATAGATACATGGATAGATATAAATAGACCGAGATAGAGACAGATACGAATAGGCTGTGATAGATAATGAACAGAATTAGATAGATAGATAGATAGATAGATAGATAGATAGATAGATAGATAGATAGGAACAGAGAAGTATAGAGAGATAGGAACAGTCTATGATAGATAGATACATAGGAACAGACTAGTATAGATAGATAGATAGATATGAATAGACTGATATAGATAGGCAGATAGATACATGGATAGATATAAATAGACCGAGATAGAGACAGATACGAATAGGCTGTGATAGATAATGAACAGAATTAGATAGATAGATAGATAGATAGATAGATAGGAACAGAGAAGTATAGAGAGATAGGAACAGTCTATGATAGATAGATACATAGGAACAGACTAGTATAGATAGATAGATTGATATGAATAGACTGATATAGATAGGCAGATAGATACATGGATAGATATAAATAGACCGAGATAGAGACAGATACGAATAGGCTGTGATAGATAATGAACAGAATTGGATAGATAGATAGATAGATAGATAGATAGATAGATAGATAGATAGATAGATAGATAGATAGATAGATGTGTCAATGAGTGAATTTAGTGAAACTGATATGTCCAATGGGCCAGCGGTTATGTTTGCTGTTTCCTTTCTCTGGTTACTTAATAATTGTATTTTTTCCCTCTTCTGCCGAAAATAGTTGAAATTTGAAATTTTCCACACATTCCATTCCGCTTTTACTTGATTGATTGTCTTCGAGATTTGAAGCGACGAGAATCCTGGAGAGAGAAATGAGAACATGATGCAATGAGCCCAGGTTATATGAAACACTTGGAGTTGGTGAGTGTGCGGGGATGGCAAACATTGCTGATGTCATCGATCGCTTCGTGTTTCATTCGGACGTAGGCAGAAGCGAAGATCGTACTGGATAAACAAAAACAAAACAAAATCAAATAAAAGACAATCACTAATCATTGGGGATCTTAACTTTCTGATAAAGCAATGCCCCTGTTGCGTCTCCCCTTGAGCAACACACCGTTGCTATGATAAGTCACCATTCAAATACGACGTGCCGAGTTTAATTTCGGAACAGAGGTGCGTACGATATTTTCTTTGACTGGAAAAAAAGAATACTTTCCTCGGTCTGTCCCGACGCCAGTCGTCTGAACAATAAACAAGTATGATTGGATGTGCTAAATGCTATTGCAAGAAATCCGCTAGTCTGTCTTATATTCCGAGGCAGTTTCGTATTTTTTGGCGTTTTTTTTTTTTGTTGTTCTTTTTTTTGTTCGGAAGGATCATATTTCAAGGCCAACGTCCGTCCGTACTGCCTGGGTAAGACGATAAACTACACCCGACAACAAGGCCTCTGATCAGGAGGTTTTGAGGAACGTGAAACCACCTCTTAAATGCTGGTGTTCCCAGGTCCACCCTGACCCGGGGTGGTAGCAACTGTTAGGATCCCAGCTATGGGCAAATAGTTAACCGCGAAACTAGGATCAAAACACTATGAAAGTGTAAAAATAGGTTTTAATACCAGCAATAAACTTTTGAAGAAAAAATTATTACCAGCAATACATTTTTTTTTTAAATATTACCGCCAATACATATTTGAAAAAGAATATAATACCAGCAATATATTTTTGGAAAAATATATTACCGCCAATACATTTTTGGAAAAAATATTACCAGCAATATATTTTTGGAAAAATATATTACCGCCAATACATTTTTGGAAAAAATATTACCAGCAATATATTTTTGGAAAAATATATTACCGCCAATACATTTTTGAAAAAAATATTACCAGCAATATATTTTTGGAAAAATATATTACCGCCAATACATTTTTGGAAAAAATATTACCAGCAATATATTTTTGGAAAAATATATTACCGCCAATACATTTTTGGAAAAAATATTACCAGCAATATATTTTTGGAAAAATATATTACCGCCAATACATTTTTGAAAAAAATATTACCAGCAATATATTTTTGGAAAAATATATTACCGCCAATACATTTTTGGAAAAAAAATATTACAAGCAATAAAATTTTTGATGGCATTAAATAACCCACTGGAGTTGATATGCCGTAAAACAAACCAAACAAAAGCCCACGTCCGTAATAGTTTAGAAACCTTCCCTTCTCGTTATTGCACAAAGGAGTGGCTGACTGTCTTTCAGCACATCTACACATTGCCGAAGACTACACATAGGCCAAACATACCTGACCCATTCTTACTTGCTAAAAGATGAAAATCACCCAACATGTACGACGTGTCAAGCGGCGCTCACGGGGAAACACGTTTTAACCGAATGTCCTCACTTAGTCCCCGTAAGACATGAATACTACAAGAAAAACAACATGAGAAAACTATTTGAAAATACTGAAAATCTCAACATAATGTAACATATAACACCTACAATAGACCATCTACAAATTATATATCTATAATATTATATATAATATTATATTAATATGATATTATTTATTTATATGTATAGCTGACCACTCTTATTTGAGGATACCCGTCTACTACGGTGACTAACCAATCCCTATTGCAGATGCTTGCTCAGGCGCATTTGTGTGGATCGACATTGCTTAAATTCTGTGATCATACTGGAACCAGTGTTTCAATGTAATGTGGCTGTAAGCCTTTATGTCTCAGGGAACCCCCTGCATAAAAAATGTTGGAGTTTTGGGGTACTCTGGTATACTAGTGAGCCAGCCAAAATGAGCTGACTCATTTTATAGTTCGCCAATAGAAGATTTAACCAATCAGAAGGCTCAAAATATTCAGTTCGACGTGTATAAAGGCGGCCATATTTTTCCCGAATATGTGCTGCCAGCCTTTGATATCGAAGACTGAAGAATTACGGAAGAGCTGCTACTGCTATTGGCGATATAGTCAGATTCAGTAGAGTGTCTGACTCGTGAGTGTTAATCTTTAACGTTGTTTCATTGAACAGATTACGTACTGCGCTGGATTCTATATTCATAGACTATGGTGGACATGGTCAACAAAAATTATTATATACCATTATCACTATCTATCTCTTTTATATTTTTATTGTAGTTCAAATGGTAAACATAATATATAGGCAGCGTGTATGCGTCCTGTACTTGAGTGAGTCAGTCAATGATATATGAATCTGCCATGTGCAGGTCCTGTCCACTAACTAGAGAAAGTTGGTTTCACACTGACACCATAAAGGCATCACTAAATACGTTCCCTATGATTATTATAATTTTAAATAATATAAGAAGTTGAAGCCTTTATTATAATAACCAATTCAACAATATGTCATCTGTGTATAGTAAAATTACCGTTATGGGACCTTACCTATAACTACAGAATGAACTCTTCCTAACACTATGTATACTACGCCTCTCAAGAGAGAGAGATACGAATCGAGTCGAGCCGATAGTAGTTCACTCCAAACCAGACTGACAGTCATACTAACACCTTCCACATCTTGTATTATTATTTCGTGTAATATATCTTCGTTATTTCTACTCTCGTGTTCGTGTTGTTCTTCCTTGGTCCTAACCTTAGGCCATAACAAAGACAAATATAAAATTAAACAAAAATTACTAAAATATGCACATTTCACATGGAACCCTTGTGAAAACCTTAGAGTTGAAATTTGGGTGGGGGGGATCACATGGTTATATTAATTGTTTTCAGTAAACAATTATACTGGGTTGGTTTATTTTGTATATATTTAGTAAAGATGGGAACATCAGTATTGATCTTAAAAAGTAGAAAGATCTATGTTAATAAACTCCTCACAATCAAAAGCCAATCCTAGGTGAATGGAAACAAACGTCTAGAAAAGAAGCTAAGCTAGCTCACCTGTACATAGGCCACAAGCTAGCTCACCTGTACATAGGCCACAAGCTAGCTCACCTGTCCATAGGCCACAAGCTAGCTCACCTGTACATAGGCCACAAGCTGACTCACCTGTCCATAGGCCACACGTACCCGACTCATTCAAGCTTGCTGAAGAACAAAAGATCACCCAATCATGCACTCATGGTAAAACACACTTCATCTGAATGTACTCAGTCCACGAAATACATAAAATACTACAAGGGAAATAGCATAAGAAAACTATTTGAAAATACTGAAACTCTCAACATAATGTAACATATAACACCTACAATAGACCATCTACAAATTATATATCTATAATATTATATATAATATTATATTAATATGATATTATTTATTTATATGTATAGCTGACCACTCGTATTTGAGGATACCCGTCTCTTACGGCGGCTAGCCAATCCCTGTGGCAGACGCTTGCTCAGGCGCATTTGAGCTTATTCAACACCAACCTGTGGTTTATACTGCAACTATGCTGAGCAGATCTCAGTTACAGTTTCTGGGAAAGAGCGTGTTATCTAGCGTGATCAACAATTTGAACAAGGCCAGCACACTCAAGCTCTCAGCCACGATGACTTGTGACTTTGTGCTAGCACAGCTATCGATGGCACCCAAGGGTTCTATCTATCCAATTTCACTCACAAGGATTGGGTAAACCCGTGGCATGGTTTTCAGGCACTTTCCAAAGGTGCCTCACGCTGGGATCAACCCATCCAGTTCGATAACATCAGGAAGAGTCTCCTTCCTGACAAATCAACTACGGACTTCATTGTTAGGATGCAAATGCTCTCACCACTCAGCCACATGCCCATATATTTATTATTTATTTATATATATTATATATGTATAAAACATACGTTTACCTTGAAAGTATAAGATTATGTACAAAACATCTGTAATTGAAGGCGTAAGATTGCATCGAAAATGTTTAGATTTCGCCATTAAATAAACCAAAGGGGTTGATATACCACTAAGCGAATAACAACCAATCAAATATATAAGTTTTTTTTTTGTTTTGTTTTTTTAAGCTTATCACCCCAAGCAGGGCTGGAGGCCACTAGCACGCAAGGGGTTACAGAAGGTTTGGAGGAAGAGCAGATAGGAGTGGTAAAGGAGAGGATGTGGAGAAAGACAGTGGATCGATCAAGGCAAGGGGGTTACAGAAGATTTGGAGCGAGAGCAGATAGGAATGAAAGATGAAAGGATGTGGAGAAGGGAAGTGGATACGTCAAGGCGACTGGAGATGTCGATTGACGTTACACTTAAATAGTTGGAGATTGTATTTGTCAGGGAAACAGGAATAAAGGAAGGGAGTTCCACAGGCGAGATGTGCGAGACATGAAGCTATTGGAGTAGAAGAGACGTCTACATCTAACAGTTTCAACGGTGAAGGGGTGGGAACGTGATGCCAGCCTCGTAGGACGTTTAAATTCATGAGGCCTAGGAACCAGCGAAAGCAGCTCATCGGAGCAATTACCGTGAAAGTATTTGTAGAAAAGACAGAGCGAGGCAACGTCGCGTAAAATTATTTTAATAGGTTTTTGTAAGATTTATGTCACAAGAAGTCAAAATATCTTAACATGTAGACCCTTCTCATTCCATTCCGTGGTATGGTTTTCAGGCACTCTCCAAAGGTGACGCACGTGGGGACCGAACCCTCCAGTCTGATAACACCAATTGATGGTAGATTATTCAAGTTTCTTTTATTTTTTTTATTTGTGTATGTTTGACTGTCTTGAGCAAAATGTTGTTCGTGTCATAAAGCTGTAAGCTTGGATGTGTGGGTGGTGCAATGGATGATGGCTTGGAATTGTCAATTGGAGAGCTCAGTTCCAATTCCAGTTCGGTTCATTATATTCACTGATGTGCAAATTCCTTTTATAAAGGTATGAATCCACCTTTTCTCCTTCTATCACTAAATCATTATTATTTAAAAAAAAAAAAAAGAAAAAACAAGTAATTCTTACAATCTAAAAATATTTTTTGGTTTTAAATAAGCTGCAAAGGGTTGATAAGTTGTAAAAAATGAATTAATCAATATCATTTAATATTAATAAATATTAGAATTTATTATTAAATTATTAAATTCAACCGACAAGCTCCGTCTTAAAATTTTCACTACATTTTTCCAGTTTTTGAAAAATCCCATCAATCAAAACTGATGATAGATTGGGCAAGCTTTTTTTTATTTTTTTTATTTGTGTACTTTTGACTGTTTTGGTCGTCACCAGGAGCAAAATGTTGTTCGTGTCATAAACAAGTATTTGTTACCTACATCCTGTAATTTGTTACGGTTGCATTTCAATTTCAAATATATACATATCAAGTCATATGTAAGGCGATTTCACAGAGCTTGCCTTGGGTAACGTTGGCTCAGTTGCACATAGGCCACACCCATACCTCACCCATTCATACTTGCTGAAGAAGGAAGATCAACCAACATGTACAACATGCCAAGTCGGACTCACGGTGAAACACATTTCATCCGAATTAACTCACTTAGCCTTTCTAAGACTTAAATACTACAAGGAAAACAAAATGAAAAAAATTATCTGAAAATATTGAAACTCTCAACAAAATAATGTAATAATAATGTAACATATAACACCTACAATAGACCATCTATAAACGATATATCTATACTTTCACCCTGAATGTATCAAATTATGTACAATATAACTGTAGTTGAAGGCACAAAATATTTAGATTTCGATATTAAATACCTCTGGAACTATCACCGAATTGAAGCAACGTCGAGTCTGGTCAGTGCTTAAATGGGCGACCGCTTCGGGATAAAAGTTGCTGTAAGTTTGGGGGTGCGGATGGTATAATGGATAATGGCTTTTGGATAGTTTATATTTACTTACGAGCAAATACCCTTCGGAAAGATATGAATCCACCTCTTCTTCCCTCAGCTATGGGTTCATTAGTAAGATTTGTATCACTGAACCTTTATTGTCTCCAAAGAATTTTTACAGTCTAAAAATCATTTCTGGCTTTGAATAATCTGCAATGGGTCGATAAGCCGTAAAAAAACAAATCAAGAAATATATAAATAAATTCTTAATAAATGATCTGCTTTTAATTGTGCGTTATTTACAGGCTGTTGTGGGGTTTTAAAATTTTAGGGAAAAATATCCGCTAACCTACAAAATTGGCCATGTATAAAATGAACAAAAATTTATTAGAAAAATGTATGGCAATTTTGGACCTTCTTGCCTGCCAAAAAACGGAAGGTCAAAAGGTCGGCCTTTTCCATTGACACCGATTTTATTTTAACTACCTTCACCACTCGGCAATGTTAATATTTAAGAGCCCCTCTCCCACGAGGTATGTATGTGGCACAAGGCCGAGTTTACCGTGGGTTCTCCGAGCCCGTAGGCTCGGCCAAAAATATTCCCTTAGAACCCGCATAAACGGGTTTAGGGTCTGTCTACCTCCCCGGACGAAACTTTGCCCTTCGGCAAAGCCTCGTCCAGGGTCCTCTCTGCTCAAGGCAGAGAGTTTAACAGTTGAACAGGCTATGGCACTATCCCCTCGGCAATGTTTATTGTTTTAAAGAGCGATGATTTGACTTATAATAAAACCTAAAGTGAATTTATACATTTTCTTTGTTCTTGAGAATTGACAACAAAAATAATAAGCTGTATTTATTTACTAGATTGTTTATTTTCAAGAATAATTTTATATTGACAACATTCTAAAAACTAATACAATTAAAACTAATGCAACGCAATATTTATCATTTACCAATTTGTAAAGAAATAAATATGAAAACGCTCTTTATTCATAAACATTATTTATAAACACTTGCTAAATTATTAAAACATGTGAAACAACAATAAGGAAATCTTTATTATTTACGATTTTATAAAGTTCAAATTAACCCCACCGTGCCTCAGGGATAGCGGCTCGGATTGAGGAATCGGAGAGCCGAGTTCGAATTCTAGTCGGATTCATTACATTCACTTACGTGCTAATATCCTTGGGAAAGGTATGAATCCTTTACTTCTTCCCCCCAGCTATGGGTAAATAGCAGGACGGACCGGGTTCTTGGATGGCAACTGGTTTACCGCAGAACGAAATGTTTTAAAATTCTTTCATGCAGAGTGTGGTGTCGGTTATTAAGTTTTTAAGTGAAGACTATATTTACTAAGCGAAAATACAAATAATGCTGCCAAAACGTTTCACCATAATTAAAAAGTTTTTTTCTTGTGCGTCAAAATGTTATATTTTTTTAGTATGGTATCTCATAAGTGATATTAGGTTAAAAGGTCACGAGTTTCAAAGCTTTTCTCCTCCTTGGGCAAAGCGCCTTGACATGTAAAGGTCTTATTTCTCACTCTCAGTTATTAAATTAAAAATTAAATTGGGATAATAAAATTATCTCATATATCAATTTAAACAATTAATAACTCAGTGAGATATTTTAATTATTAATATAATAATAATTTTATTAGATATTATCGCAGTTATTAAATTAAAAATTTAATAACTTAATGTAATGTTGATAATTAATAAAATTAGTTATCATTATCTTAGCTATTAAATAATGAAATCGATAGAGGTAACTCAATAATGTAAGAAATATTTATAGTATTTTAAATTATTATGAGAAACAAAAAAAATCCGTTATATCATTTTTGATGCACCGTACTAAACCTGTCAACACATTCAGCCATCAAATTATCGATGGAGACGTGAAAATAACAAGACCCCGAGGTCAAGAAATGTTTGTCTAGAAAATTTTATGCTATCAGTAAGTGATTTTTGTTTCAGAACAGATTAATTCAACTTTAAATTTGCTAATTTTACGAAAATAATGTTTCAGAACTGTATATCTTATTTTAGCGGGAATTTAAAAACTGAAAAATAAGTTTGTTTACATTTCACTAAAATAAATTTAAAATGGCCGTTTCGATTATTTTTTCGGAAGCATCGACTAAAAATCATTCAAATTTCTTTTTTTTTTCTGGAATTAGAACATTTAATCCATTAGCTTTCAATTGAAAGGGTTGGAAATCTTCGAAAAGGATTTTACTTTTATGAAAAATACATTTAAACCTTAGGTATACCGAATTTTTGGAGGTACCTATTGTTATTGTATCGAATCCCGACACTCCGAATTTTGACATTCCAAGTTCTTATTGTGCAACTTTCGTCAAACAGACAGTTTTTTTAATGTTGAAAGCAACTTCAATAACTGCAAATGAATGTATTTTTAAAATATCTCTACCTTCACAAACTATATATATAGAGATAGATAGATAGATGCATCTTTGTTTGTGTGTGTGTGTGTGTGTGTGTGTGTGCGTGCGTGCGTGTGTGTGTGTGTATACACAAATCTGCTACCACAGAAGATATACATAGATTTTAAAACACAGGTAACCATTCTTCTTTCATAAAGGATTCCTTTCAACCAACACATCGTCAGAAGAATACGTTTGTAAACATTAACTGACCAAGAAAAGTCAACAATTCGCACAGCAAGAAAATATAAGGAAGAGAAAAAGAAACCACGACTAAAATACCAATTTATTCATAAAACTTATTCATAAAACTTATTCATAAACATTATTCATAAAACTTATTCATAAAACTTATTCATAAAACTTATTCTTAAAACGTATTCATAAATCTTATTAATAAAACTTATTCATAAACCTTATTAATAAACCTTATTCATAAAACTTATTCATAAAACTTATTCTTAAAACTTATTCATAAAACTTATGAGATAAACATTATTCATAAATCTCATTAATAAAACTTATTCATAAAACTTATTTATAAATCTTATTCATAAATCTTATTCTTAAAACTTATTCATAAATCTTATTAATAAAACTTATTCATAAATCTTATTGATAAACATTATTAATAAATCTTATTAATAAATCTAATTAATAAAACTTATTCATAAAACTTATTCATAAAACTTATTCAAAAAAGTGCCGGAAAAAAAGTGAAGAATATACGAGTTAAAAGGCCAATGTGAATGGTTCCAAGTAAGCATAAAATGGATAAAACTTTCTCACATACCTTCTAAATGACAGAAAGAGCGAACAAAATGGTCTTTCTTTCTGCAGAAAGGCGGTTGATGTATCTTAATGTACACCGCTTCTAATAGACACAACTGTTGAGCGGCCAGACATCTACACAAAACAGTGAATGAATCGTTCTTATATCCTAACGTACTCTCTGTATTATTCAATAAACCGTGCTTCCCTTTTTTCTCCTTCTTATATTTTCTTGCAGTCCGAATTGTTGATTTTCCTGGTCATTTAATAGTTACCAACTTATTCTTCAGACGATCGAAAGGGATCTCTTACTAAAGAAGAATTCTTCCCTGTATTTTAAATATATATATATATATATATATATATATATATATATATATATATATATATATATATATATATATATATATATATATCAAGTAATGCTAAGGAGACAGCTTTACCCTGAATATCCCTTTAGGTGAAAGCTAGGTAGGTTTGCCTGGCTCCTTAGGATTACTTAAGGTTATCGCTTTACTTCGTGTATTGAGCACTTTACGTAGTTGTCTTTTTACTCGGTTTGTTTTTTTCTTCTTTGGACTTGGAGCTTAAACACTTGACGATTGTTTTCGCCTTGTCTTAAGGTTCTTGGGTTCTTTCTTTTTTATTCCCCATTTTTCCTCGGGTACCGATTTCTTCTACTGCAAGTTGAGCTATCCGAGGTTTTTTCAAACGAGTACCACCATATATATATATATATATATATTTATATATATATATATATGTATATATATATATATACATATATATGTATATGTATGAAGAAACACAGTGAGGTGTGCTATATTTATGGGATAAAGTGCTCGATATCAGAGATGGAGCGTATGTAAATATAAAAGTGAACATTGAAGTCAACATTCAGAGGCGGCAGGCTGTTTCATGCTAGGCGCAATCGTCTAGCATGAAACAGCCTGTCGCCTCCGAGTATTGACTTCAATGTTCATTTTATATATATATATATATATATATATATATATATATATATATATATATATATATATATATATGTGTGTGTGTGGGGGGGGGGTTAATACAAATATAAAATGTTGTCACTTAGCTGATTGATGTTACATTCAGCATCCCGACTCTAGAATTTCGTAGACGGACCCTCAAGCATTCGGTCCATCCACATAGAATTAATACGAATATAAAGTTTGTCCCTTAGCATATAGATGTTACATTCAGCACATTGACTGGAAAGAGTGATAACATTTACTGGACTTATCGGTTAAGGCACGTCAGGCTATATGACGGTTCCGTATAGGATACAGGTTCGATTCCTGTTGGAGGACGAATATTTTCTATGAAAATTTCTCGGACATTCCGGCCGGTAAATGTTGTTTAATACTGTTTATTATAAACAGAGCACTTACTTAAATATTTGTATCCATAAAAATAATGTGTAAGCATAAAAATGTCTTAAAATATATACATATATATATATATATATATATATATATATATATATATATATATATATATATATATATATATATATATATATATATACCGGGTGTAACAGCAAAATTGTCCAAATCGTGTCACAGCAAAATTGTACAATTGTTAGATTAAGCTCTGTATCTTAGAAATGATTAAAGATATCTTACTGGAATTCTCCCTGGTTTTTATAACACTATTGAACTTTACTTTGAGCAATAAGAATGTATAATTACTCTTCAAGCTTAACAGAAGAATCGTGAGAAAAGAAATGATATGTTCATAATTAATTAATCATAGCTAAGGATCGTAAGCTCCAGAAAGATTGAAATAAAATTCAAATATATATATTATTCCATGATAATTTTCCAACTTATTCAAGATGATCTTCGCCCTCTCTAACCTTCTAACTTTCTGTCCTGGAGTAACAACGTCCCTCACATGTTTTACGTACGATCTAATTACCAAGACTTTTGTCACTGCTCTTTGGATTGTCATAGCTGAAACTCCTCTCTCAAGTGCCAAGCGTCTTATGGAGGGAGTTGGATCTTTTCTAATTGACCTTTTCCGCTCTAAGTTAAAATGATGACACCTCTTCCAGTTGTGACCACCTGATCCAGTTTTCCTCTCCACTGTTTTTCTCTTTTTAAACATATTCACCGTTCTCTGGATGGATCGTGAATGGACTTTGAAGACGGAATCCAGAATATGACTGTCGGTGCCATTACTGAAGGCCTGAATGATCGTTTTTCCTCTGACCCTTGTGCAGTTGGGAAGCCAGTGGGTCTGACACAAAACAATTTATTTAACCTGTCATCTTTCTAGCAGAATATTTTTCAGTGATTCTTACAAAAAATGATATCAAGATGACTAATCGTCTCTTATCTGAAAACCTGGAAAAGAAATTCACTTAGTTTAGTGGCTTTTTATATATTAAACATTTTGTGGGATGGATAAATATACTGATACCCGAGATATATATATATATATATATATATATATATATATATATATATATATATATATATATATATAATTATATATATATATATATATATATATATATATATATATATATATATATATATATATATATAACATTATTTATAAACACTTGCTAAATTATTAAAACATGTGAAACAACAATAAGGAAATCTTTATTATTTACGATTTTATAAAGTTCAAATAAACTTCACCGTTCCTCAGGGATAGCGGCTCGGATTTTATATATATATATATATATATATATATATATATATATATATATATATATATATATATATATATATATATGGATAGAGTCGAGTGAGCTAGCACGCAAACAAACAAACACACACACACACATAAAACACACACACATAAAACACACACACGCATGCGCATGGACGCGCGGGCGCACACACACACACGTGCGTGCGCATGGACACACACACATACACACATGCGTGCGCATGTACACACACACACATACACACACAAAGACACAGAACATTGTTTGTGTGTGTATGTGTGTGTGTCCATGCGCACGCATGTGCGTGTGTGTGCGCCCGCGCGTCCATGCGCATGCGTGTGTGTGTTTTATGTGTGTGTTTGTTTGTTTGCGTGCTAGCTCACTCGACTCTATCCATATATTAAAACTTAAAACGAAACCGATTGATTTATTTGAGCGAATTTTTTCCACGTCCTTATACTGGGGGGCAAACTTATAATGAACTTGAACCGGACTCCTGTGCAATCACACGCAAGACAAAATCGATTTCCTGTCCAAAAAAAAAAAAAAATTGTATTTATTTGTTTTTATGTGTATTTGCTTAATTTCGACTCTCAGGCGACGGAGCTGCGGCTATAAAATAACTGACTTCTGGTCTAATAGATTTTTTTTCCGGACTGAATGACCTTAATATTGAAGTGTTCAGAGAGGAAAGGGGAGATAACCGCGAATCTTGCAGTAAACATCATGTCGGACATCCCCCCCATCCCCAATGAGGAATATTTCCTTTAATTTTATGTGTAGTTATAAAATGCACCAGCGAGCTGAGATAATCATTTTTTATATATCTTTAGATTATGCCATGTGCTCGATTTTTTTTATTTTTTATACTATTGATCACCGAATACAAGGCCCAAGAGCCACTCACGCTAGAAGCTAAAGCGTGATATTGTATGAGCGTAAGAGAAGGATAGAAGTGAATTTCATGGTGTTACGAGGTCTGTCAAAAAGTATCGGGACTAGTGCTATAAAAAACACTATGACATTTACCAATTCGACATTTAATCTCTGAATCCACAGACTTTTTCCAGAGTCGTTTCCATTTTTTGGAAGCATTCCTGAAAGTCATTTTTGGGAGACAGAAAGCAGCTCCCTTGTCGCATGCTCTTGGATTTCCTCGGCGTCTTGAAATCTTGTTCCTTTCAGGTGGAATTTGATTTTTGGATATATGGGGGTTATCGAACCTGGGGAATGTTGTCTGGCCAAAAACTGCTGCACAAGCTAAGCTGAATGGGAAAAAGCATTGTCATGGTGGACGCGTGCAAATTTGGCCTTTTTCGAAGAACAACACCCGCCATACTTCGAACCACATAACGAATCCAAAATCTGTAAATTCTGCCCGGAGGAGAAAATAGCTATAATTATCTTCCCAGACCAAAACAAACTACCAAATAAACGATCAGATCATATCACATCTCAAAATGCAGATACGAAAGCTAATTTTTACTATGTTACATAAAAATCGGAAACTGAAAACGAACAGGAATAAACAAAAGTAAATAAATAAAATTAAATAAATAAGCAAAAATAGGTAAAATAAATTCATCCAAACTAATTAACAAGTAAATAAACTAAGTAAATAATTAATAAATAAGCACACATAAACAAAAATTAAACGTAATAATAGCAATAAAATAATTCGACTTATTCATGCTTTCTTCAGTCTCGGAGTGGTTGGGGTTTTCCCCTGTGAAGACTTGAGCCTTAGTTTCGGAGTCGTAGCCATAAACCCGCTATTCGTCATCTGTTATGACTGTTTTCAAAATGTTTTCCGTAGTTTAGTGAAACGACCACACTCTACACACTTTCCTTCCAAGCGCTGCTATAAACAACGGAAATGAGCGAGAACGTTATAACTTAGTGGGCATGCAAGACAGAGTTAAAGGTCATTTTGAGCCAAGCAGCTTCACTCTTAAGCTCCTTGACCATAGCAACAGTCTCGAGACTTTTTGAATTGATCTCGTATGCAGGAAAGATAATGGCTGATCCGACACTTGAAGAGATTGCATTGAGTGGGAGAAAAAGTGAATGAAGCTGATTCCCGTTTATGTAGGTGGTATGGCGGGTCCCAATTGCAATGATAAGGGACCAATGAATATATTTTGTCAGAACCTTTGCCGTGGAAATTGCGATAGAGTAGCAAGAGGCTCGCGACGTCTTGTCTATGGGAAGTGGGTTGCAGGGTGGAAAGTGTAGTTCATGGTGTTATGTAGGTAATATAACGGTTAACCATACACTTGAAGAGGTTAAGGTAGTAGTGATCGTGAAAGCACCCTCTCGGAAGTCTATTCTTGGAACGTCTTTCTTCCCACTGTAGCTTGTCAGAACACTTGCCGTTTTCCACTGCGAAGACTGAGTCTTAGTTTCGAGGTTATAGCGATAAACCCGCGATTCATCATCTGTTATGACTGTTTTTAAAAGGTTTTCTGTAGTTTAGTGAAACGACCACACTCTACACACTTTCCTTCCAAGCGCTGCTATAAACAACGGAAAGGAGAGAGAACGTTATTAGTGAGCATGCAAGACAGAGTTCAAGGTCAATTTAAGCCAAACGGCTTCACTCTTTAGTTACTTGACACTAGAAAGAGTCCCGAGAATTTTTTATCAGACCTTGTATGCAAGAAAGATAATGGTTGGCAAAAAATTGAATGAAGATGATTCACGTTTATGTAGGTGGTATGACAGGTTCCAATTGCAATGATCAGGGACTAATGAATGTAGCTCGTCAGAGCACTTGCCGTAGAAAATGCAAGAAGCCTGCGACGTCTCGTCTATGTGAAGTGCCTTATAGCGTGGAAACAAATACATCACCATTGAACATAAGAGAAGTCAAAAAGTACAGCTAGTGATGTTATGTAGGAAATAAAACGGTTAGCCATAGACCTGAAGAGGTCAAAGTAGTAATGATCAGGAAAGCACCCTCTCGGGAGTCTGTACCGCAAAGCAGTAGTTCTTGGAACGTCCTTCCCCCTAATGTAGCTTGTCAAAAGACTTGTCGTGAAGATAGCGATATAGCAGCGAGAGGCTCGCGAAGTTCCGTTTATCAGAAAGGGGTTGTAGTGTGGAGAACATTTCATCACCCACAAGGCCGAGTAGTCGATTTTCAGCTCTATCAACACAGGCTAGCAGGCCCAACTAAAATGTGTCAGCAATACTCCATTTTTGATAGGCATAAAAGAGCTACACCCTTGTGCAAATTAATTCAAACAACCGCTTTAGTTTTCTTTCTTTCACCCCTACGGTCAGTTTTAGACCCACTGAAGTGACAGGGTATAATCGATTCCTATTTTCCTCAGATTACGTTATTTGCAGTGCTGTGCAGGTAATATGAATCTATTTTCGGGTTGTATGATGAAATTTGTTTGACCTAGAAAAATATTGCGTCATCCGTGATTGCATCAGATGTTTATCACGCCCAGACACTATTGTCTCGACTGTCGATTATTTGTCCTACATCCATTGTCTGCAATGGACGTTACTCCAAGGAAGCATACAAAAATTGCAACGAGGCACGAACACACTGGTAAGTCTTACTAGTGAGCAAATCAAAGTGCTATAGACTGGCCCGGAAACTCTCCTGATTTAAATCCAATCGAGAATCTGTGGTGAATCTACAAGGAACAACTTCGTGGAATGGACATACGAAGTACTAACATGTGTTCTGGATCATGTTTCATTGGAAAAAAAGGAAAAAATAAGTAAATAATAGCGGAATTATTCATTTTGTTTCAATTGATTTGCACAAGGGTGTAGGTGATCATGGCCCTCCACATCTTTCTGCATAATTAATTTGCACAATCTTAATTTGCTCGATCTAAATGTAATGCTACATATTTTCTTTTTAATTACAACAGATTTTGCACGATTCCAAAAGTATGAGGGTCCTAGCTCTGAGGCTTTGCATTATCATTTTTTAATATTAATGTTCCTCCAATAAAAGACTCAAGAACCAGTCAAGGTAGAGTTACTTTAAGGTGCTGTATGAGCATAAGAGAAGGCAAGAAGGACAGTTTCTGAGGTTATCAAGGAAAAATAGCGGTTAACTTTAGTTTCGATACGTTAAAGATTGTAGTGATCGGGAAAGCATCCACTCGGGAGTCTGTTCCACACAGCAGCAGTTCTTGGAAAGTAGATGTCCCAATGAAACTTCACTTCGTCCTAATGGAATATAAAGGAAATAAGGATGATTTACGTTTGTGTAGGTACCACGGTGGGTCCCAGTTGCGTAGGTCACGGGGACGAAGGACCATTGGTCGTCAAAACACTTGCCATGGAAATAGCGATTGAATAGCGAGAGACTCGCGACGTTTCGTCTGTAGGAAAGGGGTTGTAGAAGGAAAATAATTCATCTCCCACAAGGCCGTGTAGACACGTTTGAGCTCTATCAAGACAGGCAAGTGAGGACTAAACATCATTAGCCTATATATGGTCGTATTACTCCATTTTTTTGTTATAATCTGGCCTTTTTAAAGAGAGAGTATAGTCGCGTGGAGTCAGATACTCACAGGAGCGACTATTTTTTCCGACATCTTTAGCAGTAGATCGTATATATGAGTTCCTCTTGCGGTATGATATTATAAGTGTTAGGGCGTTCAAATTGCTATATAAATCTTTTGTAAAATGACACCACATCCTACGTTAACGTAAACAAATAATGCACGCAGCACGTTATTTCTTTAATTATGTGGTTCTACAGAAGGATGATAGATAAATAGATAGATCTATATGAAGTTATATATGAATTCTATGGCAGCTCGATATGAAGTTATATATGAATTCTAAAAAAGATCTGTATGAAGTTATATATGAATTCTATGATAGATAGATAGATAGATAGATAGATAGATAGATAGATAGATCTATATGAAGTAGTATATGAATTCTATGATAGATAGCTCTATATAAAGTTATATATGAATTCTATGATATATGGATAGACCTATATGAATTTATATATAAATTCTATGATAGATAGATAGAGATAGATAGATAGATAGATAGATAGATCTATATGAAGTTATATATGAATTCTATGATATATAGCTTTATATGAAGTTATATATGAATTCTATGATATATAGTTAGATCTATATGAATTTATATATAAATTCTTTGATAGATAGATAGATAGAAAAGATAGATAGATAGATAGATAGATAGATAGATAGATAGATAGATAGATAGATAGATATATAGATAGATATATAGATAGATAGATCGGTCTATATGAAGATATATATGAATTCTATGATAGATCGCTCTATATAAAGTTATATATGAGTTCCATGGTATATGGATAGACCTATGCGAATTTATATAGAAATTCTATGAGAGATAGATAGATAGATAGATAGATAGATAGATAGATAGATAGATAGATAGATAGATAGATAGATATGAAGTTATATATGAATTCTATGACAGACAACTCTATATGAAGTTGTATATGAATTCGCTGATAAATAAATAGCTCTATACGAAGTTATATATGAATTCTATGATAGGCTGATAGCTAGATCTATATGAAGTAGTATATGAATTCTTTGATAGTTAGCTCTATAGGATGTTATGTATGAATTCTATGATATATAGATAAACATATATGAATTTATATATAAATTCTACGATAGATAGATAGATAGATAGATAGATCTATATGAAGTAATATATGAAGTAATATATGAATTCTATGATAGATAGATAGACAGATATCTAGATCTATATGAAGTTATATATGAATTCTATGACAGACAGCTCTATATAAAGTTATATATGAATTCTAAAATACATCTATATGAAGTTATATATGAATTCTATGATAGATAGCTCTATACAAAGTTATATATGAATTCTATGATATATGGCTAGACCTATATGAATTGATATATAAATTCTATGATAGATAGATAGATAGATAGATAGATAGATAGATAGATAGATAGATATAGAGATAGATCGATATGAAGTTATATATAAATTCTATGATATATATATATATATATAGATAGATCTATATGAATTTATATATAAATTCTGTGATAGATAGATAGATAGATAGATAGATAGATAGATATGAAGTAATATATGATTTCTATGATAAATAGCTCAATATAAAGTTATATATGAATTCTATGATATATAGATAGACCTATATGGATTTATATATAAATTCGATGATAGATATATAGATAGATCGATATGAAGTTATATATGAATTCTATGCTATATAGATAGATCTATCTGAATTTATATATAAATTCTGTGATAGATAGATAGATAGATAGATAGATAGATAGATAGATAGATATGAAGTAATATATGAATTCTATGATAAATAGCTCAATATAAAGTTATATATGAATTCTATGATATATAGATAGACCTATATGGATTTATATATTAATTCGATGATAGATATATAGATAGATCTATATGAAGTTATATATGAATTCTATGCTATATAGATAGATCTATATGAATTTATATATAAATTCTGTGATAGATAGATAGATAGATAGATAGATAGATAGATAGATAGATAGATAGATAGATAGATAGATAGATATGAAGTAATATATGAATTCTATGATATATGGCTAGACCTATATGAATTGATATATAAATTCTATGATAGATAGATAGATAGATAGATAGATAGATAGATATAGAGATAGATCGATATGAAGTTATATATAAATTCTATGATATATATATATATATATAGATAGATCTATATGAATTTATATATAAATTCTGTGATAGATAGATAGATAGATAGATAGATAGATAGATAGATAGATAGATAGATAGATAGATATGAAGTAATATATGAATTCTATGATAAATAGCTCAATATAAAGTTATATATGAATTCTATGATATATAGATAGACCTATATGGATTTATATATAAATTCGATGATAGATATATAGATAGATCGATATGAAGTTATATATGAATTCTATGCTATATAGATAGATCTATCTGAATTTATATATAAATTCTGTGATAGATAGATAGATAGATAGATAGATAGATAGATAGATAGATAGATAGATAGATATGAAGTAATATATGAATTCTATGATAAATAGCTCAATATAAAGTTATATATGAATTCTATGATATATAGATAGACCTATATGGATTTATATATTAATTCGATGATAGATATATAGATAGATCTATATGAAGTTATATATGAATTCTATGCTATATAGATAGATCTATATGAATTTATATATAAATTCTGTGATAGATAGATAGATAGATAGATAGATAGATAGATAGATATGAAGTAATATATGAATTCTATGATAAATAGCTCAATATAAAGTTATATATGAATTCTATGATATATAGATAGACCTATATGGATTTATATATTAATTCGATGATAGATATATAGATAGATCTATATGAAGTTATATATGAATTCTATGCTATATAGATAGATCTATATGAATTTATATATAAATTCTGTGATAGATAGATAGATAGATAGATAGATAGATAGATAGATAGATAGATAGATAGATAGATTGTGATCATTAGGATCAACCTTACATGTGGCTCTCAGTTTCATCAACCTAATTTCATTCACAAATTTGAATACATGAATTTGTTTCCAGGCTATTCCCAAAAGGGTCGCACTGAGATCGTCTCTTCTGCCTGTTATCACCTTCTTGACAAATTGATCACGAGTGAGATTTGGGCCGAGGTCTCAAGGTCGGGACAACAACGTTGCAACCACTCAGCCACACAACGCAACAATGTAGAAATAAAGCCTTCCTTTTTTGCTGGAAATAATTATGTTCTTATGAATTGTAAACATGAAATAATTGGAGAAATGGTCGGCTTAAACAATGTAGTAACAACAGAAATTAATATAAACATATTATTTCACGGTACATTGCGGCAATCGGACGTCTTAATATAGGAGAGTCATCTGAGAATTTTATAGGCTGACCAAAATACTCTCATGGAATTTGATAAAATCAGGTTTATCTTTCAAGATAGTCCTCCTTGCGATCCACGCTTTTCTTCTATCGGTGTTACAGTTCTTGGATCCTATTGATGAAGAAGCTTTCTTCCTGTTGGTCAAAAACTTCATCAAGAGCAAATATGATGCCATCATCACTACGTTACTGGTTCCCAGGCATGTTGGAAAACAGATGATAGACAGATGTGACCAAATCATGAAACAAGAGACAGTGATCAATTAGTTCAAAGCCACAGCTACTTACAGCAATCATTAAAACTTGCAATGACTTGCTCGCTGAAACATTGTCCTACTGAAACAAAATTTGCAAGATGACATAGAACTCTCCATTGATGGTATGGCCCTTTTGAAAATAGTCCATAAACATGATGCCTTTTGCATTCTAAAACACTGGGGCCATTACCTTTCCTGCAGATGAAACCACTTAGGCCTTCTTTGGTCAAATGAGGAACCCAACACACATCCTAGCTGGGGTCAGACATGAAAATTGAGTTACTTTGAAGTATTATGATACATGTTATTCTCCTTTCACAGTTGAATACATGGTAGATGATACACAGCTTTTGCGCATATAGATGTTTGTGGTGGTATGTGGATCTTATTTTGTTTTTGTTTTAAAGTTATATTTTGGAATAAAGTTTGATTTAGGAAATTGTAGGATATATAGAGTAATGTCATGAAAGTTTTTTTTTTTTCATATTGGTCATTTGGTTGATTTTGTTTAGCGGCATATCAACAATTATGGGTTATTTAAAACCGAAATTTAAATATTTATTTAACAATTTTATGGCCTCAACAAAATATATTTTAAAAGCAGCTGCGTGCCTTCAACTACAGAGAAAAATTATTGCTGGTCATGTATTATTGGTCATTTTATATAAAAATTGAATTACTGGTATTTTAATAATTTCATAGTATTTTTGTTTGGATGGTGGGGGTCTCTATTTACCCATAGCTGGGACCCTAACAAATGTTACGACCCCAGGTCAGGGAGGACAACATCAATTAAGAGGTAGTTCCAGGCTTCCCAAAACCTCCAATATCCTGATCAGAGGCTTTGCTGCCGAAAGTAGCTGAAAAGAAAATTCGAATAAACCACCCTGACATTAAAAATATAAATCTACTCGACTTAAAAAAAAACAATTGGTCTTCTACGAAATAAAATTCATGAAAATGTCGTCTTTGCGATTCTGGAAAAATGTGACAACGACAAAAGTAAATATATCCGACCCCCCACTAAAAATTCTTATTGAATCTGACTTGATTTTTATTTCCAACTTTTTTTTTTAATCAATTCACTCCAAGCAAAGCGATAATGTCACAAGGGTCTACTGGGAGTGAAAGATAATGACTTTAGAAGGAAACGGAAACCCAATTCTAAACAGGAAACAATTGATAAACTTCTACTCCTGTTCAAGAAACAGGGGAGGAGTTTGAATGTATCTACTTCCGTTGCGGAGAAAAATAAATAAACATAAAAAATAAAATAAATAAATAATTAGTGAATAACATTTCACATCTCAGGCGGAGGTATTAGAAGCATAGAGATGACGTAAACTTTAGAAGGAACTGGAAACCCAATCCTAAACAGGGACCACGGGATAAATGTCTACTCCTGTTCAAAAGACCGCGGAGGAGTGTGAACTGGAAAATAAAGAAACCTATCTACTACTACTGGACGAGGACAAAAAAATTATTAATGAATAACTTTTCGGACTTCAGGCGGGGACATTAGACGGACAGAGTTGACATATCCTTCAGAATGAACCGGAAACTCAATTCTAAGCAGGAAACAAGTGATAAACCTCTACTCCTGTTCAAGAAAGACGGGGGCATGATAGTAGAACCTATCTACTTCCGTTGTGGAGAAAAAAAATAAACATAAAAAATAATTAAAATAAAAATATAAAATAAAAATAAAAATAAAATACGAGGGTCATTCAATAAATAAGGTGAAATTTTCGGTATAAGCACTTCTAATACAGATAGAAGCTTACTCTTTTTTATTTTTTTTGTTTTACTTCTTTTTCACATGGATTTAATTTCTTTTGCAGATTAAAAAAAAAGCTTTGAGAGTTTTGGCGATTTTACAAAGATGGCCGACCAAGAAGCATGCTCCAGGATTGAAAAGCGGTCAGTTATCAAGTTTTTGGTTGCTGAAGGGTGCAAACCAGTTGAAATTCATAGGATAATGTCAACTGTGTATGCTGCCACATGTTTCAGCCAAAAAAATGTCTACAAGTGGGCTAAATTGTTTAAAGAAGGACGGAGCAGTGTTGAGGATGAAGACAGGCCTGGGAGGCCTACAGAAGTGGGGTCTCCTGAGGTGATCGAATCAGTCAATGACCTCATTTAGTCTGACAGAAGGGTGACAGTGGATGACATTGAAAGGACTTTCAGCTTATCTGTTGGGACAAACGCAGTGGTCATCAGTCAGAAGGAGTCATCTTGCATCATGACAACGCAAGGCCTCACACAGCAGCCCAAACGGTGCAGACCATGAACGAGCTGGGCCGGGAACTGCTCCCTCATCCCCCTTACAGCCCAGACCTTGCCCCTTCAGACTTTCACCTGTTTGGTCCCTTGAAAGCGTTCACGTGAGGCACGAAGTTTAAAAGTGACGATGAAGTCAAAAGTGTTGTGAGCGACAGGCTGAGACATCAGTCCAAAGATTTTTACGCTGGGGGAATACGGAAGCTTGTGCACAGATGGGAAAAGTGTGTGACAGTACTAGGAGACTACGTTGAAAATAAACAAAAAAGTAAGCTTCTATCTGTATTAGAAGTACTTATACCGAAAAATTCACCTTATTTATTGAATGACCCTTATATATATATATATATATATATATATATATATATATACATATATATATATATATATATATATGTATATATATATATATATATATATATATATATATATATATTGTGTATATATATATATATTGTGTATATTTCGGCAGCAATTTTTCATCAATGCATGTTTCATTAAATAATATAGACAAGTTTTGTCTATTTATTTAAAGTAAGTTCCTTTCATATTGTCTGATAAGCTTAATCACATTATCGTTGAAAGACGATATGAAAACACCACATTGATACATGTTTAAATCCAATCTAGGATTTTGGCTTGCATAAGCCATTATCAAAGATGAAAATTTCAATAAATCAAACAACACACAGACGAAACCACAATAATATCCGCCCTTACTGCTTGAATAAATTCAAATCTCCACAAATGATATCTCCACAAATATTCTTAAATGTCTATAATTTATAACAGAAGCTATTGATTTATACCAACGGCTTCCCATACTTAATACTTGTCGTTTTTCACTCTCGCGTGATCATGTCTGACGTCACGAGCTACGACGCGATTTTCGCATCCGCATCTTGTATATACAAGCTTGTCGTTACTTTGAACTTATTCAAGCAGCAAGGGAGGACTATTATTGTGGTTTCGTCTGTGTGTTGTTTGAATTATTGAAATTGTCATCTTTGATAATGGCTTATGTAAGACGAAAGCTTAGATTGGATTTAAACATGTATAAATATGGTGTTTTCCTTTCGTCTTTCAACGATAATGTGATTAAGCTTATCAGACAATATGAAAGGAACTTACTTAAAATAGGCAAAACTTGTCTATATTATTTAATGAAACATGCATTAATATATATATATATATACTTTTATCTTTATAGATATAATTTATTTAAATAAATGGTCTGTTTTTTAATTAAATTTACCGGCCTGAATGTTCGAGAAATTTCGTAGAAAATATGTGCTCTCCGACAGGAATCGAACCTGTAACCCTTACGGGAACTGTCATTTGATCTGACGTGCTGTTAACCATCCAGCCACGGAGAAGCGTCTGGATAGAAAGGTCCGAATAATTGTTTATAAACATACGCCTTCGATGATTTTTTCGATCGGTCATTTCTTTTCACGAATCATATCAAAACGTAAACAATCACAACATATGAAATGGATGAACTCCGACAATTATTTAATATATTTTCTGTTTATACGTTATTTCTTATAGATACAATTTATTTAATTGAATGCTCTGTTTTTGTGACACATAATGAGGAAAGTGGCATTGGTGAATTTGACACTCACAAGATATATCGAAACCAAAAGGAACAGGGTAAAGCACCGGGCCATCTAACTGAGGAGCTTGGGAGAATGGATGCCTGAACGTGAAATAGGAGATTTAGCAATGAAAGCTGTTGCTAATGACTATAAGAGTTAACAGGTCGTGGAGAGCTATGTTCGCTCACGTCCTGGAGGGACACGGCACATAAAAGAGAAAGCTATTGCAATTATATCTGCAGTTCCGTTAATAAAACACCGTTTTATCACAGCACAACTTCTTTCCAATATGTACACGAAAACGAAAAATAATTATACATTTTTTTAAATTTTATTTGGTATTACTTTTAGGTATTTGTACTGGCGACTACCCCGTAAAAACATGAAATGTATACACATAAATAAAGCTAAAACGAATAAATTTTATATTTATTCGTTCTCATAACGATAGAGAAAATATACCATTTTTTTCTCTCAAAAAAATATCCCATTCCTTGACCGAAAGCAATTCTATTCCAGATGTTTTATCTCTTTTTCCTCAGGCCAGTATTTTTTTAAGTATAAAAGCCATAGTTAACTAGGAGAGAGTTATATACAGAAGGCGTAGCAAGCTCGTTCGAGATCTCTTCACTTGGCAATCAAGCGTAAACACAAACCCCTTGTAGAGAAAATAAACCTTCTCACTCGACCAGCGATCGACCCAATCATCCTCTTGTCCGGTCGGTCAGTTAAAAGCGGCCCATAACTCAAAAACTCGATTTGCCCGGATGAAGTCAGTCGTTGCGGCGTTAAGTCTAGCGATGGGCCTCCCGCCATTCAGTAATGAAGTCTGGTGCTTTTCCAACTGCCTACGAGATTTGTTCAACGCATGCGCGAGCCTTTAGAAAATGGCGGACGAGCAGAAAAGAACAGGGAAGGAATTTAATGAAGTGGTTCGTATCAAGGGAAAATTATTAACAGCGATCACCGCGGAATACGAAATAGGTTGGGTGTTTTTTTCTTGTGATTTTTTTCATTGTTTTTTTTTGTTTGTTTTGGTGGGGAGGGGGTCCGAAGCTTAGCAATACGAGCTGTAGCCAAGTGTTTTATAAATATTTTCAGGAATTTTCCTTTATATAAAATATGACTAACTACGATTACAGCAGAAAATTTACAATTTGAAGTTTGTTTTCTTTCTTTCTTTTTCCCACTGAAATCAAAACAGCCTCACTGATATGTCTTTTCCATCTTTCCCCGCGATCAAAACAGAATAGTACATTATTTATAAGAATTTTTTCTTTCTTTCTTTCTTACTTTTTCCGACTGAAATCAAAACAGCCTCACTGATATGTCTTTTCCGTCTTTCCCTGCGATCAAAACAGAATAGTACATTACCTATGGGGAATTTTTGTTTCTTTCTTTCACCTTATTCCTTCCTTCCTTCCTTCCTTTTTCCCACTGAAATCAAAACACCTCACTGATATATCTTTTCCGTCTTTCCACGCGATCAAAACAGAATAGTACATTACCTATGAGGAATTTTTTCTTTCTTTCTTCTTCTTTCTTTCTTTCTTTTTCCCACTGAAAGCAAAACAGCCTCACTGATATGTCTTTTCCGTCTTTCCCCGCGATCAAAACAGAATTTTATATTATTTATGAAGAATTTTTCTTTCTTTCTTCTTATTTTTTTCTTTCTTTCTTTCTTTCTTTCTTTCTTTTTGACACTGAAATCAAAACAGCCTCACTGATATGTCTTTTCCGTCTTTCCCCGCGATCAAAACAGAATAGTACATTATTTATATGGAATTTTTGTTTAATTCTTTCTTCTTCTGTCTTTCTTTCTTTGTTTTTCCTACTGAAATCAAAACAGTCTCACTGATATGTCTTTTCTGTCCTTCCCCGCGATCAAAACAGAATATTATATTATTTATGAGGAATTTTTGTTTGTTTCTTTCTTCTTATTTCTTTCTTGCTTGCTTTCTTTCTTACCTTCAGTGGAAGACTATGTTTTTACCGCTGTTGAATGTAAAAATATATATTTTAATTATATCCCCTCCGCCTTAGTGAGGTACGGTGGAGTAATGGATAACGGCCTGGATTGAGGAATCGGAGAGTAGAGTTCGAATTCCAGTCGAATCCATTACATTCACTTAACCTTGGGAAAGCTATTAATCCTTTTCTTCTCCCCCAGCTATGAGTAAATAGCAGGACAGACCGGGTTCTGTAGCCTTTGGTGGCAACTGGTCTACCGCAGAAAGAAATGGTAGCCTACTGCGGGAAAAAAATCTGTCAGTCATGTATCTAAAGATACATGATCTCCTAAGCGTGTATCACTCATGTCACATAACTGACTGACTGACTTTCCAGTCGATTCCATTACATTCTCTTACGAGCTAATACCCTTGAGAAAGGCATAAATCCTCTCCCCACCAGCTATGGGTAAATAACAGGACATACCGGGTTCTATAGCCTTCGATGAAAACTGGTCTACAGCAGAAAGAAATGGAAACCTACTGCGGGAAAAAATCTGCCTCGTCAGTCATGTATCGAAAGATAAATGATCGCCTAAGCGTGTATCACGCATGGCACATAACTGACTGACTCCTCTTTAGATACATATAATTTCATTAATAAGAACATTACGTTTGGTCTGATAATGTCCGTTTTGAAAATGAAACAGATTTTTTTCTAATTTATCATAATAGTGTTCTTATATGTGGAAATGTATATATCATATTCCCCGATATATATATATATATATATATATATATATATATATATATATATATATATATATATATATATGTACCGTGTGTAACAGCAAAATTGTCGAAATCGTTTAACAGCATGTGATAATTGTCCATCCCACAAAAAGTTTAATATCGAAAAAAAAAAATATGACACTAAACGAACTGAGTTTCTTTTTTCCATGTTATCAGATAAGACATTTAGGCTTCTTTTCGTAAGAATCACTGAAGACCTCTGTGAGTTATTCAGCTAAAAATAGAACAGGTTAAAATCTTTTGCCGGCCCCACTATATTCTCCAAACCGAGGAATAGTGAGAGGAAAAATATCATTAAAGCCTTCAGTAATGGTGACACATTCATACTCTGGCTTCCATCTTCAAATTCCATTCAAGAGCCATTAAGAGAATTGTGAATAAGTTTCAAAAACAGGGAGCAGTAGAGATCACATCAGGAAGAGGGATCATCATTTCAACTTAGAGCTAAATAAATTCTTATTATTCAGAGTAGAGTCAAATAGCGTTATAAAAAATCTCGGAGAATTCCAGTAAGATATTTTTAATCATTTCAAAGATACAACGGTTCAAAGCTTAATCTAACAAATGGACAATTTTGCTGTTACACCCGAATGTTATGTAATTTCGTTTAAAAGTGATATATTCGCTTAATAACCCTTAATGTCAATTAGGAAAAATTCAACAA
Source organism: Acanthosepion esculentum (assembly GCA_964036315.1). Taxonomy (NCBI): domain Eukaryota; kingdom Metazoa; phylum Mollusca; class Cephalopoda; order Sepiida; family Sepiidae; genus Acanthosepion; species Acanthosepion esculentum. Next base: position 22,556,391 of record OZ038494.1, on the reverse strand, counting down.
TGTACTGACTGGATTGGGAGATTAAGAATGTATACTTTTAGTATATACCGTGAGTGGAACAATTATTAGTACACATACAAATTCTTAAATTATTGTATTTCCAACTAATAAATAAATATACTTTTCATAGAATTAACTCCATACACATGCACAATAACTAAATTTGCATAGAAAAACAGAAAAAAAATTGTATTTAATAGAAATAAATTCCATTTATCCATTTTAATGGGTGCAAAAAGTATTCGTACATTACAAAAAAGATTACATAATCTTCATTTAATACTTTATAGAATAGCCATTATTTACTTCTACATCAACCAATCACTACATGTAGTTCTCAATTAATGATTACTACTACTTAAATTCACCTTCTTCTCTGCCGTGCGCCAACGGCTTCAGGGTAAAATTTCCGACTGACGCGAATTCAGCCGGTTTTCGATTCTAGCCAGAGGCAACCGGACGTCTAGCCACACTGATGAGCTGTGATACAGCGAAACAGTCTGTCTGTGGATGACAATATATATGCTCCTGAAAATTTATTTCGGTTGAGCTCTCTGGGGAGGATGTGTGGGTTTGTAAACAGTGACTATTACGGCTAATAATGCAAGACTCTTCGGTAAATCGAATCGAGTTCTCTCAGTCACTGTGTGTTTATCTAAATATAAATACGCTTAAATTCACCTTCTTCTCTGCCGTGCGCCAACGGCTTCAGGGTAAAATTTCCGACTGACGCGAATTCAGCCGGTTTTCGATTCTAGCCAGAGGCAACCGGACGTCTAGCCACACTGATGAGCTGTGATACAGCGAAACAGTCTGTCTGTGGATGACAATATATATGCTCCTGAAAATTTATTTCGGTTGAGCTCTCTGGGGAGGATGTGTGGGTTTGTAAACAGTGACTATTACGGCTAATAATGCAAGACTCTTCGGTAAATCGAATCGAGTTCTCTCAGTCACTGTGTGTTTATCTAAATATAAATACGCTTAAATTCACCTTCTTCTCTGCCGTGCGCCAACGGCTTCAGGGTAAAATTTCCGACTGACGCGAATTCAGCCGGTTTTCGATTCTAGCCAGAGGCAACCGGACGTCTAGCCACACTGATGAGCTGTGATACAGCGAAACAGTCTGTCTGTGGATGACAATATATATATATATATATATATATATATATATATATCGAACAATAAAAAATATTCAAAAATTCAAAAATTCAAATCTTCAGACATACTGGGTTGCATATTAATATTCTTTCGTTTTTATTATTATTTCATTTACATTCCTTGACTAGTTTCGGCCAACATGGCCATCATCAGAAGTAACATTTTTCTGCTTGCTGGTAGCAGTGAACTACAGAAAATATATATATAAAGACAAAAGGAAATAATTAACTTAGTCGATGCATCTGGTATATATATATATATATATATATATATATATATATATATATATATTGAACGATAAAAATTATTAAAAAAATTAATTAAAATCTTCAGACATACTGGGTTGTAGATTAATATTCTTATGTTTTTATTATTATTATTTCATTTATATTCCTCGACTAGTTTCGACCAACATGGCCATCATCGGGAGAGAAAAAAATGTTTCTGCTTGCTGTAGCAGTAAACTACAGAAATTAATGTCTTGATGGAGAAAATGAACTTTTGTCTGTAGTTTTCATTTGTTTTTTTATCTTTTTAACATGAGTTTATTAACATTCCTTGTATTGGTCAAACAGTCTCTTTTAAGTTGTTATTTGAGATAAGAGCTGGATGGATTCATGCTAGTTTCGTTTCCCTCGGTCAGTTCATCAGTTTTATTGGTGCCTGGAGAGGGGATGGTAAGTGTGTGTGTGTGTGTGTGTGTGTGTGTGTGTGTGTGTGTGTTATTTAGTTTAGTGTGTGTGTTATTTAGTTATTTAGTCCCTGGTAAGTGTGTGTGTGTGTGTGTGTGTGTGTGTTATTTAGTTTTTAAGGGAGTGAGTGAGTATGATATGTGTTAGCTTGTATATTGCTATGGGTGTGTGTTATCATTTGGCTCATTAGGAACGTGAGTGAGTATGTTGTGTGTAAATGTGTATATTCGTGTGGGTGTGTGTATAAGTGTGAGGCCTCAACACCTCCGTAAGCATGTCTGTTTTGTATGGGTGTGAAATGTGGGTAGGTTTTGATTTGTAGGGTTATGTGTTACTGCTATCTATATTGTTAACTTTATGGTTTAGCCCGCCTGGAAACAGCGTTTGTAAACGTCGTATCCACTTATTTTCATGGAACTCTAAAATCTTTCTAATGTTATCTGCTTTGGACTTTTCTATTCTCTCAATTATAGTGAATTTGGCATGGGTTTTGAAGTCGTGTTTTTCTATGCGGAAATGTTGTTCTACAGGTAATAATTTTTCATGGGGAGTCGACTTAATTCGATTGCGATAATTATTAATTCTGTAGTGAAAGGGCCATTCAGATTTTCCTACATATTGTTTCCGGCATAGTGTGCATTCTAGGAGGTAAATTATGTTATGACTTCTACAGTTAGAGTCGTGGTAGATTTTGAAAGTAGATTTAGTGACTGAGCTAGTGAATGAATTCGTGTGTTTAACGTAGTTGCAACATAAACTTCTTTTGTTGTTACATGGTTGGGAAAATCCTGTTGTTTTTGTTGTTAGTTTATCACGGATTACCTTGTCCCCTAAAATGCGGTTACTACCTATGATTTCTTTTAGGTTCTTAGGTCGACGATATGCTAGAAGGCCGGGTTCCTTAAATAGTTTTTTTAGGTCTGGTTTGAGATGTAGTATTTCCCAGCGACTTTTGATTATTTGGGGTAGTGGAAGCAGAGTGGGGTTGGAAGTGGTTACTAGAGGAATGCGGCTAGATTTAGTTTTAATCTTGTATATTAGGGTGTTTTCTCTAGATGTGGAAATTGCTTTATTTATTTGTTCCCTGATTAGGTGTTGTTTATAGCCACGTGTTGTGAATTGATGCTCCAGATTTTCAATGTGTTTGTTTAATTCTTCATTGTGGGAACATATCCTTCTGAGTCTAAGTGCTTGTGAATAGGGAAGGTTCTCTTTGAGGTGGTTAGGGTGGGAAGACTTAAAGTGTAGATAGTTGTGGGTGTCGGTGATTTTAGTGTGTAGTGTCGTTTGCAGTTTCCTGTTTTCATCTATGTAAATGTGAGTGTCTAAAAATGTTACTGATGTTTTGGATTTTTCATAGTCAAACTTAATTCAGTCGTGTACTGTGTTTAGGGTCATGAGGAATTGGGTGAGTTTGTCGTTACTGCCCGTGTATACAAAGAATATGTCATCGATATATCTTGCGTAGAATACGCAGTCGTTACCAATGAGGGAATAGATATGGGTCTCCTCAAATTTTCCCATGAATATTGTAGCATATGAAGGAGCTGCAATGGTGCCCATGGCACAACCTCTTATTTGAAGGTAGTGTGCTCCATTGATGTTGAAAGTATTAAATGTAAGAATATGCTCCATGAGTTTAACTTCTGTAGGAGGTTCTTGTTTTCTTATTTTAGTAAGTGATTCCTGAAGGGTGGTTAGCCCTTCGATGTGCTTAATGTTTGAATAGAGTGACCTTACGTCCATAGTCACTAGAATAGCATTCTCTGGAACTGTTTGATGTGGTTAATTTTGTTCAGTAGATCTGTTGTGTCTCTGATGTAGGATTTTGCTTCCTTAGCTAGGGGTTGTATGTCATGGTCTACATATTTTGAAATTTTGGTCGTGTGGCAGTTGAATGATGAAATGACGGGCCTTCCTATATATATATATATATATATATATATATATATCAAAAGATAAGGCTAGAGTTTTAACAGAATTAAAGCGCATTAAGTTTCTTGAGTGCATTGTTTCTCCCCATAAATTCTAAACACACATACTGTGGGAAGAAACAAATATTCGTACACATACAAATTTTTAACATATACTATTTGTAGCTAATGAATAGATATACTTTTCATAGAATTAACTCTCCAAAGATGCATAATATCTAAACATGCATAGAAAGCAGAAAAAAATTGATTTAATCGAAATAAATCCCATTCATCCTGTTTTAATCTGTGAAAAATTATTTATACAATACAAAAACGAATCCATAATCTTCATTTAATCCTTCGTCGAATAGCCATTCTTTACTTCTACATCAACCAATCACTACTTGTGGTTCTCAATTAATGATTTGCAAATTGTAGGTGAAATTTTGTTTCATTCTTCTCCGCATATGGTCTTCAGATCTGTGATGTTTGCTGGAGCTCCCGATTGGATTTGAATTTTCAAATAACGGCACAGATTTTCGATTGGCTTTTAATCAGGAGACTGACTTGGCCATTTCAGGATATTTACATTATTTTCAGCAAGCCATTTCTTCGTAGATTTTTCAATGTGCATAGGATCCTTATCTTGTTGGAAGATCCAATCAGGAGGAAGTTCAACCTAAATCATTAAATTTGCTACCGAAATATTTTGATAGGCTGCGGCATTCATTCTACCATCTATAACTGATATGTTGCCAGTACTTTTTGCAGAAAAAACATCCCCAAATCATGATGCTGCCATCACGAAATTTCAGTTAGAATTGTGTTCTTTTGTTTGAAGACATCGCCATATTTCCTCCATACATGAATTCTAGAATTACGCCCAAACAATTCAAATTTGGTTTCGTCTATCCATTACGCTCTTTCCCGATACGATTTTTCTTATTATGGTCACAAACAAATTTCAACCTGGCATCTCTGTGTCTTTTCACTAACAGTGGAATTTTCCAAGGGGAGCGTGACTTTAAATTGTTCCTATGAATGTCATTGCTTATTGTCCGTTTAGTGACACAGATTCCTGATGAAAGCAAATCATCCTGCAACTCTTGACGAGTAACCATTGGATTTTGTTTAATTTGACGCATTAATTTCCTCGAAGATCTTGCAGAAATCTTCCATGGAGCACGTATTCTTCTTTCGTTTTCAACAGTTTTGAGTTTTTTATACCTTGCAATGAATGGCCTAATGGTAGTAAATGGAATATTCTGATTGTCTGAGATATTCCTGTAACTTTTACCTTTTTTCCAGAGCTAGCAATCAGTTCTTTTTGCGAATTTGTAAATAACTTCTTGCCATGATGATAACCTTCTTGCACAAACATCAATTACAGAATGTTCTGTTTGTACGTTAGGCTAAAAATAACTATTGATAACATTGAAAGATTCTAGAATATTCCACTTGAATAATCTAGAATATTAAAAAGTATTTAATTTTAATATTTAAAAGTTTTAAAATCTGAAATTTGCATTGTACGAATAATTTTTCACCCATTAAAATGGATAAATGGGATTTATTTGTTATAAATCAAATTTCATTCTGTTATACTATGCTTATTTAGTTATTATACCTGTGTGTGCAGTTAATTATCTGAAAAGTATGTTTATTCATTAGTTGGAAGGACAATAAATTAAAAATTTGTATGTGTATGAATATTTGTTTCCCACCAATATATATATATATATATATATATATATATATATATATATATATATAATTTCATCCCCAAGCAAAACAATAAATTTCATTAGGATAAAAGGTCTTAGCAAGAATGAAACAGAAAGTGCAATAAAAGAACAGGCTTCAAACAGACAGAAAGTGTCGACTAACGTTGCATTTAAATTTCGGACTTGATGGAACCGGAAGTTAGTTCTACAAGCGAGAAATGCAGAAGGAGAAACTTGTGGTAATTAGTAGCAATTTCAACCGTAAAATTATGAGACCTAGCTGCCAATCCAGTACTGCGCTCGAAGTCGAGATACCAAAGAGGAAAGCTCATCCGAACAATTACTGTGAAAATATTTATAGAAGTAGCAACGGGAAACTACGTTTCGGCGGTGAGAAAGTGACTGAAACCGAGATGTCAGGTCAGGACCGATAACATTGCAGATTCTTCTTTGAATGTTGTCAAGAATCTCTGAATGCATAACAGAAGCACCAAACCGGATCTGGCAGCAATATTCGACTAAAAAATCTGCAAGATAGATTCTTGCGAGAAGAATTCTCTAGCACGTCATAATGAACTGGCTTTACTAGAAGCAGACCTATCAATTGGTTCAATATAATCGTACAACCTTCCATGTCAGTGTAAAAACGTTAGACCATGAAAGCGCAGTTAGTCAAAGAGGAGGCAAAAAAAAGCTTCTATATATTAAAACCACACAATTATCATTGTGCTCGTCGCCCACTTCGTTAATTCGCAAGACCGTTACCCCCTGTCAATACTATTCTGTTTTGATCGAATGGAAAGAGAGGAAAATACATTATTTGGTTTCACTGAGTAAATGAAAAAAAAAGCGAAGATAGAAGTGGAGAAAGAAAATCAGATTCAGCTGATAAGAACAGATACTACACTTTGATCTCAACCAAAAGGGCGAGAAGCCATTGTATATTTCTGTACACCCAAGTTGCTACCGCGTGTGACACTAAGGAGATGCCTAGGCAACGGGCAATAAATCTAGCCCCTCCCGAAGTAAAGATACAGCCTGAGGCTTGGGCTTAATATTATTTTAACATTCCTGAGCCAAAAGGCCGAGGAAGTGGCGACCGCGATAAATGTGCCATTGTTCAAACGCACTGTATCGAACGTTGGAAACTGAGTAAGGCAATCGCCAAAAATCAACTTACCATCAATAAAATAACATCGTCTGCTGACTTATTTTTAAATTATTATTAAGAGAAATGATCGTAAGACGGGGATTTGTCTAGAAAGAAAGAAAGAAAGAAAGAAAGAAAGAAAGAAAGAGAGAAAGAAAGAAAAGTGAAATGAATAAATAACGAAAAGTGAAAGAAAGAAAGAAAAAGTGAAAGAAAGCAAGAAAAAGTGAAAGAAAGAAAGAAAGAAAGAAAGAAAGAAGGAAAAGCGTCTCTTACCAGTATTTCATAAAGAAAGGACTATTCTGTTTTGATCGTGATGAAAGAGCGGAAAAGACATTACTTTCATTCAATGAAAGAAAGAAAGAAAGAAAGAAAGAAAGAAAGAAAAGTGAAAGAAAGAATGAAAGAATGAAAGAAAGAAAAAAGAAAGAAAGAAAGAAAGAAGAAAACAAGAAAGAAAAGCGTCTCTTACCAATACTTTATAAAGAAAGGACTATTCTGTTTTGATCGCGTGAAAAGAGGGTAAAAGACGTTACTTACATTCAATGAGAAAATAAATGAAAGAAAGAAAGAAAGAAAGAAAGAAAGCAGAGAAGATAGAAGTGTTGAACGAAAATAGAAAAAGTTATCAATTTCAAACCTTTTAATTTCTACCCACTTCTTAAAATAACGACCAGCATTCAGATTCCTAATTGTTATCGCAATTAAAATTGTTAAGAACAAATATTTAACGATGCGATAGGGGAATTTCTACGGATATTTTATTGCCATAAAATTCGCCATAATGAGTTAAGAATTAAGATTCATCAAAAAATTGAAATAGGAAAACCGTGAAATTTTCACGGGTCTTTCTAGTTTTAGATCATTGTCTTTTAGCAAATGACAAGTATATTTTGCGACTATATTTATCGCATAGTTAGAAAAAAATCATAAATTTTATTACTTTTAAATCCGGCGCATAAGAAAGCCATTTTTTTTATGATGACGCCGACCACGATTTTTGTGGTCTCACCAGTAAAGCTTCAAACACTAAAAACAAACTTTTGATGGGAATAACTTACTGAAAATATAACACATTCTTTTTTTAATTTTTAACTTTGCCGTTTCAAGGTCAGATTTCGTAAACGATCAATATCAACGAGTTAATATGGCGTCTGATTCAAGGTAGAAACTTGTAAATAAATGTGTCTAACAAAATTATTTATTCTATATTCCGAGGACTTTCATACTAAGGAAAATATGTAGGTATCTCCAAAGATTTTCTAAAAAGAAATGAACATATATGATGAAAAAATGCCCCAAATGTATTAAAAAAAAAAACAGATTTCGTAAATGACTTCAGACTGTCAACGGTTAATATGACGTCTGATGTCAGGTAGAAACTTATAAATTATCTATTCTATATTCCGAGTAATTTCATACTTAGGAAAATATACATGAATGTAGGTATCTCTAAAGATTCGCTAAAAAATGAGCATACAAAATAAAAAAATGCCTCAAATTTAAAACAAAAAAGTTTAAGCGTGAAAATCTTTTGTTATTAAAGAAAGACCAAAGGAATTTTTGATTAGTAAATTATATTTTTTAGCGTTTTTAAAACGCTCGAAATTTTGCTTAAAGATTTTGTTTTTCTTGCGTCAGCAGGGGACCATAAATTAGTGTAAGAAATTTTAGCGTCTTTTTTTGTTATAAAAAAGACACTGATTTGGAAATTCTCGTAAAAATCAAGTAATTGTCGGATTTAATTAAACTTTCAGGACTTATTCACAAATGAATTAAATTATTTTAGAAATGTTTCTTTTTTTTAGAAAATCTTACCATAATAAAGTTTTTTTTTACTACTGTTACTCGACACATATTTAATTTTATGAAATTTCGAGGTCTTCATTTTTATATAACTTAATGTTTATATTAATTATATGCAACCTACTGTGGGAGTTATTGGAGAATTTAAATCAACAATTTTGTTTCTGTAAAACAGGACCCACAGTTACAGAAAACCTGCTTTGAGTTGTAAAATAAAATAAAAAAATGAAATAAACTCAGAATATTTTAATTAAAAAAGATTTTAATTGCTTTCATAATATGGATACTATTGTCTTAAGAAAAAAATTTCAATGAATAATTAATTTTTACAAGACTTGTTTTTTATTTTTTAAATCTGTATCACCCCATACAAGACAGTAAAGCCACTAAGACACAATCGGTTGCATTGTATGGAAGTATTAGAAACAGAAACATTAATAATGTGTGAGAACAAAAGAAAAGTAATCAGGAGGACAGTAGATAGCGATTGACATTGCATTTAATTTTTTGCAGATTAAAGTTGGCTGGAAAGCATGGCGCCGAGAGGGAGTTCCACAAGAGAGAAGTGTGAGAAAAGAAACTGTTAGCATAGAATTTACGATTTAATCTCGCCAGCTCAATTGTAAATTTGATGAGATCTTGACACCAGTCTAGTGCTGCGATTAAATTAAAAATGTCTGGGTAGCATAGCGAAGAACTCATCCAAACAATTACCATGAAAGTATTTATAGAAAAAACACAGAAAGACACCCTCTTTCATTCTTTTAATTTTAATTAGAATAATTTATAAAGTTTTAAAACTTAAAATTAATTTGTATGTTACTGTTATTAAGTAAAAACTATATTTTCTAACCATAAATGAAAAGGCTTAGTACAATTCATCGACCACCAATTTTTTTAATTATTTTTTGTCTGCATAAACGAACTTCCTTACACGACATTACCAAAAAATAGGAGAGATAACTATAGTAAATTTAAGCCAAAGTACCTAAAATTAAATAAAACATTACATTACGGTGAATATTTTCTTAAATTTTTAAGGTTACTGGGTAATTTAAAATGTACATATAAATGGCGACCACGTTATATTCTTCAATTTTTATAGATATGTCCACCGTAGAAAAACCTTAGATAAACTTTCGTCTGTCATTCAAACTGTCAATCTCTCAACACTGCCGTGTAAAAAAATGCATTTTTTTAATGTCTTAAACTTAAAGTAAGTAATGTTTGTTTCAAATCAGATTAATTATACTTTAAATTTGCTAATATTCAACAAATAACATTTCAGAAAAGTGTATTTTATTTTTGAGCATTACATTTTGCTGACAGATGCCTATTTTAGCGATTTAAAAAATATTCTCCTTCCACTCAATTTAAATTAGTTTTGAAAAGAAGCAAAACATTTTGGAGGTATTAAATTTAATCTATTAGCTCGGAATTAAAAGTAAAATTCAAGTTTCAAGAAAGGTCTTTCATTTTAAAAATTCTTTTTAAAAACTTGGTTTCTTTGAAGGTACCTAAATATGTGTGTATGTGTGTGTGTCACATCCTCTCTCTCTCTCTCTCTCTCTCTCTCTCTCTCTCTTTCCAAATTTTCAGACGGGTATAAATTTTCAATTAAAAACAGAAAGGATGATGTAAAACTTTTGTGATGTCAACGAACACTCGTTGCCACTTTTGTAATATCAACGAATACTCGTTGTCACCTTCCTAATGCTCGTTGTAGTAGAGACTTTGTAATCGCAGCTACAACTATAGTAACGCCGTTGAACAATATTGTTGTCAGATGTCTTCGAATATCATTCGCACTAGTACTTGCTCGAATAGTGATCCGTATAGAGAAATAGTATAGTGAATCGAGTAGAGAATAGCGGTCCGCATAGAAATAGAGGATAGACTAGAAATGGAGATCCGTATAGAAAAAGAAGATAGACTAGGAATACAGATCCATTAGACGCAAATGTGAATGTAACGGACTCGACTGGAATTCGAACGCGGATCTCCGATTCCTCAATCCAAGCCATTATCCATTACTCCACCGTAAGTATTTCACGAGAATATAAGAAGAATTTCTACGAATATCTTATTGTCGTAGAACTCGTCATGACGCTATTCAATCATTAACTGAACAATTAAGAGTCACCAGAAATGTAGAATAGTAAACCCGTTAAATGTTCACGTGTTAAAACTAGTTAATATGCAAGTATGTATCCGTGAAGTCTTGTGAATCATTTCTTTTCTGCGGATGTGTCCGCGCGCAGGTGTTTATGGCGAGTCCATTTTAAAAGTGCCTATTCAGAATGTATTTAATCTTAGCCCATCTAAAAAAAAAACAAGGTCACATCCTCCAAATTTATGTTTATATAAACCAACAGAAGTTTGGCTTGCTTTTATCTCCAAATATTGTTATCAAGGAAGGGATTCTTTCAAGTGGCTTGTGATCACATGATCGTAAAATGAACCAATGAGAAGGCCAGGTATTTTGTTTCATAAACATCTTATTGCGGCCCTCCTCCCCCACTCCCTCTCACCTTTTGTTTCTATTCCTTTCGCTTTTTATCGCTCCCGCTGTATCTGATGTTATTACTTCGTCCTCTATCTTTCTCTCTCTCTTTCTCTCTCTCTATCCCTCTATCTCTCTCTCTTTTTTTTTTTTTTCTTTCTTTCTTCGCCCTCCAGTTGTCTCTCACATCGTTAAGAGTGCTGTTGTCTTAGTGTCTCTCAGGATGGACTTAAGCCGCGGGTAAAATATGGACACTCCTCAAAGTGAGAAGTGGCCGGTTGCGGGAGTGGGGGGAATACTTCTAGAGTCCCCGTTGTAGACAGAGACCGGTCGACGCTAAATACAAAAATAACAAATTTCCTGCCAGATATAAACAGAAATTGTATAAATCCACACACACACACACACACACATATATATATATATATATATATATATATATATATATATATATATATATATATATATATATATATATATATATATGTGTGTGTATGTATGTATGTATGTATGTTTGCAAGGTGTTTGGAAAGTTACTGTTATAGACAGATAGATAGATAGATAGATAGATAGATATCAAATCCGTAAGTGGAAAAGATAATCCAAGTAGGTCTATTTAATATAAAATAATAAAAAGATATCCATAAAGAGGACTCAATGGACAAGATACAGTTGAATATGATAGACATCAAAGGAAAAAACTTAATACATCAACGAAAACTTGATTATAAATTATAATTTCTTTCGACAAGTACGTTTCTAATACTTGCTTCATCAGACCGAAATTACATATATATATATATATATATATATATATATATATATATATATATATATATATATATATATATATATATATATATATATATATATATATATATGGTGGACTCTCCCGTCGTATTCGACGTTTGAGTGTCAAGTAGCTCAGTTCCTAGGAATCGACAGCCAGACACCGGCACATATGATTTGATTATAGTGGTGAAGGCTTTGTGCAGAACTAGGCACACTTTTTGAAGGGGCGAATACAGAGACTTGGTGCCACAAATTCTCCAAATGACCCTCTGCAGATTTTGAATTCAGAGTTGTCCGTCGTCTAGACCAGTTGCCATCCAAGGCTATAGAACCCGGTCTGTCCTGCTATTTAACCATAGCTGAAGGGAGAAGAAGAGGATTGAATATCTTTCCTGGGGGTATTAATACATAAGTGAATCTAATGGATTCGACTGAATTCGAACCCGGCTCACGGATTCCTCAGCCGCTCTCCATTACTCCATATATATATATATATATATATATATATATATATATATATATATATATATATATATATATATATATATATTAACGAGGGTCATTCATTAAATAAGGTGAAATTTTCGGTATAAGGACTTCTAATACAGATAGAAGCTTACTCTTTTTTATTATTTTTTTGTTTAACTTCTTTTTCACATGAATTTAATTTCTTTTGCAGATTAAAAAAAAACTTTGAGAGTTTTGGCGATTAACAAAGATGGCCGACCAAGAAGAGTGCTCCAGGATTGAACAGCGGTCAGTTAACAAGTTTTTGGTTGCTGAAGGGTGCAAACCAGTTGACAGTCATAGGAGAATGTCAACTGTGTATGCTGCCACATCTTTCAGCCAAAAAAAATGTCTACAAGTGGGCTAAATTGTTTAAAGAAGGACGGAGCAGTGCCTGGGAGGCCTACAGAAGTGAGGTCTCCTGAGGTGATCGAATCAGTCAATGACATCATTTAGTCTGACAGAAGGGTGACAGTGGATGACATTGCAAGGACTTTGAGCTTATCTGTTGGGACAAACGCAGGGGTCATCAGTCAGAAGGAGTCCTCTTGCATCATGACAACGCAGCCCAAACGGTGCAGACCATCAACAAGCTGGGCAGGGAACTGCCCCCTCATCTCCCTTACAGCCCAGACCTTGCCCCTTCAGACTTTCACCTGTTTGGTCCCTTGAAAGCGTTCACGAGAGGCACGAAGTTTAAAAGTGACGATGAAGTCAAAAGTGTTGTGAGCGACTGGCTGAGACATCAGTCCAAATATTTTTACGCTGAGGGAATACGGAAGCTTGTGCACAGATGGGAAATGTGTGTGACAGTGCTGAGAGACTACGTTGAAAAATTTAAAAAAAGTAAGCTTCTATCTGTATTAGAAGTCCTTATACCTAAAAATTCACCTTATTTTTTTGAATGACCCTCGTATATATTGTGGGATATTTAATAACTAAGTTGATGGAAACAAAAAGAAAAAATCTAAATTTAAAATTCTCAGCATCCACGTTTGTGCGCGTGTGTAGTGACATCGACGCAAACAAACCTCGTCTGATGAAGTCCCAAGGGACGAAACGCGTCGCACGAAAACATTTTATACTTTGTCATACATCGTCTTTGATATATAAACATTTATACATCGTTACCCCATAATTTCTTATTTTAAAAAAAAAGCGAGTCTAAGGTTTAAATTGGATTTTAAAAATATACAAATCATTCTTGAAGCTTTCGTTTTCGTTTTAATTCCATGCTGATAGATTAAACTTAATATTTCCAATAAGCGCAGTACTAGATTGGCGGTAAGGTCTCATCATTTTACAGCTGAAATGGCTAGATGTAACCGGAAGTTCTATGCTAACAGTTTCTTCTCTCGCACTCCTCGCTTGTGGAACTCTCTTCCTGTTTCTTGCTTCCTAGTCAACATTGATCTTCAAAAGGTTAAATGCAATGTCAATCGTTATCTTCTGTGTAATTCATTCAAAAAGACGCTCTTAAGTAGGCGCCCGAGGGGATCGTCAATGATGTTATTTGACTTGGTTCATTAGAGAATTTCGGGTCTTTCAGCATCATACACCCCATCACCAAGTCGACCCAATCAGGGGAAATCAATCCCTGATTCCCCCCTCTGTTAACTGTTTTTTTGTTTTGTTTTGTTTTTTGCTTCGCGTATTCTCTAATACCTTGTGCGTTAGTTGCTTTATAGCCTTGCTCGGGATTAAATGATTAAAAATATTAAAATAGTTTGCTGCATTTCAAACCGCATATAAATTGATTGGAATTTTTAATGGCTAAAATCGGCCATATTGACAAATCTCCCAACACAACGAAGTTCTCTTTATTGAAAAATCTTTCAAAAATAAAATACACTTTATGAGGAAGATTAACTGACTTAAAGTTTAATTAATCTGAATTAAAACAAAAGTTATTTACTTTCAATTGAAAATATTGCAGAAAACATTTTTTTAACATGTGGACAGACAAGAGACACTGGGGATTTTTATGAGGTGTTGACACATTTATCGATAACCTGACGATTACGTGATTTAAGAAAGGGGACACTAATTATAAGAAAGGGGGACACAAATTGTAAGAAAAGGGGGACACTAATTGTATGAAAAGGGGACACTAATTGTCAGAAAAGGTGACACTAATTGTAAGAAAGGCGGACACTAATTGTAAAAAAAGGGGGACACTAATTGTATGAAAAGGGGACACTAATTGTAAGAAAAGGTGACACGAATTGTAAGAAAGGGGACACTAATTTTAACAAAGGGGACAATAATTGTATTAAAAGAGGACACTAATTGTTTAACTACCCAGTAATTAAAATATCTTAAACATTCTATTTTATTTAATTTTAGATACTCTGGCTTTATAGTATATCTGATGAAGACGCTTGTTGAGAAAATCTTGGAGAATTACCAATAAATTTTAAATTCACCATAATTACCGCTCTTATTTTCTTATAATTTTCTGTATGCATATCCGTATTTGCAAAACATCGGCACGTTTGTACACCAAAAAGAAATCAAAATTCTTTATAAAATACTGGAGGTTGCTGAACTGTAGGAAGCTTTTCGAATTATCATTAGAAAATATAGTTCTTACTATCACCTAACCGCTACAAATTAATTCAGAATTTTAACAATTAAAACGTTATAAATTTGTAATAAAAAATTTAAAAATGAAAAGAATACTTGTAAAAATTAATTATTCAACGATTTTTTTTCTTAAGACGACAGTGTCGATAATTTATGTTCATTATAAAAGCAATTAAGAGCTTTTCTAATTAAATGATGTCTTAGTTTGATTGCATTTTTGTTATTTTACGATTCAGTGCACATTTTCTGTAACTAGCAGTCTTGTTTGACAAAAAAAATTTGATGATTTAAATTCTCCGATGACTTGTCCATAAAATAATATAACGATTAAATGCTACAAAAATGAATTCCTCGCTGTATGTGGGGTGGAGTAACAGATATAATATCTATCTATCTATGTATCTGTCTATCTATCTATCTATCTATCTATCTATCTATATCTATATATATATATATATATATATATATATATATATATATATATATATCTAATTCTGTTCATTATTTATTTCTATCTATTTAATTCTGTTTTCATTATATCTATCTATCTATCTATCTATCTATCTATCTATCTATCTATCTATCTATATATCTATCTATCTATATATCTATCTATCTATCTATCTTCTATCTATCATCTATCCATCTATCTATCTAATTCTGTCCATTATCTATCTTTATCGATCTAATTGTGTTCATTATCTCTATCTATCTACCTATCTATTTAATTGTGTTCATATATTAAATATATATATATATATATATGCATGCATATGTGAATTTAATACGTACACATGTGTACATGTCTGTCTGTGTGTCTAAGAGTGTCATTACAAAACGGAAACAGAGGTGAAGCCCCCCACCACCACTAGCAAACTTAATCAAACACAATCTAGAATGAATAGATTAAAATCTTCCAAAAATAAACCAGTTTGTCTGATGATCGCAAAAGCGTGAAACCCAGGATCACAAACTCCTATCCATACAACTACAAATATATATATATATACATACATATATATACATATATATATATATATATACATGCATACATATATATATATATATATACATATATATACATATATATATATACACATACATATATATACACATACATATATATATATATATATATATATATATATATATATATATATATATGTATGTATGTATGTATATTTGCAAGGTGTTTGGAAAGTTACTGTTATAGATAGATAGATAGATAGATAGATAGATAGATAGATATCAAATCCGTAAGTGGAAAAGATAATCCAAGTAGGTCTATTTAATATAAAATAATAAAAAGATATCCATAAAGAGGACTCAATGGACAAGATACAGTTGAATATGATAGACATCAAAGGAAAAAACTTAATACATCAACGAAAACTTGATTATAAATTATAATTTCTTTCGACAAGTACGTTTCTAATACTTGCTTCATCAGACCGAAATTACAAATATATATATATATATATATATATATATATATATATATATATATGGTGGACTCTCCCGTCGTATTCGACGTTTGAGTGTCAAGTAGCTCAGTTCCTAGGAATCGACAGCCAGACACCGGCACATATGATTTGATTATAGTGGTGAAGGCTTTGTGCAGAACTAGGCACACTTTTTGAAGGGGCGAATACAGAGACTTGGTGCCACAAATTCTCCAAATGACCCTCTGCAGATTTTGAATTCAGAGTTGTCCGTCTTCTAGACCAGTTGCCATCCAAGGCTATAGAACCCGGCCTGTCCTGCTTTTTAACCATAGCTGAAGGGAGAAGAAGAGGATTGAATATCTCTTTCCTGGGGGTATTAATACATAAGTGAATCTAATGGATTCGACTGAATTCGAACCCGGCTCACGGATTCCTCAGCCGCTCTCCATTACTCCATATATATATATATATATATATATATATATATATATATATATATATATATATATATATATATATATATATATATATATATATATATATATATATTAACGAGGGTCATTCAATAAATAAGGTGAAATTTCGGTATAAGCACTTCTAATACAGATAGAAGCTTACTCTTTTTTATTTTTTTGTTTTACTTCTTTTTCACATGAATTTAATTTCTTTTGCAGATTAAAAAAAACTTTGAGAGTTTTGGCGATTAACAAAGATGGCCGACCAAGAAGAGTGCTCCAGGATTGAACAGCGGTCAGTTAACAAGTTTTTGGTTGCTGAAGGGTGCAAACCAGTTGACATTCATAGGAGAATGTCAACTGTGTATGCTGCCACATCTTTCAGCCAAAAAAAAATGTCTACAAGTGGGCTAAATTGTTTAAAGAAGGACGGAGCAGTGTTGAGGATGAAGACAGGCCTGGGAGGCCTACAGAAGTGAGGTCTCCTGAGGTGATCGAATCAGTCACTGACCTCATTCAGTCTGACAGAAGGGTGACAGTGGATGACATTGCAAGGACTTTGAGCTTATCTATTGGGACAAACGCAGGGACCATCAGTCAGAAGGCGTCATCTTGCATCATGACAACGCAAGACCTCACACAGCAGCCCAAACGGTGCAGACCATCAACGAGCTGGGCTGGGAACTGCTCCCTCATCCCCCTTACAGCCCAGACCTTGCCCCTTCAGACTTTCACCTGTTTGGTCCCTTGAAAGCGTTCACGAGAGGCACGAAGTTTAAAAGTGACGATGAAGTCAAAAGTGTTGTGAGCGACTGGCTGAAACATCAGTCCAACGATTTTACGCTGAGGGAATACGGAAGCTTGTGCACAGATGGGAAAAGTGTGTGACAGTTCTGGGAGACTACGTTGAAAAATTTAAAAAAAGTAAGCTTCTATCTGTATTAGAAGTCCTTATACCTAAAAATTCACCTTAGTTTTTTGAATGACCCTCGTATATATTGTGGGATATTTAATAACTAAGTTGATGGAAACAAAAAGAAAAAATCTAAATTTAAAATTCTCAGCATCCACGTTTGTGCGCGTGTGTAGTGACATCGACGCAAACAAACCTCGTCTGATGAAGTCCCAAGGGACGAAACGCGTCGCACGAAAACATTTTATACTTTGTCATACATCGTCTTTGATATATAAACATTTATACATCGTTACCCCATAATTTCTTATTTAAAAAAAAAAGCGAGTCTAAGGTTTAAATTGGATTTTAAAAATATACAAATCATTCTTGAAGCTTTCGTTTTCGTTTTAATTCCATGCTGATAGATTAAACTTAATATTTCCAATAAGCGCAGTACTAGATTGGCGGTAAGGTCTCATCATTTTACAGCTGAAATGGCTAGATGTAACCGGAAGTTCTATGCTAACAGTTTCTTCTCTCGCACTCCTCGCTTGTGGAACTCTCTTCCTGTTTCTTGCTTCCTAGTCAACATTGATCTTCAAAAGGTTAAATGCAATGTCAATCGTTATCTTCTGTGTAATTCATTCAAAAAGACGCTCTTAAGTAGGCGCCCGAGGGGATCGTCAATGATGTTATTTGACTTGGTTCATTAGAGAATTTCGGGTCTTTCAGCATCATACACCCCATCACCAAGTCGACCCAATCAGGGGAAATCAATCCCTGATTCCCCCCTCTGTTAACTGTTTTTTTGTTTTGTTTTGTTTTTTGTTTCGCGTATTCTCTAATACCTTGTGCGTTAGTTGCTTTATAGCCTTGCTCGGGATTAAATGATTAAAAATATTAAAATAGTTTGCTGCATTTCAAACCGCATATAAATTGATTGGAATTTTTAATGGCTAAAATCGGCCATATTGACAAATCTCCCAACACAACGAAGTTCTCTTTATTGAAAAATCTTTCAAAAATAAAATACACTTTATGAGGAAGATTAACTGACTTAAAGTTTAATTAATCTGAATTAAAACAAAAGTTATTTACTTTCAATTGAAAATATTGCAGAAAACATTTTTTTAACATGTGGACAGACAAGAGACACTGGGGATTTTTATGAGGTGTTGACACATTTATCGATAACCTGACGATTACGTGATTTAAGAAAGGGGACACTAATTATAAGAAAGGGGGACACAAATTGTAAGAAAAGGGGGACACTAATTGTATGAAAAGGGGACACTAATTGTCAGAAAAGGTGACACTAATTGTAAGAAAGGCGGACACTAATTGTAAAAAAAGGGGGGACACTAATTGTATGAAAAGGGGACACTAATTGTAAGAAAATGTGACACGAATTGTAAGAAAGGGGACACTAATTTTAACAAAGGGGACAATAATTGTATTAAAAGAGGACACTAATTGTTTAACTACCCAGTAATTAAAATATCTTAAACATTCTATTTTATTTAATTTTAGATACTCTGGCTTTATAGTATATCTGATGAAGACGCTTGTTGAGAAAATCTTGGAGAATTACCAATAAATTTTAAATTCACCATAATTACCGCTCTTATTTTCTTATAATTTTCTGTATGCATATCCGTATTTGCAAAACATCGGCACGTTTGTACACCAAAAAGAAATCAAAATTCTTTATAAAATACTGGAAGTTGCTGAACTGTAGGAAGCTTTTCGAATTATCATTAGAAAATATAGTTCTTACTATCACCTAACCGCTACAAATTAATTCAGAATTTTAACAATTAAAACGTTATAAATTTGTAATAAAAAATTTTAAAATGAAAAGAATACTTGTAAAAATTAATTATTCAACGATTTTTTTTCTTAAGACGACAGTGTCGATAATTTATGTTCATTATAAAAGCAATTAAGAGCTTTTCTAATTAAATGATGTCTTAGTTTGATTGCATTTTTTGTTATTTTACGATTCAGTGCATATTTTCTGTAACTAGCAGTCTTGTTTGACAAAATAAATTTGATGATTTAAATTCTCCGATGACTAGTCCATAAAATAATATAACGATTAAATGCTACAAAAATGAATTCCTCGCTGTATGTGGGGTGGAGTAACAGATATAATATCTATCTATCTATGTATCTGTCTATCTATCTATCTATCTATCTAATATATATATATATATATATATATATATATATATATATATATATATATATATATATATATATATATAATTCTGTTCATTATCTATCTATCGATCTATCTAATTCTGTTCATTATTTATTTCTATCTATTTAATTCTGTTTTCATTATATCTATCTATCTATCTATCTATCTATCTATCTATCTATCTATCTATCTATCTTCTATCTATCATCTATCCATCTATCTATCTAATTCTGTCCATTATCTATCTTTATCGATCTAATTGTGTTCATTATCTCTATCTATCTACCTATCTATTTAATTGTGTTCATATATTAAATATATATATATATATATATATATATATATATATGCATGCATATACATTTATATATATATATGTATATATATGCATGTATATATATATATATATATATATATATTCACAGTACTTATTGGAAAGTGTTCAATATCAGTGATAGAGCTAACGTATTTAGTTGTATGGATATGAGTTTACACATGCAAACACATCTATGTGAATTTAATACGTACACATGTGTACATGTCTGTCTGTGTGTCTAAGAGTGTCATTACAAAACGGAAACAGAGGTGAAGCCCCCCACCACCACTAGCAAACTTAATCAAACACAATCTAGAATGAATAGATTAAAATCTTCCAAAAATAAACCAGTTTGTCTGATGATCGCAAAAGCGTGAAACCCAGGATCACAAACTCCTATCCATACAACTACAAATATATATATATATATATATATATATATATATATATATATATATATATATATATATATATATATATACATACATATATATACATATATATATATATATACATGCATACATACATATATATATATATATATATATATATATATACATATATATACACACATATATATATATACACATACATATATATACACATACATATATATATATATATATATATATATATATATATATATATATATATATATATATATATATATATATATATATATATATGTTGTGTTGAATGTCAAAGACAACATAGTCCTGCATATTCTCTTTTGAATTTTCTCATATTTTTTAAAACATTAGAAAATATGAGAAAATTCAAAAGAGAATATGCAGGACTATGTTGTCTTTG
This sequence comes from Acanthosepion esculentum, assembly GCA_964036315.1. Lineage (NCBI taxonomy): Eukaryota > Metazoa > Mollusca > Cephalopoda > Sepiida > Sepiidae > Acanthosepion > Acanthosepion esculentum. The sequence goes on along the minus strand of OZ038494.1, from coordinate 22,535,430 downwards.
ACATTCAACACAACATATATATATATATATATATATATATATATATATATATATATATATATATATATATATATATATATATATATATATATATGTTTACAAGATTTTCTTTTAAAAAGAAACATTTCTGAAATAAATTCATTCTTTTGTGAATAAATCCTGAAAGTTTGATTTAAATCTAAAAGCTTTTCGCAAGAATTTCCAAATCAGTGTATTTTTCACTGCCAAAACAGACGCTCGAATATCACATTGTAATTTCTGATCGAAGAGGCACAGTGGAATAATGGATAGCGGCGGTATCGAAAGATACATGATCGTCTGACTGATTTTATTGCCACCCGTTGACGCTAGGAAAATCACAATGTTGAATTAAAATTTCGAATTGTTCTAAAAAGAATTAAAATTATAATTTAATAAGTTAAAAAAATCCTTTAGTTTTACTCTCAATAATCACGTAAACTTTTGACGATAAAACTTTATTTTTATCAAGTACGAGATATTTTTTCATCATGTATGGTAATTTTTTAACGACTCTGTTGAGAGACCTATTTTAAACGTTATTTTTGTGGATACACATGATTGGGTAGAGGCCCTTATTTATTTTAAAAAGTATGAGTTACGTCAACCAGATTGGAGACCTAATAAAAAATTTTCTGGGGAAGGATTTGAACTTGCTCCTCAGGACTTTGTAGGCGAAAACGTCATAACAACCGGCGAGCTTTAGAAACTTGTTGCGCTGTAAAGCATCTGGGACCAAGAGAATTAGTGAATAAAAAGGGAGTAAAAGTCAGAGATGGAGTGTCAGAACTTTAGATAGATAGATAGATAGATAGATAGATAGATAGATAGATAATCTAGCATAGATAGATAGATAGATAGATAATCTAGCATAGATAGATAGATAATGATCTAGCATAGATAGATAGATAGATAGATAGATAGATAGATAATGATCTAGCATAGATAGATAGATAGATAGATAGATAGATAGATAGATAGATAGATAGATAATCTAGCATAGATAGATAGATAGATAGATAGATAGATAGATAGATAGATAGATAGATAGATATTCTAGCATAGATAGAGAGATAGATAGATAATGATCTAGCATAGATAGATAGATAGATATGAACAGACTGAGATAGATAGATAGATAGATAGATAGATAGATAGATAGATAATGATCTAGCACACATAGATAGATAGATAATGATCTATCATAGTTAGATAGATAGATAGATCGATAGATATATAGATAGATAGATAATGATCTAGTATAGCTACCAAGCTAACTAGATAGATAGATAGATAGATAGATAGATAGATAGATAGATAGATAGATAGATAGATAGATAGATAGATAATGATCTTGCAGAGAGAGGGGGGGATGGATAATGAGACAATGGCCCGAGATATACAAGACATTAATTATCGTTGATGTTGGACAGAGAATCATCGAATGGATCACTTCAGATGTCGACTGTAAAATGAAAGCGACCACATGTCAACCAGATGTGAAACTCCAGATGTTGAAATGGTGCAGTGTATTTACACACTCGCCAAGCGTATAGCAGTAAATCTCCAGGCAATATATCGTCTACATTTTGTGTTTGCAGAATGAATTCTCTCCAAAACTTGTTCCAAATTCTTCCACCTGGAGCAAGTTTACACAGCTTCTATAAAAAAAATTTAAAAAATACCATGACGAAGTATATAAGTATAATAATAGATTGGTGCCGTCGAATCAGATTATCTGTGCCCTGGCACCTTTCAGCGTCCCGCAGTCTGTGATCAAAGTGTTGTACATGTTCTCCTTTCCTCTGAAAGTTCGGAGGGAAGCCTGTTCCCTAGGATTCGAAGTCTATGGCGGCATTTTCCACTTTGCACTAAAGAGCGAAGTTTGGCAGGTACTGGCAACAGAGTGACAGCGGTCGCGAGGCCAGGGCCATATCAGTCCACACATGTACGGCACCCACACATTAAACCGACCTTGTGCCAAGTCCTGCCACCGTAGGGAGGTGGAGAAATCGCAAATCTCTGTAATATCTATACTATATATATATATATATATATATATATACAGTGTAACCCGGATATAAGAGAGTTGTCGGGACCGGAGAAGAAGTCTCTTATATCCGGGTTTGGTCTATTATACATTAACACAGGCTCTAATTTGGGACCAGAGAAAATCGCTCTTATATCCGGGTTTCTATTATATCCGGGTCTCTTATATCCAGGTTACACTGTGTGTATATATATATATATATATATATATATATATATATATATATATATATATATATATACAAATATAGGATTGGTGTAATGGAAAACGTTTATTCCAACTTAATTTCAATGAAAACAAAATAAATAGAATAATATATGTAGTTTTCTTTTTTCCTCAGTTATTTTATAATTTTAAACTTAATTGAGATTAAATTTAAATTTTAAAATGGGTAATTTTTAATTTCAAATTTTATCATATAATTTAATATTTATTAGTTAGAATAAATTCTATTTTAGTCTAACCCCAACATTAAAGCATTAAATAATTATTATAACCTTAGTTCGTTGTCAATTTTTGTGAATTCTCGTATGCTTGTATTTTGATTGGTCATTCCAGCTTATGTAACAGCGTTTCCCCGAGTGAGTGGTGTTTGATTGATTTGAACCTTTTAAAACCCTTTATTCTATATTCAACATCATCACTTGATAAGACACCAGAAGTGTTGAAACAAAATGTCTTTTTTCGTAGTGATTTTATAATATATTTATGTTATAATTTTCGAATAAATAATTATATATATATATATATATATATATATATATATATATATATAACAGTTGCAAAATATGAAGCCACCCTCACAATTAGCATAGGATGAACTTGAGAGCGGAGTGAAACCTTTCACTCCCAAAAATAAAAAAAATATCCCTTAGAGATTTTGAACAAAGAATGGTTTCAATTATCAAACTTATATTTTGAGACACCTTCGCAACGAGTGCCAAAAATTTATGCTGCAGTAATCAAGGCTAAAGGAGGATATTTTGACGAGAGCAAAATCTAATCATATAATACATTTTTTTCTTTTTGTCAAGATAAAGTTTCTCATAAGAAATCATTTGTCACTATTTTTTTAAACATGTATAATAATAATTTGAGTGTCTTTTTTTTTGCAATGAAAAACACACCCATTTAAAAATTCTTGCGAAAATAGATTTTAATGAAATTTTCAGGACTTATTCACAAAAGAATTAAATTATTTTAGAAATGTATCCTTTTAAAAGAAAATCTTCGTAAATATATATATTTATTCATGTGCGTGGATGACAACATATTTTTCATATATATATTATATATATATACATACATACATGCATACATATATATATATGTATATATATATATATATACATATATATATTCATATATATATATATATTTATTCATATATATATATATATATTCATATATATATATATATTCATATATATATATATATATATTCATATATATATATATATTCATATATATATATATATTCATATATATATATATATTCATATATATATATATATATATATTCATATATATATATATATATATATATTCATATATATATATATATATATATATATTCATATATATATAACATAATTAAGTAATTCATCGAGTTTTTTTTTTTTAGAAGAATGCAGAAAGCACTAGACGTATAGTAGTGGCTCTCGGGGGCACAATCCTTGGTTAAAGGAACTTGGACGAGTTCCACCACGGAATATGTGAATGAGCGGCGCTATGTCGAGTTCAATTCGTTACCTCGTCGTCCCCCCTGCCCGTGGTACAGTTGGTATGACGTTTGCTTAATAACGTAACTGTCCGTGTTTCAATTCTTGGTTGTAGGTGCGCACTGCTGATGAGTCTCAAGTATTGGACAAAACGGCCGTCCAGTGCTTTCTGCATTTTGTTGAGGTTTCTTCTAAAAAAAAACTCGATGAATTATTTAATTATGATTATCTCAAATCCTCCTAATAATTTCTTTATATATATATATATATATATATATATATATATATATATATATATATATGTATATATATATATATATATATATATATATATATATATATATATATATATATATATATATTCATATTCAGTTGCATGGATATGAGTTTTTGACCTTGGGTTTCACACTTTTGCGATCATCAGTCAAACTGGTTTATTATTTTAAAAATGAGGAGTGCACACGTCATTTGGAAATAACGCGATCTTTAAAAATGTTCTCCAAATACTGCATAGATCTGGGAGATGTGTGGGGAGTGGCACCGTCCTCTTGAATCCATGTGTCATTGATTTCGTCGCTTGTCATCTGACCGGAAACGGCGGGAAGAATCTCTGAGCAATGGCGCTCGATGTTTATTGTGCTCTTAAAGAAAATAGGGCCAACATTAGGGCGTCTGGAAACCGCAACACACACTTCATCCCTGAGTTCATGCAGGGGTGTTTGATGCAAACTGTAATGGTTAATGTAGGACCACAATCTTTTGTTTTTCGAATTAACATAAACCGGGAGATGGACCATGCTTTATGGTAAAAAAAGAAAATATCACATTCAACACATTAACAGTATCCGGTAATGATCATCATCATCACACACATACATACATACATACATACTTACGCAAATTCAAATTATACAACAACAAGCAGTCATTGGATAATAAATCAACACTACTGTGTAATGCGACAATTTATAGATCGCAGCTATGCGACAATTTTATAATCGCTATATTTTCATGCGTTCGATTTCGTGCACTTTTTGGAGAATCGGATCCCAAGAGCCTTCCTAGCTTTATAAATATTTTCAGGAAATACCAGCTTCTAATTAGTCAATAAACACACAAGTGGGCGTTGCAATCCACCCACGCACAATATATTTTTCCAGCGTGTGACTAAGTCAAGTTTTCCCGACAAATTGCTGTGAGTCTGTCACATGATTACATTATCTATAAATAGCAAACACGAGTTTGCCTTTTTCTCTCTTTTTTGTCTATTCTTGCTGCAAAATGTAGTCCCAGAGAATTATCGTCTCGACCATGCGGTCAGACGTTAACTAATATTTCACGCATTCACGTACGTACGAACTCTTACGAACTTCTCCAAAATACGAACATCCACCAAAGAACAAACACAAACGTTCACACGCATAAGAACTTTCACACACACACACAAATGTTCACACACAAGCACAATGTTAACTTGTTTATATATATATATATATATATATATATATATATATATATATATATATATATCGGTCTTGTTTGTTTGTCTTCTTTATATTCAATTGGACTTAATTCAAGTCCAACATTCTCTTGTAGCTGGATCTTCTTCTAGCAGGAAATTTAAACGCACGTGTTTTCTTTTCATCTTCACCCCCCGGCCCTCTGCATTCCTCTTCGATAAATCGGATAAAGCATCTGCAATAGTGCAATCACTTTTCATGATCAGTTCTCGTATTGCCATTATTTTGTGTAGGAAGAGTTTTCATTTTTGTCTGACAGCCTTATTAGCAGACCCAAGATCTTGCTGCTGCTATAATTTTCGCAATGATTTTCTTGGACTCTCTCCAAAATATCCAACACTTTCTCCCCTATAACGTTTGATATCGTCCACTGATCCGCTTTTCCTAAATTTATCAACAAACTTTTGAACAACATTGCAACGTGGAACAGGTGTATTTGAAAATTTATCAGCAAAACGCTATCGCACCAAATCTGTGTATCTACTACATTCTCGTAATACCGGTTCGACGATATATAGACGTTCGCGAATGACATATATATATATATATATATATATATATATATATATATATATATATATATATATATATATATATATATATATATATATATATATATATGTCATTCGCAGACAGTACTGTTTCGCTGTATCACAGCTTCTCAGTGCGACTAGACAACCGAATGCCTCAAACCTGGATCGAAACCCAACCAATTTGGCGTTGGTCAGAGCTTCTACCACTGAGCCATCTTCACTCGGCAGAACGAATCAACCAAATCTAGCGTATTGATTTTTTTACAAACGTAAACAAACGTCAATCAGCCAAAATGCTCCATTCATTTTACTGAAGAGCTTCGCATTTACGCAGTTGACTGTTGTTTTTAGAATTAGCTTGTCATTCAACAGTGCTTAATTGAAAATATATTTTCAAGAGCGCTTTGAACAATAAAAAATACTAAAAAATTAAAATTTTAAAACACATTGGGTTGTATATTAATATTATATTTGCTTTATTATTTCAATTAGGTTCCTCGACTAATTTCGACCAGCATGGTCGTCATCAGGAGAAACATCCCTGCTTGTTAGTAGCAGTGAACTACTGACCGCTTCTAAAAAAAGTGAAGTTTTTCTGTAGTTTTCATTTGTTTTGTTTCTTATCGCTAATTTTTGTCAGACCTTGTGTTGGTCAAACGGCCTCTTTCAAGTTGTTTTTAAGATAGAGAGTGGAAGATCCCTGACTTTCAGAATACCCTCCTTGGTTATTTTGACAGTTTTATTGGTTGCTGTGAATATGATATGTGTGTTAAGAGTATGTTATCTTTTAGTTCATTGGGAGTGTGTGTGATGTGTGCATGTGCATATATTTTTTGTTAGTGTGCCTATAAGTGTAAGACTTCAATACCTCTGCAAGTATGTCTTTCTTATATGGGTGAGAAATGTGGATGGGGTTTGATTTATTGGGTTATATATTAATTCTATCTATGTTGTTAAATCTGTGGTTAAGCCTGTCTGGATGAAGTGTTTTGAGGCACAAAATCCATTTGTTTTCATGTTCCTCGATTTTATTTCTAAGGTTATCTTTTCTGTCTATTTCTATTTTGTCAATTATAGTGAATTTTGCATGCCTTTAAAATCATGTTTTTCTAGTCGGAAATGTTGTACTACAGGTAGAATCAGATCAAGTCAGTTTCCCACAAAATAATCTTTTGTGGGAAACTGACTTGATCTGATTCCGATAATGATTAATTCAGTAATGAAATAGCCATTCAGATTTTTCCACATAGTTTTTCTGGCATAGTGTGCATTCTAATAGTTAAATTATGTTAGGACTTCTATAGTTAGAGTTGTGGTAGATTTTGAAAGTCAATTTAATGACTGGGCTAGTGAACGAATCGGTGTGTCTAATGTGGTTACAACATAGGCTCCTTTTGTTGCTACATGGTTGGGAAAATTATGTTGTTTTTATTTTTGGTCTGTTTCGGTTTATCTTATCATCTGAAATTTGGATACTACCTATAATTTCTTTAAGGTTCTTAGGTCTACGATATGGTAGAAGGCCGGGTTCCTCAAACAAAGTTTTTAGGTCTGGTTTGAGATATAGTACTTCTCAACGATATATATATATATATATATATATATACACACACACACACACATATATATATATATATATATATATATATATATATATATATATATATATATATATATATATATATATGGACAAAAGTCGCACACCATCGGGAATGAAGATTCCAAAAACTGTCAAATACTCTCTTTGCCTATAAATTATACATCCTTAAGATAAAATTAAAAAATTTGCTTCCCAAGAGGCTTTGATTTGAATCCTATATATCGAGAAGTTTTTTATTGTTTTTTTTTGTAGAGTAGCTAGCACCCCTTTAGAAACTCTACCAGATTGCCTGGCTCATGGCCTTAAATAGTCTACGATTAAGGACCACAGCAGTTGATTAATAAGTTGATACAAAGCTGATTAATATTCGGACTGATCTTAATTCGTTTGCTTATACAACATTTGACCCTCCTCTATTCCTTGTAAGTTGTCTTGTTAATTGTTTTGTAACTTATTGTTCTGTGTATTTTGTATGTATCCGTTAACACCGGATACTGGTGCTGAATAAATATATTAAACACTCATTCTTCTCTGTGTATCATTCACCTCGACGATACAACAGTTTTTTTTTCTTTTTCAGTGAAGTTCCCTCTGTTCAAAAGCCACATCACATTGAAACACCGGTTCCCGTAGAAAACACCGAAGTTAAGCAACGTCGAGCCTGGTCAATACCGAAATGGGTGATCCCTTGGGAATACCAGATTGGATGTATACACCACTTCTACCCCCAGCTATGGGTTAATTAATTAGACTTGTATCACCTAACCATTATTATTTAAAAAATTATTATTATTCCAAAATTATGTTTATTAAAAATAAATCTCAATCTAAAAACATTTTTTGGTTTTAAATAACCTAAAAACTATTGATAAGCCATAAAAAATGACCCGCACAAATTGTACAAGGCCCAAGAGCCACTTGAGGTAGAGCGCTGCAGAGTAAGAGGCACAATTTATGGGGGTATGTGGGGAAAATGACGTTTGTCCATAGACTTGAACAGGATAACTTTTCTAGTGATTGGGGAAGTATACTCTTGGGAGACGGTTCCACAAAACAGATATCGGCTTTCATGGACGGCATTTTAATAATTTAAAACAGGGCAATATTTCTATTTAACCAGTGCCCAAATCTCATTCAGCTACTCATTCCTGCCCAATTTTGCTAACATGCTGATTACTTACTGCCAAATAGGAAATCAATTTCCGACGAGACTCGTTTTTTTAAGGAACTTCACTCCATGCAAGATGGGAGTACCACTAGCACGCAAAGGGTTGCTGAGGATTGAGAACAAGAGTAAAGAGGCGTGTTTGAGGGAAGGATACAGAGAAGAACGGGCGACAATCTCAGGGTGTCAGATGTCGATTGACATTACACTTGAATATTTGAAGATTATAGTCATCGGGGAAGCAGTAAGGGGAAGGGAGTTCCACAGACGGGAAGTGCGAGAGAAGAAGCTGTTTGAGAAGAAGAAACAGTTACATTAAACCATTTTGACAGTGAAAGGGTGGAACCGAGATGCCAGCCTGGTAGCTTGTTTAAATTCATGGAGTCCAGGAACCAGTGAAAGTAGCTCGTCGAACAGTTGCCGTGAAAATATTTGTAGAAAAGACAGACAGAGGCCACGGCATGTCTGTGGGATATCGACTGTAGACTAGATGTCAGATCAGGACCTATCATCTTGCATATTCCTCTCTGGATTTTGTCAAGGACCTTGAGACGTACAGCGGGAGCACCAGACCATATGTGACAGCAATATTCCATGCAAGGACGGATGGTTGATTTATAGATCTTGTCAAAGACGTCGAGACGTACAGCGAGAGCACCAGACCATATATATGACAGCAATATTCCATGCAAGGACGGATGGTTGATTTATAGCTTTGAAGAATGGACTCAGACAAGAAAAAAATTTCTGGCTCGACACAAGAGCCAACTTTCCTTGCAATAGATGAAGCTTGAACGAAATTTGCATGAGCGTCCATATTTTTCCCCATTTGTCTTGTTTTGTTGCCATTGTAAAGATTGTTATTTTTAGATTCCGTGTCCGCAAATAATAGGTTAACGAATGGATGAGAAAATATGAAACAAAGACGGTAAGATGAAAGGTAATGTGTTTTCTGGGTTAATGTGTGAAATAGAGAAGACTAATTACTCGGTTATAAAAATGTTTGATGGTCGATGTTGGCGTGCGTCTCGTTTCAAACCGGCTGCACAGTCGGATATTTATTAAAATGCAGGGCATGAACTCTTCTCACACGATATCACTACCCAGGTATTTTCGCCCTCAAACGGGAGCGTGTATTTTAAACTGGGTTAGTGAAAGGTGTTTGCTTTAGCAGTTTTGTAACGTATTAAAAACAAACATATTTATCAAACTTTTAAGTTGCAGTGTTTGCCACGTTCGTCGTCGGACGAAATGAATAAAACTATAGAAAAAGGGACATTTAACATCAAAGAGAGACAGCTGAAATCTTTCGGGCGCGTAATGAGCAAAGAAGCTTGGAAAATCTGACACTCACATGACATATTGAAGCCAAGAAGAAAACAACACACAACCTGCATAAGTTTGTGTCTGTGCCCAAATATCTCCAGGCCGGTTTTGAATTCAGATGTTCCTTCTCCTATACTGGTTGCCACCCAAGGCTATAAAAACCCAACGGAGGGATAAACGGAGAGGGAGCTTCTGTAAACCGATGACAGACCAGGGTTTAGGAGAGATAGCAACATGCCAAGTTTTATTAAGAGCTACAAAAGACAGGAAATTGTGGAGAGCCATGATCACCAATATCTTGAAAGGACACGACACATAGCAGAAAAATGAGCTCGCATAAATCAATGGCAAACCAGGGTTTAGGGGAGGTAGCAACGAGCCAAGTTTTACTAAGAGCTACGAAAGAGAGGAAATTGTGGAGAGCCTTGATCACCAACGTCTTGAAAAGACACGACAGGTAGTAGGCGAAAATGAGCTTGTGTAAATGGACGGCAAAACAGGGTTTAGGAGAAATAGCAAAAAGGCAAGATTTACTAAGAGCTACAACGGACAGGAAATTGTGGAGAGCCAACATCGACAACGTCTTGAAGGGACAAGACACATAGAAGACGTAAAATGATCTTGTGTAAATGGATGGCAGAACAGGGTTTAGGAGATATAGCAAAAAACAAAATTTTCTAAGAGCTACAAAAAAGAGGAAATTGTGGAGAGCCGTGATCGCCAAGCTCTTGAAGGGACATGGCACATAGAAGAAGAAAAAGGAGCTTTGTGTAAAAGGATGACAGAAAAGGTTTTTGGAGTGATAGCAAAAAGATAAAATTTACTCAGGGATACAAAAAACAGGAAATTGTGGAGAGCCATGATCGCCAACACCCTGAAAGGACACGGCACGTAGGAGAAGAAAAATGATCTGGTGTAAATGGATGACAAAACAGTGTTTAGGAGAGATAATAAAATTTACTGAGAGCTACAAAAAAGAGGAAATTGTGGAGAGCCATGATCGCCAACGCCCTGAAAGGACACGACACGTAGAAGGAAAAAATGATCTGGTGTAAATGGATGGCAGAACAGTGTTTAGGAGAGATAATAAAATTTACTGAGAGCTACAAAAAAGAGGAAATTGTGGAGAGCCATGATCGCCAACCTCCTGAATGAACACGGCACATAGAAGATTTACGTTCCAAATGAAAAATCGTTTGTTTTCTTCCGTTAAGCATTTAAACATCTGCTAAATCTTTGAAAAAAAGTTGCAAAATATGGCACCGAAATCTACAGACACATCGCAAAGGATGCCTTCCAAAACTAAAACAATGAAAGGCGAAGATGGACGTTGGTACCCGCAAGAAACGTGTAAATATGGGTAAACCGGGTTCTGTAAACTTAGATGGAAACTGGTCTACCGCAGAATGAAATGGCAACCTACTGCGGGGGAAAAATCTGCTTCGTCAGTCATGTATCGAAAGATGATCGTCTAAGCGTGTATCACGCACGGCACATAACTGAGAAGAACTGAAATCAGGTTTAACATTAATTTTCAACGTTTTATAGTAAACAAAATAAGCTAATGTTAAGTGAAATATAACGGAAATGATTTTAAGGAAAAAGAAATAAATTATGTAATCTTAATGAAAATTCATTAAAGTATGCCACGTATGTAAAGCAAATAATGTAACGAGGATTTTTTAATCGTTGTTGCATGTTTATTCTTTCTCTTCTAATGTCATTCTCAACTTTTTTCGCATTTCGTTTTGTTTTTGATATTTTTTAAACGAAAAACACTTTTTAATTCTGCGTGCGTTATTGCAATCGTTCATAGCTGAATGATGGCTTTTTTTCCATAAAACTGGCAACCTTTTCAATAGCTTTTTCAATCTCAGTCAAGGTTTTATCACAATCATGTTTTTTATTTCCTTGTTCATTGTGACATTGTGAACGCTAGAGAATAGTTTCTTTGTAAGATTTTATATCATACAATGTTGACTCTCCTATGTTGAACTCAGCCATTAGTTACAATGAACTTTCACCAGCGTCTAGTCAGTTTAAAATTTTCAATTTTTCTGATAACTCCAAATTGATTGTTTCCCTCTTATTCCCATCATCTTTTGCACCATTAGGGTGAAATAAGCATAAGCAATTATCCAAAGTAAATCTCCTGAAAAGCAGAAATTTCAAATCGGTTACATATCACCCAAATAGTTCAAATATACACATCAAAATCATTTACGGATATGCTGGATTCCCGATATGAGGCACTCCGGATATGAGGGATTCCGGATACGAGGGATTCCGGATATGAGGGATTCCGGATAGGAGGGATTCCGGATAGGAGGGATACCGGATATAAGGGATTCCAGATATAAGGGATTCCGGATATGAGGCACGCCGGATATGAGGGATTCCGGATAGGAGGGATTCCGGATAGGAGGGATTCCGGATAGAAGGGATTCCGGATATGAGGCACTCCGGATATAAGGGATTCCGGATAGGAGGGATTCCAGATATGAGGGATTCCGGATAGGAGGGATACCGGATATAAGGGATTCCGGATATAAGGGATTCCGGATATGAGAGATTCCGGATATAAGGGATTCCGGATATGAGGCACTCCGGATATAAGGGATTCCGGATAGGAGGGATTCCGGATAGGTGGGTTCCGGATAGGAGGGTTCCGGATATAAAGGATTCCGGATATAAAGGATTCCGGATATAAGGGATTCCGGATATAAGGGATTCCGGATATGAGGCACTCCGGATATGAGAGATTCCGGATATGAGGGATTCCGGATAGGAGGGATTCCGGATATAAGGTATTCCGGATATGAGGCACTCCGGATATAAGGGATTCCGGATAGGAGGGATTCCGGATATAGGGATTCCAGATAGGAGGCACTCCGGATATGAGGGATTCCGGATAGGAGGGATTCCGGATATGAGGGATTCTACTGTATTTTCTATAGTTCTGAGAATGGTCATTAGCATTACAATAGTTTTTAGGACGAAATAAGACTTTTTTGTTTTGGATATAAACCAGTTGAGAGAAGACCAAGAACAACAGCAAAAAAAAATGATTGCTAGTAGTGCACTTTTAAAAAAAATTATAATTATGAATAAAAATCATTTAATTTTTTGGCAACACTTACAAGTCTAACCCCAATTATAAAACTAAATTAACCCTGACCATAAAACTAGATTATATATACAGTTTTTAATAGTCAAGTTTGCTTTCGTTTGTTCTTAAATACGGCATTGACAACTGCGGTCGGCGTTATTTGTTACCAGTCTGTGGTATTCTTTGCTGCTTCATAAAGTCAGTTTACGAACCAGTAACAAACTTTTATCAAACTATTTTGTTATGCTTTTGAATATTTACTATACAGGTCGTCGGTGAAAAATTTTTCCATCTGAAAGTGGGTGATGACACAAAAAAAAAAGGTTGCGACTCCATGGTTTAATATCTGTCTATACTTCTGAGATGAGGTATTATGTACATTATTTACATTATTCGGACTATTGTCCTCATCTTTGTCGCCATATTTGTTACAACGTTTCGGCCGTTGTACACTCCGGCATTCTTCAGGTGGTTGGAATGTCGAACTGAACCCTTTATTTCGCTCACTGGGGTATACTGTTCTAGGTCCACGTGCCATGTCTAGAACAGTCTACCCCAGTGAGAGAAATAAATATATATATATATATATATATATATATATATATATATATATATATAAAGAAGGTATCAATTTTTAACTGATGCCTACAGGATACGGGTTAACACAGCTTAGGCTAGCAAGAGGCCTAATGGAGAGGAAGTTTAGAAAGACTGTGTTGCGCCGTGATTCGAATTTAGAAAACCCTCCCTGCTTTAACAGTAATTTATTTACCTGATTTTGCTTATTACTGTTCGAAATGCTCCCCTAATATTGTAGACTCTTATCTATATCTAAATTTATCGTGAGGTTATTTGTGTCTATACTTGTAGAAAGAGAGACACTTAAGTTTTAGACGAGTGACTGGGAGTGGGGTGTCTTCTGGGTAGCGGTGGTGTGCGACTGTAAACCGTTTGGGCTGAGGTAATTGACGAACATATCTAAATTCTCGATTGATTTTCGTCTGTCCGCGACGTCAATCTTTTAAATCTGACTATTCAATAAATAAATAAAAACGGCGACCCAAGACTGAATTAAGCTTCATTCTCATCAAGGACAGGCCTTATGAATTTACTTCCATTAGATTATTACCCAAACGGTATTCTTCTGTCATTCAATGGAATGGTGTGTGTGTGGGGGGGGGGGAGAACCAGTATTATTTCATTATAAAACAACATTATCAATTTGATGTTTGATGTACTGCACGATTATATTGCGTGAAGCCACAATACTGTAATTGCAATGATATGGCGCGAGAAAAAAAGTCTGCTTTACAGCGCATGCGCCATTACCAAGATGGCGTCCAGTATGCGCGCATCTCTGAATCATATCTAATTCGCTATATACAATATCGACAACGTGATTACGGGGAGTGTGCATCTGTATTTTTCTTCTTATGCTCGCTTTTATTCTGCTTTTGCAATGCGAGTTTACTGTGTACATCGACGCAAAGATGAAAATGTCATTAGCCTCTTAGGGTGTTACTGTATTCGATAAATATGATGAAGAGGTGTGAGAAAATAAGAAAAAACGAATGTATAGTGGAAAATATAAAAAGTAAAAGACAGAATACTAACATATATTGAAAATTTAATGTACATGAATAGCTTACATGCACAAACGTATATATATATATATATATATATATATATATATATATATATATATGTATATATATATATATATATATATATGTATATATAGCAAACATTAAACACACCGGTAAATATATATATATATATATATATATATATATATATATATATATATATATATATATATATATATATACTGTTAAATGCCGTAAAAATGGATAGATACTATATTAGCAAATTGAAAAATAAAGCTTCAGCAAGTTTTCAATTTTTGTTTATTTGTAAGGCTGTATGTTATACTATAGCTATAAACTCTTAAATAATGAATAAGTACAATCCAATTATATCATTAGCAAATTGAAAAAATAAAGCTTCAGCAAGTTTTCAATTTTTGTTTATTGGTAAGGCTGTATGTTATACTATAGCTATAAACTCTTAAATAATGAATAAGTACAATCCAATTATATCATTAGCAAATTGAAAAAATAAAGCTTCAGCAAGTTTTCAATTTTTGTTTATTGGTAAGGCTGTATGTTATACTATAGCTATAAACTCTTAAATAATGAATAAGTACAATCCAATTATATCATTAGCAAATTGAAAAATAACGCTTCTGAAGTTTGAAAAACAATAGAGGATGAACTGACAGGTGACACTACACTCTTATCCTAAGCTGTAACGTTAAACTTTGACACTTTTTACGAATACAATTAATGGATTGCTTAGAAAGAGAGAAGAAATAGGTCGATCTTGCCTACTCTCTAAGGTCCACTATAAGCATTAGTTTAGCCCATAGACAGAAGAAAAGTGAAACCTGAAAACATTTTATATACAATATATGAGTAGATATACATCGGTCATACAAATATATATCACTGATGAGGTGCACAGGTACTGATATACATACATAAATGCTAACATAGGAAAAGAAATCAAATATTATTTTGTTTAATACCCCAAATTTAACTTAGAGGACAAGTGTAAAACAGGGAAAATATTTTTTAATTTACTTAATAAACACTTCCCCCAAAATTCAGAATTACATAAGATATTCAATAAAAACACTGTTAAATTATGCTATAGCTGCACGAGTAATTTAGAAACCAGAATAAAAAAAAAACTCCAGAAATTTCAAAACTAACATGCAGTAAAACATCGTTAACAATGATATATGCAATTACAGAAATAAAATCAGATGTCCATTAGATGGAGTTTTCAAACTGAAAACAAGGCAGAAATGATAGATCCAAATGTCCAGAAAAAATATACATAGGGTGTACTTAGTAGATTTTAAGTAGAGGTGGTACAATCACAAGTAATCTTTTAAGTTAGAAAGTCTTAGCAATTCTACTAGACTATCAAACCATGGGTGGAAATTAAAGGAAATAAAATAAAAAAAAGATCCTATTGTAAACTGAAAAAATTTAAAAGAAAAAAAGCACAAACTTACAACAATCATAGTAACGTCTGCAACCTTCGTCAACAAAATATAACAGCATTCCCAGCCCCAAAAAAGCCTTTTGAATAAGAGATCGGAAATTATAACGCATTGTATAGATAATAAAAAAGTACCTTGTGTGGTCATATGAAGTGGGATGAAAAGAAAGTATATATATTTCATTTCTCCCCACCCCGCCACCGATACACTTCCAGTACACTTGCTTTACCCTCCGCCTCCTCCAATTCACCTTCTACCACACCTCACGTCGGGGGCTTATTCATTCATTCATTTATTTATTTATTTATTTTAATTAAAAAATAGAGATCATGATTTTTTTTTCTTAAAGAAAATGTTAAGAAATCAATTGACCAAAATCGCCTGAAGTTATCGAAAGGTTGAAACCAAGGTAGCATGATCGGCTGATTTCACATCCACACACACACACAAACACACAAACACACACACACACACATATATATATATATATATGTGTGTGTGTGTGTGTGTGCGCGCGCGCGCT
>OZ038494.1:22486295-22516295 GCA_964036315.1 Acanthosepion esculentum | reverse complement strand
TTGAAGGCAAGAGGGACAGTGGAAGACAACGCATAACATACCTTGTGAGCTAGTGCAAACTGATGACAGAACAGAGTTTCGGAGAGATAATAAAAAGAACAAAGAGTTAAAAATGACAGGAAATTGGAGAGACCCATGATCAATAACGTCCTATAGGGGCACGGCACATTGAAAAGATACTTTTCTCATACTAGTAGTAAAATTATCGACTTTTGTGATTTGTTGGTTAATATGCGTATTAATAGAACTAAGTCTTGATAACTGATAAGATATTGTAGTGGTTGTGTGACCAATATAACAATTTGAATTTTTTTGTGTTTTACAAGCATGAAAGGACTGGAAATAATAGCACTACAATCAATGGACAGTTTCTTCATAAGCTATGTCCAGATTTATAGCAACTGTTAGGGAAATATCTGTCCGTCTGTCAAATTACCCATCGTTTCTGAAGTTCGTTGAACATTTCACACAACGCTCTAAATCACGCTATGAAGGAACATTTCATTTTCTTTCAGTACTTTCTTTCTCTGAGGAAGCCATTTTGTGGCTCTAGTTCTCGGAAACTTTGGGTCACGGTTTGTGTGATTAAATTATCTATTAGCCTATATAAAATAAGTTTCTATAGCAACGGAAATGACGGCGATCACGTTAACAGGAATAAGAATAATTTCTTTTATTAATGGCGACAAGGAAAATAACAGCAAATGTCTCTATGAGCCTCATTGCATCGAACATTGATTGGGACAAAAGGATAAACATTGGTTCCTGCCCAATCGCCGAAGTTAAGCAATGCCGAGCCTTGTCAGCACCTGGATCGGTGACCGCTTGGAAATACCAGGGGCTGTAAGGTTGAATGTGCGGGTGGTGAAATGGACAATGACTCGGAATCGTTAATTGGAGAGCCAAGTTCAAATTCAAGTTGGGTTTGTTACATTCACTTATGTGCAAATACCCTTGAGAAAGGTAGAAATCCACCTATTCTGCCTCCAGCCATGGGTTAATTATACTTGTATCACTAAACCATTATTATCTATGAAATAAAATCTTATAATCTAAAAATATTTTCTGGCTTTAAATAACCTTCAAAGGGTTGATAAGCCGTAGAAAACGAATGAAATACGATTAGCTACACACACGTTTTTTAGATTTATTTATATTATCTGGAATATAAATGTATAGAAACTGCCAAGGCCACAAAATGAGTGATCGATTTATATACTGATTGTAATATAGAATTGATCCCCCACTTTATAGTCAAATTATAATTTCTTGTTTATCAAATTTCGATTAGATATGAATCTACCTACTCTTCCCCCAGCTATGGGTTAATTAGTAAGACTTGTATCTCTAAATCGTTATTACCCCCCCCCACAAAAAATACAATCTAAAAATGATTTATGTCTTTAAATAACGTGCAAAGGGTTGATAAACCGTAGAAAACGGATCAGTCAATGAAATACTGATTATTTACACAGGGTATGTCTTTTAGATTTATTGACATTCTCTAGAATATAAATGTATAGAAACTATATTGACCACAAAGTGAAGGATCAGTTTACATATAGATTGTAATATAGAATTGATCCCCGTTTTATATCCGCATTATAATTTCTTCTTTATTTATCAAATTCAAATTTGCTATTTTTCTCCCAGCTATGGCTTAATTAGTATTATATCATTAAACCATCATTATACCTCCCAAAAATTCTTACAATCTAAAAATATTTTCTGGCTTTAAATTATCTGTAAAGGGTTGATAAGCCGTAGAAAACGAATCAATTCATGAAATACTGATTAGCTACACAGGCATGTCTTTTAGATTTATTCGCATTCTCTAGAATATAAATATATAAAAAATAATATGGACACAAAGTGAAGGATCAGTTTATATATTGATTGTAATATAGAATTGATCCCCCACTTTATAACCAAATTATAATTTCTTGTTTGTTTTTCGAATTTCGATTATATATTAATCCACCTATTTTACCCCACCTATGGGTTAATTAGTAAGACTTGTATCCCTAAAACCGTTATGATAAAAAAAAACGGCATTAAAAATGTTGATATGCCGCTAAAACAAAAAACAATCACCCCAAAACAAAGCACCGCTGTCATATCTGGGTTGGAGATGCCCAATGCTCACCACACCTACTTATTTTCTACCGATTTCTGTGAAAGTTTTCACTCCGAAAATTTCCCAAAACGACTTCTTCGTGGAAGAGGCTCCCGCCTGAGTGCTTCCCTCCCTGAGTACATCAATCTTAACCTGATCAAATCTCGGGTCAAATCCACCATATACTTTGTAATCTTTACTTCTTACTTTCCTCCTCTTATGTTTATATCAAGTATCTTATTCAGTAACTCTATCCTGAGTGGCTCTTGGGATTTATCAGCATGGTCAACTTTAGTAAAATAATAATAATAATAATAATAATAATAATAATAATAATAAAATCAAAGATATTCATTTTCATTTATTCCTTTCTCGGTTGAAGCCGTTTGTTTCTGGGAACCATGGTGTCATGATAAGGATCACGAATTATCTAACACTGTAAATAATATAGGTTTATATAGCAACGACATCGATGTCGATAAAGTTATTACAAATAATAATAATTGATTTTATTAATGGTGGCAAGGAAACAAACATCAAGTATGTTTGTTCGATTGGCTGATTTAACGATATATTAACAATTGTTGCGTTATTTAATATCGAATAGAAACAGAAAAAAAGTATTACAATAACTGAACACATAGCTAAACTGTTATATACCCGCACATATGAACACTAAAGGGTATGTCCCAATTCTCATAAATACGTTGGACACTATTGTACGTGGAGTCAATATGCTGCCTGTGCTGGCAGCGTGAGCTGTCAGTGTTGAAAGCTCTTGCCGTATCGAACTCTCTGTCTTCGGGCAGAGAGTAACCCGTACGTGGCTATACCTAAGGAGTTAGACAGATACCCGATACTGCGTATGCGGGGTCTACGGGCAATTTTTGTCCGAGACCACGGGCTGGGATTTCCCCACATTAAATAAGGCCTTGTGCCGTGGGGCTGCAGGTAAATATCGTAGCGAGTATTATAATTCGTTGATGTTATAAAGATTAGCATTTCATTTTCAATCTCCGTTTTGATTATTCTTCATTCAGTAACCTAGGTTACAACAAAAACATAGAGCATAGTACCATTGATTGTTTTGTTTTTTACGGTTTATTAACCCATTGCAGGTTATGTAAAGCCAGAAAATATTTTTAGATTGTAAGATAATAATGGTGTATATATATATATATATATATATATATATATATATATATATATATATATATATATATATAGATAGATAGATAGATAGATATAGATATAGATATATATTGTATCTATGAACACTAATGGGTATGTCCCAATCCTCATAAATACGTTGGACATTATTGTAAGAAGGGGTAATATGCTGTATAAGTAGTTCACCACTGGTGGTGAATATTTTATTTTGTTGATGTTATAAAGATTACCATTTCCTTTCCAACCTCCGTTTTGGTTATTCCTCATTCAGTAACCTTTTCTAGATTACAACATAAATAAAGACCAGAAGTCAGATATCGGTCCGGTTTGCACTAGATTATAAAATGGTAGCCATTGGTCAAGTTTTCCTGAGAGTGAAAAATGTAGACTCAAGTCCGGTTTAGACGAGAGGCAAAGATGTAGACTCAAGTCCGGTTTAGGCGAGAGGCAAAAATGTAGACTCATGTCCGGTTTAGACAAGAGTCAACAACCTACTCACTGGTCGTTTACACAAAAATCTAAAAGCTGCCTATAGGTGATGTTAACACTGCAATCAAAATGAGGTTACAATTTCAAAAAATTCTGGCTTTTACTTGAGTCTAAACGGTAGTTATAGTTTCGGTTTACCCCCGAATCAAAACCGTGAACATAGTTTCGGTAACACTCATGTCAAAAATGTTGACATACGCTTGATTTACACGACAGGCAAGAAGACAGACATAGGTCTAGTTTATACAAGTCAAAAGGTAAACATAAAACTGGTTTATATTAAAGTCTAAAAGGTAGATATAGGTTAGGTTTGGACTAGATTCAAAAGCTATAAATAGGTCCATATTGTACTAGATGCAAAAAGGCCCAGTTTGCCCTAGTCGAAAGAGAAACAGAACTCTGGTTTACCCTAAAGTCTAAAAGTTAGATATATGTTTGGTTTCCAACAGAGTCAAATGATAAATGTAGGTGTGGTTTGCGCTAGAGACAAAAAATTAGACATCGGCCCAGTGTAGACATCGACCAAGTTTACACGAGTCAAAAGTTAATTATAACACTGATTCGCATTAGAGACTAAAGGGTAGAAATAGGTTCAGTTTGCACTAGATGCAAAAAAGGTAGGCCTCGGTCTGGTTTATAAAGGGTGTTTCATTAAGACGGATCAAAATTAGCAGTAAATAAATCAGTCTTATTGGTGAAAATTTATTTATTTCTCTATTGGATCATGTTATTTAAGACATGGCAATTATGCGTGAAAAATAACAACGCTCAAATGTCTGCCAAGGCTTCGGTGGCAAACCTCCTCACGATGGTAAAAATTTTTGTTGACCTCTCTGCATAGTTGCTCCTCGATTTCTTACTTCCTTTAGTCATTTTAATAATCTATACAAATAAAAATATCTGCATTTAGACAAAATTAGTTTTCGAGGAATATGAGCTATTTAATTAATCAGTTCCTTTACTCATACATTTCTTAGATTGCAGTCTTATTTGTACAAGCCTTTCATGTGAGGCACCCGGATACTTTTATCTGTTAAGTTTGGTTTGATTTGGTTTATTTTGTTGTACGGCATATCAACCTTACTGGGTTATATAATACCGACAAGGATAAGTTCGTATAAATAGAATAGGTGTTCCTTATGAGAAATCAGTTTGGAGGAGATCAGGTTTCATTGATGTATTTTTGTAAAAAAGGCTTTCTATTGCTGGTAATATTTATTTCTCAAAAATGTATTCCTGGTAATATATATATATATATATATATATATATATATATATATATATATATATATATATATATATATATATATATATGCCTATATTTACACTTTCATAGTGTTTTGAACCCAGTTTGAGAGTTAACTATAGCTGGGATCCTAACAGGTGTTACCACCCCAGGTCAGAGTAGAACTGGGGGACAACAGCAATTAAGAGGTGGTACGACGCTTCTCGAAACCTCCTGATCAGAGGCCTTGCTACCGGTTGTAGTTTATGGTGTCTATTAAGCGATCATCTTGCTACCCCTTGGTCCGGAAATAGACTTTGCCGCCGTTGTCTTTGTGTTTCTATTTTTTTGCTAATCTTTTCTTTTTTCTCCCAAGAGATATTCCCATTTCGCTGTTATATCAAACATGACATTTTTAACATGAAATGATATCGACCAGAATGCGATTTATATAATACCAATGGTGGTGGTTGTGATGATGATAAGGAGGAGGAGGAGGAGGAAGAAGAGGAGGAGGAGGAGTGAGATGTTGAAGAGGACGAGGAGGAGGGTGATGATGATGAAGAGTATGATGATGATGAGGATGAGGATGATGAGGAAGAGGATGATGATCATAATGATGAGGAGGAGGAGGAGGAAGAGGAGGATGAGGACGATGATGATGATGAGGATGATGATGATGACGATGAGGATGATGATGGGGAGGAGGAGGAGGAGAGGTGGAGGGTTATGATGATGAGGGGGAGAATGATGATGACGATGAGGATGATGATGTGGAGGAGGAGGAGGAGAGGTGGAGGGTTATGATGATGAGGGGGAGAATGATGATGATTATAAGGTGATGATGAGGAGGAGGGGAGGGGGAGGAGGAGGAGGATGTGTGTTTATGATGATGATGATGATGAGAATGATGATGAGAAGGAGGAAGAAGAGGAGGAAGAGGAGGATGATGAGGAGGAGGAGGAAGATGATGATGTTGATGTTGACGATGAGGTTGATGAGGAGGAGGAGAATGGTGATGATGATGATGATGATGGGGAGGAGGAGGAGGAGGAGGAGGAGCTGTTAAGGGTTATGATGATAAGGGGGAGAATGATGATGATTATAAGATGATGATGAGGAGGAGGGGGAGGAGGATGACGATGTGTGTTTATGATGATGATGAGGAGGAAGAGAATGATGATGAGAAGGAGGAAGAGGAGGATGAGGATGATGATGAGGAGGAGGAAGATGATGTTGATGTTGACGATTAGGTTGATGATGAGGAGGAGGATGGTGATGATGATGATGATGATGAGTAGGAGGAGGAGGAGCAGGATGAGAGGAGGAGGGTGATGAGGTGGAGAAAGAAAATGATTATGATGATGATGATGATGATGAGAAGGAGGAAGAGGAGGAGTAGGAGTAGGAGTAGGAATAAGGATGATGATGAAGAACAAGCTATTTATAAGATAAATAGTCGTGTTTTCAGCGTCCTTCATACAATTGATCTGCCTCTGCCATCGTTCTCTTTAGTTAAGTACGAACACTAATGGCGTTCTTATTGCTGTATTTAATGATGATGACTACTGTATGGCGACTGTCTCTTCTTGGTCGATAATGAAGCCATCCATAGAACGCGTTTCGCTCTTCAGCCGGGATGTCATTAGCTCCCACCGATGACATCTCGCCAGTGTTTGGCTTCGATCGGATAATATGGCGCCAAGCTTGTGGCTAGACGTGCGCCTGCCGACTTACGTGACTCAATCGAAAGAGTGAACTCGGCGCTACACTGTCATTCATGTTTGAAAGTGGGTAGATTATCAACAGGAAAGGATTCACTTTTTGTCTTTGCAATTATAAACGATATTATTCAAACAAGAAATGTATATATATATATATATATATATATATATATATATATATATATATATATATATATATATATTAATGCATGTTTCATTAAATAATATAGACAATGATAATGTGAGTAAGATTATCAGACAATACGAAAGGCACTTACTTAAAATGAATAGACAAAACTTGTCTATATTATTTAATGAAACATGCATTAATGAAAAGTTGCTGCCGAAATATACACAATATATATATATATATATATATATATATATATATATATATATATATTAAAAGACAAAGAGAAAGAAAGAAAGAAAGAAAGAAAGAAAGAAAGAAAAAAGAAAAGAAGGAAGAAACAAAACGTAGAAAATGAAAAAGGGAAAGTAGGATCAAAGAAGAAAGAAAGTGCAATTAAAGAGAGAGAGGGGGGGAGAAAGAGAGACAACAAAAGAAACATAATTAAATGACAAAGCGAAAGAAAATGAAAAAAGAAACAAAGTGACAGTAAAAGAAAGAAAGAATGAAAGAAAGAAAGATAGAATGAAAGAAAGAAAGAAAAAAGAGACATTAAAAGACAATGAGGAAAAAGAAAGAAAGAAAGAAAATGAGACATCAAAAGACAATGAAGAACAAGAAAGAAAGAAAATGTTCGACGTAGTTTATCGTCTTACCCTGGACGCGGATGTAGTTTATCGTCTTGCACAGGACAAGAAAGAAAGAAAGAAAGAAAGAAAGAAAGAAAGAAAGAAAGAAAGAAAGAAAACAGACATTAAAAGAAAATGAGGAAAAAGAAAGAAAGAAAGAAAGAAAAGGAGAGACATAAACAACAAAAAGAAGAATGGAAAGAGATATAAAAGGAAGAATGAATGAAAAGTGAATAAAAGAAGAGGACAAGTAAATGAAGAAAGGAAATGGAGATGAGAAAAAGAAAGAAAATAGAATGACGAAGGAAGGAACATGGAAAAGTGTGAAGAAAAAGAAAGTAAAAAAAAAATGTCGAGGGAAGAATCGAAATAAAGGTGTGGGGGGTGATATGAAAAGAAAAGAAGGAAAATGCTAGGAAAAAGAAGAAAAGAGATAATAACGGAGACAGAAAGAAAGCAGAAAAATGAAAATTGAAAGCCAATGAAACCAAAGAAGTTTTGACCGAATAGCTGGAGAAGAAATCTTGTCAACAGAATGAATTCAAAAAGAAAAACGAAGATTGATCAAATAATTGAAAGAAAAATAATTTTTTTTAAAAAGATGGCGAAAAAAAAAGTTAGAACGAAGTGAAAAAACAAAACAAAAAAAGGCAACAGTCACGCAAACTTTTCTTCATTTTTGATTATAGTTTCTGAAGTTTTCATCATTTCCTTAACCTTTGGGGCATATCTTCAGATTTCAATGTCAAATTGATCTCCACTACCCTAATAATCAAAGTTCTGTACCTATTTGATTCTGTCGTCTCCAACCTATTTTTTTTTTACCTTCCGTCGGCAATGGATGATGCTGATCTCCAGGATATCGACTCATTGCGCCTTCTCGGACTAAAATTTTCAGCTGATAATATTTGGAAAGATTAAATGGAATCAACTGCTAAGTCTGCAGCCTGGAAAGTTGGTTCACTATGCCGTGCTAGACAATCTTTCTTTGCAGAATCTATCCTACATAGTTACAAGTCTACCATAATTTTAATATTGCTGCCTCATGTGGTCTGGTTCTCTGGCTATATACGGAGAGATTCTTGATAAAATCCCCAAAAGAATCTGCAATGTTACTGGTCCTGACCTAGCATATCGCCTTCAGTTACATTGCCACCGTCGTAATGTGGCTTTCCTCCGCCTTTTTATAAATGCTTTCATGGTAATTGTTCTGATGAACTTTAGTCTGTGGCAATGGTCTCTTTTATTTCTGTTCACATTTTTCTTCGGTTTAATTCTCCATTTTTCTTTGGTTTAATTGCAGAGTGGTAGCGTCGTTGTGCAGGTATGTTTAGGGCCTCATGGTTCGCATGCTGACTGGAAAGTTCTTTGTCCTTGAGGCCGCTTCTGTTTGTAGCAATGTGGCTCCGCCGCTGACGAGGGCTGAACATTATGTGTTCATATGCTTGCTAGGTGTTATGAGAGTCGTGATTTGGTTGACACATCAGAAGGGATTCTATGAAGGCGAGAAAGTTCTTTATCCTTGAGGCCGCTTCTGTTTGTAGCAATGTGGCTCCGCCGCTGACGAGGGCTGAACATTATGTGTTCTTATGCTTGCTAGGTGTTATGAGAGTCGTGATTTGGTTGACACGTCAGAAGGGATTCTATGAAGGCGAGAAGTTCACTTATTCCCAGCTGATCTTGTACTTTAAGCATCAGCTTAAGGTCAAGTGTAGATCGGAAAGGCGGCGGTTCACTTCATCAAAATTCGGCAAAAGGTGGATGAATCTTGCGCGTTTGTGTCGTGTGAAAGGGGTTGACCCGGAGTGGCACTTTGATGCCGGTTAGGCATCAGGATACTGCTTTACCTGGGTTGAACACGAGCAATCCATCCCAAAATTAGGTTAGCTTAGGTTTAGTTTTTTGATTCTTTAGTTTCCTTTTTCAATAAACTTAGCTAGGGGATGTATGCTCACTGGCCCCTTTATATCTCTGTCCCTATTTTTCTTTAAGTCTAATTCTCCATCCCCTCCCTCGTTAGGTGGTCAGTGATGTCAGTTCTCTGGTGGATGCGGGGCGCCTTTCGTTTCGTGTGCGATTTTCGTATCTGTTGTTGTGTATGAATGAGTGTTTCGGATGAATGAGTGTTCTTTTTTATGTTATTAAAGTCCCGCATTAATTTCGTCCAGTTAACTGATGTTCCTGTCACATTTAGAGATTGTGGGTTTGGTTTATTACTAACATTATTTTGTTTAGTTTATGTAAATAGTTTTGTTTTCATATTGTAAATAGTTTTGTTTTCATATTGTAAATACCCATAGGGGCTAGTTTTAAATTATTGTCTGATTGCCCTCCTCGCACAGACAATGAATTGTACTTAAGGGGACTAGTCAGGACTTTCATGGAGACAATGTGGTATTATGGTGAATGTAGTAAGAAAGGTAAGTAAGAACGCGTTGTTTTTGTGTAAGGAATATTGCTGTAGTGATTTTCCAAGGATAGCTTAGATGTAGCACAAGGCCGAAATTATGGAGCACCCAGTGAGAATCGAACTCACCACTCAGTCGTAATTGTTCTAGCGAGACAAGCTTGCTAACCATTACACCGCCACGAGGTACCCTAAGGAATATTGCTGTATGTTTGGATCAGTGTTTATGGCTAGGCTCGTGCCACATTTCTGTACATAGCAGAAATAAATATCACTTTCGGCTATGGTATTTAGAATTTTTTAAAAATTTAAACGCAGTAGCAGATTGGCAACAAGTTCTCCTTTTACAGCTGAATCTGTTAGATAAAGCTGTTAAGTTCTTCGCTAAAAGTTTCTTTTCTCACACTTCTCGCCTGTGGAGCTCTCTTCCGGCTTCTTACTTTCCAGCCAAAATTTTAAATAGAATGTCGATCGTTATCTACTGTCTTCTTGTATTGTTTTAGCTCTCTTTATTTTTTTTCACATTCAATAACTTCTTGTATCTTAATGTTTTTATGGTCTTACTTGGGGGTGAAATGTTTGAAAGACCGGGAGTAGGGATGCATAAGAAACAGAAAAGTGGATTTGTCAACGCCGACAAACCTGGAAAAAGCGATTATCACCTCAAGTGTTATTAGTTTGAACTTTATCTCAAGCATAGATATAAATTTACTCTTTTAATGAGAGTGTAGTTATGTTTTCTTACAGAGATGACAACGGTTCATTCAAATTTGATTTTCAAATTACCTTGTCAATCAATTATTTTACCGATTCGCCACAGAGGAGGGTTTCGTCTCACTGTGGCGAAATCGGTAAAAGCACGTCAGGCTATATGACGGTTCCGTATAGGATACAGGTTTGATTCCTGTCGTAGGACGCATATTTTCTATGACAATTTCTCGGACATTCAGGCCGGTAAATGTTGTTTAATACTGTTTATTATAAACAGAGCATTTACTGAAATATTTGTATCTATAAAAAGAATGTATAAACATAAAAATGTCTTAAAATAATTGTTGAACTTTGTCCATTTCATAATGTGTGACGTCATTTGTTTACATTTGGATACGCATCGAGCAGATACGAATGTACGTGAGAAAATCATGGAAAATTGTAGTTTAAAAACAGTAAAATCGACCTTGCTAACCGAAACGCCCCTCTGTGGCGAAACATAAAAATGTCTTTATATATATATATATATATATATATATATATATATATATATATATATATATATATATAATATTGATTATATATAATGAATAATTATTTAATTTGTAACCTAGAAAGGATTATTGAATGAGGAGTAACCAAAACGGAGGTTGGAAATGAAATGATTATCAACAAAATACAATACTCGCCAGCGGCATGAAATAGGTAAACCACTACTAGTGGTGGACTACTTAAACAGAATATTAACCCCACTTACAACGTATTTATGAGGATTGGGACATACCCATTAGTGTTCGTAGGTACGGTATATAACAGTTAGAAATGCTACTATAAGAGGTAAGTAAGGTTTAGTTAAAGAGTTAATTTTGTTTTGGCGTTAGTATTTAAAACGTATATAACATTGGATTAAACTATGCAAGAAAAAGACCAGCTTACCTCGTTATGGATTCCGGCGGAAGTAGCTTGAATCTAAACCGGATGAAATAAAAAGACAACAGTATATAGGAGGGCAGCGTGAAAAGCCTTTTTTCATTGGCTGACATTGACTGACGTATGTCAATAAGAACGAACGGATTCCAAGCCATGTCTGAATTTGTCTTTGCAATATCGAGGTGCGTAGCACGAATCTCTCAAGGAGGAGAATGCTACGATAATCCTTGCCACATATTTGTTTGAAGACGGAAAGTACGATACATTAGCGTGTGCATCATAAAGTAGCTGTGAGAAATCTATTATTTTGATTATTTTGATTAATATATCTATATTAAGTATATATTTATTCGTGTCATATATACATGTTTATAGTATTTACATTATGATCATAACTACTGGTAGTTACTATAGTGGTTTTATAACTCAAATATAATCCCTAATCTACGGACAATCGGCTTTAACGGACCACCACCTGATGAGAAGTTTGTCTGTAATTTTTTTAAATTATTTCATCCTAAGCAAGGCGAGAGAACCACGAAGATACAGTGAGTTACTGGGAATGAAAACGAATGAGAAGACTTTAGCGATAAAAGTCAAAACAAGAACATGCTTCAGGAAGACACAGATTAGCGATTGGCATTGAATTTATACTTTAATAGATTGTCGGTGACAGGATAGCAAGAAACCAGAGGATTGTTCCACAGGGGAGTAGTGCGAGAAAGGACACTATTAGAATAGAACTTATGCTTACACCTGGCTATTTCAACATTAAAATCTGATGAGACCTACTTGCCAATCTAGTAGTGAAGGTAGTTAAGATAATAGCGGGTTAGGGAAAAACCGTACTTTTGACACTTGACAATCCAGTTTTTTTGGGTTTTTTTTGGGTGGAGGTTGCGGACAAGAAGAACTTTCAGTTTGCTGATATTACAGTATACAAGCAATGCCGACTTTTTCAGTGTGATGTAATGGTTAGCAAGCTAGTCTTATTCGATCCTCACTGGGTGCTCCATGCTTTAGGCCTTGTACCAATCCTAAGCTACACTAAGAAGATCACCTTACAATATAGAGTGCGATGGGTATTTTTTGATATATTCTTAATTTCGCGCATGCGCATTATTTGTTTTATTTTGTCGACAACACTATAGTAGGGTCAGTTGGGCACCATCTGTGAGAAAAAGTGCACCATGACACAATTTACTACGACAGAAATTTGGAAACGGCATGCTGTACTGCTTGGCATTGGCGCCTGAAGCTCCAGTGCGAACATTTCAGAATGCAGAGAATTCGGAAAGAGTTAGGTGAGTCTCATGGTGATTACGAAGGTACGACAGCTCGAAAAATTCACTCTAGTCGTTCTGATAAGAAAAGAACTCCCGAATTTGTTATTGAGGGAGTCAGACTCAACATGGAGTCCTACATCAAATGCCTTGAGGAGGTAGTACTTCCCAAGGATCAAGAGGGTAGCTGCTGGAAGACCCTATGTCTGGCAAAAAGACGCTGCACCATGCCACACAAGCTGGTTAACCTAGTAATGGCTGTCAGACAATTTCTTCGACCACATCACCTCTTATATCTGGCCACCTAACTACCCAGATTGCAACCTCCTTGCTCTAATGTGTGGGGTGCAGTTGAGCAAGAGACCAACAAATCTCCTTGTAACACCAAAGACGAACTGAAGTCAAAGATTATGGCAGCATTCAACAAATTAAACAGTCCAAGGAGATTCCGAAGCCGTCTGGAGGCTATGGTCGAAACCAATAACTTAGTATTTCAAGAAATCTTTTGTGTAATTTTGATAAATATATCTGTTAAAATCAGATGTGGTGTTATTTTCATTTTTGCATCATTTAGACGACAATTTATCCATTGTACCCTGTTACAAGCAATGCCTATGCATGGAAATTGTAAAGTGGGGAAAGAGGCTGCAATGTGTTGTCGAAGAAAGAACAGTAGGTATGCGAAAAAGAAGTACAGTCAGCGTCACTGGGTGCTCTCAGGCCGCAGGTGTTACATCATATTACATCAGAATTCTTCTCACCCTATCTGAATATCTTAACGAAGATTCGCGTATTTGGATATATTTACGATGATCGTATTATGTTTATCTTTGCATCTAAAGGATCCAATAAAACGTGAATTCAATTTTGGAAGATGAAAACGGTACCTCAAGCGAAGATGACAAAAGTGGATTATTCTGCCTGAACATTGTTAAATTCCAAAGTAAAGAAGCGTGATTGCTTTCAGCACAACATTTAAGAGACGATATATATCCGGTGTGTGTTACGGCAGATAGGAAGATATCAGAAAGAATTTCCAACCATAATTTATGACAAAATTAGTTCTTGAATTCCAGTCAAAAAGATTTCTACACGTTTACCATTGTCGTTTTATCATGTACTTGTATGCTTGAAATTTGACTTAGCGCAAGAAATATTTGTTTTCATACTTTGTGATGTAAATGAGACAGCTTAAGGCCACATTACGTTGAAATAACGGTTACCGTACGATCAACAAAGTTAAGCAACGTCGAGGCTAGCCAGTACCTAGAGTGGTGATCCCTTGGGAATACCAATAGCTGTACGCGATATGCGAAAAGAAATTACTTGCGGCCATATCACAGCGATTAAAAAAATCCTTGTTACATTATTTGTTTTGCATACGTGGCAGACTTATTTTGATGAATTTTCATTAACATAATTTATTTCTTTTTCCTTAAAATCATTCCCGTTGTCGGAGTTAGCTTCTCCTCAGTTTCCTTAATCCTTCAACAGGGGTCTCTCTCTCCCCTGGCTATAAATACTGGCCGACCCTTCTCTCTCCCTCTTTTTCGACTCAGGCCTTGGGCCGCTACCTCGTAAAATCTCTCTTTTTTCACTTAGGCCAATATGTGACCTCTCACAGATACAGCGTTTCCCAAATTCTGGGAACGCGCTAAGAACAATACACGTACGTACGAACACTTACAACACACACACATAATTTCTCCATACAAACACTATGTAACTTTTTATGTCTTTGTGTATTAATGTATATTTGTTTACCCATGTATATCGGTCTTGTTTGTTTCCTTTGTCTTCTTCGGACTAAGTTAAAGTCCGACATTCTCATGTAGCTGGACCCGCCAGCAGGAAAGTTTAACCTTCTGATATCTCTTCCCATCTTCACCCCGCACGGTCCGCTACACCGTTATATTTCACTCACCATTAGCTTATTTTGTTGACTATAAAACATTGAAAATTAATGTTAAACCTGATTTCAGTTCTTTTATTTTAATCTAAATATAACCGCTTATATCCGGACTTTGTAACCAATCCCTCATATCCGGAAGGCCTTCTTAGTCCGGTAGTCAGGGATTCTGCTGTATATCTAAACAAGTTTGATTTAAAATAACCGACAAGTTCTGTCTATTTAATTCTCTTTTGTATTTTCGGAATTTTTGGATATGTTGTGTATTTTGCTTGAAGTAGTCGATGTTTATCCACTACTTCTAGCAAATTACTCAAAAAAATTCAGATTTTGTTATTGTTTTGTTCAATGACGTTCGACCGCTGGTGTCTGTATGGTAGTTGGAATCCCTTTGTCTACATCCTGGTATTCTAGAGAGAGAGGAGGGGGAAAGAGAAGGCAAGAGTGTGGTAAGGAGAGGTAAAGTTAAACTGTGGAATATTTCGTAGGTGTCTTTATTTTTTGGTTATGGGTCGGGGGGGGTCTGAAATTTAAATTAATTTAAAATTACATAATGAAGTGATTAATTAAACTATCATAATAAGAATGACATTTCTGCAGACTAATTTACATTTGCTAGAAAGTTCGACCGTCTTTATTTCTCCGGGTCTAGTTCATTTGATTGTCAGTGACAAAAGCGAACGGACTGAAAAGAAAGAAATGGCCCACTCGACATCCATTGGAAGTAACTACCTTCCGGCAAGTGTCTGGCATTCGAATATTTTATTGAGAGAAGAAAGAAAAAACAACGCGACAATATATACGAGCATCTGACAGAACGCATTAACTCAAAGAAAAATACCCTACGGGTGTCAATATTTCTGGGAATTTCTGTGTTAGTCTTCGAATTTCGTTGTACACGAATTACGAAGACCTGCATTTTCAACAGTCGTGAAATGACCAAGTGTGACAAAACTAAATTCAACTTGAGGGTAATTTGCAGTTCAAGCCCCGCACTCAGTTTTTAATAAAAATGTCACTAATAGTTCCATTTGGGTGTAAATATACATGCTTAATTCGAAAATAAGAAAGAGATTGCGATAAAATCTACCGCTTTGGAGTTATCGACAATAAAATTTCGGACTCATTCGCGTCGCGGTGGGTGAAGTTGAAATTAATTCTGCGCCTCATTCTGGGTGTGTACATAGGTTCAACTATCGTCTGATTCACACACCTTCCCAGTCTTTTTATCAGAAGTAGAGGTTTGTCTCCCCCCCCCCGGGTTTAGTATTGGGTTTCCGGTTCCTTCTTAATTCTACTTCAATTGTATACGTTTAACGTATCCGCCTAAACTGTGAAATCTTTACTATTTATTTTTCCACAATAGAAGTAGATAAGTTCCCCTGTCGCCCGATTCAGACTCATCTCTGGTCTTTTGAACAGGAGTAGAAGTTTATTCTTTATTTCCTGTTCATGACCAGGCTCCTGATTCCTTCTAAAGTCTTCTTCCACACTATACATCTAATGTCTCCGAATGAAGTCTGAAATGTTGTTGGTTCGAGTCTCTGTAGGAATGTGTATCTATTCTGTATTTTAATACAAAATTGTGGCACAAGGCCGAGGGGGAACTGAGGAAAAGGCAGGTCTTCACTGATTATCCCAGTCCTAGTTAATCAAAATCACGACCCATTCATTCAATACAATATACTCAATCACCACAAGAATTTATCCATCACCTCTCAATCCTATATATACCATAATACCACATATTCACGGGGTGGTTTACAAAATATCTCATGACATTAAAAATTCATAAAAGTTCAAATGCAACCTCTGTAGGAATGTATATTTACTTATAATTAAATACAGAAATTTTTGGCACAAGGCCGAAGGGGAAGTGGGCAAAGGCTGATACTCAGTAACTATCCCAGTCTTAGTTAAACACAATCACGACCCATTCATTCGATACAATATACTAAATCACCACAACAATTTGTCCATCATCTCTCAATCCTACATATACCATAATACCCCATATTCACAGGGGTCCTACAAAACACCCCGCCACTTGACATAAAAATTCATAAAAGTTCAAATACAATCTGTGTAGGAATGATTGCAAAGTACTTCCCCCTCCTCAATATATAGGCAGAAGCTCGCAAATGCATGCTGGGATTTGTTCCTAGCGAATAAAACATGGCGAAAGTTTGTGCAACAAAATGGCGCATATCTGATTGAATAAATCTATTCCCAAATATCTACTTAAATCAAATTCACTTAACAATACTAAAAAAATGTTTCTACCCATTACGACCTGAGGAACATCCAGCGCACCTTCACCCTCATCCCCCACACGCCAAAACCTTTCACCCTCTACGAAAGCGTTGAGGGTTGCGTGCAGATCAACGGAAATATTTCCACCACGATTTTGTAGCCGCTCTCGATTTATTGGACTGAATCATTGACAACCTCATAGATGGAGTGTGAGACCGCTTCCATAAGGTTCAGCCTGAAGGTTACAACCTAACCTAACCGACATGGACGACACTGACGACACGACGCAGTTCTGCAGCTCGCTGGATTGGCTTGGCGGGAAAGCACACTCCGCGTCTACAACGAAGAGGTGACAAGACCTAGGCTAAGAGGTTTCCAACACCGGTGACCCTCGGAGATCAACAGAAGATGTGGGATAAAGACCGACGTCATGAGAGGGACTCTGTAGACAACATATGACGGTGTCACGACATCTCTCCAAGTCACCAAGTCAACAACGCCTACCTCCTCTCTGTGAGACGCCGACACGTGGCTCACTCAACAAGACCCAAGCATCCCTCATCCATGGTTTCTATACGTACACGTATATATATATATATATATATATATATATATATATATATATATATATATATATATATATATATATATATTTCAGATCGAGTATATCTGTAAAAGATAATATGCATAGAGTCAAAAGGAAAACTTATGTATCTGTCTATATTTCTGAGATGAGGTATTATGTATACTATTTAGATTATTCAGACTATTGTCCTCATCTTTGTCACTATATTTAATACCAAGTTTCGGCCTTTCAGTATCTGTCTATATTTCTGAGATGGGGTATTATGTACATTATTTACATTATTCGAACTATTGTCCTCATTTTTGTCGCCATATTTATTACAACGTTTCGACCTTCAGTATCTGTCTCTATTTCTGAGATGAGGTACTATGTACACTATTTACATTATTCCGACTATTGCCCTCATCTTTGTCGCCATATTTATCACGATGTTTCGGCCGCTGTACGCTCTGGCCTTCTTCAGGTGGTTGGAATGTCGAACTGAACCCTTTATTTCTCTCACTGGGGTAGACTGTTCTAGACATGGCACGTGGACATAGAACAGTATACCCCAGTGAGCGAAATAAAGGGTTCAGCTCGACATTCCAACCACCTGAAGAAGGCCGGAGCGTACAGCGGCCGAAACGTTGTGATAAATATGGCAACAAAGATGAGGACAAGACGAAAACTTATCTCAGCCAACGCGTTTCGTCCTCTTTATCAAGGCAAATGCAAGGATTTATATACAAGAGAAAAAAAATATTGGTTTTCAACATTTTTAAATTTAAGAACACTCATAAATATTTATCAGGAAGCACTTCGACGTAGTGTAATGGTCAACAAGCTTATCTCACTAAAACCATTGTGACTGAGTAGTGAGTTCGATCCTCACTAGGTGCCCCATACTTTCGGCCTTGTGCCCCATCTAAGCTTCGAAAATCATTTAGGTCACCTCGAAATAGTGTAATGGTCAACAAGCATGTCTTACTAGAACAATTACGACTGAGTAGTGAATTCGATCTTCACTGGGTGCTCAAAACTTTCGGCCTTGTGCCAGAACTAGGCTACGCTTAGAAAATCATTTAGGGCACCTCGTCGTGGTGTTATTGTTAGCAAGCATGTTTCACTAGAACAATAACAACTGAGTAGTCAGTTCGAGCCTCACCGGGTTCCATATGCTTTTGGCTGTGCCACATCGAAGCTACGCTTGGAGCATCATTGGGCACATCGACGTGCAGTAACAGGTAGCAAGATTCTCTCGTTAGAACAATAGTGAATTCGATCCTCACTAGGGGCCGTACTTTCGGCCCTGTACGAGACATAAGCTACTTTTGTAAAATTATTACGGGCGCCTCTATGTCATGTCATGTTTAGCAAAACAACAATTGCGACCGAATACTGTGTTCAATCCTCACTGGGTTCCGGCCCTTGTTCCACATCTAAGCTACGTTTCAAAAATACCATAGATATTCATCGGGTTAATAAACACATATGTGCACGTGTCATTTTTTTTATTTTTTTATTCGCTGAAGTTGACTATGTATTGTCTTTTTTTTTTTCTTTTCAACGGGCTTTAAAATAATCTTCTTGAAATACGAAATTTTCAGGGTGCTTCAACTCCATCTTATTTTTTTATTTTTTTGGTTTTCATTATCTGTTTATTGAGAGAATTTTGAACGACGCTCGTATTTTACAAATGACTAATTTTGACAAAGCTTTGAAGTGATGTTTTTTTTTCTTTTTCTTCTCTTTTCAGATGCCAATTTGCAGTACAGAAAGTTTTTTTTATTAATATTGTTATTTCTTTCTTTTCTTTTTTTCTTTCTTTTTTAGCTGTCGTCCATATTATGGCTTTTAAATTAACGGTAAACTTCTGGAGGAATTACATGCGCTGAAGTAAGTTTAATGTAGTCTATAATGTTAAATGCAGGGAAATGCTTTCAAAGTAAAACCTTTTTTTCTTTTTCTCTTTGCTTGCCGGTAAAGCTGTTTATCAGTAAAAAAACACAAAAAAAAAAAACAAAAAAAACACACAAGAGGCCTTGATTGTCCGACCACGTGGATCTGGAGTCTATCTTTGATGGTGGCAAGATCAAATCTTGAGAAACGTCTGAAGCGCACCGTTACAATTTACAGACCGACTTTTAGATCATGGGGATGCACTGAAAACCTTGACAGTGAATGCGCAGAGTTCTTATTCAGATCTCATTGCATATCTCCATGTGTTAGGCCTTTAGAGGGAAATGACATAAGAATTAAGCAAAGCCGACCCTTTTCCAAAACACACACACACACAAATATATACATACATATATATATATATATATATATATATATATATATATATATATATATATATATATATATATATATATATATATATCGATACACACACACACAAATATATACATATGTATATATATATATATATATATATATATATATCTCGACACACACACACACATATATATATATCGACACACACACAAATATATATATATATCGACACACACAAATATATATATATATATATATATATATAGACACACACACACAAATATATATATCGACACACACACAAATATATATATATATATATACATATATATATATATCGGCACACAGACACATACAAATATATATATATATATATATCGACACACACACACACAAATATATATATATATATCGACACACTCACAAATATATATATATATATCGACACACAAATATATATATATAAATATATATATATATAGACACACACACAAATATATATATATATCGACACACACAAATATATATATATATATCGACACACACACAAATATATATATATATCGACACACAGACACATACAAATATATATATATATATACACACATATATATATATATAGAGAGAGAGAGAGAGATAGATAGATAGATAGATAGATAGATAGATAGATAGATAGATAGATAGATAGATAGATAGATGAATGTAACTTGTAATATAAAAAATTGATGTCCAAGGAAATAATTGGAAATAAAAAAAGAATGAACCAAGAACATAACACTGTCCAAATCTTTATATATATATATATATATATATATATATATATATATATATATATGTAGAAATACATTGGTATAATACAAGCGAGTCCTATTAACACAACATAGAATTTGAAATACGTTAAAACTGACTCACAAAAGGTCGCTCCATGTTTATTTTCATTAAACAGAACAAATATTCTTCCCAATTGGAATTAAGATACCATTAGTTAATGACCATTTTCGCTTACGAATTTTAATTTTTAAATTCGCAGGATTTTTCAAAGAGTTTATGGTATCAGTTTGTAGTGTATGATTCCAGTAACGGTGCCTTCTTCTTCTTCTGCCCATATCTCCCAATAAGTCCGTCCGCTATAACTCTCTCTCTCTCTCTGTCTCTCTTTCTGTCTCTCTGTCTCTGTCTGTCTGTCTGTCTGTCTGTCTGTCTCTCTCTCTCTCTCTCTTTATTTCTCCAAATAAACAGTAAACAATGGTCATTTACTCAAGGTATCTTAATTCCAATTGTAAAAAGCTTATATATATATATATATATATATATATATATATATATATATAAGCTTTTTTTTAGCGGATGTCAGAATTTGTTAAAAGATACATCCCTACCCATCCCTAAACATAACCCCGCTTTCAAATGTAACTATTAACTGAGACAACGAAAATTAAAAATTGAACCCTCTACCACCCCTTGTCTAGATGAATGGATTTATCGGTAACCTTGGAAACCCTCAAACTATGAATCTTTCCTGTGCCGTTAACAACCGTAAATTTTAAAAAGTAAGTTACTCCAAAATTCGCTTGATGAGGAAATGGAACTAATGTCTTTGGTTTAATAACAAAATTAAATTCAGGGGCTTTAGCTTCCATTTCTGAAACATGGTCATCACTGTGTAGCGGTAAAACCATATTTTAAATCTATTAATTTATAATATATATATATATATATATATATATATATATATATATATATATATATATATATATATATGTATATATATATATATATATATGTGTGTGTGTATGTATGTATGTATATATATATACCCAAATGCAATGAGAACGAATCAAATATACAAAAAGGAATAAATAAAGACATATATAATCTTCTCAAAAGTAAAAGAAAGACAGAAGATATAGCCTAAAAAAGAAAAGAAATTAAGACAAGATATAGTCACAAAAGAGAAAAAGAAAGAATTCTTCTCTTCTATCTCTCCTTATTTTCCTTTCTTCTTTCTTTTTCTCTGTAG
The DNA here is from genome assembly GCA_964036315.1 of Acanthosepion esculentum. Taxonomy (NCBI): domain Eukaryota; kingdom Metazoa; phylum Mollusca; class Cephalopoda; order Sepiida; family Sepiidae; genus Acanthosepion; species Acanthosepion esculentum. The sequence goes on along the minus strand of OZ038494.1, from coordinate 22,494,457 downwards.
AATCGTTTTTTTTCTTTTTTTTTTTTTTTTCTGTCGCAGAGAAGAGATGATATATAAGTTGTTAGAATTATCATTTTCCCATCGCCTGATGAAATGTTACGATGAGCATCGTAACATTAATATATTTATGTTGCTGAAATATATATGTGCGGATTTAATAACCTATAATAAAGAATATATATATATATATATATATATATATATATATATATATATATTATCGGACATTCAAGCCGGTAAATGTTGTTAATACTGTTTATTATAAACAGACCATTTACTTAAATATTTATATCTATAAAAATAATGTATAAACAGAATATATATTGAAGTAATTGTCGGACCTACTCTATTTTATATATGATTTTTTACGTTAAGTTACTTAGATCAGATATGAGCGTTCAAGAAAAATAATGGGAAATTTGTAGTTTAAAAGCATTAATTTCACTTTGGTAAGCAGAGGCCTTCCTCTGTAGCTAAATGATATAGCACGTCAGGGTATATGGCGCTTCCGTTTAGGATATAAGTTCGATTCCTTTCGGAAGACACATATTTTCTATGAAATTTCTCGTACATTCAGGCCGTTAAATGTAGTTAATACTGTTTATTATAAATAATGTATTTACTTAAATATTTGTATCTATAAAAATAACATATAAATAGAATATATATACATATATATATATATATATATATATATATATATATATATATATATATATATATATATATATACATATATAAAGAAATATAGTTTGAAGGTATGCTATATTTATAGGATAGCGAGATCAATAGCAGAGATTGAGGGTATGCAAATATAAAGGTGAACATTTAAGTCAACACTCAGAGGTGACAGACTGTTTCATGCTGAAATAGTGTGTTGTCTCTAAGTGTTGACTTCAGTGTTCACTAATGTGTGTGTATATATATATATATATATATATATATATATATATATATATATATATATATATAGATATAGATATAGATATATATATATATAAATACAAAAACAAAACTATTAAATAAGCTATATAAACAAATTTTTACTACGTCAATAAAAACAACGATCAAAATAAAAATAACTAAATAAATATATAAGATAAGAAATAAAAATAAAAAATAAAAATATAAATAAATAAAAACAAGCAAAATAATTTAACCCAAATAAATAAACAAATACACGACTTCCGGTAAATAACCGCCAATATAAACTACCCACAATGCACCACTGACCCGTATATATAAATAGCCGAGAAAAATAACAGCACTCGTAGCCTGACGATTGCATCTATCATGAAACAGACTGTCGCCTCTAAGTGTTGACTTCTATGTTCACTTTTATATATATATATATATATATATATATATATATATATATATATATATATATATATAGGAGAGAGAGAGGGAGGGAGATCGATAAGATGTGCCTACGTAATTTTTAGTAACTTTTTTCAAATTTCTGAATTAATTATGTTATATTCGGTAAATTTATCATTTTTTTTTTTTCGAGTACATTCACTTTCAAGGATTCTGTTTATTGATTGTGTTTATAGGACTATTTTATTGAAATTATTGAAACCGTTAACTAAGCTATCTTTATCCATAGAGAATGGTATACGGGAGTGTTTATTCACCAAAGTAATTGCTTTTGTCACAAGGGCAAAGTTAGAGGCGGTAAAGGCTTGTTATCATTACTAACCTACTCCAAGCAAATTTGATGCATAATACATTAATTCTAACCATATTCACAAGAACTCACGCTCTCCATTAATTTCGAATACCAAAATAACGCGCATATATATATAAATATATATATATATATTATATATATATATGTATATATATATATATATATATATATATATATATATATATATATATATTGACATTTTTGTTTATACGTTATTTTTTATAGCTACTAATATTTAAGTAAATGCTCTGTTTATAATAAACAGTATTAACAACATTTACCGGCCTGAATGCCCGAGAAATTGTCATAGAAAATATGTGTATCCAATTGTAAATAAATGACGTCACATATTATGAAATAGACAAAGTCCGATAATTATTTTAATTAATTGGATATTATTATTTTCTCACGTACATTCATATCTGCTCGATGCGTATCCAAATAATTAAAATAATTGTCGGACTTTGTCCATTTCATAATGTGTTTACATTTGGATACGCATTGATCAGATATGAATGTACGTGAGAAAATAACATAGCACAAATAGGTATATTGTGGAATAAGGAATTTTTGATAATATATAGACGTTTTTACCTATTTATGGTTATTTTTTAAAACTTTTATCCAAAACGACATTCTTGTACATGTAGTTGTGGATAATATTATATATTAGTTACTAATCTTTTTAATTAATAACTATTTGTGCTCAGTTGTTGACCTTAATAGCTATCTGCCGATGTGTTAAAATTTTGGAATAATACACTGACAAAAGGGCACCTCGACGTGGTGTAATGGTTAAACGGATTGTCTTGCTAGATCAATTACGATTGAGTGGTGAGTTCGATCCTCACTGGATGCCCCATACTTTCGTCCTTGTGCCACATGTGAGCTACGCTTGGATAATCAGTAATGCAATAATAAAAATTGACATAAATGTCGCGATCTGCTATTAAAAAATTTATATGACAGAACTTGTCAATATTATTCGACAAAAGATGTTTGAAATATCCATATATATATATATATGTGTGTGTGTGTTTGAACTATATTTATTCAGCAACCATTTATCTCAACAAGTTCTGTTCAATTCTTTATTTTATCTTTACAATTTTTGAATTTAAGCAGACGAACTTTTTCGGATGACTTGTCTAAATCTAGTTTAAATGCCTACATGTGTGTGTGTGTGTTTGTGCGTGTGTCCGTGTGTGCGTGCATATATGTGTATGCCTCTGTGAGTGTGTATGTTATGTTATGACGGGCGTGGGTGCCTACCTGTGTCTGTGGAGGTTAAATGTATCTTTTTGTGCGCATGCGTCCAATATTCTACTTCCTTTCTTCAATGTTTCATTGATTCTCTCTCTCTCTGCGATGACTGCCTCGTTAGTCGATTGTTTTTGTTTTGTTTGGTGTGGTTTTTTGTTTTTGTTTTGGGTTTTCTTCCCCACACCTTCGTGATCTTCTAACCTAATTTCTGTGCACGATTTCTGTTTAATTAATTTAACTGCATTTTTTCCTCATTTTGTACAGTCTTTTTTTTTTCTTTTTTGCTTTGTTTTCCAAAGCCGCATACATCAACAGAAACAAAAAGATATATATGAACGGCTCAGCTTTTTTTAAAAAAAAAACAATGACATCAGCATTCGTGAAAATTATGACAACAGTCACTCTCGAAGAAAAGAGAAAATTGGCGATAAATACAAATTCGTTAATCAAATTTTCAAATGCAAAACTGACGTTTTTTTAGATGCATATGACGAGATAGATAGATAGATAGATAGATAGATAGATAGATAGATAGATAGATAGATAGATAGATAGATAGATAGATATGAATTGGCTGGGATAGATAGATAGATAGATAGATAGATAGATAGATAGATAGATAGATAGATAGATAGATAAGGTTAGAGAGATATATATATAATGAACAGAGATAGATAGATAGATAGATAGATAGATAGATAGATAGATAGATAGATAGATAGATAGATATGAATTGGCTGGGATAGATAGATAGATAGATAGATAAGGTTAGAGTGAGAGAGAGAGATAATGAACAGACTGAGATAGATAGATAGATAGATAGATAGATAGATAGATAGATAGATAGATAGATAGATAGATAAGGTTAGAGAGAGAGATAATGAACAGACTGTGATAGATAGATAGATAGATAGATAGATAGATAGAAAGAAATAGTCTTTCTCAACTTAGTATCTCTGCCGATGACACAAGCATTTACTCCTGACTATATACCAAGTCTGATAAGTTCGATAAGGCAAAATTGGCAGGTAATCTAACAAATCTCCTACAGTTTGTTGTTACCTAGGGGCAAGGAATGGCTTGTTAACTTTACCGCCTCCAAAACGAAACTTCCCTCTATTAACCACCTGAAAGAGCCCTTCCTGTCGCCTATCAGCCTGGCTGATTATAGCCTCCTTATGCGTGACTCTTTTTCTCTACTCGCTCTAAAATTCTCGGCTGACATGAAGTTGAAATAATACATTGAATCCATTGCTAGCTCTGCTGCTAAGAAAGTCGTTTCATTGTGTCATGCAAGATAATTTTTCTTTCCGGAATCTGTCATATTTATACGTCTACCATTCGTCCATACTTTGAATATCATGTGGTCTGGTGCTTCTGCCTGTGTATTTAGATTTTTTTTTCAAAATCCAAAGAAGAATCCGTAATATTATGGGTCCTAACCCGGCGTTTCGGCTTCAGTCACTTTCTTATAGCCTCCCTGTGCCTTTTCTATAAATACTTTAATGGTAATTGTTCGGAAGAACTCTCCTCAATGGTACCTTGACTTTATGAATTTAAACGCAGTACTAGATTAGCTAAAAGGTCTAATCAATTCATAGTTGAAGGGGCTAGATGTAACCGTAAGTTCTATGCTAAGAGTTTCTTCTATTGCACTTCTTCCTTGTGGAACTCCCTTCCGGCTCCATGCTTTCCAGCCAACTTTGATCTTCAAAAATTTAAATGCCATCTCAACCGTTATCCTGATTCCTCTTCTTTTCTTCTCGCTCCCTAATGTTTCTCTCTTTTTTTTCTTGTTCTTCCGATCTCAGCAATCCTTTGTGTCTTAGTGGCTTTACTCTCTTCCATGATTAAAAAACAGTTGTGATGAAACATTGGACAAACTGTGTGAACCTGTTGGTCGAAAATATTTTCTTTCTTTCTTTATTTCTTTTTCTTTCTTTCTTTCATTTCTCTGTAATTTCTTATTTTCTGTCCACTTTTTCCTTTTTGTATTTTCTTTCTTTTCTCTTTATATTGTTATTTCCTTCTCCCTTTCTCTCATTCTTTCTTTCTTCCTCCCTCCCTTCTTTTCTTTCTTTCTTTCTTTTTTTCTTTCATTTCTATTTCTTTGATTTCTTTATTTCTTTATTTCATTTCTATTTCTGTTCTTTCTTTCTTTCTTTCCTTCTCGTTTTCTTTCTTTCGCTTTTTATTCCATCCATCCTTTTTTTCTCTATTTACTTATTTTCTTTCTTTCTTTCTTTCTTTCTTTCTTTCTTTCTTTCTTTTCTTTTTGTATTTTCTTTCTTCCGTTCTTTCTTTTCTCTTCTCTTTTTATTTTCTCTCTTATTTTAAAAGATTTTATAGATTTAAGAGAAGGGAAAGCTTGGAAAATCTGATACCCACAGAACAGTTTGAAGGACGGAAAGACAGTGAAAAACAGCGTATTACATACTTATTGAACCCGAGAAAATGGATGGTGTAACAGGGTTTAGGAGAAATAGCAAAATGACAACATTTATTACATTATACATTTATTAGCTACAATGGAGAGGACGTTGTAGAGGGCCATGATCGTCAACGTAATCGCACGAAACATAAAAAAGAATAATGCTTTCAGACGGACAGATACTTCTCCCCATGTGGCCTCAGAAGGAATATCAACCCCGAGATGCTGATAATGTTGGTCACATTCAGGATCTAGAAATGAGCAGCAGGACATTCCTCTTCTTGACATCGTCCGGCTCAGGAATGGTTAGACTAATTTCACGGTCAAGTCACCACTAAACAGGTGGCTTCCTCGCACTACTGATGCAATCATCAGAATGGCGACGTCCGGTATTCCTTCGAAATGGCGACATACAGTGTCTACACGATAGAAAGAACATTTTGAAAGTCGCGATGGAGGCCACTTGATCCGGGCATTCATGCGATTGGGCTCCCCAAACGACATTTATCCGGGAAACGGTTCCACACAGATGACGATGTCCTTGCAATGATACAATAGTGTCTGGATTCGCTTGACGCCACGTCCTTTGCGAAGAATATTCATGCCTTCATGCATCAATAGGGCAAATAAATGTATCAACCTCTTTACTACTACCGAGAGAAGAAGCAGATTGGTGCTGGTAATACATATATGTATATCTGTATATATACGACGCGTTTTTCACTTCGTTTGGCACGTAAATAAGAGTTTGTCGTTACTTTGAGCTTATTCAAACAGCAACGGCGGGCCATTATTGTGGTTTCGTGTATGTGTTGTTTGATTTATTAAAATTGTCATCTTTGATAATGGCTTATGTAAGCCGAAAGCTTAGACTGGATTCAAACATGTGTCAATATGGTGTTTTCCTTTCGTCTTTCAACGATAATGTGATTAAGCTTATCAGACAATACGAAAGGAACTTACTTAAAATAAATAGACAAAACTTGAAACATGCATTAATGAAAATTTGCTGCCGAAATATACACAATATATATATATATATATATGTGTGTGTGTGTGTGTGTGTGTGTGTGTATGATGTCACACATTATGAAATGGACAAAGTCCGACAATTATTTTAAACATTTTTTTTATATTTATACATTCTTTTTACATATACAAATATTTAAGTAAATGCTCTGTTTATAATAAAGTATTAACAGTATTAACAACATTTTCGTAGAAAATATGCGTCCTCCGACAGGAATCGAACCTGTATCCTATATTGGAGGGCACATATTTTCTATGAAAATTTCTCAGATATTCAGGCCGGTAAATGTTGTTAATACTGTTTAAAAAACAATGTATAAACATAAAAATGTCTTTATATATATATATATGTAATTGTGTGTGTGTGTGTGTGTGTGTGTGTGTGTGTGTGTGTGTGTGTGTGTGTGTGTGTGTGTGTGTGTGTGTGTGTGTGTGTGTGTGTGTTGAAATTGCCAAAGACGTACACGAAAAAGCTGAAGAAGATTTTTCGCAAAACATCCTCTTTATGTTGACTAAAACAAATCGCAAAGTGCGCGAAATACATTTCTGTTTGAACGTCCATTTTCGTCATCGGCTTCGATATCATTAACACGTTGTTTAATTGTTAATTTTTCCATGGTTGAAAATGCCAAAGACTTAAGTTGTTAAAACTGAAAGGAAAAGAAAAAATCATTCCCCAAATCACCCTTAAATTCTAAAAAAAGAAAACATTAAAATCTAAGTGATGTTTATCGGTAGACCCTAACCCATGCCCTCAGTTTATTTTTTTATATTTTATGCTTTTAGTTTAAGCTTTAGCATACACACACACACACACACACACACACACACACACACACACACACATATATATATATATATATATATATATATATATATATATATATATATATATATTATAAATTAACTGATTTAAAATATGTTTTTTTTCGCTACACAATAATAACCATGTTTCAAAAATGGAAGCTAAAAGCTTCGAATTAAATTTTGTTATTAAATTAAAGACATTAGTTCCATTTCCTCGTCAAGCGAATTTTGAAGTCTGTTCTTTCTTTTTATATATATATATATATGTATGTGTATGTGTGTGTGTGTGTGTGCGTGTGTGTGTGTGCGTGTGTGTGTGTGTGTGTGTGCGCTGAACCTGCCAAAGTTGTTAAATCTGAAAGAAGAAGAAAAAAGGAAATTTGACACTTAAAATTAATTCACATTTTAAATCGGTCCAAAAAAAAAACGTTACACATTTGGATTTTCTAGAGTTTTCATAGAATTAGTTAGGGTGTGGGGTAATAAATATAAAAACAAAATGTTTACCATGACTTTACAAAAAATAAACATATTTATAATAATTTCCATCATGTGTGAATAGTTTCTGAAAGTTTCATGAAAATCCGACAATTATTTTTATTTTTGCAAGATTTTCAAAATTAATGACTGCCATTAACAACAACAAAAAAATACACAATAATACGCTACACAACACCTGCTGAGAAACGAGATTTCTCAATCAAAAGTTAGAATGCTCTAAGTCTAATGAAAACAGAAAAATTTTGAAAAATAATTAAAAATTACTTTGTTCTTTCCTCTTAATAAAACATAAACATTTAGACGATAAAATTTTGTTTTCGTCAAGTTTAAGGCCGTTATTATCCTGCTAGGCTCATTTTCCAGCGATCTCATGTTGGTCGCTGCATTAGAATTTCATCTACAGACTGGCAGCGGCTCACCATAGATAAAACCCAACAC
>OZ038494.1:22466295-22478795 GCA_964036315.1 Acanthosepion esculentum | reverse complement strand
CTAGGTAGGTTCTGTCTTCATAATTCGTGTTCTTTTATTGTTCTCTCTTCTTAATAATGCTTTTCTTATATTCTTTCTCACACAGTAACGACCTGCGTGTAAGTAGCCCTATTTCTTTCCTTGGTGTGCAATGATTAACACACTCATATATATATATATATATATATATATATATATATATATATATATATATATATATATATATGTGTGTGTGTGTGTGTGTGTGTGTGTGTGGGTGTGTGTGTGTGTGTGTGTATCCAAATGTAAAAGAACGAAGAATAAAATTCCAATGTTCAAAACATTAATTTAAAACAATACAATACAAGAGTAGAGCAATAAATATCTATTATACACTGTTTCATTAGAACACGTAAGTAACTACTACAAAATTGTGCATTTTGTTCCGACATTGAATAACACGTCTTATCAGGTAGTTAACAATGAGGGTAATAAAATATCTTATTTAAATTTGCGATGTATGAAACATCACTTCATTTTCCGTTTTTTTTTTTAATTTTCCATATAAGGTAAATAGAATTTTTATAAATAAAAATAAAATGAGAAACCAGTAAAAGGAAAAGGAAGAGGAAATAAAAGAAAGGCAAAAGAAAGCATAAGAAATTAACCCTACTATCAAGAGAATAGAGAAAAAAGAAAGGCAAAAGAAAGAGAGGAGCATATTCAAAATTACACAGATACAAAGGAAGAGGAAAGTTAAAAAAATAACATATCACATAACATTCGAATTAAGCCAATGAAATTACATTGAATAAAAGGATATAAATATATATATATAGAGAGAGAAATTATTAGGAGCATTATATATATATATATATATATATATATATAATCCATTGATAAAGTTGCTGGGAAAACTGTCAGTTCATTTATCGCTCCAGAAAATACCTGATTCAAGTGCCAGATTATACCAAATATGGAGTAAGTACGCCATGTCTGATTTCCCTGCTACAAGTCCAAAAACTGAGGATACTTAGTAAGGATCAATTTATATAAAGTCATTTTATAGTTGAAACAACTAGAGGTAACCGTAAGTTCTATGCTGACAGTTTCTTCTCTCGCACTTCTTGCTTGTGCATCTCTTAGCCTTCACTATCTCCTGTGAGTGTTAAACCTGCTAGGCTGTCTTTCCTCATTATGTGTCTCATTATACAAATTTACTTCTTATTACTATTTATTTATTCCTATAGGGTGAGGAAACAAACAAGAAAGAAAGAAAGAAAGAAATGTGCCAAATAAAAAGAAAGAAAGAAAGAAAGAAAGAAAATGAGTCGAAAAAGAAAGAAAGAAAATAGTTAAAAGAAAGAAAGAAAGGAAGAAAGAAAGAAAGAAAGAAAGAAAGAAAGAACATGGAAATAAAGAAATAGAAATGAGTCGCAAAAGAAATAAAGGAAGAAAAGAGACAAATAAAAAAGGGAGAGTAATCAAATTAGAAGGAAAGAAATAAAAAAGAAAGAAAGATTAGGAGATGAGACGAAAAAGAAAGAAAGAAAGAAAGAAAGAAAGGAACGTTTCAAATATAAAGAAGAGTGAGGAATCAAACAAGAAAGAAAGAAAGAAAGAAAGAAAGAAAGAAAGAACGTGTCAAGTAAAAAGAAAGAAAGAAAGAAAGAAACAAACAAACAAACAAACAAACAAACAAACAAAGATGAGTCACAAAAGAAGTGTCAAATAAAAGAGAGAGAGGAATCAAACAAGAAAGAAAGAAAGAAAGAAAGAAAGTGTCAAGTAAAAAGAAAGAAAGAAAGTGTCAAGTAAAAAGAAAGAAAGAAAGTGTCAAGTAAAAAGAAAGAAAGAAAGTGTCAAGTAAAAAGAAGGGAGAGGAATCAAAGAAAGAAAGAAACAAACAAACAAACAAAGAAACAAAGAAACAAAGATGAGTCACAAAAGAAATAAAGGAAAAGTGTCAAATAAAAGAAAGAGAGGAATCAAACAAGAAAGAAAGAAAGAAATAAAGAAAGAAAGAAAGAAAGAAAGAAAGTGTCAAGCAAAAAGAAAGAAAGAAAGAAAGAAAGAAAGAAAGAAAATATCAAGTAAAAAGAAGGGAGAGGAATCAAAGAAAGAAAGAAAGAAAGAAGGAAAGAAAGAAAGAAAGAAAGAAAGAAAGAAAGAAAGAAAGATGAGTCACAAAAGAAATAGAGGAAGAAAAGGTTCAAATAAAAAAGAGAGATGAATCAAACAAGAAAGAAAGAAAGAAAGAAAGAAAGAAAGAAGGAAAGAAGGAAAGAAAGAAAGGGAGAAGTAAAGAATCAAATGAAAATATTTCATCAGAGGAAAAGTCGATAAAATCGTGAAGCCAGACAAGATTTCAACAAAGATGATTGTATTTATGAATCAAACTAAATTCGGTTATTGGCAATCATTATTGGAAAAAAAAAATAGATAAATATTGCGAAGTAAATATTCAAATTCGATGAAATTGAATTTAACTTTTTAGACGAAATTATATAAACACGTTTTCAAAATCTGAAATCGAATATTATCTGTATTTCCATTTTACAAATCTACTTTCCACAGCCTATTTTAAAAAAACAAAAAACAAACGAAGATATTTACAAAATAAGTTATAACTCTGGTAAGAATATTTTGAAAGGATAAAATGAAAGTAATCACTTTGTAATCCCCCAACAGTGACATCGGTATTTTGTGTCTTCCATGTTATTTTCTGATCATGGGACCCGAGTTCGAATATCACCGTGGACGCTTAGTGAAGGAGGTGATAATATCAGCCTGAGGGCGGTGCGGGGGTCGTTGAGGAGCGTTTAAATACCATAGCCCGGGTGGACCCAGGCCATGGGAAAGAAATTCTTGAGACGAAACTGTCCAGAAGCCAATTCAGAGATCTTCATCTTCAAGTGGCAACTTCATCAATTGTAACTAAAATGGTGTATCTCTAAAAGCAGTCATCACGGATATATATCGACCTAAAAAGGAAGAAATCACTGAAATTCTTTAACAAAGTCAATCTGAGTTCGCTCTCTGCCGCTGGCGGAAAACAGCGTAATAGAAGTGACATAAATCTCATATTAATCAAAATATCATATATCATATTTCTAACAATATTGCCATATAAGGTCATCATATTTCTGACAATATTAGATATTTCTAGACAGCATATATTCGTTTGACTCCTTTTCTCTTTCTTTCTTTCTTTCTTTCTTTTTAGTTTGATTCACCTCCGTCCGTTTCCTTTCTTTGTTCCTTTCTTTCTTGTTTGATTTCCGTTCTTTTCTCTATTTTTTTTCTTCTTTATTTATTTCTTTTTTGTCTCAACTCCCTTCATTCTCGGTCTTCCTTTCTTTCTTTTTTCTTTCTTTCTTTCTTTCTTTCTTTCTTTCTTTCTTGTTTGATTTCCGTTCTTTTCTCTATTTTTTTCTTCTTTATTTATTTCTTTTTTGTCTCAACTCCCTTCATTCTCGGTCTTCCTTTCTTTCTTTTTTCTTTCTTTCTTTCTTTCTTTCTTTCTTTCTTTCTTTCTTGTTTGATTTCCGTTCTTTTCTCTATTTTTTCTTCTTTATTTATTTCTTTTTTGTCTCAACTCCCTTCATTCTCGGTCTTCCTTTCTTTCTTTTTTCTTTCTTTCTTTCTTTCTTTCTTTCTTTCTTTCTTTCTTGTTTGATTTCCGTTCTTTTCTCTATTTTTTTCTTCTTTATTTATTTCTTTTTTGTCTCAACTCCCTTCATTCTCGGTCTTCCTTTCTTTCTTTTTTTCTTTCTTTCTTTCTTTCTTTCTTTCTTTCTTTCTTTCTTTCTTTCTTTCTTGTTTGATTTCCGTTCTTTTCTCTATTTTTTCTTTATTTATTTCTTATTTGTCTCAACTCCCTTTCTTCCCGGTCTTTCTTTCTTTCTTTCTTTTCTGTTTCATTCCCATACTTACCTTATCTATGTAGCTTTCTTTCTTTTTTGTTTGACTCAACTCTTTTTAGTTTCTTTCTTTCTTTCTTTCTTTCTTTTTAAGTCACACTCTTTCTTTTTCTATACAGCTTACTTTCTTTCGTTTGTTCTTTTGTATATTCTTTCGTTCTTGTTTGACCCAACTCCTTTTCGTTTCTTTCTTTCGTTCTTTCTCTCTTTTTTTTTATTCACTTTATTTTCTTTTTTTTTTCTTTCATTCATCTCTTTCTTTTTCCTTTTTTGTTTGCCTCAGCGACAATCCTTTCTTTGCTTCTTTCTTTCTTCTTTGACTCACACCTTTTCCTTTTCTTTCTCTTTTTCCTTTTTCTTTCTTGTTTGATTCACATGCTTTCCGTTTTTCTTTCCTTCTTTTTTTCTTAATCGTTTTTCTCAAATCCTCCCCTTTTCGGTCTTCCTTTCTTTCTATCATTCTTTCGCTCGTATGTTCTTTCTTTCTTTCTTTCTTTTTTGACACCTTTTCTTTTATTTCATTCTTTTTCTTTATGTTTTATTTATTGTATGACTCAACTACTTTCCTTTACCTTTCTTTCTTGTTCGACACAGATGCTTAACTTTTCTTTGTTTCTGTCTTTCTTGGGTTCGTTCTTTTGTTCTTTCTTTCTTTCTTTCTTTCTTTCGTTCGTTCGTTCGTTCTTTCGTGTTTCACTCAACTCCTTTTTTCTTTCTTTTTTTATGTTTGATTCACGTCCTTATCTTTTCTATCTTTCTTTATTTCATTCATTTTTTGCTTGACTCAGTCCCTTTAAATTTCTATCTATCTTTATTTGTTCCTATTATTTTATACAACATTAACTGAAAACTACTCTAAATATCTCAAACCATCTATATATATATATAAAAAACAGCGGATGTCTGTGTGTCTGTCTGTATGTCTTTGTGATACATTTTCACTCGAGATCCATCCAAACGAAACTTGGCACATACATTGTACAATGCAAGAGATAGGTTCTTAGCGTAAAAAATCGATATTTAAAAAAAAAAAATCAATCATCGATAAAGCCGGTCAAAAATTGATGAATTCAACTTTTTCCTCCGATTTCGTTCAAATGCGGTATGTAGGTTACTTACATCATGACGAGCTCAACGATACTGACTTTCAAAGACGAATGTCTGCTTATATATGCCAAGTGTTCGTTAAACTCGATATAAATATACTGTAGCTCCTTAAATTACTGAAATAATGCGTTAAACTTAATAGAAATGTCTTAATGTTTACGAAATAATTTGTCACGTGTGGTGTACCTTGTTTCTTAGGAATATACGTCAATCAATTTGTTTTTCTAAGCCGATTGATTTTATTCCTCACTCCGACAGATTTTTATCTCTTTAATTATTTTTAATGGATACACATATTTGAAAAGACGCTTCATTTATTTATTAAACATTATATTTAAGCCTCTCTACCAGATGTAATTTTCATCGGTACACACTTGCTAAAATGTGAACGCCATCTTTAAATGGGTTAATTTAACGATATATTAAGGTTTACTGGATTATTTATTCTCGAATGTATCAGACAGAAACTACAATGAATTAATATAAAGGCAGACATATGTCAAGAAGGGGGACATTGGCCTGGTTAACGTGCGTGTGAAAAAGTAGACACAGGTCCGATTTGCAATAAAAAGGTAGACAGGTTCAGTTTACAATAGATGAAAAAAGGCAAACTTATACTAAATTTAAAAAGTTAGAAACGGTCTGCACTGAATAAAAAATAAATATAGGAACCTTTTACATTAGAATGAAAAAAAAACGTATTTATAGATCCAGCTTGCATTAGAATCCTAAAGTAGAAACATTTCCGGTTTACACTAGTGTCAAAAGGTAGACACAGTTTCCACTGGATAAAAAAAATATAAACAACACCGTTATACGCTACAATGAAGAAGACATATATATAAGACATTTTTGTGTTTAACATTCTTTTTATAGATACAAATATTTAAGTAAATGCTCTGTTTATAATAAACAGTATTAAACAATTACTGGCCTGAATGTCCAAGAAATCTTCATAGAAAATATGTGCCCTCCGACAGGAATCGAACCTTAATCATATACAGAATAGTCATATAGTCTGGTGTGATTTTACCGATTGAGCCACAGAGAAGTGTTTCGGTTAGCAAGGTCGATTTTACTGTTTTTAAACTAAAATTATGCATGATTTTCTCATACGCATTCATATCTGCTCAAAGCGTATTCAAATGTAAACAAATGACGTCACACATTATGAAATGGACAAAGTCCGACAATTGTTTTAAGAATTTTTTATGTTTATACATTCTTTTTATAGATACAAATATTTAAGTAAATGCTCTGTTTTATAATAAAAAAGTATTAAACAACATTTACCGGCCTGAATGTCCGATAAATTTTCACAGAAAATATTCGTCCTCCGACAGGAATCGAACCTGTATCCTATACGGAAGCGTCATATAGCCTGACGTGCCTTTAACCGATTTGGCCATGAGCAGATATGAATGTACGTGAGAGAATCATGGAAGATTGTAGTTTAAAGGCAGTAAATTCGACATGGCTAACCGAACGCTCCGAAAGGCGCAAAAACCTACTATATCGCTGTTTCCATGGAAAATGTTCTGACGGGTTATATTCCTTAGCTCCGCCAGTTCGGAAATTTACAGCCTGGACCCAACATGCTCCGTCCACAGAGTCGAATCATCCCTATTCCCTTCGTATCCAGAGTTCTATTCGGATAACTTCTAACCTGGAACTTCTACTCTGTTAGAAATGCTTCTCAGATCATGACGATCTTAACCTCTTCAAACGTTTTCTACATTCAACAACCGTATTTAGTAAATCTCTACCTTGAGTGGCTCTTATGTCTTGTCTTGAAGATCATCAGTAAAAAAAAAACATAAGAACTCACTCTCCTCAATAGAAAAGCATGATGGAAAGACCGATTTATCCGGCAGGATTTTACTAGGTTACACGATGTCAGCAACATTCGTAGAATGACTTGACATTGCATAGATTTTTACCTATTTTGCAGGAAGGTATATCACAAACTCTAATTACATAGGATGTATATTCTTTCGTGACTGCAACTATTCCCCTAGAAGGGGTCACCATTTCAAGGATTCTTAACCCTCTGACGGTGTATACTCAGCACCTCCGGTAGGATATTACAATCGTTGTTTTCTATCTGTGTACATAAATATGTGAGAAATATGGAACGAGGCCAAGGCGTAGTATATTGGGTGTAACAGCAAAATTTTTAAAATCGTGTAAAGGCAAAATTGTCCATTTTCTGAGATCAACCTTTGAACCGTTGTATCATAGAAATGATTAAAGATATTATACCGGAATTCTACGAAGTTTTTCTAACACTATTGAACTCAGAGCAAAAAGAATGTACAATGGCTCTCCAAGCATAACAGAAGAATCGTGATGAAATCGATCATAAACAAAAATGACATGTTCATCATTAATTAATCATAGCTCAGGATCGGAAGCTCATAAAGTATTGATATAAAGTTCAAATATATATATAATTCCAGGATCAAGATGATCTTTGTCCTTTCTAACCTCCTAACGTTCTGTCCTAGAGTAACAATTGCCTCACAGGTTTCACGCTCGATTTCATTTTCAAGGCTTTTTTCACTGTCATTTTTGGACTGTCATAGCTGAAACTCCTCTCTCACGTGCCGAACGTCTTATGGATTGAGTTGGATCTTTTCTAATTTACCTCTTTAGTTGTAAGTTGAAATGATGATCCCTATTCTTGTTGTGAAATCTTGATCTAGTTTTCCTCTCTACTGTTCCCTCTTTTTTAAACTTACTCACCGTTCTCTTGATGGTTCTTGTATGGACTTTGAAGATGGAAGCCACAGTGTGAATGTCGGTACCATTAATTTTTTTTTTTTTTAAGCTTATCACCCCAAGCAAGGCTAGAAGACACTAGCATGCAAGGGGTTACAGAAGGTTTGGAGGAAGAGCAGATAAGAGTGGTAAAGGAGAGGATGTGGAAAAAAGATAGTGGATCGATCAAGGCAAGGGGGTTACAGAAGATTTGGAGCGAGAGCAGATAGGAATGAAAGGTGAAAGGATGTGGAGAAGGGAAGTGGATAGATCAAGGCAACTGGAGATGTCGATTGACATTACACTTAAATAGTTGGAGATTGTATTTGTCAGGGAAACAGGAATAAGGAAGGGAGTTCCACAGGCGAGATGTGCGAGACATGACGCTATTGGAGTAGAAGAGACGTCTACATCTAACAGTTTCAACGGTGAAGGGGTGGGAACGGGATTCCAGCCTCGTAGGACGTTTAAATAAAGGCCTGAATGATCATATTCCTCTCACCATTGCTCAGTTGGGAAAACATAGTGGGACTGACACAAAACGATTTTAACCTGTTCTCTTTCTAGCTGAATAAAAAGGGTTTTTCAGTTATTCTTACGAGAAATCGTATCTTGATGGTCCCCTTGAGCTTAGGGGAAAGAAATAAGTCACACGGAGCAGGATTAGGTTAATAGGGAGATTTTTTCCAATACGACGAGCTTCTTCTCGGCCAGGAAATGCCGGATGCTCAGGGCGTTGTGAATAAGTGCATTGTCGTGGCGAAGCATCCACGATTTGTTCTACCACAACTCTCATCTCTTCTCGCACACTGAGAGAAGCAACCTCTAAAAGTACAGTTATATACGCCCAACGTATGTTAGATGGCAACACAATCCGCTTATCCTCCTTTCGTCCATAGCTCACCCGTCCTAGGCATGACGATAAATTACATCCAGCAGCAAGATCGGGAGGTTTTGAGGGGCGTGGAATCACGTCTTACTTGCTGTTTTTCCCAGGCCCACCCTCACCTATTAGTACCTGTTAGGGCCCCAGCTAGGGGCAAATAGTGAAAACCCCAAACTGGGGTCAAAACAGTATGAACGCATGAAAATAGATTGTTATAGTAAAAATGCCAGCAATATATTTTTGAAAAAAGTATTACCAGCAAAACATTTTTGAAAAGATAATTATTACCAGCAATAGATTTGACTCTCGGCAAAAACCCTCTTTACAAAAATACGTCAATGAAACCTGATCTGCAAACTGATTTCTTACAAAGAGTACGTATTCTAATTATAACAAATCTATGCTAAAAATCTTCTCGACATTAAATAACCTACTGAGGTTGATGTACCGTAAAACAAAATAAACGAAGCCAATACATCACACGGCACACCCAGCCCCGTTACTTTTCAGACAGACCTCGTGTATGCCATTTAATCTCTCTCTCGCCCGCTCTCTTATTTTCTCTCTATCAATCTCTCTTTCGCCCACTTTGGTATCCGCTCACTTTCTATCTATCTCTCTTTCGCCCGCGCCCGCTCTCTCTCATTCGCTCATTCGCTTGCTCTCTTTTTTGTCCGCTTCTGCGCCTGCTCTTCCTCTCTCTCCCTCTCTTTCACTCGCACTCTTGTTTCTCTCTCTCACTTTCTCTTTTGCCCGCTCCCGCTCTCTCTTTCTCTATCTCTTTCGTCCGTGCAAGATCTCTTTCTCTCTCTCTCTATTCCTCTCCCTCTCTTTCGTTCGCTCCCGCGCCAGCTCCCTCTTTCGCTCACACTTGCTCTCTCTCTCTCTCTTTCGCGCACTCCCGTATCATCTCTCTCTCTCTCTTTCGCTCGCTCCCGTGCCCGCTCTCTTTCTCTCTTTCGCTCGCTCTCTTTCTCAGTCTCTTTTTCGCCCGCTCCCATGCCCGCTCTCTTTCTCTCTTTCGCTCGCCCTCTTTCTTTCACTCTCTTACTCTCTCTTTCGCCTGCTCCATTCCTCTCTCTCACTCTTTCTCTCGCTATAGGCCTAATTCTATGCATATATATTAAGATAAGAGAGTCCATTAAACACAGAGACTGTCGAGTGTCTGGAGAAATTGAGACTGTGTCGAAAATGAGTACAGAGCCTGATACCGTGGCACACGCACCAATCCCTACCCTCGACAAACCCCAACAACTCCCACGCCAATATCTTTGATTATAAGTAATATCTAATAAGTCTACGTAATTATATTTATTTGGGTTCACTAGGAGAGAAAATGATTGTCGAATAATGACTAAATGGACGTCGAACTGAAGTTTCTTGGAAGCATATCTCAAGTCTCGGCTTTCTTAACAGACTATCGATACATCATTTGTTTGGCTGTCTGGCGAATAACGAATACATCATCAGTGTGCTATTCTATAACAGGATCATGGTGAGATAGTAAAATTTCACACGCGCACATCCAAACAGAACACTTGCCTAATGTCAGATTCTCGTTAGCCGGCAAGTCTCACGAGAGAAAGAGTGAGATCACCATTGGACACATCGTAGTAGGGCACAGAATATACTCACGTTTATAGATACCGGGTGTAAATGCAAAATTGTCGAAATCGTGTAACAGCAAAATTGTACAAATCGTGTAACAGTAAGATTGTCCACTTTCTCTCTCTCTCTCTCTCTCTCTCTCGCACACCCGTATCATCTCTCTCTCTTTCGCCCGCTCCCGTGCCCGCTCTCTTTCTCTCTTTCGCTCACTCGCTCGCTCTCTTTCTTTCTCTTTCTCAGTCTCACTTTCGCCCGCTCCTGTGCCCGCTCTCTTTCGCTCACTCGCTCGCCCTCTTTCTTTCACTCTCTCACTCTCTCTTTCGCCTGCTCCAGTCCTCTCTCTCACTCTTTCTCTCTCTCTCTCTCTTTCGACCACTCGCTCGCTATATGCCTAATTCTATGCAAATATATTAAGATAAAAGAGCCCATTAAACACAGAGTCTGTCGAGTGTCTGGAGAAATCGAGAAATGATTAAAGATATCTTACTGGAATACTCCGGTTTTTATAACACTACTGGGCTCTACTTTATAATTACTCTCCAAGCGTAACAGAAGAATGGTGATGAAATCGATCATCAATGAATATTACATGTTCATCATTAATTAATCATAGCTAAGGATCGAAAGCTCATGAAAGATTGAAATAATGTTCAAATATATATATATATATATATATATATATATATATATATTAACTTAAACAAAAACAAACCACTTTAAGGCTCGATTTGTAATAATTTATTTCACCAGAGAATTTTATTTTTCAATGGATCTTCAGACTTCCCTTTCAAAGGTGAAACGAAAAATGAATTTAAAATTTGCACATTTGACGGGCTGTATTAAGCTTATATAAGTTGACATAGAAGGTGGTGAGGAATAGTGTAAGAGACATGGTCGAGTTTAGAGAGGGAAGAGAGAGTTTTAAAATTTATTCTTATATTATATATATATATATATATATATATATATATATATATATATATATATATATATATATATCACACTACATATATATTTATATATATACATATATATTTATATATATATATATATATATATATATATATATATATATTATAAATTAATTGGTTTAAAATATGTTTTTTTCGCTACACAGTGATAACCACGTTTCAAAAATGGAAGCTAAAAGCTTCGAATTTAATGGAAGCTAAAAGCTTCGAATTTAATTTTGTTATTAACTTAAAGACATTAGTTCCATTTCCTCGTCAAAATTCGCTTGACGAGAATATGGAACTAATGTCTTTAATTTAATAACAAAATTAAGCTTCCATTTTTGAAACATGGTTATCACTGTGTAGCGAAAAAAAACATATTTTAAATCAATTAATTTATAATATTAATGCTCTGTAAATTTACATTGAGCGGATTTTATATCTTACTGTTCTTTCTTTTTATTTATATATACATATATTTATATACATACGTTTATATATATATATATATATATATATATATATATATATTATATTTATATATATATTATATTTATATATATGTATGTATATATATATATATATATATATATATAATATTTATATATACATATATATATATATATATATATATATATATATATATATATATATATATATATATTTCAAACATGTAGTGTTGAATGTTAAAGACAACATAGTCTTACATATTTTCTTTTGAATTTTCTCATATTCTCTAATGAGACTTTTTATTTGAAAATAGTTCCGAAATATGTATTTTCCATACGATGACCTAGCGCTTTCGAACATCATTGTTCATCTTCAGGGTCAATATTTTAGTCAAAAATTTTTTTTTTTTTTTTTTTAAACAAACATTTGCCAATTATCTTGTAGCGTAATCATGTTGCTACTTTTTTACAAACTAAAAACGTTAAATTCCTTTTAAATTCAAAAGACGCGATGATGTTATATCACGTGCATGGCGTAGATTTTTATCATGTGACAGCGTGAAAAAGATTTCCAATACACAAGCCAAAAGATCGAAGAATACGCTACAAAATTTAAATATATTATAAACATTGCAATATATTACCAGATATATTATAATCTATACGATTAATAAGAGGTCTTTTTCTTTTAATATGTAATGCCTCTAAGATTTTAAGGCGTCTAATGTCTGTATGTTTATCTATAATTTTAGTATTTTCTACAAGTATTTTACGTATATCAGATTGCGTAAGGGAAACAGTATGTGACTTAATATGTTGTTTAATGGAGCTAGTATTATTTAAATGCAGAGTCAAT
>OZ038494.1:22421295-22461295 GCA_964036315.1 Acanthosepion esculentum | reverse complement strand
TCACCAGCGATCACTCCAAAATCTTCGTAATCTCCATTAGATTCATCCAACTTTTTTCTGTATCCTCTTTACTGTCCTCATTTTGAAAACCAAATAATTTGAAATGCGCGTCTTCGATCTTCCGGTACGAATGCCAAGCAGTACAGTATGCCGTTTCCAAATTTCTAGCGGAGTGAATTACGTAATGCTCCTGTTTTTCTCACAGACATTGCCCAACTGTGTGTACTATTCTGTGCAGTCGACAAAATCAAAAACAAAGAATACGCATGCGCGAAATTAAAAATATAAAATGGCGACAATTAACCGCCACACTCTCTATATAAATTCGCTAGACGAAACGTGTGCTTACTCAAATGCAAAAGTGAAGCTCGTCACAGATACAAATTGCTGTTATAAAAATGATTTACCGAGTCAAAATAATTTCTCCTTCGGACATATTATTCTCTAAGGAATTTAGCAACATTAAATAAACCGTCTATATTTCTGAGATGAGGTATTATGTACATTATTTACATTATTCGAACTATTGTCCACATCTTTGTCGCCATATTTATTACAACGTTTCGGCCTTTCAGTATCTATCTATATTTCTGAGATGAGGCATTATGCACATTATTTACATTATTTGGACTATTGTCCTCATCTTTGTCGCCATATTTATTACAACGTTTCCGCCTTTCAGTATCTGTCTATATTTCTGAGATGAGGTATTATGTACATTATTTACATTATTCGGACTATTGTCTTCATCCTTATCGCCATATTTATTACAACGTTTCGGCCGTTGTTCGCTCCGGCATTCTTCAGGTGGTTGGAATGTCGAACTGAACCCTTTATTTCGCTCACTGGGGTAGACTGTTCTAGTTCCACGTGCCATGTTTAATGGATGTCAGTTATCAGTTATCTTCTGTTAATTTTCCCTCTGAAAGTTCTCCACTGCCTTAACCGGGTATTGTCCTCAAGGACACATGGCACAGTGGATAAAAGCGTTGGTTAGATCCAGTGACAGGACCCAAAGAGTGTGAGTTCAATACCTACCTGTAATCAACAGTCGAGACAATAGTGTCTGTACGTGATATAAATCTGATGCAATCGCGGATAACGCAGTATTTTTCAAGGTCAAACAAATTTCATCATACACCCCGAAAATAGATTCATATTACTGCACACTACTGCAAATGACCTAATCTGAGGAAAATAGAAATCGATTACATCCTGTCACTCCAGTGACCGTATGGTGAAAGGCAGGAAACTTAAGTGGTTCTTTCAATTAATTTGCACAAGGGTGTAGACTGATATACAACTATCAACATAAAACAAAATTTAGTCAATATTATGGGGCTATGATTGCTCAAATTAAACAGCCCTCATTAAATAAAATAATTTTCACCACGGAAAATGGCATCTTCAAGTGCATATGATATATTTAATACATGCATATATTATATTAATATAAGAAGTAAAAATACAAATAAATAAATATAAGAAAAATAAATAAATTGCATTCGTTTGATGCGGCCTCGTTCCCAATAACCGTTGAACATGACGTCACCATAGAGTATATAAAACTTCCAGCTTCCCAAAGAATACCAGGATGTAGAAAAAGGTATTCTAACTACCATGGAGACACCACATAGTTTTTTGACCCCAGTTTGAAGGGTCAATTATTTGCCCATAACTGGGGCCCTATCAGGTGTTACCACCTCGGATCAGGTTGCATCTGATAAAAACAACAATTTAGAGATGGTTCCACGCTACTTAAAACCTCCCGATCAGAAACCCTGTTTCCGGGTGTATTTTATCGTCACACCTAGGGCACGATATGGCCGTAAACCTACATATATACATGCATTTGTATTTTTGTGTGTGTGTGTGTGAGAGAGAGACAGACAGAGTGAGTGAGGATATTACACTGAACATATGGAAATGTCTCGGCGTCAAAATGTGTGTAACTAGAAAAAACAGTTTAATTTACAGAACACATTTCATAAGTGCAAACTTATACTTTGAAGTCGGACGTGCAAGGTTAGTGGTCATAACTTTGCCAAATCGGCACGAGAAAGACGGCATATTCTTTTTTTCTTTTTTTTCTGTCAGCGCCATCGGTTCTGACAGGCCTGGGACTCCATACATCAAATCATCGGAAACTCGTTTCTTGATGACGACCATTTGGCATATTTCAAACATTAAATTCAACAATAGACATTTAGTGACCTTTCAGAGTAGGAACCTTCTTTCGGTAGCCTCATTTTGCTGTACAGTTTAACGAGGCTTGTAGATCATTACAGCTGTTTCGAGTTCGATCTTCAGGGCGGAGGGTTAGAGTTAGGGTTTAAAATACCATTACCAATTTAAACAAAGGATATATTTTTCGTACCGACGATGGATTAATAAACCCCATGGTCATTACTGCTGTAATGAGTGCGATCCTCACTGAGCAGTATTGGGACAGTTCCATGCAGGCTTAATTAATTTTAACGATTATTCTCCGTTAAATGGTGACACTTTGGTATATAAGACTACCGTACGTGGTTTTGTATAGCAAAGTGCCATCTGTAGTTGGAGGCAATTTTTAAACTTGCAAAACTAATCGAAATTTTTTTTTATTATTTCACCCCAGACCTGATAAACAGTTATCTATATAATAAATGCAAATGTCATTGTGTCACACTTTTTCAATTAAAGGGACACAACTCTCTAACTTTAAATAGCTCATGTTACAGAAATTTTGGATTCCCAACTTTTCATTATTGTGATTGTTTTCGCTGATTTTTTAAAGTGATATTTGCGACAACATTTTTTTGTACGATAACAGTTTTTTATAACTTGGAAATCAATTTGGTAATAATCGAAATTAATTGCGAAATCCTGCGAAAGTCACCCATGAAATAAAAATAATTCTTTGTACGTAAGGACCTATGCACATCAAATTGTCTTTAAATTAAGTGACTGCAGAAGAATTATCGTTGAACTTTTAAAAGATAAGCTTAATTAATAATGCAATACTTAAATGCAGCGATCAATTTTGAGTTCCTCTGTAGTTTATTGATGCCTATCGCATATGGCAGCAGTATGCCTGGCAAAAAGAAATCTCCGCCAACAGAGGACCAGATTGCAATCAAAAGAGCCAAAGGCTGCAGTGAGGAAAAGAAAGTCCCGTTCAAATGAGATCAAACGGCAGCCAGGAGAGCTTCCAATGCTGAGAATAGGCAAAGATTTAGGGACTCTAAAACACCTGAAATAGCCAAAGACCCAATCAGGAGCCCTTTGCTGGGGATAGCTTAAATTCCGCTCGATTTTTCTGCTTTGCACCAAATTATCGGAATGTCAAACTTAAGTGAAATTCGAGTAGACACAATCCACTAACGTAAGTGCTCCTGGTATGTTCTGCAGACAATAGGTGGTACCTACGATTTTTACTGATCGTACAGCTTCACTATAAAGATAAGCTTTTCTGACAAAATCGTTGATCAGTTTTTTGTTATTCTTTCCTGTAAGCTCGCTACATATATTAACAGAAGAAATCGGGGTTTCTTTTGCATCCTCTGCTTGAAAGGCATTGCTTTGGTATTAAGGTCTTGAAATAAAACGAAATGTGATAATAACATTGTATTCGGATATGAAATAAAAGACTACTTTTGTCCTCAATTCATCCTTAACACTACAGATTAAATTTAAACTAAATTCAGTAAACTCATATAAAATACCAAACCTATTTCATATAGTGTAGCGGACCCCCTGGAGGGGGCGCGATATGAAACCACGGCCCAAACGCCCCCGTATCGTAGATAGATGAGGTCACAAAAGGCCCGCGAACGTTGTTCAAATTAAAGACAAAATGGGCAACAGAACGAGGATATGTATGATTAATGATAAGTTTATTTATAAAGGAAAGGCCGTGGGGTATATTGATCTGGTAATCAAGGTAATGGTGGTCGGACTGGTCATATCGAGGGTTGAACTGGTCGTGTCGATGGTTGGAGTCGAGGTGCAGACGTTCTGGTCGTGTCGACGGTGGGAAAGAGATTGCGGGCGTTCCGGTGGTGTCGACGGTTGGACGTTGAGGTGCAGGCGTTCTGATCGTGTCGACGGTGGGAAATAAATTCATATAAAATACCAAACTTATCTAATATAGATCACCTTCATAATTATGTGGTATATGAAAAAGATACACACATGGGTTAATAAGACTAAGAACAATTTGGTTGTGACTAACCTTTACTAGTTTGAATACCGATTTGCACTTAGATATTTATACGCATGGGTATTTACTATTCTTAAAATCATTTCACTCCAAGCAAGGCAATAAAGCCACTATGACACTAGAGGGTTACTGAGTGTTAAAGAATATGAGAAAAATAGTAAAGAGAAAGGACAATAAAAGAACCAGATCTAAGAAAACAGAAGATAACGATTGACATTGTATTTAAATTTAGGAAGCTCAAGGATGATTGTGAAGCAAAAAGCAGGAATGGAGTTCCACAAGCGAGGAGTGCGAGAAAAAACTGTTAACATGGTTAACTCATGGTTACATCTAACAACTTCAACTGTAAATTGATGAGACATTGTTTCTAATCTAGTACTGCGCTTAAATTCCTAAAGTCTAGGGTACCATAGCAAAGAATTTATTCGGACAATTACAATGAAAGTATTTATAGAAAAGTCACAGGGAGGCAACCTTGCGACGGTGAGAAAGTGACTGGAGCCGTGACGCCAGATCAGGACCAATAATATTGCTGATTCTTCTTTGGATTTTATCCAGGATCTCTGGCGGGAGCATCAGACCATATGTGGCAGCAATATTCTAAGCATGGACGAATGGTAGACTTATAAATATGCAAGATAGATTCAGGTGAGAAAAATCGTTTCGCACGACACATCGAAAACAACATTCTTAGCAGCTAAACTAGCAATGTATTCAATATTAAAATAGAACTTACGGTTACATCTAGCTATTTTAACAGTAAGATTATGAGACCTACACCCTTGTGCAAATTAATTATACACGAAGATGGGGAGGGCCATGATCACCTACACACTTGTGCAAATTAAATGAAACAAAACGAATAATTCTGTTATTATTTAATTTTTTGGTATTTTTCAAATGAAACCTGACCCAGTGCACATGTTAATACTTCGTATGTCCTTTCCACGCAGTCGTTCCTTGCAGACTGACCACAGATTCTCGATGGGATTTAAATCAGGAGAGTTTCCAGGCCAGTCTATAGTACTTTCATTTGCTCAGTGGTAAGGCTTGCTAGTGTGTTCGTGCAGCGTTACAATTTTCGTACGCTTCCTTCGAGTAACGTCCATTGCAAACAGTGGTCGTAAGACAACTAATCGACAGTCGAGACAATAATGTTTGGGCGTGATGAAAATGTGACGCAATCACGGATGACGCAATATTTTTCAGAGCCAAACAAATTTCATCATACACCTCGAAAATAGATTCATATTACTGTACACCACTGAAAATGACCTAATCTTAGGAAAAATAGAAACTGACCCTATAGTGAAAGAAAGGAAACTAAATCGGTTGTTTCAATTCATTTGCACAAGGGTGTAACTGCCAATCTGAAAGTGAAATCAACCAAGTTCTTTCATCATTGCTTTGTGTCAAGGATTTTGCAGTTAAATCATTTTTAAGCATATCAACCCAAGCAAGGCGGGAATGTCATTAGCGCGCAAGGGGTTACAGAGAGTGAGAGTAAGAGTAAAGAGGGGTTTTCTTAGGAAAGGATAACGAAAAGCACGGGGACCAAGATCAAGGCATCAGAAGATGTCGATTGACATTACATTTGGATATTTGAAGCTATCATGGAATCAAGTAAGAGTAAGGAATTTCCACCGTCGGGAAGTGTGAGTGAAGAAGCTTTTGGAGTAGAAAAGGCGGTTACATTTAACTGTTTCGACAGTGAAAGGGTGGGACCGAGATGCCAACCTAGTAGCACGCTTAAATTCATGCAGATGAGGCACTAGTGAAAGTAGCACATCAGAGCAGTTGCCATGAAAATATTTGTAGAAAAGACAGAGGGAAGCCACAGCACGTCTGTGAGAAAGTGACTGGAGTCGAGATGCCAGATCAGGACCTATTACATTGCATATCCGTCGTTGGATTTTGTCGAGAACCTCGAGATGAACAGCAGGGGCACCAGACTATATATGGCAACCGTATTCAATGCAAGGACGAATGGTAGGTAAAGTATATAAATGTAGTTTGATTAGCTATTGTTGTGTGGCAGACCCCTTTTACACAAGATGGACTCGTCGAAAGGATACTTATACTGACAGAGAGAATACCTGCGGGTTGAGATACGTTGAGTCAGGTTGAGAGATACGGAGACAGGCACAGGGTGTTCACAGAGAGTTATACGAGAGTCCAGCGAGAGAGAGAGAGAGAGAGAGAGAGAGAGAGAGATAATTACGGCTTCACTTACAGAGACTTGTACATATACTTTCTACTAACCCGCATTCCTGGACTACTAATCTTCACTTCAAGTCTGTATTCTTACGTTTAATACACTTATTTTTCTATCTCAATTACTGGCGTTGTTTATTTATTTGTGCAGGATTCCATTCCCGGAATCCACAACAGTTATATTTATATATGTTACAAATTAAAGACAACTATTTTAATGAACAATTTTCGCGGATTTTGACGTCTTTCTAGCGGATTTTTCCCGTCCAAATTCGTGAGTTTGTTTCTAAATGTCGAAAAAGTTACTATATAAAATTCACTATTTTTTATTCACAACGTTGAATGTGTTAAAATTATTCAACATTTTAACAAGACAAATTTTAAGCTAATGTTAAAACTTGTCGCAAAACATTTAAGATGGAATGATCAATTATGACATGTCTCTAATTTGTATTTAGATACATTGTATTTATTTTCAATTTTTCTAATTGAATTGTTCACCTATATTGCATATGATCCATTATTGTACATAATTAGGTTAGAATAACATTTTTATTTTATATGAATATTACCTTATGAAAACTGAGATGTAGTAGAGTTGGGGGCTGTATCATAGATTCGGTGGGGCACGAGATCCTTGCATCGGCATTTGATCAACGAATGGGATCGCATCTTGATGGAGTTTTAATTTGTCTACTCTTAGAATTTCTTGAATTTGGTCTTTTGATCACACAACTATTAAAGGAGGAAAGATTTTTGCGGGTTTTGAAATCTTTCTGGGGTCTTTTTTTCGTCTATGTCCCTAAGATTTATTTTTTGTTCATGTTAAGTCTCGAAAAAAAAGACACTTCATAAAATTCACTATTTTTTATGAATAACGTTGACTGTGTTAGAATTATTCAACATTTTAACAAGAAAAATCACAAGTTGATGACAAAAATTGCCACAAAACATTGTTGATTTATTTAACACAGAATGATCTATTACGACATATCTCAAATTTGTATTTAGATACATTGTATTTTCAGCTTTTCTAGTTCAATTGTTCTCCTATATTGCATACGATCCATTATTGTACATAGGTTACAATTTGCAATTAATATGAATATTACCTTATGAAATTTGAGATCTAGTGGAGTGGGGCGGGGGCGTATCATAAGTTGGTAGGTCACGATAACCTTACAGCACCCGTACATTCGAACCTACATGAACAATATCACTATTCTTGTAGAATCACTTCGACACGATATATTTCATTTATTAAACTTTTCTTTCTTTCTCTGTTTGCCATCCTGCCTCTCTCTCTCTCTCTCTCTCTCCAATCCCTCCCTCTCCCCCTCCCGTCCTCTCCCCCACCCGTCCTCTCCCCCTCGAGTCCTCTCCCCCTCTCCCCCTCCCGTCCTCTCTCCAATCCTTCCCTCTTCCCCTCACTCTCCCCCCACCCCTCCCTTTCCCTCTCTCTCCAATCCATCCCTCTTCCTCTCCCTCTCCCTCTTCCCCTCTCTCTCCCCTCTCTTCCTCTCTCTCTTCAATCCTTACCTCTTCCCCTCCACTCTCCCTCCCCTCTCTCCCCTCCCTTTCTCTCTCTTTCCAATCCCTCCCTCTCCCCCTCCCTTTTCTCTCCAATCCCTCCCTTCCCCCTTCACTCTCCCCATCCCACCCCCTCCCTCCCGATCTCTCTCCCCTCCCATTCTCTCTCCAATCCCGCCCTCTTCCCATCCCTCTCCCCCCTCACACACACACACACACACACACACACACACAAACACACCAAAATCTTTCTTTGATTTTATTTTTTCGCCTCGAAAGCTATGGGCTAATCCTCAAGATTTCTATCAGTAAATCATTATTATATCGAACAAATTCTCACAATGCAATAATGGCTTTAAATAACCTGAAAACAGTTGATAAGCCGTAAAAAACAAACGACCCTTTAGTGCAAGTATATACGGTTGGTGCAATAAATAATAGATTCGAATATGAAATCGAATAACCGCTTTCGAACTACAGTTGAGTTCTTTGCACTGACATAAGCGCATGTACCCTTGGAATCTATCTCTTCTTCCCGCACAGTAATGGAGTCAATAGTAAGATTTGTGTGTGGAGAAATCACTGTGATCTCTCAAAAAATTGTTATTGCAATATTCACTGGTAAAAATAGAGAATTATTGTTATTTAAACCGTAAAAAAGAAAAGCAATCAATCAACTGCTTGTCTTTTCTCTTGCTTTCTTGAGGGTGAATCCGTAAAAAAAGCCCAGATCACTCAATCTTTGAACTGAAAACGTAACTGGTCACCATTTGTTCAAGTATGTGCGGGTGGTGTAAATGGATAATGAGTCCGTATAAGAAATCAGGGAGCCGATTTCAAAGTCAAGTAAGGTTCGTTACACTCACTTACGCGAAAATAACCTTGGGAACGGTTTACAGTGAGTCCCCCGTATTTCCGAGGGTTAGGGACCAGAAACGGCCGCGAATACTTGTAACCCCAACCCTAAAAAGTTCTTATAAGTACCTATTTTGATTGGTAAAACCTCATATGCCTTAAACTTTCATCCTAAACACTTTAGAAACATTTCAGACCCTTTTGAAAACATTTTTGAAAAATAGTATTAGTGACCATACACTTAGCGTACATTTTCTTTCTTCCGTCCAAAAACCGTTTTTAATTCCGCTTAGATCGATACAACCATTGAAAATATGGTATAAAATATGGGCAACAAGACATGAAATATAAAGTATAAAACATCTTCTAAAAACAGAACTGTGATGATGTCCCCCCCCCGACTTAGCCTAAGCCACTTTTAAGGCCCCAGCCGCGGCCCCTAACAAAGAACAAAGTCCAAGGACTACGCATGTTTTTTTTGCGTTTGTTTTTTTACAATGAAAATGTACAATTCTGCCAATTTCTACCATAAAAATGGACTGTTATATGTTTTAAGTCACTTAAATGACAGGAAAATAAGACAAGAATATTTTAAATATGTTCTATCGAAAAAATACGCGAATCGAGGGAGTTCTCTGCGGATAATTTGTACATATGTTCTTCAGAAAAACACACGAATATTCGGGGTTTCCGCGGATAACAAGTACATATGTTCGAAAGAAAAAATCCGCGAATGTGTGAAGCCGCGAATGTTGAAACGCGAATAGGCGGGGGACTGTACACCCATCTCTTCTTCCCACCTCAAATATGGGTTAAAGAGTAGAATTTGTGTTTGGAAAAATCATTTTTATCTGAAAACCAAATCTAAATAAGAGAATTCTTGCTACAGTTTTGAAGTATATCATTCGGTTTTAAATAAACCACAACGGGTCGATAAGCCGTAAAAAAGAAAACGAATCAATCAACCGTTTGTAAAAAAATTAAAAACTAAGTGACAGAAATAAGGTTTTAAACAACAACCGACAAAAAATTGAAAATGTTTCCTCGTTCTTTAAATAATTTCTCTTTTTTTAAATCTCTTTTCTCTCGACAGTTTCTTTTATTAATATATTCGCCATTTTCCTTTTTCTTGCCTTCTTTAGGGGGAAACCGGCAAAAAATTAAACCGACATGCAGTCACCATAAAGGAAACTGATAACGGCAGACGGTGCTGACGTTGTCTCATTTTATTGGCGGGAAAATGAACCGTCGCCATTTTATTTACCCACTCGACCCGAATTTCTATATCTGACGATCCAAATCCTATCTTCAATTTCCTTATCTCCGATACTTAATTTATTGCATCCTTCATTCTATCTTATCTCCTGTACTAAATTTATCCTGTCCTATATTCAACATCCTTATCTCCTGTACTAAATTTATTATAGCTGATCCATACAGCGAACTATTTGAATTGTTTAGGACTTATTAATTCCCCATCCTTAGACATAATGAAAGAATAGGTGGTAATTGACTGAGATTCCTATAGATATACGGACTAAGATAAGTCTTTAAACCTTGACGAATATAAAGACTGAAAAAGACGATAAAAAGATGATGCAGAACCAATTTTACAGAGATTAAGGATCTTCTTCTAACTATCTTAGAGATATAGACTAATCGAGGAAGAGTAGCCGCGTACTTTAAATACGTATATATGAGTACACCATAAAACTGTGTACTTTAAATACGTATACATGAGTACGCCATAAAACACCGATAATCCAACCACTATAAGCATAGGGATAAATTTTCAGGTTCTCATATCGATAGACGATAGAAACGTACTTCTGTATTTCTGGAATCGAACTTATTTTCCCAAACAGGACACCTCACAATCTTCTCATCAGGACATCTTCTCAGTTTCTCATTCGACTTAACAGAAGAATTTTAATTATAATATTTCAAAGATTTACTTTTACTTCCAAAACAAAGCTAATAGGAAAGTTTGGCTAAATCCGAAAATTAATACATAGATGAAATTTTGTTGGGTTACCGAATATATATCGGGTGAATTTAATAATGATAATTACCTAATAATTTTTGATAAAACTACTATTAATGCCGGCTAAGAAGAACATAAATGAAGGTTGTTTTTATTTTCTTTAAGGTTGAACATGCTAATGAAGTAGTGAAATGTGTTACAGGCCTTCTCCCCGGTCCTGAAAAAGGAAAGCAAGTGGATGTTACACAAGCTGTCTTTACGCACAAACAGTGATTCTCAACCAGTGTGCCCAGACACACTAATGCATCCTGGCCAGGTGTGTCCCAAATTAACAGAAGAGTAATTTGTGAGATATCTTTATTCTTTAAAAGACAGAGACACTAAGCACATGGCTTCCATGTCGAAGTTAAGTCTTTGTCATTTGATATATTTAATAGAATCTGTCCGTTAAAAGCGTATAATTACCTAATAATTTTAATAAAATAATTATTAAGGCCGGTTAACAAGAAGTCGAAACAACATCAATTAAGTTTTTTTTCTCAAACGAGAACATGCTAAGTAGGGAAATATAATACAGGCCTTCTCCCTGATCCTGAAAAAGGAAAGCTAGTGGATATTACAAATCTCACAGGTCTGACACGCCATCTTACGAAAAGCTGTGTCTACTCACTAATCCTGGGGGACACCTTTTCTTAGCAGCAGACAGTCTCTGCACAGAACAGTTTTACTAAATGGCCGTTCAGGGGTAACATGACCGGTGAAGCAGACAGAGTACTGATTCGGGAAGAACAAGTTACACAAACACCGGGTTTTCATTTATTCCACAATGAGAAGAATTTTTTTTTTATTAGCTCAGGTCGAATACAATATTGAAATTTTATTTTTAATATAGAAAGTTCCTTTCTAAATGAAATATTGTCGCTTCCGTTTTCCATGGGTGTATCGTATGCGCTTCGTTAGGGCAACACACACACAGTGTTCCAATGTCGGGCAGATCTCTGCTGACTAGAGAATGATCTGTCTGTCGAGGTTAGGTTTAAGAAGTCTACATCTAAAATATTAGCCCAGTGGCTTAAATAATTGGAAAGAACTGGAATGGCGATTTTCAAGACTGGCTCGACTTTATGACCTGGGAGACTGATGCGGACATGTACCCTATCCGTTTACGTTTCTGTATATTTGTAAAATCTACAATGTTTACATGCCAGATCCAGCCAACGATTGGTGATGGAACTGACAATTCTTCTTTGTCATTGTCACGTAGGCATGAGTTTCACTTATGTTCTTGCAGATTTGAACAGAATGTGATACCTAGAAAGAGATATTAAAAGACATAGATAGATAGATAGATAGATAGATAGATAGATAGATAGATAGATAGATAGATAGATAGATAGATAGATATTAGCAGAATGCCCCTCCTTATTCCTGTTTCCCTGACAAATACAATCTCCAACTAGTTAAGTGTAACGTCAATCGACATCTCCAGTTGCCTTGACCTATCCACTTCCCTTCTTCACATCCTTTCACCTTTCATTCCTATCTGCTCTCGCTCCAAATCTTCTGTAACCCCCTTGCCTTGATCGATCCACTATCTTTCTCCACATCCTCTCCTTTACCACTCCTATCTGCTCTTCCTCCAAACCTTCTGTAACCCCTTGCGTGCTAGTGGCTTCCAGCCTTGCTTGGGGGGATAAGCTTAAAAAAGATGTGATAGATATATATATATATATAAAGACATAGATAGATAGATAGATAGATAGATAGATAGATAGATAGATAGATAGATAGATAGATAGATAGATAGATAATGAACAGACTAAGTCGATAGATAGATAGATAGATAGATAGATAGATAGATAGATAGATAGATAGATAGATAATGAACAGACTAAGTCGATAGATAGATAGATAGATAGATAGATAGATAGATAGATAGATAGATAGATAGATAGATAATGAACAGACTAAGTAGATAGATAGATAGATAGATAGATAGATAGATAGATAGATAATGAACAGACTAAGTAGATAGATAGATAGATAGATAGATAGATAGATAGATAGATAGATAGATAGATATGAAAAGGACTCAGATAGATAGATAGATAGATAGATAGATAGATAGATAGATAGATAGATAGATAATGAACAGACTAAGTAGATAGATAGATAGATAGATAGATAGATAGATAGATAGATAATGAACAGACTAAGTAGATAGATAGATAGATAGATAGATAGATAATGAACAGACTAAGTAGATAGATAGATAGATAGATAGATAGATAGATATGAAAAGGACTCAGATAGATAGATAGATAGATAGATAGATAGATAGATAGATAGATAATGAACAGAATAAGTAGATAGATAGATAGATAGATAGATAGATAGATAGATAATGAACAGACTAAGTCGATAGATAGATAGATAGATAGATAGATAGATAGATAGATAGATAGATAGATAGATAATGAACAGACTAAGTAGATAGATAGATAGATAGATAGATAGATAGATAGATAGATAGATAGATAGATAGATAGATATGAACAGTTTTAGAGATATTCGATTGGATTGGATTATTGGAAAACGATGCTGAGATGGATGGATCGCTCCCATGTATATGGCAAGGCGAATATTAGCTGTTGTATTAGGGAATGTCGCTTTTTTTTTAAAGTTGCATTATCGTTCGATGATGACATCGAAATGCCACGGTCTCTATCGTCTATGACAGTGGGGAATTCTGTGCGAACGCCGGCTAGACTGTTAATGACATATTTCGAATGGTACTTGATAATAAATGCCAGACGAAGGGAATATTCCGTTTCCGAGAAGGTGTAGATATTTGACACCCTTTGATCTACGTTTACACTGGCAATGCTTAACGGAATTCATTAAGGGCTACCATGAACTGCGAAGTGGCTTGCCGCGGATCTATTATGATTCTGACCAGAGGCGTCTCTCTAGAATTAGCAAGCAAGCGACACTGCTTCAAGTCAGACCTACGTACAATGCAAGAGGTACGATACACAGTTCCACCATGTTGATTTCGGGTCCTTTCGCTCGCATGGGTTAGGTGAACAGAAAGCCCACCGTGGTAGCACTGTTAACACCGGGCGCAAGTTAGTTGAGCTCTTGATCTTGTTAACTGTAGAACTGATAATGAGTTCTGCGTTCCAACAATTCAAAGGTTTACTTCTTTGAGATTGATATTAGGTTTAAGCTCTTAGGTCTGAGGTCTGGGATCCCAGGCTAACAAGGCACTATGACGTCTGCTGGTGGTTCCACGATCGTGTTGGCTGTGTTCAGGTGGCATTGTCCGTGTCCGCTGGTCCATCTATATACTCTTGATCGAGGATGGTTACGTTGCACTGTTTCGTGGACATTAGTACAAATTTATAGTAGCAATCTATTAGTACCAATTTGTATACTCCGCGTACTTTAACATCGATGGTCTATTCAAATAGGATACTACTATGTGTTACTAGTGCCAAGTTGCACAGAATTAGTCAATCAAACAATTTTTTACATTATTTACGCTATTCGGACTATTGTCCTCATCTTTGTCGCCATATTTATTACAACGTTTCCGCCGTTGTACGCTCCGGTCTTCTTCAGATAGACAGATTTTTACAGTTATTTTCACCCTGTACAAGGCCCGGGAGCCACTCGGGGTAGAGTTTTACAGAGTAAGAGGTACAGTTTATGCAGATAGATAGCGGTTGACCCTAGACTTGAATAGGAACGGGCCTCCCTGATGGAACTTCCAATCAACGTCATTGGCAACATTACAAAATATATTCATACTCATCTAAGAAACGTGCAATCATATTTGATTGGTTTTGAAACACTGTTTGCTACATATTATATATATATATATATATATATATATATATATATATATATATATATATATATATGTAAGCAAATATGTGGATGTAGATCCGACGGTATGATGAAAAATATGGAAAAGACAAAGCAAAATCCGAATATGCAAGTTTACTGTTTTAATTTTGTTTTACTGTCGACGTCAGACGTTTCGGTCTAGTAGAACATCTTCAGAAACATATTTATATTTAAGTCAACATGAAGAGACGATAGACACAAGACTAGTCAGAAACAGAAAAACTGACTTTAAAATTTCAGTTTTTCTGTTTCTGACTAGTCTTGTGTCTATCGTCTCTTCATGTTGACTTAAATATAAATATGTTTCTGAAGATGTTCTACTAGACCGAAACGTCTGACGTCGACAGTAAAACAAAATTAAAACAATAAACTTGCATACTCGGATTTTGCTTTGTCTTTTCCATATTTTTCATCATATATATATATATATATATATATATATATATATATATATATATATTAAATATATATATATATATATTCGAAAATATATGGTTAAATATAACAGACAACAAATGTCTATTATGTTTGATCATGAGCCGTTCTAAGCTTCGTATAGAGACTTTAATTTCGGGAGAAAATAAAGACAAAAAATGGCCAACATTTTGATATTTTGTTTTATTATGCTATTCCTCGATCGAAGCTCACATGAGCCAACATCAATGTGGTTATATATAGATGAATTTTTTAAATTTACAGAAACACATATACATATATATATTTAGTTGAATTGGTTTTCAGTTTGTGACCCTGGGTTTCACGCTATTTGCGATCGTCATTCAAACTGATTAATTTTTAAATTTTGGATTTATATATGGTTGTGTGTATCGGTGTTTTTATGGAAGTGGGAGGAAAAATTGTCGTCGGGACGCCACTCGTACATACGCAAACATACATACACGTATGCAGACACACACACACACACACACACACACACATACGCAGGCTCACTCACTGGAGCTCACACAAACATAAACACACACACACATATATATATATATATATATATATATATATATATATATATATTAATTATGTGGTGCAGGTTCAATTTATATTACGCGAATCATTCATACGAAAAGCAGATAATGAAGTTAATGATATGGCAAGAATCACTCTCGCAAACAATTTTTAATAATAAAATACATTAACCTCGAATCCGTTAATGAATGGTATGATCCTTGTTTATAAATTCCGTTTTTTTAAGGTCTTTTTTACTACTAGCTTTCAATCGTTTCTAATATCATCCTCAGGTAGGAAAATAGGTAATAACAGGACATCGAAAGATAAAGTGTAATCCGAAAGAAGTGATTTTTAGAAATGTGATATTGTTAACTGTAAGAATACTTTTGGAGCGTGCAGTCACGACGCTGAGGTTGAATTTTTTAAATTTTAAAATTGTGCGTTCTTGTACTAATATAGTAATATGAGAATTCTTTTGTAGAAGTAGGTTTTTTAGTAAAGGTGGCATGAACTAAATTGTTCAATAAATAGAGTAATGTCACAGTTATTATCAGGAAGGCTTAAACGCTAATATTCCATGGTTATAATTTATTAGAGTGGAATCGTAATTACGATCCAATTCATCAGACCTACAAATTCAAAAAGAAATCAGAAAATATAACTCCGGGAATAAAAAAAATAAAAATTTAGCGATAGTATATGTATGTGAGTGGGGGACGAATGTGAGAGTTAATTGAAGCTCTAGGGGGAGGGGGTGACAGAAGAAAGAACAGGAAAGACTAAAGGTGAAGGTGGGGATTAAAATTTGACAAAGAGAAGTTTTAAAGAGAAGTTAAATGACATTGAGTTCTACCTGGATACTATCCTCTTGGAAATTTTATATATATATATATATATATATATATATATATATATATATATATATATATATATATATATATATATATATATATATATATAGATGTGTGTGTGTGTATGTATATATATATATTTATATATTTTAGATATATGTATATATATATATATATATGTGTGTATATAAACCACTAATATTATATATATATATATATATATATATATATATATATATATATATATATATATATATATATATATATATATATATATGTACGTATGTATGTATTAAAATAATAGGAAAGAACAATGAGATTTATAATTGAGAGTTTTTACCATTTATTTTTATTTTTTAAAAACAGTCCTCGATACAACCGTAAAGCATTATATTGTAATTATTGTAACTGTTTTTTTTAATATATTATCATCGCAACACCGAAATTCCCATGTTTCAAAACGTAAACTTCAATTCAAATTCACAAATAA
Organism: Acanthosepion esculentum; assembly: GCA_964036315.1. Lineage (NCBI taxonomy): Eukaryota > Metazoa > Mollusca > Cephalopoda > Sepiida > Sepiidae > Acanthosepion > Acanthosepion esculentum. The sequence continues at coordinate 22,444,292 of OZ038494.1, read as the reverse complement.
AAATTAAACTTAAAATACAAAATTCCATTCTATTATTCGTATATCGCATGATAATGGAACAGAACTTTGTATTTTGAGTTCAATTTTTATGATCGAATTTTAAGTTTCAGCTTTGAAACATGAGAATTTCGGTGTTGCGATGATAATATATTTTTTTAAAAACAATTATAACATATATATATATATATATATATATATATATATATATATATATACATATATGTGTGTGTGTGTGTGCGTGTGTGCGTGTGTGATGTATATTTAGGCAGCATCCTTTTTTTAAACATATATATATATATAATATATATATATATAGAGAGAGAGAGAGATAGAAATAGGGAGATAATAAACATACTGAGATAGATAGATAGATAGATAGATAGATAGATAGATAGATAGATAGACTTGGCTCCCAAGAATTAACGCGCATTCGTTTCTTCTATAACCCGAATTTTTTTCATGTAATTCTTAGTCCTACAGTACTTATATTTCACCTGTCCCCAGCATTAAATAAAGGTGTATGGATAGAAATCCAACAAAAAAGCGCATTGTAACTCTATACTGAGATTTTCGACATTGTCAAAAAGAGAGCTGACATTTGCGGCGGCATTCTTCGGCAAATAAACTGTTTTCTACTTTTATGACTTCATTGATCTTTTAAAAATGATTTCAACAAACTGCCATGAAAAGCAATTTGAACCAAAAAAAATTAAGGGTAAAGGTTGAAAGTACCATCAACAAAACAGATTCCCTGAAGTCGTGACAGGAATTATTTTCCTTATTATTCGGACGACTATCTTTATCTTTGTTGCTTTTATTACAACACTTGAATTGATATGTTCATCGGCCTTTTTCACTTACCTAACTTTGATACAATCCGTTCCGTAAAAATCAGAGAAGAGCTAAATTAGAAAAAATAAATTTCTAAGAGTCTTAGAAAGAATTGGGTTCTTGAAACTTGGCAGGTAGCTACGGGAAGGAAAACTCCAAGTTCATAAACGTGGTTAAAAAAAAAATTATTAGGGAGAAAATATCCCATGATCTTTCCCAAGATGTCATTACAATTTACTGATCATAAAAAAGAAATCTGTGGAGAACCAGTATTATAGGGGCGAGCTCGAACTTTATGACTATCCTTATTATTGGCTAGACAGAACCTTTGGCAGCCGTTTACTCTGTCCCGCCACTTGGACGAGATGTGACACAAAGAAAGACTATTTTTAGGTGGAGACCCGAGCGCGTATGCCCGGGACAGGAACTGTTGGTTGCGCTGGATTCGTTGCGAGCACCGATCCCTCCCTCTGAGGCAATTGGAGGGCGAGGCCTCGGGCAGCTGTTGCCCAGGGCCGGCACCTCTCAGTATTATTTTCCTCAGTTTCCCCTATGTCCTTTGACAGAGAAGCCCCTGAGCGCATTCTGCCCAAAGACAGAGACGCAACTGAGAGATGATAAGTAAACATGAAATTACTCAAAAAGACTAATTTACACACTCAGTGGTGCTAACACGGTGTTTACTCGTTCCCCCACGAGGACGAGATCGTACACAAGGTCTTTTGAAAGTGCGGACCCGAGCGCGTACACTCGGGCAAGGGACAAACATTGCCCACAGCCCCCGCAACCGTCGGTTGCGCTGGCCTCGGTGCGAGCACCGATCCCTCCCTCTTGTGCAATGGGAGGGCGAAGTCTCGGGAAGCTGTTCACCAGGGCTGGGCAATTCTCACGATAATTTTCTCAGTTGGCCCTCTGCCCTTTGACAGAGAAGCCCCTGAGCGCACTCTGTCCAAAGACAGAGACGCAACTGAGAGATTATAAGCCATGCGTTAGAAATTCCCCCAAAGAGGAATTTACACAGTATTAACTCCTTCCCCCCCACTTAGACGAGATGTGACACAAGGTGTATTTTAGGTGGGGACCCGAGCATGTACGACCGGGACAAGGACAAAAAATGCCCTCAGCCACCGCAACCATGAGATGATAAGCCATGCGAAATCCCTCCAAGGAGGAATTTACGCGCGAACACGAAGTCACAATCATCATGAACGAGGCTTTGAATTCCCTGCACTTGTTCAGATTGTTGATCACACGATATAAAGTGCACTCTCCCAGAAACTGTAACTAAGGTCTGCTCAGCATAGTTGCGGTATAAACCACAAGTGAGCTCTGTGGGTGTTGAACCAACACAGACGTGCTTGAGAAGACGTCTGCAATGGGGATTAGCTAGCCGCCGGATTTCTAATATTTCTTTAGATTTCTGTTGTATACTTATTTCTGTCCGGGTCCCAACCAGAGACATAAGGTCACAAATAGAATGATGAGATTTTCAAGTGAACATTTAAAAAAAGTCAAAACCACCTAAGATTACACTCAGTTTACATAAATAATACCCTTCGTAAGTTGTAAACTGTACTTGTGAGAACAATTTCAAAATCCTTGTATTTCTATAGTTCTTTGAAGATCTTTAAAGATAAATTATAATCCGTAGGAACTGCCATATCAATAAGAAAGCACATTTTGTTTTTGTGGTCTTTGATCACGATGTCTGGGCGATGAGATTTGATTGTTCTGTCTGTGTGTATTGTAAAGTCCCATAAAATTGTGATAGGTCCTACCTCTGTACCCGGCTCTGGGTGATGGTCATACCAGTTTCTTTCAGTTTCCTTCCCGTAAAAATTGCATATTTTCCATTGTAGATATTGGATTATTATTATTATTATTATTATTATTATTATTATTATTATTATTATTATTTCCTCATTCGTGAGAAAGCATTGTTTAGCCCGATTAACAGTGGTGGCCCTTAAAGATCGAACTAATAACGCTAGGAAATTTGTCTGCGAAATCTGCTTGCTAATAACTGCTCTTCTGTAGGCACTATTTTTGTGGTCTTTCATGCATTCTCTCTTAAAACGCACCCAGTAAACCAGTCTCTTTAGATATCTAACATTTGCTTGCGCATTTAAATCTCCTCTTCGAATATTCCCAGTAGATAACTCCCTCTCTCCCAGAAACTGTAACTAAGGTCTGCTCAGCATAGTTGCAGTACAAACAACAGGTGGGCTCTGTAGGTGTCGAACAAACACAAATGTACCTGAGAAGGCGTCTGCAATGGGGATTAGCTAGCCGCATGATTTCTAATATTTCTTTAGATTTCTGGTGTATACTCATTTCTTTCCGGGTCCCGACCAGAGACCTAAGGTCACAAATAGAATGATGAGATTTTCAAGTGAACATTTTTGTAAAAAAAAAAAAAATTAAAATAGATAAAACAATCTTACACTCAGTTTACATAGATAAAGTTCTTCGTAAGTTGTGAGCTACACTTGTGAGAACAATTTCGTATTTCGTAAAGGAATGGTCTACAAGGAATCTCTTCACTGAGACTAACAGAACTTTTTCCAATAAATTCGACGGTTCCAACCTAACTGGAAAATATTGATATCCTCATGTGCCACATTTTTGAGATTTCCACTTCAAAATCCTTGTATTTTGATAGTTCTTTGAAGAGCTTCAAAGTTACATTACAATCTTCAGGGACATCCACGTCAATAAGAAAGCACATTCTGTTTTTTAGGCATTGTCCCCTTGATTCGCATCCAGTAAACCGGTCTCTCTAGATATCTGTTTGTATGTTTACATCTCCTCTTTGTATACTCACGGTAGATAACTAGCTGTGCTAACACTAAGTCACAAGTCGTCGTGACCGAGAGTTTGAGTGTGCTGTTGTTCAGATTGTTGATCATGCTAGATATCATGATCACTCCCAGAAACTGTAACTACGGTCTGCTCAGCATAGTTGCAGTATAAACCACAAGTGGGCTCTGTGGGTGTTGAACAAACACAAATGTGCCTGAACAGGCGTCCGCGACAGGGATTGGTTAGCCGCCCTAGTAGACAGGCATTTATATTATTAAGCTACAGATTGAACTGATAGAGAGTTTTGTTTTTCAAGCTAGGATGTATTAGCGGATTAACACTGACTCATGCATAGGCTACACAGCGAAACATTCTGGAAAAACGGTCGCTAACTTCTTCAGGCTAAATTCTTCAACGTAAACAGTACAGATTTTGCAAGTATGCAGAAACGTAAATTGATAGGAGATAGGCCTGCACCAGACACTTAAGCCATGGATTTCAGCCAGCCTTAAAAATCAGCATTCTAATTCTTGCCAATTATTTCAGCGACTGAGCTAATATTTTCATGGAAGTTTCTTAAACCTAACTTCAGTAGAGAGATAATGCCTTAATAAGCAGAGAACTGCCTCACATTGGCACAATAGGTATGTTGACCTGGCGAAGTCACTGAAAATATTATGGAAGACTGTGTGGCGTCATTCTTCTAATTAGAAAGAGACTATCTATATTAAAAATAAGAATTCAACATTCTGTTTTTGTTTTGTTTTTATTCATGCGACCCTAAACGGCCATTTAGAAAAGCCAGTTCTGCACAGCTACTTTCTTCTCATTAGCTTTCCTTTTTCAGGATCAGGGAGAAGGCATGTAATATATTTCCCTACTTAGCATGTTCTCATTTGAGAAAAAAAAACTTAATTGATGTTGTTTCGACTTCTTGTTAACCGGCCTTAATAATTATTTTATTAAAATTATTAGGTAATTATACGCTTTTAACGGACAGATTCTATTAAATATATCAAATGACAAAGACTTAACTTCGACATGGAAGCCATGTGCTTCGTGTCTCTGTCTTTTAAAGAATAAAAATATCTCACAAATTACACTTCTGTTAATTTGGGACACACCTGGCCAGGATGCATTAGTGTGTCTGGGCACACTGGTTGAGAATCACTGTTTGTGCGTAAAGACAGCTTGTGTAACATCCACTTGCTTTCCTTTTTCAGGACCGGGGAGAAGGCCTGTAACACATTTCACTACTTCATTAGCATGTTCAACCTTAAAGAAAATAAAAACAACCTTCATTTATGTTCTTCTTAGCCGGCATTAATAGTAGTTTTATCAAAAATTATTAGGTAATTATCCGTTTTATCAGATTCTATTAAATTCACCCGATATATATTCGGTAACCCAACAAAATTTCATCTATGTATTAATTTTCGGATTTAGCCAAACTTTCCTATTAGCTTTGTTTTGGAAGTAAAAGTAAATCTTTGAAATATTATAATTAAAATTCTTCTGTTAAGTCGAATGAGAAACTGAGAAGATGTCCTGATGAGAAGATTGTGAGGTGTCCTGTTTTGAAAAATAAGTTTCGATTCCAGAAATATAGAAGTACGTTTTTATCGTCTATCGATATGAGAACCTGAACATTTATCCCTATGCTTATAGTGGCTGGATTATCGGAGTTTTATGGCGTACTCATGTATACTTATTGAAAGTACACGGTTTTATGGTGTACTCATATATACGTATTTAAAGTACGCGGCTACTCTACCTCGATTGGTCTATCTCTCTCAGATAGTTAGAAGAAGATCCTTAATCTCTGTAAAATTGGTTCTGCGCCATCTTTTTATCGTCTTTTTCAGTCTTTATATTCGTCAAGGTTTAAAGACTTATCTTAGTCCGTATATCTATAGGAATCTCAGTCAATTACCACCTATTCTTTCATTATGTCTAAGGATGGGGAATTAATAAGTTCTAAACAATTCAAATAGTTCGCTGTATGGATCAGCTATAATAAATTTAGTACAGGAGATAAGATAGAATGAAGGATGTAATAAATTAAGTATCGGAGATAAGGAAATTGAAGATAGGATTTGGATCGTCAGATATAGAAATTCGGGTCGAGTGGGTAAATAAAATGGCGACGGTTCATTTTCCCGCCAATAAAATGAGACAACGTCAGCACCGTCTGCCGTTATCAGTTTCCTTTATGGTGACTGCATGTCGGTTTAATTTTTTGCCGGTTTCCCCCTAAAGAAGGCAAGAAAAAGGAAAATGGCGAATATATTAATAAAAGAAACTGTCGAGAGAAAAGAGATTTAAAAAAAGAGAAATTATTTAAAGAACGAGGAAACATTTTCAATTTTTTGTCGGTTGTTGTTTAAAACCTTATTTCTGTCACTTAGTTTTTAATTTTTTTACAAACGGTTGATTGATTCGTTTTCTTTTTTACGGCTTATCGACCCTTTGTGGTTTATTTAAAACCGAATGATATACTTCAAAACTGTAGCAAGAATTCTCTCATTTAGATTTGGTTTTCAGATAAAAATGATTTTTCCAAACACAAATTCTACTCTTTAACCCATATTTGAGGTGGGAAGAAGAGATGGGTGTACAGTCCCCCGCCTATTCGCGTTTCAACATCTGCGGCTTCACACATTCGCGGATTTTTTCTTTCGAACATATGTACTTGTTATCCGCGGAAACCCCGAATATCCGCGTGTTTTTCTGAAGAACATATGCACAAATTATCCGCAGAGAACTCCCTCGATTCGCGTATTTTTTCGATAGAACATATTTAAAATATTCTTGTCTTATTTTCCTGTTATTTAAGTGACTTAAAACATATAACAGTCCATTATTATGGTAGAAATTGGCAGAATCGTACATCTTCATTGTAAAAAAAACAAACGCAAAAGCATGCGTAGTGCTTGGGCTTTGTTCTGTGTTAGGGGCCGCGGCTGGGGCCTTAAAAGTGGCTTATGCTAAGTCTGGGGCCATCATCACAGTTCTGTTTTTAGAAGATGTTTTAAACTTTATATTTCATGTCTTGTTGCACATATTTTATACAGTATTTTCAATGGTTGTATCGATCTATGCGTAATTAAAAACGGTTATTGGACGGAAGAAAGAAAATTTACGCTAAGTGTATGGTCACTAATACTATTTTTCAAAAATGTTTTTAAAAGGGTCTGAAATGTTTGTAAAGTGTTTAGGATGAAAGTTTAAGGCATATGGGGGTTTAACAATCAAAATAGGTACTTATAAGCACTTTTAGCGGAGGGTTACAAGTATTCGCGGATTCTATTCGCGGCCGGTTCTGGTCCCTAACCCCCGGGGAATACGGGGGACTCACTGTATACCGTTCCCAAGGTTATTTTCGCGTAAGTGAGTGTAACGAACCTTACTTGACTTTGAAATCGGCTCCCTGATTTCTTATACGGACTCGTTATCCATTACACCACCCGCACATACTTGAACAAATGGTGATCAGTTACGTTTTCAGTTAAAAGATTGAGTGATCTGGGTTTTTTTACGGATTGTCAACCTTCTACAGGTTATTTAAAGCGAAAAAACATTTTAGATTGAAATAACGTTTTTAAATAATAAAGATTTATGGATTAACCCATAGCTGGGGGAGAAGAGATGGACTCATAACATTCCTAAGGGCATTTGCGGGAAATTGAGTGAATATAACGAATCCAAGCATTTATCCATTTCCTCATCCCCACATCCAACATAATATGGCCATAAGCTATATATATATATATATATATATATATATATATATATATATATATATATATATATATATATATATATATATGGTGTAACAGCAAAATGTAAAAAAAAAATTCTTTTTGATGGGGGATTTTTAGCACCACATGCGCAGAATAATAATACGGAATACTAATTTTTTATCTTTAATTAAGAATAAACGGATATATACTTTTATTAACATAGGTAATTTTTATTTAATTAATTATGTAAGTATCCATTTGTCCTATATGTAAAACTAGCTTAAAAGCCACCCTATCGGGCAGCATTTAAGCTAACTTCTGCAGAAGGCATTTGATTCGGCTTTTATCACAATAGGTAGGGAGTTGTAGATACGATAGGCAACAATAGACTACAGAACTTAAAATTTAAGTATTGCATAAATATTTAAGCTTACCTTTTAAAATTCTTCAGCCACCACATAATTTAAAGACAATTTGATGTACGTGGGTCCTTACTTTCCGTACAAACAATTATTTTTTATTTCACGGGTGACTTTCGCTGTATTTCGCAATTAATTTCGATCATTCCCAAATTTATTTCCAAGTTATAAAAATTGTTATCGTACAAAAAAAATTTGTTGTAAAAAATCACGTAAAAAATCGCTGAAAACAATCACATTAATGAAAACTTTGAATCCAAAATTTCAGCATTGCGGGTCCGGATCTGGCCCGGAATGTGTTTTTTTAATTTACTCACAGAGTCAGCCTGATTCCAAAATGGTATGATATGTTCAATAACGGCTTCTTGGAGTCAAGTTGAAAATACGGACAATTTTATTTTGAAATACCGTAATCTGAGAACAGCATTTTTTTTTTTCATTTGAACATGAGCTATTGAAAGGTAGAGACTTGTGTGCCTTTAATTGGTTTTATCAGTAGAATCCAAGATGGCGGAAATAGAAAACAATCGTAGGTATGAAATCTTGAGAATCCAAAATTTCAGGATTTGGGGTCAGGATCCGGCCTGGAATGTTTTTCATTTGCTCACGGTGTCAGACTGATTCCAAAATGATATGATATTTTGGCCTACGGTATCTAGGAGTAAAGTTTTAAAAATGTGACACAGTGACACACTGACGTTCGCATTTATTATATAGAAGAAATCATGTTGTAAAAAAAAATGATTGCTTTCGTAAGAACAGCTATGTCCAGATAACTGTAAAAAATGAGAGGGTTGTGAGGCCCTGAATAGAGAGAGTGAGCAAAAGATGACCTTGCACATTGCAACAAGACTCCGCGCCGTCTCATCAAAAGGCCATTACGACCCAAGGACGGATGAGTTACAATCTCGACGGTCACGTCACCCCAAACATATGGCGTTCTAGATCTTCAGGTCTGAATCCATTGAACTTTTACATATTGGGAGAGTAGTCGAGAGGGAAGTCAATTAACGACTCCATATCGCATTTTTTTAACATGAGAAATATTTGTCCTTACTTAGAAATAAAAATTAGATCGCCAGTCATAGTGTCACACAGAGAAGACAATAAAAGAACAAGATTCAAGGTAGGTTACGATTGAGATAACATTTTAATTTTTTTAATCGTAATTGGCCGGAAAGAAGGAAGTTGGAAGATAGTTCCACAAGCGAGAAGTGCGAGAGAAAGAAAGCGTGGAAAAGATTTTAAACTGTCTTAATCGATGGTAAAAAAGATTTTAAACTGTCTTAATCGATGGTAAAAAAGATTTTAAACTCTCTTAATCGATGGTAAAAAAAGATTTTAAACTGTCTTAATCGATGGTAAAAAAAGATTTTAAACTGTCTCAATCGATGGTGAAAAAGATTTTAAACTGTCTTAATCGATGGTAAAAAAGATTTTAAACTCTCTTAATCGATGGTAAAAAAAGATTTTAAACTGTCTTAATCGATGGTAAAAAAAGATTTTAAACTGTCTCAATCGATGGTGAAAAAGATTTTAAACTGTCTTAATCGATGGTAAAAAAGATTTTAAACTCTCTTAATCGATGGTAAAAAAAGATTTTAAACTGTCTTAATCGATGGTAAAAAAAGATTTTAAACTGTCTCAATCGATGGTGAAAAAGATTTTAAACTGTCTTAATCGATGGTAAAAAAGATTTTAAATTGTCTTAATCGATGGTAAAAAAAGATTTTAAACTCTCTTAATCGATGGTAAAAAAAGATTTTAAACTGTCTTAATCGATGGTAATAAAGATTTTAAACTGTCTTAATCGATGGTGAAAGAGATTTTAAACTGTCCTAATCGATCGTAAAAAAAGATTTTAAAAACTCTTAACAATCGCTGGTGGGAAAGAATTTAAACTGTGTTAACAAGTGATGTTGAAATAAACTTCTGTGTTAAATCTATGTCCTGCCCATTACCTGCGAAATAACCTGGGTGTCTATTTTACCAGGACTGGTAAAATAACCTCTTCCGAAGAGGAAAGTTCGTCAGAAATGTTACCGTGAAAGTATTTATAGAAAAGGCACAGGGAAGCTACGTTACGGTGGAGGGAATTCCAACTTGCCAGATGATCAGCGGAACGATAACAATCTAGCACCCCGTAGATTAAATAAATGGTTCGGTTCGAAATTCTCTGAAGTACCTGATGACGGCCGGAGAGCACAACGGTTGAAACGTTGGGATAACAACAACAAAGATGAGGAGAATAGTCCGCATCTAAATTTTGAAATGATATTTATAACAAATAACGTCTTAACCTTTGCAAAAATATTGATTGTGTTTGATGGACTTTTTTCTTTTTCTTTTTTTGTTTTTGTATTTCTGATTGAAAAAGTTCCTTATTTTTCTCTGGAAATAAATCTGCTGAGAGTAAGGCCATGTAATCTGGGTGGAACACGGCCTGCATATAGCAACGCCCATACCTTACGCCCTGGAGTGGTTTACCCAGAGTTACTACCAAATGAGTGAATTTTAACCTCTCGTGGTTAAAGCTTTTTTCTCGAGATAAACGGATACTAAAAAAAAAACAGTTTGAAAAAATTTTGCTTACTGGAAAGTAGTTTTCTTAATAACTCCTCTTAAAACTCTAAAACAATGGCACATAAATTAACTTTTTATAGCAGTGATGGGCAAACTTCAGCCCAAGAGCTACATCTGACCCGCGACGGGGTTTAGTGCTGCCCACGAAATATGTTTTTTTCTGTATTATTTGATTTATTTTTCTTTTTTTCATTTCTATTTAATGACCAGTAGAAATTAATGACAAGTTTACGATAATTCATTGATTTGATTTAATGTTAATGAAAAATTACCAAATTTGTGGAGATAACAATTTTACAATGGCATTTCGCACGAGCCGACAATTCACTAGAGTTCCACAAGTCCCATTGAAAAAGTGTGTACATCGAAGCCTGGCAGGCATATATAAAGTGTGACCATTATTTGAAATAAACAATGCTTAAATTTTATTTTATTTTATTTTTCGAATCATATAATGATGTTTGAATACACACGAACTGAAATTGAAAAATGACCTCAAGGGAATAACTGAATTTTGCTTATTATTAAATGTCAATGCGAAACAGAGCGTTTCTTGAATGTTCATTATTCAAGTATTTGAATAATACCTACGGCTCGCCACGATCCCGCCAAACAACACACGTGACTCTGCGGAAAAAAAAATCCTAGTCTAGAGAAACACGAACATCGACACGATAAATAGAGTTTTTCGTCGTTTTATTTAAAATTTGTGTATCTAAAAATCCAGATACAAATAAAAATAAAACTGTAAAGAGAGAATATGAATAAAGACAAAAGGGAAACATTTCTTTACCAACGCGTTTTGTCCCCTGGGGCCAACTTTATGATAGTAAATGCAGTAATTTAATAAATACATGTTGCAAAATGAAACCCTTACATTTACCTTCATAAAGTCCCTCAGGAGACGGAAGCCAGTTTTTCTTTTGTTTTTATCTGTATATATATATATATATATATATATATATATATATATATATATATATATATATATAGTAAGGAAAAAAATTAAAACATCATATAAATCGGTTATAAATTTATTTCAGCATATACTTGCTCATGAAACATTTTATTAAAATGTAGTCGGTCTAATGAGGCAGGTATACAACAGCTGAAATAAATTTATGACCGATTTATATGGTTTTTTAAAAGATTTTCCTTAATATTATTATTTATATTGCTCTATATAAATTAACTAGGAGCATGACTCGGCGTTTCCCGTGCTTGATTCAAAAATCGTACGACTCATACAAAAATCGCTATCACTTGACTTAAAATATTTTCGCCCTTCCTTGCCTTTAAAGGAGTGCCCTTTGCCGTGCTGATGTTGCTACATGCCTTAATTCTTGCCTATCTCACACTGCGAATTTTTTCTAAGCTCTATACTAAACATTAAATCTGTTACGAAAAAAGAACTAAACAAAATGAACACAAAACGATCAGCTTTAAAAAAGGACTCGTAACTGGAAAAAACGAATGAAAAAAGAATGTTAACAACAAATACTTTTTCACGGCCAACCCAGTTCTGCGGAATCAGAATCAACGTTGAGTTTAAGCAAGTGAATGAGCCAATTGGAGTAAAGTGCCATGCAGATTTAAATTTTTCCCACTTGTGACGAATGCAGCTATCGATTTTTTTGCATGCTAGCATGCTAGTTAACATTCGTGTCAGTCAGATGTTGGCTCTCACGCTGGCCAATAGAATCCTCCTGCTTATTCGTGGCGGCCATTTTCTACTGGCTCTCAATCTGGCCAGTAGAAAATGGTCGCAAACTACATGAAAACTGCCGTAGAAGCATGAAAAAATCGATTATTTCCACTATCGATGGGAGTTGGGAAATGCAAAGTCGGTCTTGGCCTTTCCACTAACTTGGAGCATGTGCATGTAAATTTTGGTGCAAATCCGTCGAAAATTGCGGCCGTGCATTCGTTACACACACACACACACACACACACACACACACACACACACAAACACACACACTCACACACACACACATCCGTTCTCTTCATGGATTTGACTTTTTAATATTTTTAACCTCCTTCTAATAATCACTATCACTTACGGATTTAGTATTATATATATATATATATATATATATATATATATAGGGTGTCCATAAACCTCGTGTGCACTTTAAGAAATTTATAACTTTATTTGTATTTGCGATAGAAATAATTTGTAAAAAAGGATTAGAATGAAGTAAATCTATATTTTTTAAGGTTTTATTGAAATTTTATTTAAGTTTCCACATGTCCTCCATCATTAGCAATACAAAGGGTAATACGATTTTGCAGTTCACGGAAAAAATTTGCCAACTAATTTACAGTAATGCCTGAAATCACATTAGTTATTTTAGCGATACAAATAAAGTTATAAATTTTTTAAAGTGCACACGAACTTTATGGACACCCTGTATATATATATATATATATATATATATATATATATATATATATATATATATATATATATATATATTATAATTATTTTTTTTTAAATATGTCTCCATTGTAACACAGAAATTACTATGTTTCGAAATCGAAGCTCAAATTTTAAAATTTAACTTTAAAGTTTAAACTTAAAACTCGGAGATCGGTTCCATAGATCAAGCGATATTAAGAATAACTTACGAAAAAATTGGATTTACTACATTTTAAAGTTGGTGGTGTTAAGAGAATTCCCATTTTTTATCATTATTATTCTTTTTTTTCTTTATTATTTTATTATTATCTGAACGCCACTAATTTAACTTAACGATCCGTTTAGGTGAAACCGTGGTAGGTTTATTTGGCTCTCTAGGTCTAACTAGGTCTGCTCTACTCACTGTATTGTGTACTTTATTTAGATTTTTTTGCGTACTCGTATCGGGTTTTTTTCTTTGGGCCTTGGACTTGCATACTGGACGGTTATTTTCGGCTAACGTACATCTTCTTGGTTCTTTCTTTTTATATACACCTTTTTTTCCCCTTTGGTATTGGTTTGATTATTTGCAAATCAAGACACCGGAGGTTTTCCGAACGAGTATAGCGTCTTATACTTATAAGACTTCTACTACTACTACTAATACTAATAATAATAATAATAATATATATATATATATATATATATATATATAGTGTACTCTCCCGTCGTATTCGACGTATGATGGTCAAGTAGCACAGTTCCTAGGGACCAACAGCCCAGACACCAGCACATATGATTTAATTATAATGGTGAAGGTTTTGTGCAGAACCAACTTTTTGAAAGGCTGAATACAGAGGCCTGGTGCACTCTGTGACACAAGGTCCCTAAACGACCCCCAGCAGGTTTTGAATTTAGAGTTGAACTTCTAGACCAGTTGCCATCCAAGGCTATAGAACCCAGCCTGTCCTGCTAGTTACCCATAGCTGGGGGAAGAAGAAGAGGATTCATACGTTTCCCAAGGGTATTAGTACATGTTAAAGTAATGGATTCAACAGGAATTCGAACTCAGCACTTAATCCGAGCCACTATCAACTACTCCACCATGCCTCTCTCTCTATCTCTCTCTCCGTTTCTCTCTCTCTCTCTCTCTCTCTCTCTATATATATATATATATATATATATATATATATATATATATATATATATATATATATATATATAAAAGTGAACATAGAAGTCAACACTTAGAGGTGACAGTCTGTTTCATGCTAGATGCAATCATCAGGCAACTAGTTTTGAGTTTAAACTTTAAACTTAAATTTTAAAATTTGAGCTTCGGTTTCGAAACATACAAATTTCTGTGTCACAATGGAGACATATTTTTTTTAAAATAATTATATAATTATGCTCTAATTAGTATCGAGCACTATCCTTTTTAAATAAAAATAATTGCTAAAGAACTCTTGATTATAAATCTGACTGTTCTTTTCTATTATTTGAATATATATATATATATATATATATATATATATATATATATATAGAGAGAGAGAGAGAGAGAGAGAGACAGAGACAGAGAGAGACAGAGAGAGACAGACAGACAGACAGACAAATTTACCACGGTTTCACCTAAATGGATCGTGAGGGAAGGCCAGCCTTCCCTGAGCATCCGTTTAGGTGAAACCGTGGTAGGTTGCCTGACGTTTGCATCTAGCATGAAACAGACTGTCGCCTCTAAGTGTTGACTTTTATGTTCACTTTTATATTTACACACGCTCTATCTCTGATATTGAGCACTTTATCCCATAAATATAGCACCCTTTAAGACTACATTTCTTCATATATATATATATATATATATATATATATATATATATATATATATATATATATATATATAGGTAGATCTGAAAAGCAGGCGGTAGATCTGAAAAGCGTCACGAACACGCCTACCCGCTCCTTGTTAAAAGGAACATTGCTACATATAATAAAAGCTGTGGTCTTGATACCGAAGAAGAATTACAACTGCAGATGTATGCATGCCCGAACTCATGGATGTGTATCTGCGCGTAGCCTCGAATATTTTATATGGACGTCTTTGCGTGAACTGAAATGCCTACACTTGTGTGTGCCTGTGTGTGAGAGAGTGTTACCCCAAACAAACACAGAAGTAAATCCCCCCTCCCACCAGCAAACATAGTCAAACTAACATAAACAGATTCAATTTTAAGAAATAAACCATTTTGTCTGATGATCGCAAAAGCGTGAAAACCAGGATCACCAACTCATATCCAAACAATTGAATACGTTAGCTCTGTCACTGATATTGAGCACTTTCCACGAAGTACGGCCCATATAGAATAAAATGTATATATTGTCATCCACAGACAGACTATTTCGCTGTAGCACAGCTCTTCAGTATGGCTAGACGTCCGATTGCTTCAAGCCAGGATCGAAACCTCGACCGATTTGGCATCAGTCAGTGATCCTACCCCTAGGCTATCGTCGCACATCAGAGAGAAGGGGAAATTTTAACGTTTTCTATACTACGAAATACGCCAGTGGACAGAATATATATATATATATATATATATATATATATATATATATATATATATATATATATATATATATATATATATATATATATATATATATATATATATATATATATATTCAACAGCATCACTTGATAAAACACCAGAAGTGTTGAAACAAAATGTCTATTTTTGTAGTGATTTTATAACATATTTATGTTATAATTTTCGAATAAATAATTATATATATATATACATATATATGTGTGTCTGTGTGTGTGTATAATGATATATATATATATATATATATATATATATATATATATATATATATATATATATATATATAGCAAGATATAAATAAATTTCTATATATCAAAACAATGTTAGGCAACTGAATGACAATGTAGAAAAATTCTGTGTAACGTGTTTCGTCCCCTAAAATGTCTTCATCCAACTAAAGAAATGCTTTTATTAATTGAATTATATATGTGTAGGAGGGGGGATATAAACGCAGACGTCGATTATAATTATGTACCGTGGGGAAACGCTGAATATGTCGGAACGCTGGATTTTAATTTTTTTAGTTTAATTTCCTTTTTTATTCGTCAGACGTGTTTGATCATACACTCAGCCGATCTCATGCAGTTTCTATACGCTTCGAATGTTATTTACTAATCAAATCTTAGCCAAATCAAACCTAGATTTTATCTTTGCTGTATAGATCTTCACTTCATGCCCTTTGTTACTCCAATACGCAACACCACACAGTAACCTTCTAACTTGAGTGGCTCTTGTGTCTATATTGGATGAATATCAGTAAAAATATTTTTTTAAATGTATTGTTTGTTTTTGTTTCGTAAGTTCTATCGTATGTTTGACATTGCTTAGTTTATCTACAAGGTAAGATAATGCAGAAATTTGGTAATAGAGCGTCATCATTATATGGAAAATATATTAATTGTTTCGGTAAAATACGCTGGAAAGGACCAGATTCGAGAAACTCTAAGAACAGGCAGGCTAAAGTTACACCAAGAGGTGATCCCATCGGTAATTCGAATTTCTGTTATGATAATCATTGTTAAAAGTGAAATGACATTGGTCTGTAATGAGTCGGCAAATTGTTATGATTTTATCTATTGGTAGCGAAAGTTTTATTCTTTATTGTACTAGTTAGTTCTGTGTTTACTGACAAACATTGTTATATAGGGTTTTAGTATCTAAACTATCCATGACCTTATCGGTCATATTTATTACACTAAGTTCGCCATAGTTTTTCAACAGGGTTTGTTTCTGTGAGTTTTTTATTGTTTTTGTTTTTTTAAGCGTTTTACCCCCAAGCAAGGCGGGAAGCCACTAGCACGCAAGGGGTTACAGAGAATTGGAGCGAGAGCAAATAGGAGTGATATATGAAAGGATGAAGAGAAGGATAGGGGATAGATTAAGGCATCTGGAAACGTCGATTGAGATTACATTTGAATAGTTGGAGATTATAGCTATCAGGGAAACAGGAAGAGAGGCGGGAGTTCCACAGGCGAGAGGTGCGAGACATCAAGCTATTGGAGTAAAAGAGACGGCTACATTTAACAGTTTCGACAGTGAACGGGTGTGAGCGAGATGCCAGCCTAGTAGAACGCTTAAATTCATTTGGGAACCTGCGAAAGCAGCTCCTCGGTGCAGTTACCATGAAAGTATTTGTATTTTAATATATGAAGAGCTGATTACTCCAAGGAGTGGTGGATTGTGACGTTATAATCATCTTTTCTTTATCACAGGTAAAGCTTTTCAAAAGGCCTTTGCTTACAAGTTTCAATTGTTTATTTACAATAGGTAGAAATTCACTGGGTCTGCTTGAAGTGCTTTCTGATGCAATCGAAAAGCAAATCTGCTAAACATGATAAATAAAGACAGAATAGATAAATAAAAGATGGGTAAGCAATGGGTACCTTGATTATTTTGGAATGAGATATCAAATCATTATAACAGACATTCAACTTATGTAGTGAGAACAATGACATTTCTATGAGTATTTTATTGCTATAGTAATAAATAAAATTAAATGTTCACTTATCTTGCTTCTAACTTGGAGTTTCATTGATATTACATCCACTCGTCAGGTAAGTTGATGATAAAATTTTACAACTGAGCCCATTGTGGAGTGGATCTAATCTCTACAAAACTTCAGGTCGGTACAGGAGAAGTGAACATTCAGTTTTATTTATTGCTAGTAATGCTCCATCTATTGATAGGATTGCCTTAAAAAAATCTTATTTTCCAGAAGTAACCTCGCTAAGCGTTTCCTTTTTTGACAAAACACATTCTTTGCTCATCTGTCTATATTTCTGAGATGAGGTATCGTAACTATTTACACTATTTACATTGTTCGGACTGTTGGCCTCATCTTTATTGCCATCTTCACAGTGTTTCGGCTGTTGCACGCTCCAGTCTTCTTCAGGTGATATACGCTGGAATATCGAACCGACCCCCTTATTTTAGTCCATGGGGATAGATTGTATCTTGTTCTTGTCCCCATAATACGTGCAATCGAAAAGCGAATATAGTAAACATGGTGATCAAAGACGGAATAAATAAATAAATAAAGGAGGGTTAAGCAATGGGTACTGTGGTTATTTTGGAAAGAGACATCAAGTCATTCAAATCACAATAACAGACACTAGAGTTATGTCGCGGGAACATTGACATCTCTATGGGTAGAGCAGGAGGCAGGGTGGAGTAAAGGATAGCTGCTCGGATTGAGGAGTCTGAGAGCTGAGTTCAAATTCCAGTCGAATCCATTAAATTCACTTACGTGCTAATCCCCTTGAGAAAGGTATTAATCGTTTTCTCCTCCGCCCCCATCTATGGGTAAATAGCAGGACAGACCGTGTTCTATAGCCTTGGATGGCAACTGTTCTACCACAGGAAGAAATGGCAACCTACTGCGGGAAAAAAATCTGCTTCATCAGTCATGTATCGAAAGATACATGATCGCGTAAGCGTGTATCACGCATGTCATATAACTGACTGATGGGTAGAGCTGGTGCGTACTACCTCGTACGGAAAGCCTGACAGGGGCCCCGGGCAGTGTTTTGTGACCCTCGCTATCTTATCTACATATGCTTTTTTCTACCTATATTTATATATGTTACAAATTAAACTAAGCACAATTCTGACATCATTCTAGAGTCTTTTTTTAAATTTTGTAGTCCAAATCCGTGAATTTGTTTCGAAAAAATAATACAGAATTTTATCTCAAGTTTATGATAAAAATTGCCTCAAAACACTGTTGGTTTATTTAAGATGGAATATTCCATTATGACTTGTCTCTTATTTGTATTTAGATACATTGTATTTATTTTTAATTTTTCTAGTTGAATTTTTCACCTATGTTTCATGTGATCCATTCTTGTACATAATTAGGTTAGAATAATAAAAATTGTATTTTATAAAAATAAAAGAACTCCCGGATTTGTTTGTGAGGCCCTCAAACTCAACACGGAGGCCTACACCAAGTGCCTTGAGGAAGTAGTTCTGTCCTGGGTCAAGAGTGTAGCTTCTGGAAGACTCTGTATCTGGCAACAGGACTCTGCAACATGCCACGCAAGCAGGAGAATCCAGTCATGGCTGTCAGACAATTCCTGCAACCACATCAACCCTTACTTCCCTGACTGTAACCCCCTTGATTATTATGTGTGGGACGTAGTTGAGCGAAACTACTTGTAACAGCATAGATGAACTGAAGGCAAGGATTATGACAGTATTCACCAAGTTAAGCAAGGGGGCCGTCCCGTAGAAACACAGGAGATAGCGAAGTCGTCTGGAGGCCTTGGTTGAGGCCAGTGTCAATTTCATTGAATAAATTAAATTTACTGTTGAGTATTTCAAGATATTTTTGTAATTTTGGTTATTTTCATTTTTGCTTAATTTAGACGGCAATTTATCCATAGCATCCTGTATATATATATATATATATATATATATATATATATATATATATATATAATAGCCATTTTGTTTCAACACTTCTGTGTTGAAACAAAATGGCTATTTTTGTAGTGATTTTATAACATATTTATGTTATAATTTTCGAATAAATAATTATATTTGCTCTACTCTGTATTGAGCACTTTTTAAGAATAGTATTTGTTAGTTATTGTAATTTATTCCGTATACACTAATCTTATACTTATATATATATATATATATATATATATATATATATATATATATATATATATATATATATATATATATATATATATATGGTCAGGTGTTACTGCTATAGATTTATATTTTAAAGGAGAAATTGCAATATAATTGATCCTAATCTGACATCTCGGATTCAGTCACTTTCTTACCACCGTAATGTACTATTTACATGCGGACTATTGTCCTCTTCCTTGTTGTAATTATATCAACATTATGGCTGTTGTCTCCGGCTTTTATCTAGTGTATATCAATGCGGGTAACCTACAGGAAATACTGAACTAAAGCCTTATTGCGGTGTGCACTGGAGGGTAGGCTGTTCTCGTTCCACTGCCAACAACAAAGATAACAGCAACAAAGATGAGGACATTTAGCTATAAATGCTAAAAATGTCTTTAGCAATAAAGGATAAGTCACAGATATTGTACTGTCTTCTCCTATAAATATAGAGAACTTTAAACGCTAAACAGAATGGAAATTTACCACCATACTTGAATGCAAATATGATACGTATTTCTAACTGAAGAAAAAAAAGGTTTACAAATAATGGAATCCCTTATCATAAAAATATTTTTAAAAAAGCAGCAATGAACAATGTACTGACCGCATTTAGAAATTAAAATGTCATTTTATGAACAACTTTTAGACTGTTTACAGATATAATAATTTTATTTTCACGACTTAATGCCGGTTTAAATGTTTAATCGTCTAGGTTGTTTCTTTGGGGTTTTTTTAATACACCTTCTTTTGAGAGAAGTGTTTCTTTATGAAGGCCAAACGGTTTGTGTCAAAAACTGTTACACCTTTTAAGCCCAGCGGTTAAATTCCGCCAAAATTGTGAAAGATTCGTCTCGTCTCGTCTCGTCCTCGTCCTCTTATCGTCTCGTCCTCGTCTCGTCTAGTCTCGTCCTTGTTTCGTCCTCGTCTCGTCTCGTCCTCGTCACGTCACGTCCTCGTCTTCATCCTCATCTCGTCTCGTCCTCGTCTCGTCTCGTCTCCTCCTCGTCACGTCACGTCCTTGTCCTCGTCTCGTCTCGTCCTCGTCACGTCCTCGTCTCGTCTCGTATTCGCACGTCCGCAGAACTTCTCTCGACTGAGAAAAACACTGGTGTTACATTGCTATCTCAGTCGCAGACCCAGGCTGACTATTGGCTAATACCTGCCTTATGTCGTCCATATGCAAATAGTCAGCGCCACCTAACTCTAAGTAGAAGGCCTTCTCTCAACAGCCTATTGTAAAAGAGGACGTAACTCTTTGCGCTTACTGCACCACATACAAGCAACTCGGAGACTTTTATCGGGCTGACCCGATTCTCTGTTACAATCCTTTTCAAGTTTATGGAAAATTGTTTTTTTTTTTGTTGTTTTTTTTTCGTATTTTGTGGCCTTGTGAAAACTTGACTGGAGCCTTCTGTGAGCCAGAAACAAATAAAACTAAGGCCAGTAGACGAAAGGAGAAGACGTTTTGACAACAAAGGGACGAGAGAAATCAACACGGAAGAGCAGAAAGCATGAAGAAAGCGTATCAAGAAGACACAAGCTGCAGAGAGACGAAAGAATTTTGAAGTTCAAGTGAAAATTATCCTCTGGTTGGAGAACAAAACACGAAAAAGAATTCTAAGAGGTTTTCCCAAAAGCACGGACTATACGAATTTAAAAGAGACTTTTCTAAAATTACTATATGTCCCAGAATTTCGTTTGGTCTGAAAGGTGGTAGCACTTTTGTTTTTCTGTCGCTTGTGTTGCTTTTTCTTTTGTCATTTTCAAAATTTGTAAAAACAGGTTTATTGAGTTCATTGTCACTGTTCTTTCTATTATTAAAGTTCACCTCATACAAGAGCCACTCAAGGTAGAGGCTTACTCTTAAAATGGTTATGATGAATGAGGTGCAATCTGAGGGAAACAGGACATGGTAAAAGTGAGGATAAGGAGAATAGTTAATTGATCTTTGACTTGAACAGATTGGAGTCTTGAAGGAAGCCTCTATATGGGGATTGCGCCACAAAGTAGAAGTTCTTGGGAAAAAAACAGGTTTGAATGGAACTTTCTCATTATCTTTGGAACATGGAGTAAACAAGAGTGATTGTGAAAATGTCAGGGTGTGTCCTCGCAGTAACGGTCTAAAATTGTGGAACTAAAGAATGAACCTCATCAAATGACCTTAAAAAATATGAATCCATCTCTTCTCCCTCTAGCAAGGGGTTCATAGGCATGCAGCCTGGACTCTCTATCTTTTTGCCAACCAGTATAAGTCAGTCAGTTATGTGCCATGCGTGATACACGCTTAGGCGATCATATATCTTTCGATACAGGACTGACGAAGCAGATTTTTTTCCCGCAGTAGGTTGCCATTTCTTTCTGCGGTAAACCACTATAGAACCCGGTCTATCCTGCTATTTACCCATAGCTGGGAGGAGAAGAAGAGGATTCATACCTTTCCCAAGGGTATTAGTACGTAAGTGAATGTAATGGATTCGACTGGAAAATCAGAAAGTCAATTATGTGCCATTTATGATACACGCTTAGGCGATCATATATCTTTCGATACATGACTAACGAAGCAGATTTTTCCTGTAGTAGGTTGCCATTTCTTTTTGCTGTACACCAGTTGCTATCCTGCTATTAACCCTAATCTGGCAGAGAAGAAGAGGATTTATACTTTTCCCAAGGGTATTAGCACGTAAGTGAATGTAATGGATTCGACTGGAAAGTCAGTCAGTCAGTTATGTGCCATGCGTGATACACGCTTAGGTGATCGTGTAGCTTTCGATACATGACTGACGAGGCAGATTTTTTCCCGCAGTAGGTTGCTATTTCTTTCTACTGTAGACCAGTTGCCATCCAAGGGTATAGAATCCGGTCTGTCCTGCTACTTACCCATAGCTGAGAGAATAAGAAAAGGATTCATACCTTTCCCAAGGGTATTAGTACGTAAGTGAATGTAATGGATTCTAATGGAATTCGAACTCTACTCTCCGATTCCTCAATCTGCTATCCATTACTTCACCGTATAGAAGTAGTAAAATTCTGAATCCATTTGTTAGCATTGGTATTTCAACTTGCCTGCATATTTGCAGCTCTGTACAAAACAAGTATCTGTGCTAATCCTAACCCTTTCTGTTCCCTGATGATAACAGTATTCAGAAACATTCAGCATTCATTGACAGAAAAGTTAGCATTATTCTTGGTTAAAATTTGTAAAATCTTTTCTCTTAAAATAGTTTTTTGAAGAAAACATGTTTTTTAAGTTCATTGTTATTAGTCTTTCTGTTGTTAATGTGATTTCCTTCGTAGCCTTTTCTTCAAGATAGTGTGGAAGGTCAACCTC
This sequence comes from Acanthosepion esculentum, assembly GCA_964036315.1. Lineage (NCBI taxonomy): Eukaryota > Metazoa > Mollusca > Cephalopoda > Sepiida > Sepiidae > Acanthosepion > Acanthosepion esculentum. The sequence goes on along the minus strand of OZ038494.1, from coordinate 22,421,439 downwards.
ATGACTATACCATTATTTTCTCTTTGAGTTAGATGTGCTATTTTAGTTGTTGTTGCTGTCGAAAGTCTTCAGGTGATGCGGTTTCTGTTATTCGGTTAAGTTCCTTGTCATTCTGTTTACCATTCTTATAAAAATTTTTATTTT
>OZ038494.1:22353795-22416295 GCA_964036315.1 Acanthosepion esculentum | reverse complement strand
CCAATTTATATCAGTTCATTTTTCAAATCTTATACAAAATCTAAATTGCTCAATTTTCCAATAAATATTTAGATACCTCAATTCGCGATAATTAAGGTTTAAATTAAAATTTTAAAAAATTAAAAATCTTTCTTGAAGCTTTCATTTTAGCTTTAATCGAAGGCTAAAGCATTAAATTTACTATTTCCAGGAAGCAAAATAGTCTATGGCGTATTTCAAAGTGACTGAAGTCGATTCAGTTTTTGTTTTTTTTTGCTAAAAATAGCTGTTTAGTGCCCTTTTTTTTTCATCCAATGTAATTTTCTTTATGAAAAAGATCTCCCCAAAATTTAAATATACTTTTCTGAAATTTTATAGGAATCACCAAAATGAACTCCTTTTTTTTTCCTCCACGAAATGAAAACGAAAAATCGCTACTCAATGTTTTAAAATATTTGCCAAAAATCTGAAACTTATTCGATTCAAACGAAATGTTCATTACGTAGTTATTAATGAAAAAATATTTTACTGAATAGGGTATAAAAAAATTTAAAAAAGGGGGGAAATATTTGTGAGGGCTATGATTCCCATTCACTTTTAGATATTCCGTGGGTACTTTTTAATTTAGGGGGAGACTCTCCTAAATAATTTTTTTTTTTTTTTACAGTTTTATAAAGAAAAACCACTGAAAATATTATTTCAGTAAAAAAAAAAGTTTCTGTCTATATTTCTGAGATATTATGTACATTAATATACATTATTCGGACTATTGTGCTCATCTTTGTCGCCATATTTATTACAACGTTTCGGCCTTTCAGTATCTGTCTATATTTCTGAGATGAGGTATTATGTACACTATTTACATTATTCGGACTATTGTCCTCATCTTTGTCGCCATATTTATTACAACGTTTCGGCCGTTGTTCGCTCCGGCCTTCTTCAGGTGGTTGGAATGTCGAACTGAACCCTTTATTTCGCTCACTGGAGTAGACTGTCTCAGAGGGAAATTAAAAAGGAGATAACTGATAACTGACATCCATTAGACATGGCACGTGGAACTAGAACAGTCTAGACCAGTGCGCGAAATAAAGCGTTCAGTTCGACATTCCAACCACCTGAAGAAGGCCGGAGCGTACAGCGGCGGAAACGTTGTAATAAATATGGCGACAAAGATGAGGACAATAGTCCGTATAATGTAAACAATGTATAAAAAGTTTATACAATATCAAATAATTTTTGAGGGAGTAATGGACTTTTTTCTCATTTATTAATCCGACAGATTTTATCAATTTCTAGTTACCTACACTTCTCGCTAAAAAACATCATACCATGATGAAAAAATGTTCCAAGCTTAATAAAAACAAAGTCTTATCGTCAAAATGTTTCTGTTATTATTAAGAGGAAAGACCAAAGGATTTTTTGGTTATTAAATTATATTTTTTGATTCTATTTAAAAGGTTCAAAATTTTGGTTAAAAATCTAGTTTTTGGGGGGTTTTTTTGCGTCAGCGGGGAACGAAGATTACTATAGAGGATTTTAGCGTCTTTTTCGCGGTGAAAAAAATACATGTTGATTTAGAAATTCTTGCAAAAATCAAATAATTATTGGATCTCAATGAAACTTTCAGGACTTATTCACAAAAAAATAAAATTATTTCAGAAAAACCTTTTTTTTTATCAAATCTTCGTAAAAACATTTTTTTTTACATTTGTTACCCTCCACTTATTTTGTTTTATAAAATTTCGCAAACTACAATTTTGTCGGGCTTAATGCCTGTATTACTTAAAAGCAGAAGTCCTTGGAGAATTTAAATCGTCAGATTTTTCTTTATTTTACTTATGTATTTCTTTTGTAAAACAGGATCCCCGCTTAATGAAAATCTGCCCTAAATCGTAAAATAAAAAATGCAATGAAACTATTTCATTAGAAAATCTTTTAATTGCTTTTATGCTTAAGATATATTATGGGCACTATTGTCATAAGACAAAAGAATTTCAATGAATGATGAATTTTTAGAAGAATTTTTAAATTAATAGTTTTAGATATTTAAAATTTCTGCATTAATTTGTACCAATAAAGTGATGTTGCTATTAAGTAAAAACTGTATTTACTAATCATAAATGGAAAGCTTACTACGATTCATCGACCCCCATTATTTTTTAAATGAATTTTGAATTTTTCTCTGTGTGTAAACGTGCCGATTTTTGAGAATACGGGCGGCCATACGCGACATTTTCAGAAAATAAGAGCGATAACTATAGTAAATTTAAAGCCAAAGTATCTAAACTTCAATAAAATATTGGATTATGAAAAATATATTCCTAAATTTTTAAGATTGCTGGTTAGTTAAAAATTAAGTAAGAAAGGTATTAACGTTATATTCCTCAAGTAATTTTTACGGATACAGGGGTTGGACAAAATAATTGGAACAGTTGCAAAATCCACTCCTATATTTAAAAAACCTATTATATTAAGAACTTTAACTAAAACTTTGTAATTGCAGGTTATATCTATTGTAAATACGTTTATTTATCTAATTTACTGTCTTTGTCTTATTTATTTTTTGAATTTAGTAAAATTTAAGCTAAATGCGTGACCTCTCCGAGTTCAAAAAAGGGCAAATTGTTGGAACTCGCATGGCAGAAGCCTCGATCATTAAGGTTGCTGAACTGTTTGGGTTTTCAAGAGCTACCATATCAAGAACTATGACGCAATTCGAGAAACAGGGCAAAACCTCTAGCAACCGTAGCAATTCGGGCCGGACTTGCAAACTTACTGACAAGGACTGACGTGCATTGAAACGCAATGTGGCAAAAAATCATCGGACAAATGCGGGCAAAGTGACTACTAAAACTGTTCGCCGTGAACTCCATAAGGCTGCATATCATGAAAGAGCCGCTGTGAGGAAACCTCTTCTCCCCACTCGCAACTTTCAGAAGAGGTTGAAGTGGTGCAGAGATCACAATGCCTGGTCTGCAGACCAATGGAAGCAAGTCATATTTTCAAATAAGTCCAGGTTTTCTCTTTTCCCAACTTCAGGGCGAGTTTATGTATGGAGGCAGCCCAAAGAAGCTTACAACCCTGACTGCCTTCTTCCAACAGTGAAGCATGGAGGTGGATCAGTGATAGTTTGGGCCGCCATATCATGGAAATGTCTCGGTCCAATAGTTTCCCTAGATGGTAGAATCAACAGCAAAGATTACCTGAACATTTTGGGAGATCATGTTCATCCAATGGCCCAGACTTTATTCCCTGATGGTGACTGCATCTTCCAAGATGATAATGCTCCAATACATACCACTCGAGTGGTTAAGAATTGGTATGAAGAGCATGAAAGTGAGCTAGAACACATGGAGTGGCCTCCCCAATCTCCAGATATCAATATTATTGAACACTTGTGGTGCATTTTGGAGCGACAAGTTAGGAGCCGCTATCCTCCACCGCCGTGTCTTAAAGAACTGGAGAAGGTTTTAATGGAAGAATGACTGAAAATTCCTCAGGATTAAGTCAGGAAGCTGTATGATTCCATTGCTAGACGTATTAAAGCTGTATGTGAAGCTAAAGGAGGACCAACTCCATATTAAATAAATTTTCTTTGAATTTAACAAGTGTTTCAATTATTTTGTCCAACCTCCGTATGTCTACTGTAGAAAAAAAATTAGGTAAAATTCCGCCTGTCAGTTATCAACCTATCAAGTTATTTTAAACAAGTATCTCCGTGTTAAAAAAAAATGCATTATACTCAAATTTTTCTTTTTTTGTTTTTTTTTTGTGTTTTTGAGAGAGAGAGAGAGAGAGAGAGAGAGAGAGAGAGAGAGAGAGAGAAAGAAAGAATTCATGCCAGCATCGTATAATATAATGCCTTATTTTCTTTCAGACTGGACAGAAAGAACAAATTCTTTATAACTGCATTGCTGATTTTCCGTATTTCATTAGGTTTTGTTTTTACTTTCTTACGAGTTGGGATTGGGGGGGGCGATTTTTTCTGACAGGTAGAATTACAATGTTCTTATATTGTCCTTCGCTTCACAGGTTACCGCGTGGCGTGTAAATTGAATGATATCTTAATTTCCGTCTTAAGTAAAAAGTAAGAATTAATTTTTGAAAAGCCGGCTAATTATGTCTTACCATCATAAAGAGACTTCGAAACACATCTCTAGGACAAATATTGGATTTTCAAAGAGAATTTTAAATTTGTAGTTTATATTTTTCGTGTAGAATTGCGACTCACTAAGTCGAAGAGTGAGGAAAAAAATTATCAATATTTGAAAAAGGCCGAAAATATTTATTTATATACGGTAATTAATTTTTCTTTTAATTCTGATTAGCTTTAGGTCATTATCTTTCAAATAGAACCGAAATTTGTTTTTAAAAAAAGCATTTAAATTATTTAAAATATATTTTTCTGTCTTTTTATAAAATCCACGTCGGAACATCCCCCCTCTCTCTCTCTAATACATATATATATATATATATATATATATATATATATATATAAATATATATATATATAAAAATATATATATATAAATATATATATATAAATATATATGTATATATATATATATATATATATATATATATATATATATATGCCAACGACTTCTTTAAAAGTCATTCATTTTCTTTCTTTAATCACGAGAAATGCCAGGTTATTGAAAAAGTACCTTGATTCATTATTTAAGTATTCACAAAAAAACCGCATAGACACATTTCTTTCTTTCGTCTTTGGATCTGATGAAGCCTAGAATGGTGAAACGAATAATCAAATGTATCTTTAATGAAACGTTTTCCATTTGTCAAATTTTAAAATCTTTGACGGGATTTCTGTAACCTATTTTAAAAACATTCCACCAAGAATACAGATTAGGATAACATTCCAGCGAAAGAGATAGATAGATAGATAGATAGATAGAGAGAGAGAGAGATAAAACAGACTGAAATAGATATTTAACAGACATTAGAGAGATAGATAGATAGATAGATAGATAGATAGATAGAAGGAAAAGATAGATAGATATTGAACAGACATAGATAGATAGAGATAAAAACAGACTGAAATAGATATTTAACAGACATTAGAGAGAGAGATAGAAAGATAATAAACAGACTGAGATAGATAGATAGATAGATAGATAGATAGATAGATGTAAAAAACAGAAGGCATGATAAAATCTAATGTCTCTCTCGTCTCTCGTGACTGAGTTACACAAAAATTCCTGTTTTTACACAAATGCATTTGTTGTATTTTTGTGCGTACGCGCGCGCTCGCCTGTTTGACTGTGCGTGTTTGTATATGAGCTGGGGAGGGTGAAGAATTTGCAAGATGGCGTTTTAAGCTACTTATACGTGTATATGTGTAGGCGTATCTTGGGTAATCTCAGAACGTAAACATTCATTTTCTACGAATTTTACTATGTTCATTTCATAAAGTATTTTAATGGAATCATGGCCCGTGTGGGTGAATTCGGGTGGGTCCGTGTGTGTGTGGGGGTGGCTGTGGAGGGTTAGTGCAAGTTTTTTTTTTCCTCCCCTAATTCTTGCTTAAATGACGAAATAGGTTATTTCAGAATTCAACACGACTGGCGTACCATTTTCTTCACTGCTGGGCGCTTCGAGCAATCTTCTGGTAGAATGCAAAAATGGTTAAAAACGTTGTCTGGGACTTCAACAACAATTGACGGTGATGATGCTGCTGCTGATTTTACTGCCGTTGATGATGATGATTGCAGTGGTGGTGGTGGTGAATGCAAACCATCCTCCTCTTCGAAACGTTAAATAAACAAAGAGAACAAATATTTAACGTTTCGACTATTCATCGTCAGAACGTAGGTGATGATGACCCCCATACCTTGTAGCCCTTAAAAAGGTATGCCAATCCAAACACCCCGAATTCTGCTATCCATTCACACAAGCCTTTCAGGTAGGTGGTCCGCTGCCTTTCCCGGTTCCTTTTTGCTTTCAATATATCCTGTGAGTGTTAAATTTGCCAAGCCAACTTTCCTCTTTATGTATCCTAGAAATTACAGTCTCTTTCTAAATCTGGGTGTAAGTTCCCGTTTTGTATCCATTTTCCTTAGGACTTATTTGTTGCTCACGCGCTCCGTCCATGTCATTCTCAGTATCCTTCTGTAGAACTTCATTTCTGTTGCCTCCAGCCGTCTCTTCATCTGTGAGGAGATTGTCCAGCATTCACTGCCATACAAGAGAATTGATATTACACAAAAGTCCAGCTCTCTTTTTTTGTTTCTAACAAAATCTTCCCTTTGCTTGATACTTTGCTTAGCTTTAGGAAGGCAACTTTTGTTATTCTAATGAGAGTTCGGATTTTCCATTATCTTAAAAAAAAAAAACAAACTTCGCATGTATTTTAAACTTCTATACATAAGGAAGAGGCAGATGAAATTTCTGGGACACATGATGAGAAAGGAGGGCCTGGAGAATCTGATACTCACAGGTCGAATAGAGGGGAAAAGAGACGAGGGAAAGTAACACAGGACATACGTGGCGGGATTGGGCAGGTGGATGGCGGAGCGTGGTCTGAGTGAGTTAGCAGAAACACAAAACCTGTTGAGAGCCATAAGAGATAGGGAGAAGTGGAGGGCCATTATCGCCTACGTTCTGAAAGAACACGGCAAATAAAAAGACTTGACTTCATTTTGACATCTTCAATTCGTAACCTGTTCTTGTTTTATTTATTTTTCCGCTTAATAACAATAATACATGCTACCTACTTGCAATTAGTGGTTAGTCCTTTCTTCTCTCTTTCCTTTTATAGATTCCCTAGGAGGTCCTGTAAATTTCATTCTTTGGCTGCCATGAATGTACGATTTTTAAATCGAAATTTTGAGCGGCCAGCACGCCAGCCTTGTTACCACAGCCAAACTCAGCCAACATTCTTATCCTTAGGCTAAAATAGAAAACTTTTGCAAATTTTACCTAACGGGATATGTCAAAACGCGAATGTCAATAAACCCTATTGAAATAAATCATATATATATATATATATGTATATATGACGTAACACATTATGAAATGGACAAAGCCCGAGAATTATTTTAAGACTTTTTTTTAATGTTTATACATTCTTTTTATAGATATAATTATTTAAGTAAATGCTCTGTTTTCTAATAAACAGTATTAATAACATTTACCCGCCTGAATGGCCGAGAAATTTTCATAGAAAATATTCGTCCTCCGACAGGAATCGAACCTGTATCTTATACGGAACCGTCATATAAAGTTTAAAGACAGTAAAATCGACCTTGCTAACCGTGACTGAAACTGTTAAGGCACGTCAGGCTATATAACGATTCCGTATAGGATACCGGTTCGATTCCTGTCGGAGGACGAACATTTTCTATGAAAATTTCTCGGACATTCAGGCCGGTAAATGTTTAATACTGTTTATTATAAAACAGAGCTCTGTTTCATAATAAACAGTATTAAACATTTACCGGCCTGAATGTCAGAGAAAATAGTGTGGGCAAACAAATCCAATCGAGACTTCCAAAAAAAATCCCGGAACTGAAGACCATATATGAAGAAGAATGGAACAAAATACCAACTAAAATTTACAAATCATTAATTGAGAACTACAAGAAGAGGTTGGTTATTGTAGAAGATGCCAGGTTGAAATTTGTGAACATGATAAGAAAAATCGTATCGGGAAAGAGTATTATGTACAGACGAAACCAAATTTGAATTGTTTGGACGTAATTCTAGAATTCATGTATGGAGGGAAAATGGCGATGTCTTCAAACAAAAGAACACAGTTCTAACAGTGAAATTTCGTGACGGCAGCATCATGATTTGGGGATGTTTTTTCTGCAAAAGGTACTGGCAACATGTCAGTAATAGATGGTAGAATGAATGCCGCAGTCTATCAAAATATTTCGGAAGCAAATTTAATGATTTAGGTTGAACTTCCTCCTGATTGGGTTTTCCAACAAGATAAGGATCCTATGCACATTCAAAAATCTACGAAGAAATGGCTTGCTGAAAATAATGTAAATATCCTGAAATGGCCAAGTCAGTCTCCTGATTAAAAGCCAATCGAAAATCTGTGGCGTTATTTGAAAATTCAAATCCAATCGGGAGCTGTAACAAATATTCCGGATCTGAAGACCATATGCGAAGAAGAATGAAACAAAATACCAACTAAAAATTGCAAATCATTAATTGAGAACTACAAGAAGAGTTTGGTTGCTGTAGAAGTGAATAATGGCGATTCTACAAAGTATTAAAAGAAGATTATGTATTCTTTTTTTGTCTTGTACGAATACTTTTTGCACCTATTATAATGGATAAATGAGATTTATTTCTATTAAATCAAATTTTTTTTCTGTTTTCTATGCAAATTTAGTTATTATGCATCTGTGTCCAGTTAATTATATGAAACGTATATCTATTTATTAGTTAGAAATACAATAAGTTAAAAATTTGTATGTGTACGAATATTTGTTTCCTCCCCCCCCCACTGTATGTGTGTGTGTGTAGAATTAATGAGCAGAAACAAATCACTCAAGAAACTTAATGCGCTTTAATTCTGTTAAAGCTCTAGCCTTATCTTTTGATTGATTGATATATATATATATATATATATATATAACTTCCGTTAAGTTAACCGATTAAATGTGTCAATGTCTGGACTTCCTCAAACAAAATTAAATTTGAAAGAATAGAAATTTTAAATTACTCAATCATGTCTCTCTCCCCCCTCACTTCCTCACTTCGTTAATTTACATATGCTTAGTACTGCCCGTCAAAAATGTGTAAATTTCTTTTCATTTTTCGTTTCAACCTTTGGAAGTAAAGTCTGATGATCTGCGATCCTTTAAAAGGGCTGTAGTGAAATAATTTATTACATGGAACCTAAAAGTGGTCTGTTTTTATTTTTATTTAAATTATATATATATATATATATATATATATATATATATATATATATATATATATATACCAGATGCATCGGCTCAGATGGGTTTTTGCTTTTGTCTTTATATATATTTTTTCTATAGTTCACTGTTATCAGCAAACAGAAACATTTTTCTTCTGATGATGGCCATGTTGTCCGAAACTAGTCAAGGAATGTAAATGAAATAATAATAAAAACGAAAGATCTGAAGATTTTAATTTTTTAATATTTTTTATTGTTCGATAGCTGTGAAACAGCGAAACAATCTGTCTGTGGATGACAAAAATATTGGCTCCTGAAAAATTAATTTCAGTTGAGCTCTTTGGTTTGAGGTGTGAGTTTGTAAACAGTGACTATTTAAGCTAATATTGCACGACTCTTCGGCAGAATTGAGTCACTGTCAGTCACTGTGTGTTTATCTAAATCTAAAAATAAACACGCTAAAATTCACCTTCATTCCTGTCGTGCGCCAACTGCTTAGCGGTAGAACAACCTGATAATGAGTAATAATCATTCTCCAGTTGCTGCAGTTGTTGATAGAACCAATGTTGTGTATGAGTTTAAATGCCCCTTGGAAGAATGTTCTTCTAATCCACATACATATATTGGATTTACAACCACCCGGCTCTCCAGAAGATTAACTTTGCATCTAAATAATTCTAGCTCCATTAAACAACATATTAAGTCACATACAGTTTCCCTTATGCAATCTGATATACGTAAAATACTTATAGAAAATACTAAAATTATAGATAAACATACAGACATTAGACGCCTTAAAATCTTAGAGGCATTACATATTAAAAGCAAAAGACCTTTTATTAATCGTATAGATTACAATATTTCTGGTAACATATTACAATGTTTATAATATATTTAAATTTTGTAGCGTATTCTTCGATCTTTTGGCTTGTGTATTGGAAATCTTTTTCACGCTGTCACATGATAAAAATTCTTCGCCCTGCACGTGATCATCGCGTCTTTTGAATTTAAAAGGATTTTAACGTTTTTAGTTCGTAAAAAAGTAGCAACATGATTACGCTACAAGATAATTGGCAAATGTTTGTTTAAAAATTTTGACTAAAAATATTGACCCTGATGATGAACAATGATGTTCGAAAGCGCTAGGTCATCGTATGGACAATACATATTTCGAAATTATTTTCAAATAAAAAGTCTCATCAGAGAATATGAGAAAATTCAAAAGAAAATATGCAAGACTATGTTGTCTTTAACATTCAATACTACACGTTTAAAATATATATATATATGTAGCAAAATTATCCAATTGTTAGATTAAACTCTGAACTGATATCTTACTGAAATTCTCCGAGGTTTTTGTAACAAAATTTGAGCAATAAGAATGTATAATTACTCTCCAAGCTTAACAGAAGAATCGTGATGAAAATGACATGTTCATCATTAATTAATCATTGCAAAGGATCGGAAGGCCATGAAGGATTGAAATAAACTTCAAATATATATATATATATATATATATATATATATATATATATATATATATATATATATATATATGTTGTGGTGTCTTCCCTCTAATAAGGCTATTGTGGACTCTTCCACTTACTATAAAGTTAGTAGGAAAAGTAAGCCTCGGCAGAACGGTGATATAGACAGTTCGGCTGTCAAACTCTCCACCTCGGCGGAGAGTAAGCCGAACGAAGCTTTGCCGAAAGGCAAAGTTTCGCCCAGGGAGGTAGACAGGCCCTGAACCAGTTTATACGGGTTTGAAGGGGATATTTTTGGCCGAGCCTACGGGCTAGGATGACCCATGTTAAACTCAGCCTTGTGCCACAGATATCTTTCGTGTGGGTGTTGTTAATTATTAACGGTGATATAGACTAAACGCTAGTCAACCGGCACACACTCCCAAGTCGTGAAACGCATTTCTGTTGTGTTTACTCTTCAATACACTATTTATCTGCAACCTCTTGTTTTGTTATTCCTTAACCAATTACTTGGTAACAACAATATATATGTTATAGCAGGATCATTTTCCATCTTATTCAAGATGATTTTCGCCCTCTCTAAACTAATAACTTTCTGTCCTGGAGTAACAATTTATATATATATAGAGAGAGAGTAGGCACGGTGGAGTAATGGATAGCGGCTTGGATTGAGCTTCGAGAGCCGAGTTCGAATTCCAGTTGAATCCTTTACATTCACTTACGTGCTAATACCCTTGGAAAAGGTGTAAATCATCTTCTCTCTCCTGCAGGACAGACTGGGTTCTATAGCCTTGAATGGCAACTGGTCTAGGAGAAGGACAACTCTGAATTCAAAACCTGCGTAGGGTCGTTTGGGGACACTGTGGCACGTAGTGCACCAGATCTCTGTATTCGGCACTTCAAAAAGTGTGGATGGTCTTGCATGATACTTTCACCGCTATAATCAAATCTCATTCCTGTTGTCGGTTTCCTAGGAACTGATCTACTTGACGGGAGAGTCGAGTACATATATATATATATATATATATATATATATATATATATATATATATATATATATATATTATGAAATAGACAATGTTTATACATTCCTTTAATAGATTTAAGTAAATGCTCTGTTTTATAATAAACAGTATTAAACAACATTTACCGGCCTGAATATCCGAGAAATTTTCATAGAAAATATTCGTTCTCTGACAGGAATCGAACCTGTATCCTATACGGAACCGTCATATAACCTGACCGAGCCACAGAGAATCGTTCGGTTGGCAATGTATAAACATAAAAATGTCTTAAAAATAATTGTCGGACTTTGTCCATTTCATAATGTGTGACGTCATTTGTTTCCATTTGATACGCCATGAGCAGTTATGAATGTACGTGAGAGATTCATGAAAGATTAAAGTTTAAAGACAGTAAAATCGACCTTGCCAGCCGAAAGCTCCTCTTTGGCCCAATCGGTTAAGGGACGTCAGGCTATATGATGGTTCCGTATAGGACACATGTTCGATTCCTGTCGGAGGACGAAAATTTTCTATGAAAATTTCTCGGACGTTCAGGCCGGTAAATGTTATTTAATGCTGTTTATTATAAAACAGAGCATTTACTTAAATATTTGTATCTATAAAAAGAGTGTATAAACATGAAAATGTCTTAATATATATATATATATATATATATATATATATATATATATATATATATGCGTGTGTGTGTTTCTAATGAATTTATTTTTATTACTTGAAACGTTATTTATAGTGGATACGCATCTTTAAGTAGACGTCCAGTTTTTTTAAACAGTGTGCATTAATTCTACGTTATTAAAATTAGTATAGAAAATAATTAATAATCGAGAAAAATTAATAAAGTAAAATAATATAGAAATAAATATAGTAAAAAATTAATATAGGAAAATTAATATAGAAATTAATATAGGAAAATTAATATAGGAAATTAATATAGGAAATTAATATAGAAATTATTATAGGAATTAATATAGAAATTAATATAGTAAAATAAAGGTAATATTATAGTAAAATAAAATAGAAAATTAATATAGTAAATTAATATAGTAAAATTAATATAGAAACATTAATATAGTAAAATTAATATAAAAAAATTAATATAATAAAAATTAATATAGGAAAATTAATATAGTAAAATTAATATAGAAAATTAATATAGTAAAATTAATATAGAAAAAATTAATATATAAAAAAATTAATATAGGAAAAATTAATATAGAAACGTACACTACAGCAGCGTTCGATTTCATTTACATATCCATCATGGTTTCCTTATAACTTTAATAAGACGCGAAAACATCTACAAAAAAAAATCAACCTGGTTGCTTATCCTCGAAGGCTCATAAATCATAACGATTTCAATGTATCTTCGCCTGAAGAAATTATGATCACTTTTTAATAAAATGTCGTATTTCAGGTCAAAAATTCAATCAATAAGGTTTCGGTGGAACACATGTTCATCGATTTAAAAAAAAAAAATCCTTTTTATATTCTTATATTTTTTATTTTAAATCTCGGTGTTTTTCTCCAAAATGTTTGGGGAGGGGAAGTAGTTTACATTCTATACGGTAGACACTTGCTCTGATATTAAATTAACTTCCTGGTTTATTACTCATGGGGATTTTACTTACTACAACGACTACAGTGTTGCCGTTTATATTTTATTTATATTTTATTTTCTATGTGAATTTTGTATGCTTTTCTTTTACCATTATATATTACGTAACTAGAATAATGTAACATTTTAAACGTATTTTAAATATATTTATAATCTCCCAGTATATATATATATATATATATATATATATATATATATATATATATATATATATATATATATAAGGCTGTATTTTGCTTTTAAATCTGAATAAATCGTTCACTCGCCAGTATGCATTATGAGGTGCGTTGATATGCATCGAAACAAGGCTACAATTGTGTAGTGATTTTGACATGTTTTTTTCGATGTAATATCTTAAAATAAAGAATATTGCTCTACTTTTGTATTGAGCTCTCTTGCAAATTGAATGTTACGAATGTTTGAATTGGATTCTATTCGTTCCCATTTTACACACACACACACACACACACACACACACACACACACACACATATATATATATATATATATATATATATATATATATATTAAATGTAAATAAATTTTCACTCGCCAGTAATTTACAATCGCCTGATGAGATGTACTGATACGCATTGAAACACGATGGAAATTTTGTAGAGATTTTTATGTCTTTGGTGTAATATCTTAAAATAAATAATATTGTTCTGCTTTATATTGAGCCCTATTTTAAATTAAATGTTACCAACGTTGGACTTGTACTCTATTCGTTCTCATCTTACGTGGACATTATATATATATATATATATATATATATATATATTAGTACTGGTGTTATAACAGTGGTCGATATAATGTAACAGTGCTATTTAATATACATTAATAAATATATTGTCTCTCACCGCTAGTACAACTCTGAGTTTTATAAGGGTCAGTTCATACTCAGCACCTGAAGATTGCGTCGTGCATGAAACTCAGAGTCGTCATGCTGGCGGTAAGTGTTAATATGTATATTTATTAATATATATAATAAAACTGGGTATGTAATTCTGACAGTTATAAGTTATTGATATTTGGAAAAACGTTCATGAAAGTATGTTTCGAAAATAATATTTTCAAAACATACTGTTATCAACGTTTTACAAACGTCAATAATTATATATATATACATTATAGTAATTCGTTCGAGCTTAGAATCCTCAACAGGATGCAGAAAGCACTGTACGGCCGTTTCGTCCTATCTGGGACTCATCAGCAGTGCGCATCCACTATCGAGAATCGATACAACGCGAACGTCATACCAACTGTACCACGGGACTCGGTGACGAAGAAGACTCGATATAGCGCCGCTACTCACTCAGTTCCGTTCAACGATACCCATCCAAGTATACAGAGTTATCCAGAGTCCCCGAATAACCTCGGAACCTGTGCCCCAAGAAACGGCCGTCCAGTGCTTTCTGCATTCTGTTGAGGATTCTAAGCTCGACGAATTACTATAAAATTAGCCTAAATCCCCAAATCAATTACATACACACACACACACACACACACACACACACACACACACATATATATATATATATATATATATATATATATATATATATATATATATATATATATATATATATAATTAATGCAAGTAAAAGGTTTGTCACTTAGCTGATTGTTGTCATCTCCAGAATCCCGACTCCAGAGTTTCGTAGACGGACCCTCCAAAAATTACACCGTCCTCTTTTTTATTTTTTATATGCATTTTTCAGTGGTGAATGCTTTTTTTATCAGGTACCTCGACTAAGATAAGTTTTCCTTTTGTCTTTATTCACACACACACACACACACACACACACACACACACACATATATATATATATATATATATATATATATATATATATATATATATATACAGGATGTCTATAAAGTAAACAGTAATTTCTGTGTTACAATGCAGACATATTTTTTTTAATAATTATAATATATATATATATATATTTATTTAAAGACATTTATATATATTATGTTTAACGTTCTTTTTATAGATACAAGTATTTAAGCAAATGCTCTGTTTTATAATAAACAGTATTAAATAACATTTACCGGCCTGAATGTCCGAGAAATTTTCATAGAAAATTTTCGCTCTCCGATATATATATATAAATGTCTTTAAATAAATTGTCGGACTATGTCCAATTCTAAAAAAAAAATATATATATATATATATATATATATATATATACATATATATATATATATATATATATATATATATATAAAGGGTGTCCATAAAGTTCGTGTGGACTTTTAAAAATTTATAACTTTATTTGTATTTGCGATAGAAATAATCTGTAAAAAATGTTATAAAGTTTAATGTGCCTAGTTTTAAGTATAGCTAAAATAACTAATGTGATTTCAGGCATTACTGTAAATCTGTTGGCAAATGTTTTCCGTGAACTGAAAAATCGTATTACCCTTTGTATTGCTAATGATGGAGGATACATGGAAACTTAAATAAAATTTCAATAAAACCTTAAAAAATATAGATTTAATTCTTTCTCGTCTTATTTTACAAATCATTTCTATCGCAAATACAAATAAAGTTATAAATTTTTTAAAGTGCACACGAACTTTATGGACACCCTGTATATACTCTTGGCTGCAAATTTGAAAATTTCACAAATGAAAACCTGATAATAATTCAAGACTGTATACTATTTTTGTGACGTAATAAAAACTTATGGAGTCTTTTTATTAGTTTATTTTCGCTTACACTTAATTTTAAGTTGATTTTGTTAGGTTGACTTATAAGGAACATCCGTTTTGAAGAACCAACTATAATGACCAATGTACCTTTTTAACTACTAATCATTCGTGACAGTTACGGATAGATTTGGAGTACAATATCATAGCTTAGTCTTTGCGCGATAGTGGCAGCGTACACCGTGGATGAAAGGAATAAGTCGCGTACAACGATAATAAGGATGGAAAAAATAATTGAACTTTGTTGGTCTGTTATAAAACCACCTGCCATATTCCACTGATCTTTCACCAATAGTTTACCACCTTCTTCGATCAGTGTAAAACGTTTTGATTGGAAATATTTTCTCTAATGTATATCAGATTCAAATGTTCCTCAAAGAATTTGTCACGTCAAAACTTGCGGAATTTGACTCAAAGAATGTCGCAGAGCTGCCCGACAACCGGTAAAAATCCATTAAAATCAATGGTTAGTGTCTAGGTGAATAAAACGTAATTGCGTTTTCATTTTTTTTTTAAAGAAAAAATTTAATAGAACAAAACCGGAAATTAATCGATATTGCTTTGGCACGTTATCTACATATCATGAATCTACTTTGGTAGGTGATCTACACTTTATAATGCAATCTACGCGTCATGAATTTATTTCAGTCAGTTATTCAGAGAGAAGTCGCTGAATATTAAAAAAAAAGCTGATTTTTTTAAATATTTTAATTACATTTTCTCGATGCTATTTATGTTATAATATGTTTTACTACGTAGATATCCCCCCCAAAAAAATTAAAATTTAAACTGTGTAGACATTTTAGCCGATATTTTTGCTGTTTATCGCTAGACTATAAATAAAAGAAAAATTTTTAAATTTTAATTAAATTTTCTTTATGTTACAATACGTTTTACTATGTAGATATCATTCCAAAATAAAATTTGTACGGTGTAGATAATTTTTTCCTTGTAGATACCAATCCAAAGTAGTACTACTTATTTATGACTATTACTTACCTGGCTCAGGGATTCGTCCCTGCACTGGTAGTATCACGGCTACGACTAACTTGGACCGGCTCTGGCCTGGACCAGCTATGACAAGCCAAGACCAGCTATGATTAGCTTAGACCAGCTCTGACCAGCTTGGCCAAGCTATGACCAGCTAAGACCAGCGACCCGAGTGTTTTCACTCGGGTCCCCACGTTAAAAACCGACCTTGTGTCACAACCTGACTCAGTGGGGGGTCAAGTAAATACACTAATTATTTATGACTTGAAGTAATTTTTCGAATTTACAGAATATCAAGAATGGTAAGTGATGTGGACCCGAAGTAGGGGCCACAGAAGGAAAACACGGAACACGGGTTAGAGGTAAGAAAGATATATTAAACAGAAAAGTTACAAAGAATAGTGTAAGAGTAAGCAGAGTTTACTATCCAATGGTATCCGATATTGGTATCGTACGCGGATGCACATTACTGGTGCTACGGTATTTAACAACCCCGCCCCCCACACGGGTCGAATGTGGCACAAGGCCGGTTTAACGTGGGATTACCGAGTCCGTAGGCTCGGCCAAAAATATACCCATTTACAACCCGTATACACGAGTTTAGGGACTGTCTACCTCCCCGGACGAAACTTTGCCCTGCGGCAAAGCCTCGTCCGAGTTCCTCTCTGCCAAACAGAGAGTTCGACAGCAGAGCACCATTACTGGTGCGACTCCCATGATACTACCATTCGCATAATAATATAGTACTAGGAGAGTCCATGATGTAGGAAAGTATCGGTCTCACAACATTAAGAATGCTAAAAATGGTAAGGTGTTATTTGTTTATGTTTATTATATTTTTATACATGCGTGGATTTACGAGGCTCGACATCGCTTATTTTATTTCAGTGAACAATTTAGTTTTCTGTGTATGGATTAGTAAAGCGTCAATTGGTTTTTAATTTACTTGCATAAATGGGTCCACCTCCCTTTTTATACAATTGTAAATATTCCGGCGCACAACTCAAAATTTTATATATTTTTGTAAAAAGAAAAAACTGCACATATGTTTCCAGAATTGTTTACAATCAAGTGCATAAGGTGACTTGGCAAAATGCGATATTTTGTTCAGTGTCAGATATTCGCTGCCCGGAGCAGTCCTTGATTTTGTCACTCCAGGCCCACACAAAAAGTACATACTGCACAATGACTCACTCTTGAAGTTATAAAACAAGTTCGGGTACCATTTATAATATTACTTTAACATACTCAAATATAGTAGGCTTTAAATACGCGCCAAACATACTTAAACTTTATCAGGAATATTTCAAAAGCAAAAACAACAGATAGGGGGAAAAGTGTAAAAAAAATTAGGACCATCTTTATTGCTGAAACGAAAATTACGACTTTTTAAAAGTAATTTTTCTTACTTTTTTTTTCGCAGATTATTCAATGATAACGTCAAAAACTATTCCATTTGTCAATTGTCGCTCTGTAGTTAGGCCAAATACAGGGTGGTCCAAAAGTAGGTGGACTGTATGTGGAATAGGTTTATGTATCGGTTATATTATTACAACTGAGAAATGGTTTGACCGAAGAGGTCCAATTGATTGGCCGGCACGTTCACCAGACTTGACCCCAATGGATTTCTTCTTTTTGGGGGGTACTCAAGGTCAAAGTTTATAGTCGAAAACCAAGAAGTGGCGGTGATTTGAAAAATTACATAAGAGATGCATTTCAAGAAATTAATACCCAAAAAGACTTGTGCAAAAAAGTTTGTCGAGGCGTTAGAGGTAGACTTCAAAGCTGTGTAAATTGTGATGGAAAACAGTTTGAAATTGCCAAGATTCTAAAGATTCTAAAAATAAAAGAGAGGTTAATGAAAACACCGTTGAGAGAACAACTCATAGGTTAGGCGAATTGAGGCCTTCAACGTGGTCTAATGGATAGCAAGCTTGTCTCGGCATATCACTAGGCGCTCCGTATTTTCGGCCTTGTGCTTCGCTTAGTAAATCACTTTAGGCAGGTTGAATTATTGTTTGGGGGGGCTTGCCTTGAGTCCCTATTGGGATTTAAACTGATGATACAACGGTATATGGTTGCACCTCCAAAACCCTCGATAACCAGAGCTTAGCAGTGGATCTTTCCTCTGACCTAGCTCTCACAGCTCAGAGAGGGGAAACTGGCTGGTCACATCAAGGTATAAAAAACTAAACAAGTGACCTTCAGCCACTGTTGTTCGAATCCAGAACTTTCCTCAATCGCTATGAACGAATGTTCTCTGAGGGAGGCCCCGTGCCTTGAGTCCCTATTGGGACTTAAGCTGATGATACAACGGTATATAGCTGCACCTTCAAAATCCACGATAACCAGAGTCTGGCAGCTGATCTTTCATCTGACGTCGCTATCAAAACTCAGATGGGGGAAACTGGCTGGTCACATTCAATGTTTCCAAAAATAAACAAGTGACATTCAACCATCGTCGATCGAAAGCAGAAATTTCTCCAATCGCTACGAACGAATGTTCTCTAAGTGAGGCCCCGTGCCTTGAGTCCCAATAGGGACTTAAACTCATTCTAAACCTCAAGTGGAACTCGTACATACAATACATCGCTAAATAGCCTGGAAAAGCGATCGCTTCCCTGTAAATGATTCCTTTTGTCATCCTATACCTTTACGAGAGGCCGATCGGACCGGACACGAACTACCGGTTACATATAGGGGTAGGGAGCTGCCCAGTCCGAAACCTTTTCTCACAGAAGAAATGTCGCAAGCCTCACGCTGCTCTAACGCTACTTCTACGGAAAGTGTTCAGACGGACTACAACCCAACAGTCCTAACCTTACCTAACATGCCACACCCATAGTAGGTTCCACTCAAGCATCTTCTTCCTTGTGGAATCGACTTCTAAAAGGTTGCTTCCCAGATCCCCACATTCAACCTGTTCTAGTTCAGGCTTAACCGTCATCTTCCCCACATATACTCATAAACTGTGTAGCTTAACTCTTACTTTGTGCCCCACACCTTTACCTCGAGTGACTCCCAGGCCTAATGCCAGATGAATATTAGTTTTTAAGTTACAATTTCTGGCAGTGGAAGCGCATTATCTAGTGTGGCCAACTGTTAGAAAAAGGCAGTATGCTCACGTTGAATGTAGTATCCATCGAATGTTTTCAGTTTTTCACAAAGAATAGATGAATATTCGAAGAATGACTCATTTCGAAAGACATACCAGGCAAATTGACCAGCGATAGAATACACCCCGGGTTCGATTCCCGGCTGAGGCTTTCAGTTTTGTGTGCATTTTTATGCTTGTTAATATTTTCATTTATTCATGTCATCTTCACATCTTCATCCCAACTTGTTTTTAATCTTTTCTTGTCTCTTTATACACAACCAACAAGCCTGTCTTTTTGTCGCCATCCATACACTCTCTATCTCCCTGTATTTTTTCAACTTCTTTCCGTTTTTCGATAACTGGTTTTACCTTATGCCATTACTCATAGACTGTGCCTCTTACTCTGTAACCCTCTACCTTGAGTCGAGCCTTGTACAACGTGAACATAATTGTAAAAACAAAATACTACTGATATTTTTGTCTTGTAAGGATCCAGAAGGCGCTTACCTCCCTTTCGTGAAGATAAGTCACGGGGACTACATGACAGCCATTTCGTCACATCACACTATACAGGGATGAAATGCGGAAGACAAAATTCAGTTCATTCTCAGCAACCAAAACGGTAAAGTTTCTTTCTTTAGCTGGCCCCACTCTACCCGGGTAGAAGCTACATTCTTAGCAGTTTACAAGGCCATGGTGCCGTTTACCTTTGGGGATATATCTTTCCAAGATACAGAATGAAACTACAGTTTGCAGTCCTCAATTTGGGAAGACCTAATACTCGCTGTTTCATGATGGTGGAATATGTCCTCGTCTGGGACATAGATGAATCCGGCCCGTTTAAACCTGGAGCCTTGACAATGACTTCTCCAGGTATAGGAGTATCTCAAGATTACATGCACCCTTCCTTTTTGTTTCTCCTTATACTATGCTTTGCTGTGTACGTATATGTGATATATTATTTACCGCGTGGGATACGTGTATATATATATATATATATATTAGTTTTGTGTATAGTATTATAAAAGTCTCTCTGAGAACAAAGTATGTTTGTCATTCCTTTTCCATCAAGCCATTCCTTACTGCCTGTGAAAAATCAATGTTCTTATATCATGGGTATAATACCTGTAATGGGAGAAATATTTCTTCCAAGCGCCTCTGTTGGGAAGGTTACTGAATAGAATAATCAAACGAAGTTAATGAGCGATAATACTTAGGAGAAGAACAAGGCATATAAGATTCGCCAACGGCGTATAGAAGTAGTAGTCAACTGCTAGAAGTGAGTCAAGTGAATTCCACAGTGAATCGCCAACTACAGGATATATACTAACCACCACACGCGGTCAGATGTGGAACAAGGCTGAATTTAATGTGGGGTATCCGAGCCCGAAGGTTCGGCCAAAAACACACCGTAGACCCTGTATATAACGGGGTCGAGTATCTGTTTCCCGAGACGAGATTCTGCCCTTCGACAGAGCCTCGTCTGGGGTCCTCTCTGTCCGGAGGCAGAGAGTTTGACCAGCACAGCTGGAGCCGAATCTCCGACTACATACCAACATACAGTATTTACTACTGTATTTATGTGAATGTGGGCATACCCATTATTGTCCTTACATATGCTACAACAGTCATACACCAATTAAAGTTCGAAATGTTTGATAATTTTTATATTACTGTTCGCTAATTTTTTCAACAACCTTAATGATGGCGTTTATAGGTGAATACAAGGAAGATCAAGATTTAAATTTTATCACACAGTGTATGGAAATTTTAAACTAGGCTTATCGCTTTCAGGTGTTCATTTTTATCTATACCGTGTTTTATTATTAGCGATGTTGTGGGAAAGATGTTAGGTTGTATGATAACTGATGTAAGCAGCTTACGACCATATCACTTTGAAACACCGCTTCCCGTACGACCACAGAAGTTAACTAACATCGAACCAGGTATGTATCTACATAGACGATCGCTTGTGAATACCTGGTTCTTCGATGTGCGATATGAAAATGATGTAGTGGATAACGGTCTGGATATGTAAATCAGCGGGTAGAGTTTGAATTCCAGTCGGATTCGTTATATTCACTTACGCACAAATACAAAGGTGTGAATTCACTTATTCTCCTCACCCTAGATATGGGTTAATTAGTAGGACTTGTATCACTAAAACATAATTGCTGATTTTGTGTAGTAAATTGGGCTGAGATATTTTCAGAATGCGCTGGTATTATGAAACTGAATGGCCCTTGGTTTTAATCACAGGCAAAATCAAAACGGGCAAGAAAATATGATGTTCGATAAATCATTATCTGATGCCATATTTAGCTATCAAACGCTAATCATAACTCTCAAATTCCAAAGGTTTACTAACCTGAAATATATGTTATAGATAGATATTGGACAGAATTAGATAGATAGCTAGATAGATAGCTAGCTAGCTAGCTAGCTAGATAGATAGATGCTGGCATGGCTACTTTTGTAGCGATTTTCTAACATATTTATGTTATAATATTTAAATAAATAATTATATATATATATATATATATTTATACATACATACATATATATATATATAGAGAGAGAGAGAGAGAGAGAGAGAGATAGATAGATAGATAGATAGATAGATATAGGCTGGCATATATACGCATATATATATATATACATATATATATGTATACATACATATATATATATATATATATATATATATACATATATATGTGTGTATATATATATATACATATATATATATATACATATATATATATATATATATATTTATATATATATATATATATATATATATATATATATATATATGCCAGCCTCTATCTATCTATCTATCTATCTATATATATATATATAGATAGATAGATAGATAAATAGATAGATACATAGATCTATCTTTCTATCTATCTATCTATCTATCTATATGTGTATGTATATATATATATATATATATATATATATATATATATATATATATATATAGATAGATAGATAGATAGATAGATAGATCTGCAGCACCTATTTCTACGCGAAATTATTCGCTCAATATAATGTCTTTTTTTTTTTTTAATTCTTGCTTTATACTTGTACTTTATATAATCCTTAAGATTAATGTCAGTAGCCATCTCTTCGTTCATGAAAAATTATAAAAATCCTTATATGGAACAGCGTGCTTCACAGTTCCTGTCATGCAGTGTTTGTCAGTTTGCGCCTGCGCACACGTCGGAGGAAACAAGCAGAACGCTGGTTAAAGAGATCACTGTCGCTCATGCAGAGCTGACCTTGTTGTCCGAGTGTAAGCTAGTGTTTACTTTTGACTCAGCGTGTACTGTGCTTTAAAATCGTGTACCATATTTTTGAATGCGATGAATTATCATAGATGATTATCATGCTTCCAGCTATTCTATTTAATTCATTGTTTTTTCTTTGTTTTATTGTATAGAAAATTGTAATAATTTAACCATGACATCTTTGAATCCCCAAGAAATAAGTTCTGTGACAGTAAGTGAAATTCAGTAGCTTAAGTTTTCACAGTTGTCTGTCCATGAGAAAGCTACAAAAAGGCCGTTCAACACCTGATATTCAAATATCTCAGCCAGGAGTAAGCAATAAGGTATCGTTTCGTAGCTTTAATTCTGGGGGGTAATAACAGAAAAGTTGGCTATGCGGCCGTCAAGTGAAAAATTCATTGTTTTGATTCCCGTGTTTGCTGTTTGGAGGTGCTGTAAACGTGAAGAACAGACGGTTTTAGAAATATAAACAAAATGAAAGAAAAAAAATGGAAAAAACATGAAGTCGAAGAAGCATTTTGAAAATAGTTTGTTTTTTTTTTGTTTTTTTTTTTTAATCGTATCACCCGAAGCAAGGCCGGAGGCCACTATCACGCAAGGGGTTAAAGAAGGGTTGGAGGAAGAGCAGATATGAGTGGCAAGGGAGGGGATGTGGTGAAAGAGAAAGACAGTGGGTCGATCAAGGCAAGGGGGCCACAGAAGATCCGGAGCGAGAGCAGATAGGAATGAAAAATGAAAGGATGTAGAGAAGGGAAGTGGATAGATCAAGGCAACTGGAGATGTCGATTGACGCTACACTTAAACCGTTGGAGATTGTATTTGTCAGGGAAACAGTAATAGGGAAGGGAGTTCCATAGGCGAGATGTGCGAGACATGAAGCTATTGGAGTAGAAGAGACGTCTACATCTAACAGTTTCCACGGTGTAGGGGTGGGAGCGTTTGACACTTTTCAGGAAACGTAAATTTTAAGGAGAATCTGCGTGCGGCATATAGACTTTCAATCGATGAGCATAATATAAAGGTTAAAAAGGACCATGAAAAATCAAAATAATAGACTGTATTTTATTTTGTAAAAAATTTGAAACTCCCTTACGTGGACATGATCAAAAAGATGATTCAGTAAATCCAAATGTATTTAGGAGGATTAATAAATTTCGCATCTAAATTAGATCCAGATTTTAAGAATAACTTAGAAACTAGTATGGTTTTCAATGGTGTTTCTAAAACCATTCAGAATTTAATACCGTAATTCCCCATGTATAATACGCATTTTTTTTAAAAACAATAATAAGCAAAATTAGGGGTGCGTATTATGCACATCTACGTAAAAATCTTTAAAAAAACAGCCGTTTCATAAGTCGATTTCAATTGAGAAATGACTACTCACCACAAACATGCGACAATTTGACACTAACATTCGGCGATTGCGACCCCATAAGGATGTCAAATACAATCATATGTACCTTTCTTTCAAAGTCACTGAAAATTATTAACCTTTTCGCTGAAAGTAAAACTGTAAGAATGGATTTCATTTTTGAATGAGTGGATCAAGCTTGAAGTGTAACAGTTTATAAGTAAAAAATAATAATATAATATAATATAATAATATAATATAATAATATAATATGCTAATAAAATATAATAATATAATATAATAATATAATATACTCATAAAATATAATAATATAATATAATATAATAATATACTAATAAAATATAATAATATAATATAATATAATAATATAATATACTCATAAAATATAATAATATAATATAATATAATAATATACTAATAAAATATAATAATATAATATAATATAATAATATAATATACTCATAAAATATAATAATATAATATAATATAATAATATACTAATAAAATATAATAATATAATATAATATAATAATATAATATACTAATAAAATATAATAATATAATATAATAATATAATATAATAACATAGTATAATATAATAATATAATATAATAATATAATATAATATAATATAATAATATAATATAATATAACAATATAAGTAAAAATTAATTTCTTCGTTTAGGATTTTATCAAGTTATATTTCCTTTTTATGTGGTTTTTATGTTTTACACAATATTAAAACAATGGCTAAATATTTGTCCGAAACAGCACCACCCACTAATTTTAGCTACGAGCGGCTACTGGTGTCAGTGAATGCCGAATGTTTCCTTGTAGGGAAACAGTTAATCAAATAATTACCATTACTAATCTGTCTTTATGTAAAGTTACTGATCGATTGTATATATAGAGAGAAAATTTCGAAAAGATCTATCCAGTAACAATAACACAAAATTCAGTGGAATATTATATTATTCTGTTGAATTATAATTACAGATCAAAGAAAATTATAAGACGGGTATATATTTACGGTGTGTTTTATTTGTTTTTATGACTTATTGTTGAAACTTGACTAATGCATGGAATAATAATGCAACACAAAATGTACTTAGAACAAAATGTATTGAAACAAGAAAGTGTACACAATATTCACATATAGTCTTTTGTATATTCCTGGGAAGACCGTTCCTGGAGAATATGTTGACTAAGTCGCAGTCGGGCAGAGTCTCTAGTGAATCTCTTGATTCGCCTCTCCTGTCTTCCCGGTACCAACCATATTTATATAGTCGGTACTCCACTATGCAAATTAGGTGGATCCTACCACAACACTTATCAACCTCAATGGTTTATTTAATGCCGACGAGATTTTTATTGCAGGTAATATGTTTTCCAAAAATGTATTTGTTGTAACATACCTACGGACGATAATGGGTATGTCCCCATTCACATAAATACAGTAGTAAATACTGTATGTTGGTCTGCAGTCGGAGATTCGTCTCCAGCTGTGCTGGTCAAACTATCTGCCTTCGAGTAGAGAGGATCCCCTGATGAGGCTATGTCGAAGGACAGAGTCTCGTCTTGGGAAACAGCTACCCAACTCCGTTTTATACAGTGTCTCCGGGGAAATTTTTGGCCGAGCCTACGGGCTCAGGTACCCCACATTAAATTCGGCTTTGTGCCACATCTGACCGCGTAGGGTGGTTGGTAGATATCCTGCAGTTTGGGATTCATTGTGGAATTCACTTGATTCACTTCTAGCAGTTGACTAATTTCTTCTACACGACGCTGGCGAATCTTATATGCGTTGTTCTTGTCCTAAGTATTATCGTTCATTACCAACCTTCGTTTGATTATTCTATTCAGTTACCTTACCTAGGTTACAACAGAACTGCTGGTAATATTTTTCAAAAAATATATTACTGGTAATAATTTTTTTCCTTTAAAAATTCATTGCTGCTAATAATTTTTTACAAAAATGAACTACTGGTATTAAAACCTATTTTTACACTTTCATAGTGTTTTGACCCCAGTTTGAGCGGTTAATTATTTACCCATATCTGGAACCCTAACAGGTGCTACCACCCCGGTCAGGGTGTACCTGGGAACACCAACAATTAAGAGTTGGCCCCTCAAAACCTCCTTATCAGAGGCCTTGCTTGTCGGATGTAGTTTATCGTCTTACCCAGGACACTGACGTAGTTTATCGTCATACCCAAGACGCGGACGTAGTTTATCGTCATAGCCAGGGTAGCATATACTTACTTCAGGGAAAAGACTACAGGGTTTCCCTTTTCGAAGATAGAAAGACTGATTCAAGACCACTCTGAAAAGCACTGATCTTGAGCGTAAATCGTTTGAAACACCTCCTTGGAGTAGTAATTGTACAGCGTTGTATTAAACTGTTTTTTGTCAAATAATTATTTTCACTATTCATCGATTATGCTATTTAAATAATTTGTTATTTTTATTTTTTACTTTAACTTTAAAAAAAACATTTAACCATTTCTAGTGATCGGGTGTCTAAATAAAACATTCCGTAGTAACCATCGATATATTTTGGACGGTACCAACTATGTTCCATCAACATCAGAACTAAAAACTCCAAAGCCACCTATTAGACTCGTGAGTATCAGATTCTCGATGCCCTCCTTCCTCATTTTTTGTCCCAGAAACTTCAGCTCCCTCTTCCAGATGTTAAGTATAAGCCTCCCCCTTGTTTGCAACCTCTCTAAGACCTTATCGTTGCTCACACGGTCGGTCCATGATATCCTTAGCATCCTTCTGTAGAACCACATCTCCGTCGCCTCGAGTCTCTTCTTCATCTTTGAGGAAACCGTCCAACATTCTCTGCCGTAAAGAAGGACAGATATCACGTAACAACTCAGTATTCTTTTCTTTGTTACCCAAGAAGTCCTCCTGTTTAGCAATACTCCATCGTGACCAAAAACTTCGAAGCCACCTATTTGATTCGTGAGTATCAGATTCTCCAGACCCTCCTTCCTCATTATATGTCCCAGAAACTTCAGCTCCCTCTTCCAGATGTTAAGTATAAGCCTCCTCCATGTTTGCAACTTTTCTAAGACCTCATTGTTCCCCACACGCTCGTTCCATGATATCCTTAGCATCCTTCAGTAGAACCACATATCCGTCGCCTCGAGTCTCTTCTTCATCTTTGAGGAAATCGTCCAACATTCGCTGTCGTAAAGAAGGACAGATATCACGTAACAGCTGCCTCTTTCTGATATTAAGTTGTTATGGTCCAGTTCAGGACCAAGGAAGAACAACACGAACACAAGAGTAGAAATAACAAAGATATATTACACGGAATAATAATACAAGATGTGGAAGGTGTTAGTATGACTGTCAGTCTGGTTTGGAGTGAACTACTATCGGCTCGAATCGATTCGTCCCTCTCTCTTGAGAGGCGTAGTATACATAGTGTTAGGAAGAGTTCATTCTGTATTTATAGGTAAGGACCCATAACACCCCACTCCCAAGCTTTTACCTCGCAGGGGTCTTTAATATTTTTTCCTCTTCGGATTAATCATCAAAGGCTCTGTAAATTTTCTTTTTCTGCTTGATTTCCGCGGTTCTGAAATTGCATGAGGCCTTTGCATATTGAATGTGTCAAATATTGTGTCCATTACTTCCCCCTCTTCCTGGGGTAGACCGTTAGAATCCTCTAACAACCTCTTTCTGATCTGATTTAAGTGCTTTTATGCGAGAACTTCGGACCCTGAATTATGTAAATCACGCTCCCGATTC
This sequence comes from Acanthosepion esculentum, assembly GCA_964036315.1. Classification (NCBI taxonomy): domain Eukaryota; kingdom Metazoa; phylum Mollusca; class Cephalopoda; order Sepiida; family Sepiidae; genus Acanthosepion; species Acanthosepion esculentum. Next base: position 22,388,046 of record OZ038494.1, on the reverse strand, counting down.
GTTTCTCTATTGTACCTGGCTCCCAATAGGATGTGTTTTTTTTTAACATTTAAAAATAAAACTTTCTCCCCTGGGTTAAATTTTCTTTTTGGTACAAACGACGTTGGTGATTGCTTTGTCTGTTTTGGCAGTAATTTGTCGAATACCTATCTAATTTTTCGGGCGAACATTACTTCCGCCGGCGATAATGCCGATGGCGTAGTACTGTTCGGTGTAATTCTATACACTTGCAAGAATTGTTGTAAAGCCTTTTCTGTTGGTACGTCATAAGCTTTCCTTAGTGCTATTTTTAATGTATCTACAAACCTCTCCGCTTGCCCGTTTGATCTTGGGTGATATGGCGGGGATTTTATGTGTTTCACCTGAAAAGTTTCACAAAATTCTTAAAAATCCGCAGATGTAAATTATGTCCCATTATCGGTGACTAAACAATCAACCACTCTGAAACGAGCAAACAGCTCGTGAAGGCAATTTATTGTAGTCTCAGAAGTAGTTTTTCTACAACGAAATACTTCTGGCCATTTGCTGTAACTGTCTACTACAATCAAGTAGTAGAAACCCTCTAATGGACCTGCGAAATCTACATGGATTCTCGACTACGGTCGATCTGTCTTAGGCCATGGCTTATGAGTGATCGGAGGTGCCTTGGCTGCTAAGGAAGAGCCCTTGCATTTGTCCACCATATGTATAATATCTTGATCCATGTTTGGTCAGTACACGTAACTTCGCATTAAGGATTTCATCCTGTTCTTTCCTGAAACTTAATGAAAGTATTAAGATATATACAAGCGTCATTACAAACAAATAAAAGATTTCTGAACTACTATGTTATATCTAGTCCCCTAAATGATAGTGTATGTTGAAGAATCGCCACACAAGGGAAAAAGAAACTGGGGGCGATAAATTTCCGGTCGAATACGAAGAATACCATGAGCTAAACATGTAAACAATGACGAAGTTTTACAAAAAGTAGAAATAACAAGCGAAGGGTAGGTATTTATTAAGAAAGATGCCTTCGAAAAACTAAGTAATGTATTAAGAGATATGCAAGCGTCATTACAAACAAATAAGCTTCGACTTGAAATCGTCGCGACATCCAAAAATTCACCAGCAAAAGATTCGTTCAGTCTGGAAAATCAAATGGAATTATTGTTTGCCCAAAACCAAATTCCTGAAAATAGCAAACAGTGAAACCATCGAATTGCTGATCATGAAACACAGTCTTCGATGGTCAGGACAATTAGCAAGAATGGAAGTGCCAATGTTTCCACGCCAAGTCTTAATCAGCGAGCTCACTTCATGGAAAAGTCCACGGGTTTACTGGCTCTCAATCGTTTGAAACACAAGCACGTGACAGTGCTAACTGGAGGTGTTCAATCACTATCGGAACCAAAAACGTCGAAGCCCCCAGAAGATAAAAGGATGAAGTCAAACTATAAAAGAGAAAGGCTCAAAATCAACCTCGTCCTCCACCAACATTACCATGCAGTCAATGCCATCAGCTCTTCCATGCAAGAATTGGCCCTGCTTAATCATCAACGACATCATCATAAAGGAAGCGAGCAGAAATCAAGTTCTTGGATACAAGATAAAGCCGACGATGAACATTGCCTGGTAGGACACAAAGGGTAGGTATTTATTAAGAAAGATGCCTTCGAGAAACTAAGTAATGTATTAAGAGATATGCAAGTGTCATTACAAACAAATAAGCTTGAACTTGAAATCGTCGCGACATCCAAAAATTAGAACTCTTTCACCAGCAATCGGAAAAGAAGAAATTAAATTCTTGGATCCGAGATAAAGCCAACGACAACGACGATATACATAACACCTGTTGACGAAACTAAAGAATAAAACATTACTTACTAAATAAAAGTTTTAAAAGTCTGCTATGACGTTCTGTTTGGATGGCGAGCTAATAACTTGTTGAAGGCGTCCGCTCGGGCTTATTTGTGTTTCGTCAACACCGTTCTGTGAACGAGAGGAAAATTGGAATCTGTTAATTCAGTGTTTCTCAGCCTTTTTAAGCAACGGCACACCTAGAATCAAATGAAAGCATCACGGCACACTTAGCAAAATGTTTAAAGTGTATATACTTAAATGTTATGAAATAAAACCATAATTTGTTTTCAAAAATACACAAACAAATATGAACTTACTTTGTTTCAATGTTTCTATTCACTATTTGTGCAGCTTGAAGCCTGGTGTTATTTACATTATTCAGACTGTTATGCTCATCTTCATTGCCATATTAACAATGTATCGGCCGTTGTACGCTCCAGCCTTCTTCAGGTGACTGGAATTTCTACGAACCCTTTATTTCGTCCACCGGGGTAGATTTGTGAGTTCAATACCAAGCTACATCAGTGGTGAAGCAACAAAAAAAAAACTTGGAGAGGTATGGCACGTGGAACTAGAACAATCTATCCCGGTGGAGGAAATAAAGGGTTCGATTTGAAATTCCAATCACTTGAAAAACGCCGGAGCGTACAACGGCCAAAACGTTGTGATTATGGCAATGTATGTGAGGATAACAGTCCGAATAACGTAAATAATGTAAAAAAATCATAATACCTCATCTCAGAGATATAGACAGATATTGAAGCCTGGTGTTTTTTTCGCGATTTCTTCAATGTTTGGTCGAATGTGCGATAAGCAGACCCTCATTTCTTCTTCAGTTGAGCGTATTCTTTCTAGCTTTCTCATTTTTTATGTTATTTAGGGTTGAGAAGCCTAATTCACACAAATAAGAAATAAAAAGTTGCAATAAAACTGATAAAGCCTTTTTAGCTAATGTGAGATATTCCTTTTCTATTGAAATCTAAAATGTATCAATGTTTTATTTTGAGCTCTCAATCACTAGAAATAGTGAAATGGCGTTTAAAAATTTAAATTAAAAACATAAAAATACTTTTTAAAAAACGAACATTAAAACAAAGTATTTAAAATAACATAATCGAAGAATAATGAATAAAAACATTTGATAAAAAGTTTAATACTTATTCATTTATTCAAATACTAACATTGTACTAATACTACTTTCACACACACACACACACACACACACACACACACACACACACACACACACACACACACACACACACACACACATATATATATATATATATATATATATATATATATATATATATATATATATATATATATTACACATGACGGGGATGTAGTTTAACGTCTTACCCAGGACGGTATCTATAAAAAGAATGTATAAATATAAAAATGTCTTAAAATAATTGTCGGATTTTGTCCATTTCATTAAGTGTGACGTCATTTCTTTACATTTGGATACGCTTTGAGCAGATATGAATATACGTGGAAGATTGTAGTTTAAAAGCAGTAAAATCGACCTTGCTAACCGAACGATCCTCTGTGGCTCAATCGGTAAAAGCACGTCAGGCTATATGACGGTTCCGTATAGGATACAGGTTCGATTCCTGTCGGAGGACGATTATTTTCTATGAAAATTTCTCGGACATTCAGGCCGGTAAATGTTATTAATAATGTTTATTATAAACAGAGCATTTACTTAAATATTTGTATCTATAAAAAACGAATGTATGAACATAAAAATGTCTTAAAATATATATATATATATATATATATATATATATATATATAAAATAAAGTTATCTGATATAGATTTCAAAAGTACCCTCTCCTCAACAAGAGAGGGACATTTCTTAAATAGGATAATTGAGGACTGCAGGACTGTAATGTCTTCTCGAAGCTTAATAATGAAATGCTGACAAATCCTGAAGGTGGTTCCCCAAAGTTATAAAGGGATGTTTCTCAAACTTTTTAAGCAAATGAAAACATCACGGCACACCTAGGAACAAATGAAAACATCACGTCACACCTAGGAGCAAATGAAAACATCACGGCACACCTAGGAGCAAATGAAAACATCACGTCACACCTAGGAGCAAATGAAAACATCACGGCACACCTAGGAACAAATGAAAACATCACGACACACCTTGGAGCAAATGAAAACATCACGGCACACCTAGGAGCAAATGAAAACATCACGACACACCTTGGAGCAAATGAAAACAGCACGGCACACCTAGGAGCAAATGAAAACATCACGGCACACCTAGGAACAAATGAAAACAGCACGGCTCACCTAGGAGTAAATGAAAACATCACGGCACATCTAGGAGCAAATGAAAACATCACGGCACACTTAGCAAAATTTTTAAAGGGTATACATTTAAATATTATGAAATAAAACCATTGGTCGAATGTGTGATAAGCAGAGCCTCATTTCTCCTTCAGTTGAGCGTAGTCTTTCTTTCTTCTTATTTTTGAGGTTATTTAGGGTTGAGAAACCTAATTCACATAAATAAGAAGTAAAAAATAAAACTGATAAAGCCTTTTTAGCTAATGTGGCATATTCCTTTTCTATTGAACTCCATCATGAATCCATGGTACCGGTGAATGGTTTTATTTTGAGGCCTTAAAAAATAAAAATACTTTTTAAAAGTTGAATATCAAGGCAAAGTATAAATATATAAAATATATTAAAATAACATAATCGAAGAATGAGGAAATGAATTATTTGAAAAAAAGAAAACCTTTGATACTTATTCAAATACTAACGCTATACCACTACTACTTCCATACATATCGAGGGCACCCAATGAGGATTGAACTCAGAACTCAATCGTAATTGATCTAGCAAGACAAGCTTTCTTATACCACGGCGAGGTACCCAATACTGATTTTCTAAGCGAAGCTTAGATGTGGCACAAGGCCGAAAGTATGGGGATCCCAGTGAGGATCGAACTCACTCCCCAGTTGTAAGGGGACAAGTTTTCTAACCGGGGTACCCTGCCTAGGTACCCCGACCCATGACAGCATTTCACTGCACACTTAAGAATATCGTGGTACGGCTGTTGACAGTCACTGATTTAAGTTATTACTAAGATTCTTCTGTACCTAAACAATTCGTTTAACTGGCGACGGTGATGGGCACCTCGAGGCGGTGTAATGGTTAGCAAGCTTGTCTCGCTAGAACAATGACGAGTGAGTTCGATCCTCACTGGGTGCCCCATACTTTCGGCCTTATGCCACATCTAAGCTACGCTTAGGCAATCAATAAGGCACCTAAACGTGGTATAATGGTTAGAAAGTTTGTCTTGCTGCATCAATTACGACTGAGTAGTGAGTTCGATCCACACTAGGAGCCCCATACTTTCGGCCACATCTAAGCTACGCTTGGAAAATCACTAACTAGCGATAGTGATGTATTTCTTTTAGATTAATGCGTATAATCAGATAGATGATTTGTTTGTTTGGTTTGCTTTACGGCATATCAACACCTCAATGGGTTATTTAATGCCGACATTTTTATTGCTATAATCTATTTGCTTTCAAAAATGTATTGCTGGTATTAAAACCTATTTTTACACTTTCATAGTGTTTTCGCCCCAGTTTGGGGTTTAACTACTTGCCCATAGTTGTAACCCTAACAGGCGCTCCCACCCCGGGTCATGGTGGACCTGGGAAAACCAGCAATTAAGAAATGGTTCTATGCTCCTGAAAGCCTCCTGATCAGAGGCTATGCTGTTGGATGTAGTTTATCCAGGACGAATCAGATAGATGAATAATAAAATAAAATTAAATAGCCAAACAGATACCTGAGCATATCGCCCGGTTCATACTTCTTTGTCATTCGAGTAGAGGTTTATTCTTTTTTCTTGTTTAGGATTGGGTTTCAGGCGAAATAAATGAGAAGCCCAGTCGTCCATCGAAGCCCTGTTTCCGGTAAGAAAACAGTGAAGGGAAGAATTCCTTTCGTTAGATTTTTTTTCGATGCAGACGGCCATCTTTTTCCCTTCCTCATATATTCCTTCAAGCAAAATGTACGAAAAAAAAGCTCATCATTTCTGAAAGTATTTTTTTTTTTTTGTCATCTATTGTTCCGGTGACACTCCTCATCGATATTCTGAACAAGAATAGGGGTTTATCCCTTGTTATCCTGTGTAGAATTGAGTTTCCGGTCCCTTCTAAAATATTTTTATTTTCTCGTACTTCCTGTATCACCTTGCGTCTTAGGGGCATTATCACCTTCTTTGATATGAATTGATTAAAAAATAAAAATATCCAGAGATAGACAATATAAACATATAACTGTGCACGCATTGTCATATATCTGTAGTCAGTGAAGAAAATTCTATATACCAGCAAATTTTTCCAGGACGATCGTGGCTCTCCATATCTTCCTTTTTTACTATACTTCCTACTCCTTGATATGCCCCCCCTTTTCCACAAGCTTGTTAAGCAGATTACTCGCTATTTCAGCCTGCTGCTCTTCCATTCAATATATCCTGTGAGAGTCAAATTCTCCAAGCCTTCTTTTCTCATTATGCGATGGGCGTGCGGGTGACGCCGTGTGTAGCGGCTCCGGATGAGAAATCGGAGAGCTGATTTCAAATTCCAGTCGAGTTCGTTAGATTCACTCACGCGCAAATACCCGTAGGAAAGATATGAATCCAATTCTGCTCCTCCCCAAATACGGGTTAAATATTAGGGTATGTATCTCGGAAAATCATGGTTATCTGGAAAATATATTGTTAATGCAATAATCATTCGCAAAAAAAGAAGAATACTTGCAATCCCCAACATATGTTTCGGCTTTAAATAACGCAGAAAGGGTTGATAAGCCGTAAAAAATCAATCCGAATTATGCCTCACAAAAATGTTAACTCTTATCGTATTCTCAGTATCCTTCTGTAGAACCACATTTCGTTTGCTTCAAGTTTTGATTTGTTTTTACAATTTATCAATCCTTTGCATGTTATTTAAAACCAGAAAATATTTTTAGATTGTAAGAATTTTTAGATAATAAAGGTTTAATGATTAATCTTAATAATTAACCCATAGTTGGGGGGAGAAGAGGTTGATTCAATATTTTCCTAAGAGGATTTTAAGTGAATATAACGAACTCGGCTGGAATTGGACCTCAACTCTCAGTTTAACAATTCCGAGTTATTATCGATTACACCATCGTATATCCAAGCTTATAACACCTGGTAGTCCCAAGCGGTCACCCATCTAGGTACTGACCAGGCTCGATATTGCTTAACCTCTGTAATCGTACGTGAACCTATATTTCAAAGTGATGAAGCCGTAATTGCATTAAACCCTCCACACATCAAAGCTTACAGCATTGGGTGTTTTTAATCGGTCACCTATCTAGGTACTGACCAGGCTAAATGTCGCTTAACTTCTGTAATCGTACGTGAACCGATGTTTCAACATGATATGGCCGTAAGCACTTTTAACCATCCACACATCCAAGCTTAGAGCATCTGGTATTTCTAAGCGGTCACCCATCTAGTTACTGACTATGCTCGACGTTGCTTAAATTCTGTGATCGTACGTGAACCGATGTTTCAACGTGATATGGCCGTAAGCCTTGTCCGATAGCAGGATCGATATTACATAACAGTTCAGCACATTTTACTTTGTTTCTTATTAAATCGACACGAATCTCGTAATCGGGTGCCTAATGTCCTAAACAGTCGGGCGCGCACTCATCTCTGTAAATATCGTAAAAAATAAACCGACAGTTCCTAAAGCTTCGTTTATTGTTTGATCATTCGTAAATTGCGATTCCAGGAGGAAAATCGGAAGTTTCAGACGAAATAAATGAGAAGCCCAGTCGTTCGTCGAAACCTTGTTTGTGTTTGTGGCGCGAAAACAGAGAAAAAAAGAATTCTTTCGTTAGAAGTTTATTGTTTTTTTGGGGGGGGGGGGGATTTAATTTTTTTATTTATTTATTTCTTTTTTTTTTTGCATTCGATGCAGAAGGCCATCTTTTTCCCTCCTTCATTTCCCTTCATGCAAAACGTACGAAAACGAGGCTCACAATTTCTGAAAATATGTCTTTTCTTAACTTAGCGTCCGGTTCACACTCCTCTTTGGTTTCTTGAACAGGAGTATATACTTATCCCTAGTTTACAGTTTAGGATTGTGTTTCTGGTTCCTTCTAAAGTCTACTTTAACTCAATACTCCTAACGTTTCAGCCTGATCTCTCAAATTTTATTTCCGATTTTTTATTTATTTCTTTCTATTTTTACAATTTTTCACAATCGGAGTTGATAGTATCTGTCTATATTTCTGGGATGAGGTATTATGTACACTATTTATATTATTCGGACTATTGTCCTCATCTTTGTCGCCATATTTCTTACAACGTTTCGGCCTTTCAGTATCTGTCTATATTTCTGAGATGAGGTATTATGTACACTATTTACATTATTCGGACAATTGTTCTCATCTTTGTCGCCATATTTATTACAACGTTTTGGCCTTTCAGTATCTGTCTATATTTCTGAGATGAGGTATTATGTACACTATTTACATTATTCGGACTATTGTCCTCATCTTTGTCGCCATATTTATTACAACGTTTCGGCCTTTCAGTATCTGTCTATATTTCTGAGATGAGGTATTATGTACACTATTTACATTATTCGGACAATTGTCCTCATCTTTGTCGCCATATTTATTACAACGTTTTGCCCTTTCAGTATCTGTCTATATTTCTGAGATGAGGTATTATGTACACTATTTACATTATTCGGACTATTGTTCTCATCTTTGTCGCCATATTTATTACAACGTTTCGGCCTTTCAGTATCTGTCTATATTTCTGAGATGAGGTATTATGCACACTATTTACATTATTCGGACAATTGTTCTCATCTTTGTCGCCATATTTATTACAACGTTTTGGCCTTTCAGTATCTGTCTATATTTCTGAGATGAGGTATTATGTACACTATTTATATTATTCGGACTATTGTTCTCATCTTTGTCGCCATATTTATTACAACGTTTCGGCCTTTCAGTATCTGTCTATATTTCTGAGATGAGCTATTATGTACACTATTTACATTATTCGGACAATTGTCCTCATCTTTGTCGCCATATTTATTACAACGTTTCGGCCTTTCAGTATCTGTCTATATTTCTGAGATGAGGTATTATGTACACTATTTATATTATTCGGACTATTGTTCTCATCTTTGTCGCCATATTTATTACAACGTTTCGGCCTTTCAGTATCTGTCTATATTTCTGAGATGAGGTATTATGTACACTATTTACATTATTCGGACAATTGTTCTCATCTTTGTCGCCATATTTATTACAACGTTTTGGCCTTTCAGTATCTGTCTATATTTCTGAGATGAGGTATTATGTACACTATTTATATTATTCGGACTATTGTTCTCATCTTTGTCGCCATATTTATTACAACGTTTCGGCCTTTCAGTATCTGTCTATATTTCTGAGATGAGCTATTATGTACACTATTTACATTATTCGGACTATTGTCCTTATCTTTGTTGCCATATTTATTACATCGTTGTACGCTCCGGCCTTCTTCATGTGGTTGGAATGTCGAACTGAACCCTTCATTTCGCTCACTGGGGTAGACTATTCTAGTTCCACGTGCCATGTTCAATGGATGTCAGTTATCAGTTATCTCCTGTTAATTTACCTCGTCAAGTTCTCCACTGCCTTAACTAGATATTGGACTCAGAACTCTTTGGGTCCTGTCACTGGATCTAACCAACTCTTTTATCCACTGTGCCATGTGTCCTTAGGGAGCGTACAACATTGGAATAAGTATGGCAATAGTCCGAATAATATAAATAGGAGCAGATAGGTCCGCCTATCGCCCGGTTCTTACTCCTCCCCGAGCTTTTTAACAGGAGTAGTGGTTTATCACTTGTTTCTTGTTTAGGATTAGGTTTCTGGTTATTTCTTAAACATTTTCCTTCGATTTGTTTATTACGTCTTAGTGGCATTATCGCCTTGTCTGTTTTGGCGCTTCTTACTCTGTAACACTCTATCTCGAGTGACTCTTGGGCTATGTAAAGAGTGAGCTTTTTTTTGTAAATTGCGTATCAAGGAATTTGATCTTTTTTAAAAGATCATTAAAAAATAACCCATTACATCTATGTAGATGCATGTGTACGTGTGTGCCTAGGTATATGTGCACCTATATATGTGTATATCTATTTATTTGTGTTAGTATATGTGTGTTTATCTTGCTATGTCATCTAACCATGCTTTCGAGAAACATCATTTTAGTTTTATATTATTGGCAAGACTCTCAAGTCGATATACTGGAAACAGTTGATTGAAGTTGATTACGGAGATGACCTAGCTATCACATTACCAATGTCACGATACTCCGACCTCATCTAGATAATTCTTCCATGCGTACAACAGTACTACTTCTTTTCGGTCGTTTCCGGTAAAAATGAAAATCCGAGTAAGCAACAAAGAAGTCTTAAAGAAAATGGCAACAGAAAGAACAATTTCTCACGAAAAGACAGCTGAAATTCTTTGGGTACATAATGCAAGACCTTACCTAGATTAAAAGGCCACCTTTACACTGGTATAACGTGTAATGAATGTGGTTGATTCTAAATAAAACAGGCCTCAAAAATCGTCCAAGACATCCTACGCACATAGAGAACTCATTCATTACCTGTTTTCAGTATTTACGTCACAACTAACGCAAATGTTGCCCAGTTTTGCCACATCTGTGCAAGAGAATGTAAAACCTTAACTGGACTAAAAAGTCACCTCGACAGTGATGAAACGTATAATGAATATGGTTGCGTCTAAATAGGACAGGCCTCAAATAATCATCAAAGACATCCTACGCACATAGAGAAATCATTCATTTTCTATTAAACAGCATTTATGTAACAACTAATGCAAAAATGGCATCAAAAAAGTTAACAGATATTGACCATGCAGATGACCTTGCTATGACTGCAGACATCTAGAAAATGCTCATAAAGAAGTTTTTAAAAAAATGGCAACCGAAAGAACAATTTCTCAGGAAAAGACAGCTGAAATTCTTTGGAGACATAATGCAAGACCTGAGCTGGAATAAAAAGCCACCTTTATACTGATATAACGTATAATAAATATGATTACGTCTAAATAGGACAGGCCTGAAAAATCATCAAAGACATCTTACGCACATAGAGAAATCATTCATTTTTTTGTTATACAGCATTTATGTAACGACGAATTCAAATGGCATAAAAAAAAAATTAACAGATATTGAGTATGAAGATGACCGAGCTATCACTGCAGACACCATTACCAATGCCACAGTTCTCCTACATCATATAGAAAATGCTTCTGACGATGGTGGACGTTATATCAAATCCTGTAAAACTCAATTCACAAGCATCAACCAGCAAGGCTCAATACAAACTCAGGTGAGTCAATAAAATATTTTACGTACGTAAGATGCGAGATAAATTCTACTGGAAAGAGATATTAAAATTCGCATAGTCTGAGCCATTTTGAATAAAATGGATGTAACCTGGAAATCTGATCTACCAGACAAACTTAAGTGAAGATTCTTTCGAGCCATTGCAGAGGCGTTGTCAATGTATGCTTGGACATAAACTAAAACCCTTGAGTCTAAGCTTGATGGAAACTACACTCGGAAGAGAGCTATACTTAAACCCTCTTGGAGACAACATCCAACTAAATCACAGCTCTAGGTACACAACCCTGATAGTTCTTCAATCTTACGCGAACGCAGAATACACTTTGCAGGACATTACTGGCGATCAAAACAAGAGCTCACGAGTGATCTACTGCTCTGGACACCTACCTATGGCGCAAGATAGACTGGTCGCCCGGCAACCACCTACATTAACCGGCTATGTTATGACACAGAATGCCACCCTAATGACCTTCCGACCATAATGTTAAGACCGTGATGGTTGGCGTGATAGGCTCATGGATGTCCAAACTAGCTCGACCGAATAAAGAAAGCTAAAATTCTGATTACAAAGCAAAAGAAATAGCTTAAGATACCAGTTACGAATTTAAATTTATCAAAATTCAGGAAGTACAGAAATTTTAATATTTGGGAAGTCTTTTAACAGAGGCCGGAAAATACGACACCGTAATCCGAAAGTGCATTGAGATAGCGAAAGATGCCCACCAAAAGCTAACAGATTATCATTTCTCCTATATATGCTGGACCCATTCACCTATGGACCCATCCCTGATATATCTACAATCTTACGTGAACGTAGAACGCGCTTTGCTGACGAGCAAAACAAGAACTTGCGAATGATCTACAGCTCTGGACACCTAGCCATGAAGCAAGACGGTTTGGTCGTTCAGCAACCACCTCCATTGACCGGCTATGTTATGACACCGAATGCCATCCTAATGACCTTCCGACCTTCATGTTAAGACCGTGGAAGTTTTTTAACAGAGCACGGAAAATGCGACACCGTAATCCGAAGGCGCATTGGGATAACTAATAGCTCAATGGAACCATCCTTGATATTTCTAGAATTTTTATGCGAACACAGAATGCATTATGCAGGACACTGCTGGCGAGCAAAACAAGAACTTGCGTGTGATCTACTGCTCTGGACACCTAGCTATGGCGCAAAACGGGCCGGTCGCCCTGTATTCACACACATTGACCGGCTATGTTATGACACAGAATGCACAGGACCGTGATGGATGACGTGATAGACTCATGAATGTCCGAGCAACCTCCACCGAATAGTCCTGGATAAAACCGCGTTTTTCATGTTCTATTTCTGTTATATTTTCGCTTTGCGTTCCGTCTGTCTTAATTCGGGCCATTATCTTCGTTATATCGATAACTCCTATTCAATTGCACCTTTTAGAGACGGTATTAATGTATGATTGGACATTAACGTAAACCCTATTGTCTAAGCTTAATGGAACCTACACTCGGATGCTGAGAGCTATACTTAATATCCAACTAAATCACAGCTCTATGGAACCATCCTTGATATCTCTAGGATGTTTATGCGAGCACAGAATACGCTGTGCAGGACACTGATGGCAAGCAAAACAATAATTTGCGAGTGATCTACTGCTCTCGACACCTAGCTATGGTGCAAGACGGACCGATCGCCCTGCATTCACATACATTGACCGGCTATGTTATGCACCCTAATGACGATCCGACTTTGATGCAAGACCGTAATGGTTGGCGTAATAGACTCGTGAATGTCCGACCTATTGTGTCTATGTGTATATGCTTATCTCTGTGTGTATGTTTCTGTATATATATATATATATATATATATATATATATATATATATATTAACTGACGTTATTTTCAGTTAACAATATGAAAATAGCGTTCCCTACATTCCAGTTGCTAAGAACACTCTGTCTTTTGTTTTTATTAATTTACTTGTTTAATAAAATTCATTTCGTTTTTTGCTTTGAGAAAGTCCACATTGGACGAAACGCGTCAGCAAGTAATAGTGTTTTCCTATTGTCATTTATATTCATATATATATATATATATTTAAAGACATTTATATTATGTTTAACGTTCTTTTTATAGATACAAGTGTTTAAGCAAATGCTCTGTTTTATAATAAACAGTATTAAACAACTATTATAATAGTATATCAGAACACAATTCTAAAAGTGGACATTACTTTCCGAACAACATAACAGATGGTCGGTGTTAAAATTCCTATGATGAATTAGATGTGTGATACGAATTAAATAGGAGGGTGTAGAAAGGGAAGATTATGAGGGTAAGGAAGATAGATAATCACTGATCCTTGACTGGAAGAGGTTACGACTGTAGTGTTCAGTAAAGCATCCCCGCAGGAGCATGTTTCACTCAATACCAATATCCCACTGTCTATAAAATGCTTCTGTGGCATGCGTCTCAAATAACCTCTGAAAGCTCCAAGAATGGGCGAAAGCGGACAACTGGTGCCTCATAACCAGCTGCAACGAGGAGATGGAGCTCAACAGCCAAGAATGACAGTCTATCTAGGGGAAGGAAAACCCTGATTATAAACCTCGCAGCCTTGCGGTCATATCAAAACACGGAATAGGCTAAGGAAGCAAATCCGGACAGAAACTTCGACAGGAACGCAGGAAAGCGAAGTATAAATATTAGCAACTCTCCTGACAAATCTCCTACAGCAAGACGGTCCTAAATGTAATGCTCTCTATTCTTTTGGATTTTGTCGGTACGGCCAAAGCGGTGGGTATGTAGTCTGGGCAGCATATAGACTCTTTCTTGTATCACGCAGGCCTTCGCCCTGAGGAGGTCTCTCCAGTTTCACCATCAAAGGAGTGAATTTTAAACTCACAGAGCACTATCTTTATCTCGCGAGATAAACGAATGTCTACTACTATATAACTAATCAAGGTAGATGGTTACTGAAGAAGATTATTGTAAGCGTGAAATTGCCTAATACTTAAGTTGTTAAATCGGAAAGAAAAAGAAAAAATCATTAGACACTGAAACTTAATTCACATTTAAAGTAGGTCCAAGTTAAGGAAAATCCTTTATAAATAACGTATAACAATAATACACACACACACATATATATATATATATATATATATATATATATATATATATATATATATATATATATGTGTGTGTATATATATATATATATATATATATATATATATATATATATATATATATATATATACACACACATATATATATATATATTGTGGGGCATATATATATATATATATTCTGGGGCATGCGTCTCAAATAACATCTGAAAACTCAGTCCAGCTACAAGAATTGGCGAAAAACTTAAAAAGTAAAGTTGAAATTCATTTATTTTCATCCTTGGAAGTGAGGTCTGATGATCCAGAGGAAAAGAAACTCTCTGCTGAAATAAATTATAACAATGGAACCTTAAAGTGGACTATATTTTTTTAAATTACATATATATATATATATATATATATATATATATATATATATATATATATATATATATATATATATGAAGAAATTTAGTTTTAAGGTGTGCTATATTTATGGGATAAAGTGCTCAATATCAGAGATAGAGCGTATGTAAATATAAATATAAAAGTGAACATAGAAGTCAACACTCAAAGGCAACAGGCTGTTTCATGCTAAACGCAATGTATATATATATATATATATATATATATATATATATATATATATATATGATAGAAATTGTAAGGAGGATTTGATAATTATAATGATAAATAATTCATTGAGTCTGAAAGAAACGTCAACAGAATGCAGAAAGCACTGGACGGCCTTTTTTTTCCTATATTTGGGACTCATCAGCAGTGCGCATCCACTACCGAGAATTCAAACCCTGACAGTTAGGTTATCAAGCAAACACCATACCAACTGTTGCAACGGGACTCGGTGAGGAAGATGTAGCAAATCAGACTCAATATAGCACCGCTCGCTCACATATTCCGTGGTGGAACTCAACTCAAGTTCTCTGTAACCATAGGACTGTGCTCCTCGGAGCCACGACTACTATCACCAAGCCGCTCAAACTGAAGCATTAGAAGCCGGATCAAGCAATGATATATATATGATAGAAATTGTTAGGAGGATTTGATAATTATAATTAAGTAATTCATTGAGTCTGATAGAAACCTCAACAGAATGCAGAATGCACTGGACGGCCGTTTCGTCCTATATTTGGGACTCATCAGCAGTGCGTATCCACTAATGAGAATTGAAACCCTGACAGTTAGGTTGTCAAGCAAACATCATACCAACTGTTCCAACGGTGAGGAAGAGGTAGCATTCTGTTGGGGTTTCTTTCAGACTCAATGAATATATATAATGTTTGATTAAAATCATCCAACAAGTTCTGTCTGTTTACTTTTTTATTTCCAATTTCCGGATAAGATGTTGAGTATTGTGCTTGAAGTTGTTGATAAAATTGTACAAATTTCATTTTTTATCATTTTTGTTCAAGTACATTCGATTTTCTCAATCATTATCAAAAACCGATGTGGTGTGTGCGTCGTAGTTAGAATCAATTCTTTTGTCTGCATCCTGATTAAACAATATTAAGGAGTAAGAAAATGAAAAGCGTGATCAATAAAACAGTAGATAACGATTTCCATTGCATGTGCATTTTTGAAGATCACTTTTGGAAGGGAGTTCCACAAGCGAGAAGTGCGAGAAAAGAAACTGTTAGCATGCAACTTACGCTTACATCTAACCAATTCAACTCTAAACTGATGAGACCTAGCCGCCAATCTAGTAATGCGCTTAAATTTATAATGTCGAGGTACTATAGCGAAGAGATGATCCGAACAACTACCATGAAAATATTTACACTATTTACATTATGCGGACTACTGTCTTCATCTTTGTCGCCATATTTATTATAACGTTTCGACCGTTGTACGCTCCGGCCTTCTTCAGGTGTTTGGAATGTCGAACTGAACCCTTTATTTCGCTCACTGGGGTAGACTTTTCTAGTTCCACGTGCCATGTCTAATGGATGTCAGTTATCAGTTATCTCCTGTTAATTCCTCTCTCCGAGTTCTCCACTACCTTAACCAGGTATTGAACTGACACTCTTTGTGTCCTGTCACTGGATCTAACTAACGCCTTTATCCACTGTGCGTTAGTTAGATTCAGTGACAGGACCCAAACAGTGTTAGTTCAATACCTGGTTAAGGCGGTGGGGAACTTGGAGAGGGGAATTAACAGGAGATAACTGACATCCATTAAACATGGCACGTGGAACTAGAACAGTCTATCCCAGTGAGCGAAATAAAGGGTTCAGTTCGACATTCCAACCACCTGAAGAAGGCCAGAGCGTACAACGACCGAAACATTGTAATAGATATGGCGACAAAGATGAGGACTATATTTCGAATAATGTAAATAATGTACATAATACCTCATCTCAGAAATATAGACAGAAACTGAAGAAGGCCGGAGCGTACAACAGCCGAAACGTTGTAATAGATATGGCGACAAAGATGAGGAATAGTTCGAATAATTTAAATAATGTACATAATACCTCATCTCAGAAATATAGACAGATACGGAAGAAGGCTGGAGCGTACAGCGGCCGAAATGTTGTGATAAACATGCCGACAAAGATGCGGACAATAGTCCGAATAATGTAAATAGTGTACATAATACCTCATCTCAGAAATATATACAGATACTGAATGGCCGAAACGTTGTAATAAATATGGTGATAAAGATGAGGACAATAGTCCGAATAATGTAAATAATGTACAAAATACCTCATCTCTGAAATATAGACAAATACTGAAAGGCTGAAACGTTGTAATAAATATGGCGACCAAGATGCGGACAATAGTCCGAATAATGTAAATAGTGTACATAATACCTCATCTCAGAAATATAGATAGAGACTGAAGGGTCGAAACGTTGTAATAAATATGGCGACAAAGATGAGAACAATAGTCCGAATAATGTAAATAGTGTACATAATACTGAAATATAGACAGATAATGAAAATATTTATAGAAAAGGAACAAGGAAACGATTTTACGGCGGCGGGAAAGTGACTGAAGCCGAGCTGCCAGGTCAGGAACCATAATATTGCTTATTATTTGGATTTTATCAAAAATTTCTAAATATATGCTGAGACACTTCAGGACGTGTACGATTATGACTGTTCACAATTTCCTCTCATTTGTGGCCCTTAGCAATGTTTGCCTTTCTTTTACTATAGATTCCATTTCCCGTTCGGTCATCTATTCATAGAATCTCATTAGGTGGCAGCCCACTTCCACGCTCTGACCCTTTTGCCCTCGATATATCCGGTAAGTGACACAACCACCCATTCCTCATTCTGAGTTCAAGAAATGTCCTCTTTCTGATTCTGGGTATAAGTACATTTTGTTTGTCTTTCTCTTAAAACTATGTCGCTGCTCACATGACACCCCATAATATCCTCAGTATCCTTCTGTAGAACCACATTTCTGTTGCTTCAAGTCTCTTCTTCATCTGTGAGGAGATTGTCCTGCATTCACTGCCATGTTGGAGGACTGATATTACATAGCAGTTCAGCACTATTTTCTATGTTTCTAACAAAGATTTTTCTGTTTCGGTGTCACAGTTTCTATGTTAGATTAATAAAAATTATTCATTAACCATATATATATATATATATATATATATATATATATATATATATATATATGGGCGCATGGCCGAGTGGTTGGAACGTTCGCTTTCTGACCATGAGGAGAGAGACCTGGGTTTGAGTCTCACCATGGTCGATTTGTCAGGAAAGAGACTTCCTGATGTTATCGGTCTGGACGAGCCCAGCGTGCGGCACCTTTGGAAAGTGGCTGAAAACAAAGCCTTGTGAGTGAAACTGGGTAGACAGAACACGATATATATATATCGGGCGGCATTTAAGCTAGCTTCTGCAGAGGACTCTCGATTGGACTTTCATCGCAATATGTAGGGACGAGTAGATGTGATAGGTAACAATAAACTACAGAGCTCAAATTTCATCGCTGCGTTAATATTTAAGCTTACGTTTTAAAAGTTCAATGATAATTCTTCTGCCGCCACTTAATTTAAAGACAATTTGATGGACGTAGGTCCTTATTTTCCGTACAACGAATTATCTTTATTTCATGGGTGGATTTCGCAATTAATTTCCATTATTCCCAAATTTATTCCAAATTAGAAAAAATTGTTATTGTTCAATAAAAGTTGTCGCAAAAAATCACGTAAAAAAAATCGCTGAAAACAATCACAGTAATGAAAACTTGGGAATCCAGAAATTTAGGATCTGGGGTCTGGATCCGTCCCAGAATGTTTTTAATTTGCTCACGGTATCGGCCCGATTCCAAAATGGTATAATATGTTGGGCTACGTCCTCTCGAAGTAAAGTTGAAAAAGTGAGACACACTGATATTCACATTTACTATATATATATATATATATATATATATATATATATATATATATATATATATATAAATAGATAGAGAGAGATACGTGTAGACCGACACAAAAGTGCACGAATATTAAGACTGAAAAGGATTTTCATGTTTATATAACTCACGCATTTGCTTGTGGGGGTCGACATAACTTGGGGGGGGGTGCTAATCTATGCGTCCATAAGGCTATGCGTGTAAAAGTGCGTATATAATCACCCCCCCCCCCTCTACCCTCTATTTAACACTTCTTGATCAAGTGCTCCGCCGGTAAAGGGTGCGGGTAGGTAACGTTTTTAGAGAGGAAATGAAAGACAATGAAGAAAGCGGCGGGGGGTGGGGTGGGGGGAGCACGATCGAAGCGGAAGTCGGGTGATTGTGATGGAAGCGATGCTGAGGATGCAGTCGGGGACGTGGGTGGTCGAGCGAGGATAAGGGAGACTGATGAATGGGGGGGGCGTGGTGGAGGCTGACGCTGGGTGGGCGTAGGTTATAATGAGAAACGTGTTCTTAAATTTTGCCGAGAAGACGAAATAAACATTCCAGTTATCATTAACTATTATACGACAATTACTTCTGAAGCGTAAGATTATTAGCCCGATATTTCCGACGACGCAGTAACACACACTACTCCGCACACGCATACATGCACATATATGACTGCATACATATACACAATACACCTCCACTACTATATAAGCACAGGGATATATATACATAATGAAATACGTACACAAAAATCACTACACAGGTGCGTACGCGATAAACACACACACATATGTATATATATATATATATATATATATATATATATATATATATATCATAAATGCGAATGTCACTGTGTCACACTTTTTCAACTTAAAGGGAAACAACTCTCTAACTTTCAATAGCTCATGTACAAATGAAAAAAATAATGTTCTTAAATTACAAAGTTTCAAAATAAAATTTACCCTTAGAGGCCGTAGCCCAATATATCATACCATTTTGAAATCAGGCCGACTCCGTGAGCAAATTAAAAAAATTCGGGCCAGATCCGTAAAATACTTGTATATTCTTCTAATATGTTGCGGGTGGAGTTTGGTAGGTTTCCGTGTGTGTTTAAATGTGTTCTAATTGAGCTATGGTCAGATATGTGTAATGTGAGTCCTCTAAATAGGCATGTAGTGGTATGACCAATATAATTATTTGTGAATTTGGTTTGATCAGGAACACAGTTCCTTAAGGCGCATGTAAACTCGTAAATTATATTGCTTCTCTGTAATTCAGATCTTGCAGTTGTGTTGTTATTGTTGATGAAAAGGTTAGTTGTTTTAAACTTTTTTTTGTAGTAGATCAATAAATTAATTCATTTTTTTTGTTCTGGTCGACCTGAGTCATGTAGTTTTTTTATTTCTAAGACAGAATTCTTCTTGCTTACAGTTAACAATTATTTGGATTTTATTTGTTATTTTTATTAATTTTTTTCATCTGTAGATTCCTTGAAAATAAAAAAAATCATCGAAAATTACCACCCATGATACGTAAATATTAAAATACATAAAACTAGATATCAACTACAACCCATCCTTTCCCAGATTCCAACAACTGTCTCCAAGCTGTCAAAATTCCTTAACGATGTTATTACTCCATTATATCTGCTTACCAATTATAACATCACATAAACTCAGGAATTTTTTTCAAATCTCAAAAACTACACAACCAAACCAAGCTATTTTAGCGCCACTCGACGTTTTGGGAATTTATTTACAAACGTTCATGAAGCAATCGACACCATCTTTAGCTGTGTGTATAAAAATGATTTCATTCCACCTTCATCCGTCAAACCTAATATTCCCCACAAAATTATTGTATGCCTGCAAGTCCACAAGTATGTGCAAAGTCCCCTTCTACGACCATAATGGCAATATCTTCACTAATGGTGATTCTTGTGTTTCTTCAACTACTACTTGTCCCACGTAGAAGGTACGATATATTTAATGAAGTTACTAAACCTAAAATATACGCCCGCTCTGTTGATATTTTCATATTAGCGAAAAAAAACAAAAACGAGAAATTGATAATCTCAAAACCACATTCGAAAAAGCTCTGTCCTTAACTTCACCTATAAATTTAGTAAAAGGAAATGGGGAAGAAAAAGGAGGAGGAAAACGAGGAGTTGTAGAAGAAGGAGGAGGAGGGGATGAAGAAGAAGCAGGAGGATAAGAAGAAGGAGAAGGAGGAGGAGGAAGAAGAAGGAGGAGGAGGAGGTGGAGGAAGAAGAAGAAGTAGGAAGAGGTGGGAGAAAAAGGAGCAGGAGGAGATGAATGAAGAAGACTTTTGAGGAGGAGGAGGTGGAAGAAAAAGGAGGAGGAGGAGGTGGAAGAAGGAGGAAAATAATGAGATGAAAGAGGAGGACTTTTGAGTATGGGGAGGTGGAAGAAGAAAAAGAATAGGAGGAGAGGGCGAAAGAAGAAGAAAAAGAAGGAGGAGGAGGAGAGGGTGAAAGAAGAAGGAGGAGGAAGAGGTGGAAGAAGGAGGAGGAGGAGGTGGAAGAAGAAGAACAAGTAGATGAAAGCAGAAGAAGGACTGCCACACTTTAAAATATTTTATTCTTTATCTTTTATGGGTCCAACTTAACTATTTGTCTTAAGAAGATTGTATTGCGTCATTATACAGATTTCGCCTAATCCAATCCAGGTGGTTCGGTAACAACAGATGGGCAAGTCCCTATCTGATGACAGTGTCGTTTAAAAACAGACTGGGGATCTGGCGGCCGATGACACGTCACCGCAGAGAGAATCACCCCATTCCCTACAAACCTTTCATCCGAAATGTCACTGGTTTAAAATTATAATTGATCAAAGACTCTACAAACCGAGAATTCTTTCATTGAAATTTTCCAGGTCTTAAAATTCACACAACAAATGCATTAATATTCTTTTATTCAATTGAAATTCTCCTTAACAAAATTATTCTCAATCAGTTTTCGTCCTTTTGGGAAGCCGGTAAGTTAAATCATCTCAAACAAATTCAATAATCTTTTATCGATTGAAAGGATGGTCTTCTTTCGAAATCGCCCATATATATTAGTGTATTAAGGCAGCAATCATGTGATCTTATAATTAGTTTTCTTTTCGGAAGATAAATTCTATAAAAACTGTCCAATTGTTCTTTCTTTCCAAGCGCTTTCGGCTATACATTTATTCATTTTCAAGGTTGAAATATATTAACAGTTAACAAGAAATAGATTGTTGTATGTATGTATTTATATAATGTTTTCATTTTCAAAACACGGTCAAGATATTCTGTCCATGTTCATACTTGATATTATTAAGTGTTGTTTGTTTTTGTTTTTTATTAATAAGGCTTTCATAATTTTTAGCCATTTTTTACATGTAGATGATGCTGTTATATTTTTGTTATCAACAAGTATGTTACGAATAGGGTCCAGTAGATATCCATGAGGATTTAATTGTGACCTAATTGAGCTATGGTCAGAAACATCTAGTGTGAGTCTTCTTGTCAAACATGTTGTAGTGTGGTCTATATAATTGTTTACAAATTTGATTGATGAGGAATACAATTTC
Organism: Acanthosepion esculentum; assembly: GCA_964036315.1. NCBI lineage: Eukaryota > Metazoa > Mollusca > Cephalopoda > Sepiida > Sepiidae > Acanthosepion > Acanthosepion esculentum. The sequence goes on along the minus strand of OZ038494.1, from coordinate 22,365,674 downwards.
TAGTTTCGTCTTATTTGTAATATTCGTTCATTTAATTTTTTATAAAACATATTAATATTATTGTTTATGTTTCTATTTTCATCGTTGCTATGAACTACCTATATATATATACATATATATATATGCATACATATATATATATATTGTCATCCACAGACAGACTGTTTCGCTGTATCACAGCTCATCAGTGTGGTTAGACGTCCGTTTGCCTCTAGCTAGGATCGAAACCCAACTGAATTAGTGTCAGTCGGGGATCCTAACACTCAGCCGTTGACGCACGGCAGGGATGAAGGAGCATTTAAGCGTATTTATTTTTAGATAAACACACAGTGACAGAGAGAACTCGATACGATTTACCGAAGAGTCTTGCATTATGAGCCGTAATAGTCACTGTCTACAAACCCACACTTCCTCCCCAGAGAGATCAACCGAAATAAATATACCTATATACATACCTATATATATATACATACCTATATATATATATATATATATATATATATATATATATATATATATATATATATACAGTGGGGCTGAATAAGTGATCGCACAGCAAACAAATGCTTGTTATTCTCACTTATAGCGGATGAAAACCTCGAATAACAATGTTATATATGTATTTTGGGGCATAGAATCAGAATCTGGAATTCAAAATTAGAAATTCATCGATAAGTGTTAGTTATGCAAAAATTATTCGTACAGTATCAATTTTTGCATTATAAAATGGTAGATTTTGGTTGTACTTCAAAATAGAAGATTCTAAACTGTTCTAGAATATTCTCAGTAACTCTATTGCAACATTCAGTTCAAAATTGGATCATTCTGCAGTCACTGTTCACTGATAACGGTTCTAATAATGGCTAGACGTAAGGAAATGACTTGTGCTCAAAAAGAGCTAATTATTAAGCTATGGAACAATGGACAAAGTTACAGAAACATCTCAAGTGATACGAACATAACTTTTTCAACAATTGATTCCTCTATTGCATGATTTAAAAGACGTAATACTGTTGAGAACAAAGGCAGACCTGGTGCTCCCAGGAATATCTCTCCTAGATTACGAAGAAATTTTTATGCGACGGGTCCAAAATAACACAATGGCCATCAGACAAGACCTTCAGAATGATCTGAGTTTGTCAGGAGTTAACGTAACTAAGCAAACGATTAGTAATGAACTACGCAGAGACGGTATAAAGTCGCGCTAGCCAAGAAAGACACCACTCCTTCTGAAACGGCATAGAGATGCCAGGTTGAAATTTGCGACAGAGTATAAAGATAAGGAAAATTCTTATTGGGGAAATGTTCTTTGGACAGATGAGAGTAAAATTGAGTTCTTCGATCGCAATTCCCTGAATCATGTATGGAGGAAAGACTGCGAAGCATACGCACCCAAGAACACCAAACCAACTGTCAAATTTGGAGTGGGTAGTATCATGGTTTGGGGCTGCTTTTCGATGCGAGGTGTTGGTAAACTAGCAATTATAGACAGTAGAATGAATGCAGAAAAATATCAACATATCTTAATCGAAGCTTTATTGCTTTCTGTAGAGAATCTTGGGCTTCCACCTGCTTGGATCTTCCAGCAGGACACTGATCCCAAACATACTGCTAAGAGTACGAAGAATTGGCTTGCTAATAACAACGTTAACATCTTACAATGGCCCAGTCAGTCGCCGGATTAATAATCAAACAACATCTTAAAGTTATCGAAGCCTATTACGAAAATAGTCGTTCAAACAGAATTTAAATTAGAAGTTCCCAGGTCGCATCATCTCTCGAAACAGCAAAGTTAATTGGCCACCACGATCGTGCGACTTGACGCCTTTAGGTTTCTTCCTTTGGGGGTCATCTCAAAAGTAGGGTCTATGTCAATAAGCCAACAACAATTCAACAGCTGAAGGATGAGATAATAAGGCATATTGGTGAGATCGAGAAGCAACTATGCAGAGACGTCATCAAAAACTTTGACCATCGAGTGGAGGTGTGCCGCCGAAGCCTTGGTGGACATTTGGGCGATATTATTTTTCATACATAATTGCCATGACTTAAATAACATTATCCGATAGAGAAATAAATAAATTTTCACCAATAACACTGATTTATTTACTGCTGAATTTGATCCCTCTTAAGGAAACACCCTTTATATATAATTTTTATTATTATATATATATACATTAGGTGTTTTTTCTAAATCTTATTTTATACATATAAAGGGTGTCTCAATAACTTGGACCGATTTTTAATGTGAATTAAGTTTGAGTGTCTAATGATTTTTTTTTCTTTTTCTTTAGATTTGGCAACATTATTTTTCACACATAATTGCCATGACTTAAATAACATGATCCAACTGAGAAATAAATTTTCACCAATAACACTGATTTATTTAATGCTGACCATGATTCATTTTAATGAAATATCTTTATATATAATCCCTCTTAATGAAACACCCTTTATCTATCTATCTATCTATCTATCTATCTATCTCTCTATCTATCTATCTTAGAGGTATAAATGTGGATATAAAACAAATAATTAGATATATACGTACTTTATCGTGCATACACAGGTAAGCGAATAAATATTTACTCATTTAATATGAGGTGTAAACAAAACAGTGCTCAATGTGGTTAAGCAGAGCTAAGAAATATATATTAATAAATATACATATAGCTACGTTCGATGGGCAACTTAAACTTTCTTTGTTCTAAAAATTGACGGTAATAGTTTGTGCCTGATGAGTTGGCAGAACCACGAAACTTTAAGTTACACTTCGAACGTAGGTATATATATAGTTATTAATATGTCTATCTATCTATCTTACATATCTATTAATATGTCTATCTATCTATCTTACATATCTATTAATATGTCTATCTATCTATCTATCTTACATATCTATTAATATGTCTGTCTATCTATCTTACATATCTATTAATATGTCTATCTATCTATCTTACATATCTATTAATATGTCTATCTATCTATCTATCTTACATATCTATTAATATGTCTATCTATCTATCTATCTTACATATCTATTAATATGTCTATCTATCTATCTTACATATCTATTAATATGTCTATCTATCTATCTTACATATCTATTAATATGTCTATCTATCTATCTATCTTACATATCTATTAATATGTCTATCTATCTATCTTACATATCTATTAATATGTCTATCTATCTATCTTACATATCTATAAGTCTACCATTCGCCCGTGCTTAGAATAATGGTCCGGTGCTCCTGTAAATTTATGTAGAGATCCTTGATAAAATCCAAAGAAGAATCAGCAATATTATTGGTCCTGATCCAGCGCCTCGGCTTCAGCCACTTTACCACCGTCGTAAAGTTGCTTCTCTCTGTCCTTTCTATAAATACCTTCATGGTGATAGTTCAGGTGATCTCTTAACCTAGACTCTACACCAATCTCTTTTCCTGTCCGTCTCACGTACGGTGGTGCAACAGACATCAGCTTGGATCGAGGAATCGGAGAGCCGAGTTCGAATTCCAGTCGAATCCATTACATTCACTTACGTGCTAATACCCTTGGGAAAGGTGTGAATCCTCATCTTCTCTCCACCCGCATCTTTTAGTAAATTGCAGGACAGACTTCCGCTGGCAATCATGTGCCCGAAATAAGACGTAGTGTCAAAATGACAGTATTTTCCTTCTTTTTTTTTAACTATCTTCACTCTACGGCAATATTTATTATTTTAAAAAGCGATTATTAGAATTGGAATAAAACCTAAACATATGTTCTAAGTGAATTTATGCATATTTTTCGTTGTTCTTGAGAATTTGCAGCAAAATATGAAACAATTTACACTATTTACATTGTTCGGACTGCGGTCCTTATCTTCATTGTCATATTCACGACGTTTCGGCCGTTGTACGCTCCGGCCTCCTTCGGGTGATATGCATTGGAATTTCGAAGCGAACTCTTTATTTAGACCACAGGGGTAGATTGTTCTAGTTCCACGTGCCATGCCTTTTCTGGATATGTCAGTTTCATTTCAATGCCTGGCAGAGCTGAAGGAAAAAATTGGAGAGTTGAGATACTAAAGGGAATTAATGACGATAGACTACATCCGGCAGCAAGGTCTCTGATCAGGAGGTTTTGAGGAGCGTGGAATCAGCCCTTAATTGCAGTTGTTCACAGGTCTATCCTAACCCGGGTGGTAACACCTATTAGGATTTCAGCTATGGGCAAATAGTTAATAATCAAAATGGGGTCAAAACTCTATAAAAACATAAAAATACATTTTTTTTTTTAGTAAAAATACCATCAATATATTTTCATAGTAAAAAAAATTACCAGCAATACAAAAAAATAAATTACCAGCAATACATTTTTTGATAAAAGAAATTACTAATGCTCTGAATTTTTGGATTAGATGACCCATAAGATGTTGATATGCAGCAAACCAAACCAAACCACTATCAATTCTGAAGACTATATATTCACCTTGTCAAAAATGAGAATAAGTCTCCTCTAACTAGGCCAGATTGAATAATCAGTGATGTGCCCAAACTGGTATCAAAAGTATAAAAATACATTTTTGAGTAAATATACCAGCAATACATTTTCATATTTAAAAAGGTTACCAGCAATATATTTTAAATGAAATTGCTAATGCTTCCAAGAAAATTTGGCATTAAATGACCCATAAGGAGTTGATGTACCACTAAGCAATCCTTCATTATATCCTGTAACATTTTCTGCAGCTTCCTTTCTTTGTCTGCTATCAGCATTGTGTCATCTGTATATCTAGTGTTGTTAAGATTTTGTCCACCAATAACAAATCCTCGAAGAACTCCTGAATCTCTATTAATAGCGGCAATATCGTGGAATTTGATGGTAGAACAAGGATTTGAAGGAATGGCAAAAAGACGAACTCTACAAATGATTGTAAGTTTTGTGTTCATTCATAAGCTTACTGAAATTCCGAGACGTTTCACCTGTATAATTTTGCAGGCAGTTGTATACATTTCTGCTTCAGGCTTTATTTTGTTGTTATTTTGTTTTGTATTAATTAAATCCTTTATTATTTTTATTATAGTTGTAACAATTTTAATACTAAGTTCAGATAAATTCTTTCCAATAGAAAAAAAGAGATTTCCTACTTTCCCACTTGACTGCCAATCAGCTGATGATGAGGGGTGGTATGCTGATAACAAAGGTATTCATATTTGAGATAAGAATGATATTGAACATAAAATAGAAATAATGACATAATCAAAATGTTGACATTCCGCACTACTTCAAACAAAAGATTAGGAAGGAAACCCCCATCAATACTGAAAAGAATAGATACAGTTAATGAACTTGAGAAAGCTATTCCTCTGAATAATTGTTTTAAGAGAATGATTTTATAAATTTTCAACTGAAAATTACACTGGTTGCTCAGTCAATGAATGTAAAATGTTCCCTTATAAGGAAATAGATTATATTACTAATAACACTAGAGATGAGGAGAACAGATACTACATTTTGATCCCAGATCGAGATTAACATTTCGTTAAGAGGCTACGTTACGGAATAATATCCGGAGCCTTTTGTGCTCATTTTTATTTATTTATTAGTTTATCATTTCACCCCAAGAAAGACAACAAAGCCACTAAGACGCATGCGGTTACTGAGTGTTGTTAAGGAGCCAGAACAATAAAAGAACAGGGATTAAGAAGACAGAAGATAACGATTGACATTGCATTTAAATTTATGAAAATAGAATATTTATATTAATCCTTTTGCAGCAAGTAAAGCAATAAAGCCACTAAGATGCAAGGAATTACTGAATGTTAGAATATAAGAATTAAAACAACAGTAATAAAGAGTCAAAACAATAAAAGAAAGTGATATTTATTCTTGTGATACTACAATGTTAAGAGATGTGTTTTAGTAATAAAAAACCCACAATATTTAAGAAAGTATTTTTTTTATTTTGCTTTAAAACAAAAATGTGGTATAAGGCCAAAAGTGAGAATAGGAGAAGTCTGGTATTCAATCTGTCGTATTTTTTACTTTTTGTCTGGCCAGGATTACTGAACCAAACACATTCCTTACACCAAAAACAACACATTCTTACTTACCATTCTTACTACAGTCACCATAATACCACAAAGACTCTTTGAAGTCCTAACTAGCTCCCATATGTATAATCCTTAGGAAAGTTCATCAAAAAAAATTACATTGAAAGTATTTATAGAAAAGGCACAGGGAAGCTACATGAGGGCAGTGAGTATATGACTGAAGCCGAGATGCCAGGTCAGGATCAATGATATTGCAGACATGGTGTAATCGTACAATACCCTCCCCGGTCTTGGAAGACTTGCAACACCTGTTCGCTGCAGAGATTGCTTCTATCCCGAGCTAACCTTATCCCACGTTGTGATTTTAGGTTGATCATAAGGCAGCTGACGATGACGTACAGGAAAAAAACACTCGAATATATTGAACAGAAGTAAGTACTGTTTTTATATCAGTTCTCCATACGATTGGTTTATTTAAGAGTTCGCATGCAATTAATTATCAGCCCAACCCGCATCTAAATCGGAAGTGATATTATTGTTGTCGACTTGGTAAAATTTGGTTTGCTGTTTTGGTAAAGTTTAGCACAAGGCTGAATTCAGAGGCTTTCGTCGGCAGATAATCACGTGGGCCTCTCTCCTGTCTCTGGTCTCGTCTCCATCTCTTCTGCCACTTTTCTCTCTTCTGCGGCTGGTCTGCCGAATTCGCTTCGCGCATTCCTATTTATGGACATTCGCCCAAACTGGTATGGGGGCATGGCGAGGTAGGAGCATTTCGGTGAATCCCCCCCCACCCGGCTTACGTCATAACTCTGGGGAATTCCCTCTCTCCAGCATCTCTTTTATTATCCTCTCTCACCGACCTCTTCAGTGAACGTGGGTGGTTCCTCCATCCTCCTTGATGTCTTATCTGCGCCTGCTACCTCGACTATTTTCCGTCTAGGAACAATTCAAGTCATTTATGTGTGAAATAAATCCTCAATTCTTTCCACGGATTTTTGGTATTAACCCTTCTCGTTTCAATGTCTCTCAGCACATAACACTTGCTTATGTTTTAATAAAACTTTCTTCCGTTTTATTTTACCGCGGTAACAACAAATTTTATAACAATGGTTTGCGTGTTTCGACCATTAAAATTGTTGTATTTATCTGTAGAGGTGATACTCAACCGCGGTGCAATGGCACGTTGGTGTGCCGCGAGATTCTCTTAAGCGTTCCGCGAGATCTTCTTAAGCGTGCCGCGAGATTCTCTTAATCGTGCCACGAGATTTTCTTAAGCGTGCCGCAAGATCATCTTAAACGTACCGAGAAATCTTCTTTAGCGTGCCGAGAGATCATCTTAAGCGTGCCTCGAGACCACATAAGCGTGCCACAAGATCCTCTTAAGCGTGCCGCGATATATTGTAACCGTGCACATATAAATATATATTTGTAGAAGTAGTAATGCCACAGCGTTACTATTTGAATAAATGAATAAGTATTAAACTTTCTTTTCAAATAATTTTTTACAATTCTTCGATAATTTTATTTTAAATACTTTGTTTTAAGATCCATTTTTTAAGAAGTATTTTTATTTGTTTAAGACGGCCTGTATACACGTGTGATACCGTGACCAGCAAAAATCAATGAGGTCTGCTCCAAATTAGTGGATTCCATGCCAAATCGCATCGAAGAGCTTCTAAAAAATTACATTCAACAGTACCCACTGATACATTATGGATTTCAATACAAAAGGAATATGCCACATCAGCTAAAAAGGCTTTATCAGTTTTATTTACGTTTGAAGATGCTTTCGGGAAAAATAATAATCAAATTTAAAATACTATACAGTGATGTTCGATAAAAGTGACTCAACTGATTTTTTTTACTAAATGTTCTCTTCTCCGATGAAACGAAAGTTGAGCTAAATTCAAAGGATAAGCGATCTAAGATCCGAAGAAGAAGCTTTGAAAGCTCTTTGAATTTAGCAGTAAGTACTGTCAAGCATCCGTTCAGTATAATGTTCTGGGGATGCTTTTCTTTTCATGGAACTGCTTTCTTAAAACCTATTGAAAAGACCCTCAGGAGCGAGCAGTACAAGAGAATTTTAGACTCTTGTCTACCTCCTCCTGCTGAAAGGGTGCAAATCGACCCCACCAAACTCATTTTTATGCAGGATAATGCTCCCTGTCACAAATCAAAAAAAGACTGTTAATTTCTCTCTGAATGTTCCCCACTGCCTTAGCCAGGTATTGAACTCACAGTCTTTGGGTCCTGTCACTGGATCTAACTAACGCCTTTATCCAGGATTAACATGAGATAACTGATAACTGACATCCATTAAACATGGCACGTGGAACTAGAACAGTCTACTCCAATGAGTGAAATAAAGGTTTCAGTTCGACATTCCAACCACCTGAAGAAGGCCGGAGCGTACAACGACCGAAACGTTGTAATAAATATAGCGACAAAGATGAGGACAATAGTCCGAATAATGTAAATGATGTTCATATTTGTGTATAGGTTTTTTTTTTAATCTATAGTTTTATTTCATAAAATTTAAATGTATACCCTTTAAGAATTATGCTAATTGTGCAGTGATATTTTCATTTACTTCTAGGTGGGCCGTTGCTTAAAAATGGTTGAGAAACACTGGTCTATACCGCCATTGTTTCTTCAGCCCTAACTATTGCAAGCAGTTGATGTTATTGCATTCTGACAGCCGCCATTTTAGACAAAAATAACTGCATTCAGAACGCAATCGATAGTTCTATTGTGATTCTAATTAAACCATTTTGCAATTATTCAAATATCATAAGAATATAAACGTTTCTGGAGATCGAATCGTTTAAATATAATTTCGCTTGATCTGATATGCAAATCAATCACGTTGAAATGCTGGCGTCCAAATAATAACACAGCATCTGCGGAGTTCCCATTTTTTAACACGCGCGATGAACAGCGAAATTTGTCAGGATCCGTTAGCGTTGCTAATTTCTACGAGGTTATATCTGATGAAAGTTCTTAGGATTTGAACAGGATATGGAAATGTAGTCGAGAGATACAAACCCTGACAAAAATTATAGAATTAGCACAGTTAGAGGATGTCTACTTTTATTTCATTTTCCCTTCTCTCACCATACGGTCACTTTTAGATCCACTGGAGTGACGGTGTAATCGATTTTTAGTTTACCCTCAGATTAGGTCATTTGCAGTGGTGTGCAGAAATATGAATCTATTTTAGGGTTGTATGATGACATTTGTTTGGCTTTGAAAAATTCTGCGTCATCCAAGATTGTATCAGATTTTTATAACGCCCAGACACTGTTGTCTCGACTGTCGATTAGTTGTCCTACGGCCATTGTATGCGATGGACGTTACTCCAAGGAAGCGTACGAAAATTGTAGCGCTGCACGAACACACTGGCAGGCCTTACAGAGAGATCGCAGACTGTACGACGAAAGAGAAGCTCGTGATGGCTATCATAGACGTGTGGTACCGTGACCCCCAAATCAATGAGGACTGCTGCAAATTAATGGATTCCAGGCCAAATGGAATCAAAGATCTTCTAAAGAATAAAGGCGGACATATGAAGTACTGATATGTGCACTGCGTCATGTTTCATTAGAAAAATACGAAAAATGTTAATAATAACGGAATTATTCGTTTTGTTTCAATTAATTTGCACAAGGATGTAATTTGAATCAAATGATACAGAAAAAACGTAATAGAAAATAAGAAAAGCATTTCTTAACTACGGTGACTCGTTTGTCAGGTGTTGATTGATAGTATTGACTGCTGAGGCCATCGGATGGATGAACAGAAGTGACAATTTTTACGTATTTTAAGTGAACTTATTTAATTAAGAACCCAGTAATTTTTACAAATTAACAAATATTTTAAGCAATCTAATATTTTATTAATTATTAGGTACTTTAGCTTTATATACTTACTTTCGAAGATACTTTCGGGAAAAATAATAATGAAATTTAAAATACTATATAACAATACAACAAATTTCAAATTTCAAAACTAAGATAATATAAAAATTAATAAAACAAAATTTCATAAATAAGAGAGGTACCTGTAATTTTTATGCACGTTACTGATGAAATTTGATGGTATTTTATTTATTATTAATTTTTATATTATCGCAGTTCTGGTTTACTAAACAACTCATAAAACACGTCACTTTTTAATGATAATGTCATCTATGAACATCCGTATATATATATAAAAAAATGGTTTGCTTATACACATCCAGAAACAATGAAAAAAATATTTTCTTAAATACTAGTGGTTTGCAGATTGTAATATGTTTTTAGATTTATGATTAGTAAAAATAGTTTTACTTAATAACAGTATTCCCTAAAATTTACAAGATGGAATCTGAATTTTTAAATTTTTTTAAATTATTGTAATTGAAATTCTAATAAAAAAAAAAAAAGAAAAACAATTCTTGTAAAAATCCATTTTTCACCCGAAATTTGTTTTTGCTTCATACAATATTATCCTTAACATACATTATTCATAAAAGCAATTAAAACGTTTTTTTCTACTTCAATAATGTCTTAGTTTTATTGAGTTTGGTATGTTACCATTCAGTGCTGGTTTTCAGTAACTGGGTAATTTGATCTTTTAAAAAATTGATTGATATTCTTCAAAGACTTCTGTTTTTAAGTCATATAATCAAGTAAGGAATATAATCAATAAAATGTACAACATTGAATTTCTCGAGTTTTCATGAAATTAAGTGAGAGTTAACAGATTTTTAAAAATATATTTTGCCAAGATTTACTAAAAAACACATTTTTGAAATAATAACATTTATATGTGAATAAGTTATGAAAGTTTCATTAAAATCCAACAATTATTTAAATTTTACAAGAATTTCCAAATTAATGTGTGCCACTGTAAAAAAAGACGCAAAAAATATGCAATTCTAATCTTTGATCTCCCCAACTGACGCACGAAAAACAAGATTTTGATCAAAATTTCGAATGTTCTAAAAAAGATAAAAGAAATTTAATGAAATAATCAAAAACTATTTTGGTCTTTCCTGTTAATAATAACGTAAACATTTAGATGATAAAATAATTTTATCGTCAACCTTGGGGCCATTATCATTAACATATGATACTTTGAAGGGAAAAAAGGGGTGATACCTATTTTACAATTAGAATTAATAACTGCTCCTTCATCATCCGGACACAAATTTCAATGCTGGCTGTTCAAGCACCAGACGAAGGGCAGATTTTCAATCCCGGGATCATCCTGATTCCAAAAAGGTATAATATGTGTATATGTATAAGATATAAAAAAATTTGAATATTTAACTTTTCCCTCCTCATCTGGACACAAATTTCAATGCTGGATGTTCAAGCACCGGAGGAAGGGCAGATTTTCAATCCCGGGATCATCCTGATTCCAAAAAGGTATAATATGTGTATATGTATAAGATATAAAAACATTTGAATTTTTAATTTTTCCCTCCTCATCCGGACACAAATTTCAATGCTGGATGTTCAAGCATCAGATGAAGGGCAGATTTTTAATCCCGGGATCATCCTGATTCCAAAAAGGTATAATATGTCTATGTAGAGTAAGTTTGGCCCTAGTGAAAGGGATTTCAGACACAAAGACAGACGGACAGACAGAATTTGCCGTTTATTTATCTATAGATTTCTTGCCATTCTTTAAAGAATAAAGTTTTATTAATAGTAGATATATCTCCTGTCAAACATTTCGCTAATAACTAACTAGAATGTAGACATGGTAATGCCGTCGTCCTAGCGTAAAAGCCGCCCTGCCAGGCGGCATTTAAGCTAGCTCCTGTAGAGTGCTATTTATTGTGCCTTCATC
>OZ038494.1:22326295-22346295 GCA_964036315.1 Acanthosepion esculentum | reverse complement strand
ATATATATATGGTGTATTTCGGCATTACTGCATCTCCGTCCCACCCTTTCACTGTCGAAATAGTTAAATGTAACCGCCTCTTCTACTCCAACAACTTCTCTCGTACTTCCCGACAGTGGAACTCCCTTCCTCTTAGTTGCTTCCCTGATAGCTATAATCTTCAAATATTCAAATATAATGTCAATCGACATCATCTGATGCCTTGATCTTGATCCTTGTTCTTCTCTTTATCCTTCCCTCAAACTCTTTACTCTCATTCTCAGTTTCTGTAATCCCTTCCGAACTAGTGGCCCTTGCTGGGGGCGAAATGCTTAAAAAATGATTTAACTGGAAAATCCTTGACACAAAGCAAGGATAAAAGAACGCGGTAGATTTCACTTTTCAGATTGGCAGTTATACCCTTGTGCAAATTAATTGAAACAACTGCTTTAGTTTCCTTTCTTTCACCACACGGTCAGTTTTTGACCCACTGGAGTGACAGGGTGTAATCGATTTTTATTTTTCCTCAGATTAGGTCATTTTCAGTGGTGTGCAGTAATATATTTCTATTTTCAGGGTGTATGATGAAATTTATTTGGGCTTGAAAAATATTGCGTCATCTGTGATTGCATCACATTTTCATCACACCCAAACATTATTGTCTCGACTGTCGATTAGTTGTCTTACGGCTATTGTCTGCGATGGACGTTACTCGAAGGAAGCGTACGAAAATTGTAACGCTGCACGAACACACTGACAAGCGTTACCAGTGAGCAAATCAAAATAGAATGGCCCGGAAACACTTCTGATTTAAATCTAATCGAGAATCTGTGGTCAATCTGCAAGGAACGACTTCGTAGAATGCACATACAAAGTACTAACATGTGCAGTGGGTCATGTTTCATTGGAAAAATATGAAAAAAAAAGTAGATAATAACGGAATTATTCGTTTTGTTTCAATTAATTTGTGCACTGGTGTAGGTCTCATAATCTTACTGTGAAAATAGCTAGATGTAACCGTAAGGTTTATTTGAATACATTGCTAGTTTAGCTGCTAAGAATTTTGTTTTGACTGTATCGTGCAAAGCAATTTTTCTCGCCTGAATCTATCTTGCATATTTATAAGTCTACCATTCGTCCACGCTTAGAATATTGCTGCCACATATGGGCTGATGCTTCCGCTGTATATCTAGAGATCCGGGATAAAATCCAAAGAAGAATCAGCAATATTATTGGTCCTGATCTGGCGCCTCGGCTCCAGTCACTTTTTGCCTCCCTGTGTCTTTTCTTTGAATATTTCCATAGTAATTGTTTGGATGAGCTAATCGCTATGGTACCTAGATATTATGAATTTAAACGCAGTCCTCGGCTTGCAACAAGGCCTCACCAATTTACAACTGAGTTGGCTAGATGTAAACGTAAGTTCTTTGTTAACATTTTCTTCTTTCGCACTTTTCGCTTCTGGCTCCATGCTTTTCAAACTTTAATTTTTTAATATTTAAATACAATGTCAACCGCTTTCTGCTGTCGTCATGATTACTCTTTCTTTTGTTCTTGCTCCTGTTTCTGTTATATAATTTTTCCACACCCAGTAACCCCTTGTGTCTTAGTGGCTTTACTGCCTTACTTGGGACGAAATTAATTAAAACAAATAGTTACTTTTCTCGCACTTCTTATCTGTGGAATTTTCATCCGGTTTCTTGCTTCCCTGCCATCTACAATCTGCAACGACTTGTCTTCCTTGATCATATTGCTGCCATATAGTCATTTCTCACCACTGAAGTCTTCTCATTCTCTTTTATTCCCAGTAATAATTGGCGTGTTAGTGACATTATCGCCTTCCTTGGGGTGAAATGGTTGAAAAAAAAATCTGTAAACCTGGGGGTAAAAAGAACGAATCTGATTTTTTTATTTGCAGCGAAAATAGGGATTGGTTGTTAAACCTGTCGAACTTCCACGTTAGATCTTATCGTGGCTTTTATTTTGCATCTTGCTCGCCCAGAGGAAACCAACCAATCTCATGTCGAACTAAGCTCTACGTTATCTGGACTTCCTGTTGATAATCTCTTGGGCAATTTCAGTGCCACAGTTGCCACCCTAGCATGGTCTGGACCTGGTGCTGAAAAGGGTAACAGTAATATCATCAGGCCTCTCTTTTTTCTCAGCACCATCTTGCTCTTGACAGAACCTCTTTCGAAGAGAGAACAAATGCACTTAGATGCACACGAGATCATAAAACCAGCATTTGTTGGATTACGTTCCAATTTCTAAATCTGACTTTTATTCAATTCAACCCAAACTGAACGCCAGTGGCTACTGTGAATGAAAGAGAATGAGAAGAAACAATAGAAGAATCAATAGAATAATTAACTACATTGAATCTCTTGCTCGGCCTGCTAAAAGGATAGTTACTTCACTGTGTTGTGCTAGACAATTCTTCTCTAGAATCTATCTTACATATCTACAAGTCTATCATTCGTCCATGCTTAGAATATTGCTGCCACATATCGTCCGGTGCTCCTGCTATTTACCCAGAGCTCCTTGATAAGATAAAAAAAATCAGCAATATTATTGGTCTTGATCTGGCGGCTCGGCTCCAATCTCTTTCCCACCGACGTAAGGTTGCATTTTTTATAAATACACTGTATCTGTCTATATTTATGAAATGGGGTATTATGTACACTATTTACATTATTCGAACTATTGTCCTCATCTTTGTTGCCATATTTACCACAACGTTTCGCCCGTTATACGCTCCAGTCTTCTTCAGGTGGTTGGAATGTCGAACTGAACCCTTTATTTCGCTCGCTGGGGAAGACTGTTCAAGTTCCATATGCTATGTCTGGTTAAGACAGTGGAGAACTTGGAGAGGTGAATTAACAGGAGATAACTGATAACTGACATCCATTGCTTGGGGTGACACTGATTATATATATATATATATATATATATATATATATATATATATATATATATATATATATATATATATATATATATATGACCGATTAAAAATGCACTTGGATGCACCTGTTTTGGATCACGTTCCGATACCTAAATCTGATTTTTCTTTATCAATTCACCCCAAGCAAAGCGATAATGCCATTAAGACGAAAGGGGTTCTACTGGGAGTGAAGGAGAATGAGAAGACTTTAGAAAGAACTGTAAACCTAACCCTAAACAGGAACCGTCCTGGGTATGACGATAAACTACATCCGCGTCCATGGTAAGACGATAAACTACATCCGCGTCCTGCGTAAGACGATAAACTACATCCGCGTCCTGGGTAAGACGATAAACTACATCCGCATCCAGGGTAAGACGATAAACTACATCCGCGTCCTGGGTAAGACGATGAACTACATCCGCATCCAGAGTAAGACGATAAACTACATTCGCGTCCTGGGTAAAACGATAAACTACGTCCAACAGCAAGGCCTCTGATCAGGAGGTTTTGAGGAGTGTGGAACCACCTCTTAATTAAGTGTTCCCAGGTCCACCCTGACCCGGGGTGGTAGCACCTGTAGCTCTGGGAAAATAGTTAACCCCGAAACTGAAGTAAAGAGCATTATAAAAGTGTAAAAATAGGTTTTAATACCAGAAATATTTTGTAAAACAATTATTACCAGCAATAAATTTTTGAAGAAAAGAAACTATTACCAGCAATACGTTTTTGAGAAAAAAATATTACCAGAAATAGATTTTTCACAAAACAAAATATTACCAGAAAAAAAAGTTGTCGGCATTAAATAACACATTGAGGTTGATATGCTGTAAAACAAAACAAACCAAACCAATCTAAACAGGAAAAAAACATGTCTGTTCAGTTAGAACAATACGTGGAATACTGATGACAAGAATATTTCTATATTTACTATTTTATTACTGGTCGAGTGGTTAGCACGTTCGCTTTCTGACCATGAGACCCGAGTTCGAATCTCACCAATGATCTATTTGTCAGGAAGGTGACTTCTTGATGTTATCTGTCTGAAGGAGGCGATCCCAGCCTAAAATGCATAACACGGGTTGGCCCAAGCATTGTGAGTGAAATTGGTTAGACGTAGCACTTGGGAGCCGTCGATGGTTGTGCAAGCACGAAGTCACAAGCCATTGTGACCGAGGATTTGAGCGTGCTGGCCTTGTTCAGACTGTTGATCACACTAGATAACGCGCTCTCTCCTAAGGTCCGCTCAGCATAGTTGCGGTATAAACCACAGGTGGGCTCTGTGGGCGTTGAACAGACAGAAATGTGCCTGAGCAAGCATCTGCAATGGGGATTAGCTTGCCGCTCTAGTAGAATGGCATCTTCGGATAGGAGTGGCTACGACACTTACAATTAAAATTTTGAGCAAATTAACCATTGCATTACTAAGTACCAACGTTTTCGTTCTTCTTCTTCTTCTTCTTCTTCTTCTTCTTCTTCTTCTTCTTCTTCTTCTTCTTCTTCTTCTTCTTTAATTTCCAGAGTCGTAGAGGCTCTACATAGTTTAGTGACATGTCAAACGCTATTTTACCAGATTACCGAGCAATCTAAAAATATTTTATGGCTTTAAATAACCCGCAAAAGGTTCATAAACTGTACAAAACGAATCAATTAAGCTTCTTCTCCCATACCGACCAGGATCGTAATGGGGCTGTATGGTGTAGTACCATGTCAGACGCTATCTTACCAGATTGCCGCTCAATCTTTTTTTTTTTTGGCTTTAAATAACGTGCAAATTAATTGAAGAAACCAAATCAATCAATCAATTTTCTTCCTCTTCTTCTACCACTTAGGGGTGTGTGGGTGCTGCATGGTGGACTTGCTCAACAAAACGCCTCCACTTGATCCGGTTATTGGTCAGCGCCTGGGTAGGTGCTGGCCAATGACCGGTCCACTCAAGGACATTGTCCGACCAACCCCTGCACTGACGTCGTCCCCTTCTCCTTTCTTCTGAAGGATGGAGAGACTTCAGCGACCTCTTCTTTATGTTGCTCCACACGTCTTTATAGCCATTTATCTCATGATTCACTCTTCTGAGCACTTCTTCAGTTTTGGAGGGAAATACGCAGCAAACGTCTGAAGTATCTCATCTCTACAACTTGAATCGGTCGTTGGAGTCCCGCAGGTAGAGACCATAGCTCGCACGGGATAATGAAAAAAAAAAAAATCGACAACACGAGGGCATGCAATGATCTCAGTTTAAAGACATTTTTATGTTTAACATTCTTTTTATTGATTCGGAGAACGAATATATTCTACGAAAATTCATCGGACATTCAGGCCGGTAAATGTCATTTAATACTGTTTATTATAAAACAGAGCATTGACTTAAATACTTGTATCCATAAAAAGAAGGTTAAACATAAAAATGTCTTTAAATAATTGCCGGACTTTGTCCATTTCATAATGTGTGACGTCATTTGTTTACATTTGATACGCCATGAGCAGTTATGAATGTACGTGAGAGATTCATGGAAGATTGAAGTTTATAAGCAGTAAATTCGACTTTGCCAACCGAACGATTCTCAGTGGCCGAATCGGTTAAGGTACGTCAGGCTATATGACGGTTCCGTATAGGATACAGGTTCGAATCCTGTCGGCGGACGAATATTTTCTATGAAAATTTCTCCGACATTCAGGCCGGTAAATGTTATTTAATACTGTTTATTATAAACAGAGCATTTACTTAAATACTTGTATCTATAAAAAGAATGTTAAACATAAAAATGTCTTTAAATAATTGTCGGACTTTGTCCGTTTCATTATATATATTAAGACATTTTTATGTTTATACATTATGTTTATAATTGTCGGACTTTGTTCATTTCATAATATATATATATATATATATATATATATATATATATATATATATATATATATATATATATATAGTGGAAAGATTAAATTGAATCAACTGCTAGGTCTACTGCTAGGAAAGTTGGTGTACTGTATCGTGCAAGACAATTATTCTCACTAGAATTTATCTTACATAGTTACAAGTCCATGAAATGAATATTGCTGTTACATTTGGTCTGCTAATTCTACGCTGTATTTAGAGATTCTAGGTAAGATACGAAGCTGAATCTGCAATGTTATTAGTCCTGACCTGGCATATCGGCTTCACTCGCTTTCCCGCTGTCGTAATGCAACGTCTTCTTAATTCCTCTTCTGTTATCTTCTTTCCTTAATAATTTTATTCTTTTTCTCATGTTCTCTCACACTTAGCAAACTCCATGCATCTTAGTGGCTTTATTGCCTTGTTTGTTAATTAAAACAATAGCCTCGTGGATTAAAGTATGCGTGAGTGAGTGAGTGACATAGTAGGTGTAGTTTCAATCCCTGGGCCGAGCAGTGTTTAATTTGATTCAGTGGAAACAGGGCGAGCGATAACTGGGCAATACTAAAAATAAGAACAAGGCGATATATATCTAAACATGAAACATGGGCAATGAAACGAGAACAATCTACCCCAGTGAATTGAATAAAGAGTTCATTTCGGAATGAGGTTACCTGGATCGATAAACACCTGATGAATCAAGGGAGGATATAACAGGAGAAACGTTGTGATAACTACGACAAAGATGGGTCCCCATGGAAATAATGATAAATCCTCATCCCAAAAATAGCAAGCCAGAAGTTGATAATAACAACAAAGATAAGGATATTAGTCTGAATGCAAATAATGTAAATAATGATAACTCCTAATCCCAGAAATTCAGGCAGAAGGCGATCAGATGATAATAACAACAAAGATGAGGATATTAGTCTGAATGCAAATAATGTAAATAATGATAACTCCTAATCCCAGAAATTCAGGCAGAAGGCGATCAGATGATAATAACAACAAAGATGAGGATATTAGTCTGAATGCAAATAATGTAAATAATGATAACTCCTAATCCCAGAAATTCAGGCAGAAGGCGATCAGATGATAATAACAACAAAGATGAGGATATTAGTCTGAATGCAAATAATGTAAATAATGATAACACTTCATCCCAGAAATTCAGGCAGAAGGCGATCAGATGATAATAACAACAAAGATGAGGATATTAGTCTGAATGCAAATAATGTAAATAATGATAACTCCTAATCCCAGAAATTCAGGCAGAAGGCGATCAGATGATAATAACAACAAAGATGAGGATATTAGTCTGAATGCAAATAATGTAAATAATGATAACTCCTAATCCCAGAAATTCAGGCAGAAGGCGATCAGATGATAATAACAACAAAGATGAGGATATTAGTCTGAATGCAAATAATGTAAATAATGATAACACTTCATCCCAGAAATTCAGGCAGAAGGCGATCAGATGATAATAACAACAAAGATGAGGATATTAGTCTGAATGCAAATAATGTAAATAATGATAAATCCTAATCCCAGAAATTCAGGCAGAAGGCGATCAGATGATAATAACAACAAAGATGAGGATATTAGTCTGAATGCAAATAATGTAAATAATGATAACTCCTAATCCCAGAAATTCAGGCAGAAGGCGATCAGATGATAATAACAACAAAGATGAGGATATTAGTCTGAATGCAAATAATGTAAATAATGATAACTCCTAATCCCAGAAATTCAGGCAGAAGGCGATCAGATGATAATAACAACAAAGATGAGGATATTAGTCTGAATGCAAATAATGTAAATAATGATAACTCCTAATCCCAGAAATTCAGGCAGAAGGCGATCAGATGATAATAACAACAAAGATGAGGATATTAGTCTGAATGCAAATAATGTAAATAATGATAACTCCTCATCACAGAAATTCAGACAGAAGGCGATCAGATGATAATAACAACAAAGATGAGGATATTAGTCTGAATGCAAATAATGTAAATAATGATAACGCCTCATCCCAGAAATTCAGGCAGAAGGCAATCAGGTAATAATAACAACAAAGATGAGGATATTAGTCTGAATGCAAATAATGTAAATAATGATAACGCCTCATCCCAGAAATTCAGGCAGAAGGCGATCAGATGATAATAACAACAAAGATGAGGATATTAGTCTGAATGCAAATAATGTAAATAATGATAACGCCTCATCCCAGAAATTCAGGCAGAAGGTAATCAGGTAATAATAACAACAAAGCTGAGGATATTAGTCTGAATGCAAATAATGTAAATAATGATAACGCCTCATCCCAGAAATTCAGGCAGAAGGCAATCAGGTAATAATAACAACAAAGATGAGGATATTAGTCTGAATGCAAATAATGTAAATAATGATAACGCCTCATCCCAGAAATTCAGGCAGAAGGCGATCAGATGATAATAACAACAAAGATGAGGATATTAGTCTGAATGCAAATAATGTAAATAATGATAACGCCTCATCCCAGAAATTCAGGCAGAAGGCAATCAGGTAATAATAACAACAAAGCTGAGGATATTAGTCTGAATGCAAATAATGTAAATAATGATAACGCCTCATCCCAGAAATTCAGGCAGAAGGCAATCAGGTAATAATAACAACAAAGATGAGGATATTAGTCTGAATGCAAATAATGTAAATAATGATAACGCCTCATCCCAGAAATTCAGGCAGAAGGCAATCAGGTAATAATAACAACAAAGCTGAGGATATTAGTCTGAATGCAAATAATGTAAATAATGATAACGCCTCATCCCAGAAATTCAGGCAGAAGGCAATCAGGTAATAATAACAACAAAGCTGAGGATATTAGTCTGAATGCAAATAATGTAAATAATGATAACGCCTCATCACAGAAATTCAGACAGAAGGCGATCAGATGATAATAACAACAAAGATGAGGATATTAGTCTGAATGCAAATAATGTAAATAATGATAACTCCTCATCACAGAAATTCAGACAGAAGGCGATCAGATGATAATAACAACAAAGATGAGGATATTAGTCTGAATGCAAATAATGTAAATAATGATAACGCCTCATCCCAGAAATTCAGGCAGAAGGCAATCAGGTAATAATAACAACAAAGATGAGGATATTAGTCTGAATGCAAATAATGTAAATAATGATAACGCCTCATCCCAGAAATTCAGGCAGAAGGCGATCAGATGATAATAACAACAAAGATGAGGATATTAGTCTGAATGCAAATAATGTAAATAATGATAACGCCTCATCCCAGAAATTCAGGCAGAAGGTAATCAGGTAATAATAACAACAAAGCTGAGGATATTAGTCTGAATGCAAATAATGTAAATAATGATAACGCCTCATCCCAGAAATTCAGGCAGAAGGCAATCAGGTAATAATAACAACAAAGATGAGGATATTAGTCTGAATGCAAATAATGTAAATAATGATAACGCCTCATCCCAGAAATTCAGGCAGAAGGCGATCAGATGATAATAACAACAAAGATGAGGATATTAGTCTGAATGCAAATAATGTAAATAATGATAACGCCTCATCCCAGAAATTCAGGCAGAAGGCAATCAGGTAATAATAACAACAAAGCTGAGGATATTAGTCTGAATGCAAATAATGTAAATAATGATAACGCCTCATCCCAGAAATTCAGGCAGAAGGCAATCAGGTAATAATAACAACAAAGATGAGGATATTAGTCTGAATGCAAATAATGTAAATAATGATAACGCCTCATCCCAGAAATTCAGGCAGAAGGCAATCAGGTAATAATAACAACAAAGATGAGGATATTAGTCTGAATGCAAATAATGTAAATAATGATAACGCCTCATCCCAGAAATTCAGGCAGAAGGCAATCAGGTAATAATAACAACAAAGCTGAGGATATTAGTCTGAATGCAAATAATGTAAATAATGATAACGCCTCATCCCAGAAATTCAGGCAGAAGGCAATCAGGTAATAATAACAACAAAGATGAGGATATTAGTCTGAATGCAAATAATGTAAATAATGATAACGCCTCATCCCAGAAATTCAGGCAGAAGGCAATCAGGTAATAATAACAACAAAGATGAGGATATTAGTCTGAATGCAAATAATGTAAATAATGATAACGCCTCATCCCAGAAATTCAGGCAGAAGGCAATCAGGTAATAATAACAACAAAGATGAGGATATTAGTCTGAATGCAAATAATGTAAATAATGATAACGCCTCATCCCAGAAATTCAGGCAGAAGGCAATCAGGTAATAATAACAACAAAGCTGAGGATATTAGTCTGAATGCAAATAATGTAAATAATGATAACGCCTCATCCCAGAAATTCAGGCAGAAGGCAATCAGGTAATAATAACAACAAAGCTGAGGATATTAGTCTGAATGCAAATAATGTAAATAATGATAACGCCTCATCCCAGAAATTCAGGCAGAAGGCAATCAGGTAATAATAACAACAAAGATGAGGATATTAGTCTGAATGCAAATAATGTAAATAATGATAACGCCTCATCCCAGAAATTCAGGCAGAAGGCAATCAGGTAATAATAACAACAAAGCTGAGGATATTAGTCTGAATGCAAATAATGTAAATAATGATAACGCCTCATCCCAGAAATTCAGGCAGAAGGCAATCAGGTAATAATAACAACAAAGATGAGGATATTAGTCTGAATGCAAATAATGTAAATAATGATAACGCCTCATCCCAGAAATTCAGGCAGAAGGCAATCAGGTAATAATAACAACAAAGATGAGGATATTAGTCTGAATGCAAATAATGTAAATAATGATAACGCCTCATCCCAGAAATTCAGGCAGAAGGCAATCAGGTAATAATAACAACAAAGATGAGGATATTAGTCTGAATGCAAATAATGTAAATAATGATAACGCCTCATCCCAGAAATTCAGGCAGAAGGCAATCAGGTAATAATAACAACAAAGCTGAGGATATTAGTCTGAATGCAAATAATGTAAATAATGATAACGCCTCATCCCAGAAATTCAGGCAGAAGGCAATCAGGTAATAATAACAACAAAGCTGAGGATATTAGTCTGAATGCAAATAATGTAAATAATGATAACGCCTCATCCCAGAAATTCAGGCAGAAGGCAATCAGGTAATAATAACAACAAAGATGAGGATATTAGTCTGAATGCAAATAATGTAAATAATGATAACGCCTCATCCCAGAAATTCAGGCAGAAGGCGATCAGATGATAATAACAACAAAGATGAGGATATTAGTCTGAATGCAAATAATGTAAATAATGATAACGCCTCATCCCAGAAATTCAGGCAGAAGGCAATCAGGTAATAATAACAACAAAGCTGAGGATATTAGTCTGAATGCAAATAATGTAAATAATGATAACGCCTCATCCCAGAAATTCAGGCAGAAGGCAATCAGGTAATAATAACAACAAAGATGAGGATATTAGTCTGAATGCAAATAATGTAAATAATGATAACGCCTCATCCCAGAAATTCAGGCAGAAGGCAATCAGGTAATAATAACAACAAAGATGAGGATATTAGTCTGAATGCAAATAATGTAAATAATGATAACGCCTCATCCCAGAAATTCAGGCAGAAGGCAATCAGGTAATAATAACAACAAAGCTGAGGATATTAGTCTGAATGCAAATAATGTAAATAATGATAACGCCTCATCCCAGAAATTCAGGCAGAAGGCGATCAGATGATAATAACAACAAAGATGAGGATATTAGTCTGAATGCAAATAATGTAAATAATGATAACGCCTCATCCCAGAAATTCAGGCAGAAGGCAATCAGGTAATAATAACAACAAAGCTGAGGATATTAGTCTGAATGCAAATAATGTAAATAATGATAACGCCTCATCCCAGAAATTCAGGCAGAAGGCAATCAGGTAATAATAACAACAAAGATGAGGATATTAGTCTGAATGCAAATAATGTAAATAATGATAACGCCTCATCCCAGAAATTCAGGCAGAAGGCAATCAGGTAATAATAACAACAAAGCTGAGGATATTAGTCTGAATGCAAATAATGTAAATAATGATAACGCCTCATCCCAGAAATTCAGGCAGAAGGCAATCAGGTAATAATAACAACAAAGATGAGGATATTAGTCTGAATGCAAATAATGTAAATAATGATAACGCCTCATCCCAGAAATTCAGGCAGAAGGCGATCAGATGATAATAACAACAAAGCTGAGGATATTAGTCTGAATGCAAATAATGTAAATAATGATAACTCCTAATCCCAGAAATTCAGGCAGAAGGCAATCAGGTAATAATAACAACAAAGCTGAGGATATTAGTCTGAATGCAAATAATGTAAATAATGATAACGCCTCATCCCAGAAATTCAGGCAGAAGGCAATCAGGTAATAATAACAACAAAGATGAGGATATTAGTCTGAATGCAAATAATGTAAATAATGATAACGCCTCATCCCAGAAATTCAGGCAGAAGGCGATCAGATGATAATAACAACAAAGCTGAGGATATTAGTCTGAATGCAAATAATGTAAATAATGATAACGCCTCATCCCAGAAATTCAGGCAGAAGGCGATCAGATGATAATAACAACAAAGATGAGGATATTAGTCTGAATGCAAATAATGTAAATAATGATAACGCCTCATCCCAGAAATTCAGGCAGAAGGCAATCAGGTAATAATAACAACAAAGCTGAGGATATTAGTCTGAATGCAAATAATGTAAATAATGATAACGCCTCATCCCAGAAATTCAGGCAGAAGGCAATCAGGTAATAATAACAACAAAGATGAGGATATTAGTCTGAATGCAAATAATGTAAATAATGATAACGCCTCATCCCAGAAATTCAGGCAGAAGGCAATCAGGTAATAATAACAACAAAGATGAGGATATTAGTCTGAATGCAAATAATGTAAATAATGATAACGCCTCATCCCAGAAATTCAGGCAGAAGGCAATCAGGTAATAATAACAACAAAGCTGAGGATATTAGTCTGAATGCAAATAATGTAAATAATGATAACGCCTCATCCCAGAAATTCAGGCAGAAGGCAATCAGGTAATAATAACAACAAAGATGAGGATATTAGTCTGAATGCAAATAATGTAAATAATGATAACGCCTCATCCCAGAAATTCAGGCAGAAGGCAATCAGGTAATAATAACAACAAAGCTGAGGATATTAGTCTGAA
This sequence comes from Acanthosepion esculentum, assembly GCA_964036315.1. NCBI lineage: Eukaryota > Metazoa > Mollusca > Cephalopoda > Sepiida > Sepiidae > Acanthosepion > Acanthosepion esculentum. Next base: position 22,333,254 of record OZ038494.1, on the reverse strand, counting down.
TGCAAATAATGTAAATAATGATAACGCCTCATCCCAGAAATTCAGGCAGAAGGCAATCAGGTAATAATAACAACAAAGCTGAGGATATTAGTCTGAATGCAAATAATGTAAATAATGATAACGCCTCATCCCAGAAATTCAGGCAGAAGGCAATCAGGTAATAATAACAACAAAGCTGAGGATATTAGTCTGAATGCAAATAATGTAAATAATGATAACGCCTCATCCCAGAAATTCAGGCAGAAGGCGATCAGATGATAATAACAACAAAGCTGAGGATATTAGTCTGAATGCAAATAATGTAAATAATGATAACGCCTCATCCCAGAAATTCAGGCAGAAGGCGATCAGATGATAATAACAACAAAGCTGAGGATATTAGTCTGAATGCAAATAATGTAAATAATGATAACGCCTCATCCCAGAAATTCAGGCAGAAGGCAATCAGGTAATAATAACAACAAAGCTGAGGATATTAGTCTGAATGCAAATAATGTAAATAATGATAACGCCTCATCCCAGAAATTCAGGCAGAAGGCGATCAGATGATAATAACAACAAAGCTGAGGATATTAGTCTGAATGCAAATAATGTAAATAATGATAACGCCTCATCCCAGAAATTCAGGCAGAAGGCAATCAGGTAATAATAACAACAAAGATGAGGATATTAGTCTGAATGCAAATAATGTAAATAATGATAACGCCTCATCCCAGAAATTCAGGCAGAAGGCAATCAGGTAATAATAACAACAAAGCTGAGGATATTAGTCTGAATGCAAATAATGTAAATAATGATAACGCCTCATCCCAGAAATTCAGGCAGAAGGCAATCAGGTAATAATAACAACAAAGCTGAGGATATTAGTCTGAATGCAAATAATGTAAATAATGATAACGCCTCATCCCAGAAATTCAGGCAGAAGGCAATCAGGTAATAATAACAACAAAGCTGAGGATATTAGTCTGAATGCAAATAATGTAAATAATGATAACGCCTCATCCCAGAAATTCAGGCAGAAGGCAATCAGGTAATAATAACAACAAAGCTGAGGATATTAGTCTGAATGCAAATAATGTAAATAATGATAACGCCTCATCCCAGAAATTCAGGCAGAAGGCGATCAGATGATAATAACAACAAAGCTGAGGATATTAGTCTGAATGCAAATAATGTAAATAATGATAACGCCTCATCCCAGAAATTCAGGCAGAAGGCGATCAGATGATAATAACAACAAAGCTGAGGATATTAGTCTGAATGCAAATAATGTAAATAATGATAACGCCTCATCCCAGAAATTCAGGCAGAAGGCAATCAGGTAATAATAACAACAAAGATGAGGATATTAGTCTGAATGCAAATAATGTAAATAATGATAACGCCTCATCCCAGAAATTCAGGCAGAAGGCAATCAGGTAATAATAACAACAAAGCTGAGGATATTAGTCTGAATGCAAATAATGTAAATAATGATAACGCCTCATCCCAGAAATTCAGGCAGAAGGCAATCAGGTAATAATAACAACAAAGATGAGGATATTAGTCTGAATGCAAATAATGTAAATAATGATAACGCCTCATCCCAGAAATTCAGGCAGAAGGCGATCAGATGATAATAACAACAAAGCTGAGGATATTAGTCTGAATGCAAATAATGTAAATAATGATAACGCCTCATCCCAGAAATTCAGGCAGAAGGCGATCAGATGATAATAACAACAAAGCTGAGGATATTAGTCTGAATGCAAATAATGTAAATAATGATAACGCCTCATCCCAGAAATTCAGGCAGAAGGCGATCAGATGATAATAACAACAAAGATGAGGATATTAGTCTGAATGCAAATAATGTAAATAATGATAACGCCTCATCCCAGAAATTCAGGCAGAAGGCGATCAGATGATAATAACAACAAAGCTGAGGATATTAGTCTGAATGCAAATAATGTAAATAATGATAACGCCTCATCCCAGAAATTCAGGCAGAAGGCAATCAGGTAATAATAACAACAAAGATGAGGATATTAGTCTGAATGCAAATAATGTAAATAATGATAACGCCTCATCCCAGAAATTCAGGCAGAAGGCAATCAGGTAATAATAACAACAAAGATGAGGATATTAGTCTGAATGCAAATAATGTAAATAATGATAACGCCTCATCCCAGAAATTCAGGCAGAAGGCAATCAGGTAATAATAACAACAAAGCTGAGGATATTAGTCTGAATGCAAATAATGTAAATAATGATAACGCCTCATCCCAGAAATTCAGGCAGAAGGCAATCAGGTAATAATAACAACAAAGCTGAGGATATTAGTCTGAATGCAAATAATGTAAATAATGATAACGCCTCATCCCAGAAATTCAGGCAGAAGGCGATCAGATGATAATAACAACAAAGCTGAGGATATTAGTCTGAATGCAAATAATGTAAATAATGATAACGCCTCATCCCAGAAATTCAGGCAGAAGGCGATCAGATGATAATAACAACAAAGCTGAGGATATTAGTCTGAATGCAAATAATGTAAATAATGATAACGCCTCATCCCAGAAATTCAGGCAGAAGGCGATCAGATGATAATAACAACAAAGATGAGGATATTAGTCTGAATGCAAATAATGTAAATAATGATAACGCCTCATCCCAGAAATTCAGGCAGAAGGCGATCAGATGATAATAACAACAAAGCTGAGGATATTAGTCTGAATGCAAATAATGTAAATAATGATAACGCCTCATCCCAGAAATTCAGGCAGAAGGCAATCAGGTAATAATAACAACAAAGCTGAGGATATTAGTCTGAATGCAAATAATGTAAATAATGATAACGCCTCATCCCAGAAATTCAGGCAGAAGGCAATCAGGTAATAATAACAACAAAGCTGAGGATATTAGTCTGAATGCAAATAATGTAAATAATGATAACGCCTCATCCCAGAAATTCAGGCAGAAGGCGATCAGGTAATAATAACAACAAAGCTGAGGATATTAGTCTGAATGCAAATAATGTAAATAATGATAACGCCTCATCCCAGAAATTCAGGCAGAAGGCAATCAGGTAATAATAACAACAAAGCTGAGGATATTAGTCTGAATGCAAATAATGTAAATAATGATAACGCCTCATCCCAGAAATTCAGGCAGAAGGCAATCAGGTAATAATAACAACAAAGCTGAGGATATTAGTCTGAATGCAAATAATGTAAATAATGATAACGCCTCATCCCAGAAATTCAGGCAGAAGGCAATCAGGTAATAATAACAACAAAGCTGAGGATATTAGTCTGAATGCAAATAATGTAAATAATGATAACGCCTCATCCCAGAAATTCAGGCAGAAGGCGATCAGATGATAATAACAACAAAGCTGAGGATATTAGTCTGAATGCAAATAATGTAAATAATGATAACGCCTCATCCCAGAAATTCAGGCAGAAGGCGATCAGATGATAATAACAACAAAGATGAGGATATTAGTCTGAATGCAAATAATGTAAATAATGATAACGCCTCATCCCAGAAATTCAGGCAGAAGGCAATCAGGTAATAATAACAACAAAGCTGAGGATATTAGTCTGAATGCAAATAATGTAAATAATGATAACGCCTCATCCCAGAAATTCAGGCAGAAGGCAATCAGGTAATAATAACAACAAAGATGAGGATATTAGTCTGAATGCAAATAATGTAAATAATGATAACGCCTCATCCCAGAAATTCAGGCAGAAGGCAATCAGGTAATAATAACAACAAAGATGAGGATATTAGTCTGAATGCAAATAATGTAAATAATGATAACGCCTCATCCCAGAAATTCAGGCAGAAGGCAATCAGGTAATAATAACAACAAAGCTGAGGATATTAGTCTGAATGCAAATAATGTAAATAATGATAACGCCTCATCCCAGAAATTCAGGCAGAAGGCAATCAGGTAATAATAACAACAAAGATGAGGATATTAGTCTGAATGCAAATAATGTAAATAATGATAACGCCTCATCCCAGAAATTCAGGCAGAAGGCAATCAGGTAATAATAACAACAAAGATGAGGATATTAGTCTGAATGCAAATAATGTAAATAATGATAACGCCTCATCCCAGAAATTCAGGCAGAAGGCAATCAGGTAATAATAACAACAAAGCTGAGGATATTAGTCTGAATGCAAATAATGTAAATAATGATAACGCCTCATCCCAGAAATTCAGGCAGAAGGCAATCAGGTAATAATAACAACAAAGATGAGGATATTAGTCTGAATGCAAATAATGTAAATAATGATAACGCCTCATCCCAGAAATTCAGGCAGAAGGCAATCAGGTAATAATAACAACAAAGCTGAGGATATTAGTCTGAATGCAAATAATGTAAATAATGATAACGCCTCATCCCAGAAATTCAGGCAGAAGGCAATCAGGTAATAATAACAACAAAGCTGAGGATATTAGTCTGAATGCAAATAATGTAAATAATGATAACGCCTCATCCCAGAAATTCAGGCAGAAGGCAATCAGGTAATAATAACAACAAAGATGAGGATATTAGTCTGAATGCAAATAATGTAAATAATGATAACGCCTCATCCCAGAAATTCAGGCAGAAGGCGATCAGATGATAATAACAACAAAGCTGAGGATATTAGTCTGAATGCAAATAATGTAAATAATGATAACGCCTCATCCCAGAAATTCAGGCAGAAGGCAATCAGGTAATAATAACAACAAAGATGAGGATATTAGTCTGAATGCAAATAATGTAAATAATGATAACGCCTCATCCCAGAAATTCAGGCAGAAGGCGATCAGATGATAATAACAACAAAGCTGAGGATATTAGTCTGAATGCAAATAATGTAAATAATGATAACGCCTCATCCCAGAAATTCAGGCAGAAGGCAATCAGGTAATAATAACAACAAAGATGAGGATATTAGTCTGAATGCAAATAATGTAAATAATGATAACTCCTAATCCCAGAAATTCAGGCAGAAGGCGATCAGATGATAATAACAACAAAGATGAGGATATTAGTCTGAATGCAAATAATGTAAATAATGATAACTCCTAATCCCAGAAATTCAGGCAGAAGGCGATCAGATGATAATAACAACAAAGATGAGGATATTAGTCTGAATGCAAATAATGTAAATAATGATAACTCCTAATCCCAGAAATTCAGGCAGAAGGCGATCAGATGATAATAACAACAAAGATGAGGATATTAGTCTGAATGCAAATAATGTAAATAATGATAACACTTCATCCCAGAAATTCAGGCAGAAGGCGATCAGATGATAATAACAACAAAGATGAGGATATTAGTCTGAATGCAAATAATGTAAATAATGATAACGCCTCATCCCAGAAATTCAGGCAGAAGGCAATCAGGTAATAATAACAACAAAGATGAGGATATTAGTCTGAATGCAAATAATGTAAATAATGATAACTCCTAATCCCAGAAATTCAGGCAGAAGGCGATCAGATGATAATAACAACAAAGATGAGGATATTAGTCTGAATGCAAATAATGTAAATAATGATAACTCCTAATCCCAGAAATTCAGGCAGAAGGCGATCAGATGATAATAACAACAAAGATGAGGATATTAGTCTGAATGCAAATAATGTAAATAATGATAACACTTCATCCCAGAAATTCAGGCAGAAGGCGATCAGATGATAATAACAACAAAGATGAGGATATTAGTCTGAATGCAAATAATGTAAATAATGATAACGCCTCATCCCAGAAATTCAGGCAGAAGGCAATCAGGTAATAATAACAACAAAGATGAGGATATTAGTCTGAATGCAAATAATGTAAATAATGATAACTCCTCATCACAGAAATTCAGGCAGAAGGCGATCAGGTGATAATAACAACAAAGACGGGGACAAAGAAAAAAATATCAACTTAACACCAATAAATTATTTTTTTTTAATTTAGTATAGATAACAAATTTGAGAATTACGGAAATCTTCTGACGAATGGTCCGAACGAATATAAAAAGTTTCGTTTACAAATCTCTGGAGTCGCTTTTTGTCACTTACTTGATTTATATTATAATTAGCTAAATATAAAATAAATCAAGTAAGTGACAAATTTTATATTTAATCCAATATGTAATAAATTTGGGTATGTAACCCCGATCGAGTTATAAGTCATTGACCTTTGGAAAAACGTTCATGAAAGTATGTTTCGAAAATAACTTCCAATAATGAATTTATCCTATATGGCTTCATCAGATGGAAAAGGAAAAATATGTTGTGTGTATATGCATTTGTGCGCCTTTAAAAATCTTACATTATTTTCCCAAGCTGGCGTTGCTCGAAATTTAAAAAAAAGAGAAAGTAAATAAGTGACTTTTTAAAAATCGTTTAATATTTTTTTTATATTCTCCGCTTTTTAAGTGTCTGAGATTTGAGAAGGAAATTCTTCAGAATGTTTATAAAATAAATAAAACAATTATTTTTATTCATGCGTTCTCCATGTCGACAGTATGCAATAAACTTGGATATGTGATCCCGACAGATTTCTAAGTTATCGACAGTTGGAAAAGCGTTTTATGTTTCGAAAATAATATCATATAATGCATTTCGCCTATATGGCTTCATCACATGCGAAATAAAACATGTGTTGCATGTGTATGCATTTGTGCGTGTGTTTAAAATAATTAGATCTTATATTATTTTATTATTATTATTATTATATTTAACCTATAATCCCATATATATATATATATATATATATATATATATATATATATATATATATATATAGTTTGAAGGTATGGTGTATTTATGGGGTAAAATATCTGAATAATCAGGATAGAGTCTACGTAAATAAAAACAGTGGAGATAGAGATCAACACCAAATGTTTACAGCCAGTTTCATAATTGTGTTCAATCTGGCTTGAAGTTTACGTTCAAGCATTAAACATACAATCGT
>OZ038494.1:22293795-22318795 GCA_964036315.1 Acanthosepion esculentum | reverse complement strand
GCACCTCTCGCCTGTGGAACTCCCTCCCCATTTCTCGTTACCCTATAATCTCCAACTATTCAAATGTAATGTCAATCGACGTCTCCAGATGCCTTGATCTATTCCCTAACCTTCTCTTCATCCTTTCCTCTATCACTCCTCTTTGCTCTCGCTTCAACTCTCTGTAACCCCTTGCTTGTTAGTGACTTCCCGCCTTTCTTGGGGGGGAATGCTTAAAAGAAGTCATTTCTTAATAGAAATTCTATCGCAGTTTTTCTTCTTTTTTTAGCGGGTTAATAGGAGTATATGGGCTCACCTCTCGCCCGGTCCGCAGTCCTTCCATGTCTATTGAACAGGCGTAGAGGTTCATTCGTTGTTCCCTGTTCAGAATATGGTCCACTGGTTCTCTTCCTATTTCTCACCAGGGCTTCAATGATTTAACTCTCTTCTCACAGACTAGTCCTATCTATCTATCTATGTTTGATTCTGTCTATCCCAGTCTGGCTCTATCTATCTATCTATCTATCTATCTATCTATCTATCTATCTATCTATCTATCAAGTAATCAATCTAAGTTTGATCATGTCTATCTCAATCTAGTCCTATCTATCTATCTATCTATCTATCTATCAAGTAATCAATCTAAGTTTGATCATGTCTATCTCAATCTAGTCCTATCTATCTATCTATCTATCTATCAAGTAATCAATCTAAGTTTGATCATGTCTATCTCAATCTAGTCCTATCTATCTATATATCTATCTATCTATCTATCTATCTAATGTTTGTTCCTGTCTATCTAAATCTTTTCCTATCTATCTATCTTTCTATCTATCTATCCAGCTACGTTATCTTTCTATTTAATTATATTCCTATCTCTCACTCTCTCTCTCTCTCTCTCTCTCTCTCTCTCTCTCTCTCTCTCTCTCTCTCTATCTATCTATCTATCTATCTATCTATCTATAAAGTAATCAATCTAAGTTTGATCATGTCTCTCCCAGTCTAGTCCTATCTCTCTCTCTCTCTCTCTCTCTCTCTATATATATATATATATATATATATATATATATATATATATATATATATATATATGAAATCACAACAAAAGGAAATAAAACTAAACCATCTAACAAAAAACACCTACCCACCTCAATCTTTTTCCCCCAATATCCGTGGTATCCGTTCCAACTTCGTAGAATCTTTTCTCCTGGAACAGTCGTCAGATACCATTGCCCTTTGTGAAACCAACTTGAATTTCTCCATTGCTACCAATGACTTCTTGGTTCCAGGTTATCTTCTCCTTTGTCGAAAAGATTTCAGCATTCGCATGTATTACCCTGGTGTTTACAGCCAGGATAAACTGATGGCCAGGGAAATTTCTCTCGAGGCCGCTGATTGCTCTTTCATGTGCTTCCGTCTTTCGCTACTAAATTCTATCAGCTATCCCTTTTTCCTTTATCGCTCCCCAACCTCTTCCGAAGACTACAGTATTTTGGACGCAATCGCTGACAATATAAAAAGGGCACTTTTTCTCAGCCATCTGCGAACATCTTTGTCGTCGGTGACTTTAATGCTCATCATGACACGTGGCTGAAACATTCTAAAGGTACTGATGTTGATTTTTCCACTGCCCTATCCCTTACTCAAATCGTGGACTTCCCTACTTGTTTCCCTAGCCAAACCGAGCAACCGGCTTCTGTACTGGATTTATTTCTAACCTCCTTGCCTCGCTCTTGCCAAACTTCACAATACTGCCCTATTGGTAACTCTGACCGCTCTGTGGTAGCTAGTGATATCTCCTTCCAAGCATCGATTAAACAGAAAAGCCATAAGACCAGCAAGCTGATTGCGACTCATTCGTGGATTTTCTTCGTGACGCCCCGTTGACAGACATCTTCAACAACCCAAATGAAAATTGCGCCACCGAGTTTTCCTCTTGGGTCAAAGCCAGCATGGACGCTTTCATCCTTTCTCGGAAATATCAGGTGAAATCGCAGTCTTATACATGTTTCACACCAGCATGCTGTCGCGATAGCACAGGAAAAAAAACACTATTTCCGGCTATACCAGTGTAACAGCTCTCGTCATAACAGGTGCCTATTTGCTACTGCTCGCAACAAATGTGCGCCCTCGAAGTCCTGTTTGCTGCGAGAATGAGGCACTGCCTAGCGTCTAACCAATTTCGCTCTCGTGACTATTGGCAGCTCTGTAAGGGGGTACTAAATAAGTGCATGGTCTTTATTCCTCCCCTCTTTAATCGAGGTGTTATCATCCTCTGCTGATAAAGCTAAATGATTTGCCCGTGATTTCTTCTCAAACTCTACTCTTGACTCATCAGGAGTATCCCTGCCTAGCTTCCTCATTCGAACTGATTCTCTGCTGAGGGATGTGCATATAACCCCTTCCATGGTTTATATCATCTCTAACCTTGACCCCACAAAGCATGTGGACCCGATGGCATCTCTGTAACAGTGTTTAAGAAGTGTACTCCCGAACTGGATCCTCTTCCCTCTAAACTGTATAACGCCTCGTTGCCTCCTGCTTTCCGGCTTGCTGGAAGTCATCGTCTGTTGTTCCAGTTTTTTAAGAACTCTGGTGAACCATCTGATCCATGTAACTATTGGCCTTCTGCCTCTTTTTGCGAAACTCCCAGAGACCCACACTAATGCTGAATTGGATCATCATCTCTCATCACAGGACCTTTTATCAGACAAGTAGTACAGCTTTAGTTTCTTCAGATCCACTGCTGATGCACTACCGATAATAACGGAAAGAGTCTATCTTGCTCGTGATGTAGCACTGGACAACTCGAAAGCCTTTGCAAGGGTCTGGTATTTAGGTCTTCTCCGCAAGCTGAATAGTTACGGTATCCCCGGTCACGTTTTTGAGCGGATCCAGTCGTTCCTATCAATTCGTGAAATGAAAGTTGTCCTGAACGGCCACTCATCTACATCATTTCGTACTAACGCGGGTGTCCTCCAGGGCTCCATCTTTAGTCCTACGCTGTTTTTAATCTTCATTAGCGATCTTTCCCGATGACATCGACTCTCAACTCGGCATCTACGCTGACGGCATTACCATTTACTCCTCTCTCGCTAGTTAGGAGTAACAAGGTCAAAATGGCAGCTGATGTGCAAAACGACCTCAAGTCCATCGTTAACTGGAGCAAACGATGGCTTGTAAATTTTAACGCTTCAAAAACTAAACTTCTCTCCATTAATAATCTCAGAGAGCACTTGGAGAGCATGGCTGATGCTATCCACCAAGAAAGTGACTCATTGCACCTTCTCGGGCTAGCGTTCTCAGCTGACATTAGGTGGAAAGACTTTACTGAATCCATCGCTAGACCACCTGCTAAGAAAGCCGGTTCACTGTGTCGGGTAAGAAAAGTTTTCTCTCCGGAATCTATCTTACATATCTATATCTCTCCCATTCGAACATGCTTAGAATATTGCTGCCATATATGGTCTGGTGCCCTTGCTATATTCCAAGATCTCGTTGATAAGATCCAAAGAAGAATCAGCTATATTATGGGTCCTGATCTGGTGGCTCGTCTCTAATCACTTGCCCACCGCCGTAAGGTAGCCTCTCAGTATAACATTCTTGGATGATGTAAAGTGGAAAGACAATAATGACTCCATTGCTTGGTCTGCTGCTAAAAAGTCTATTCACTGCGTTGTACTCGACAATTCTTTCTCCAGAATCTATCTTAAATATCTATAAGTCCACTATTCGCCCATGCTTACAATATTGCTGCTATATGTGGTCTGGCTCCCCCTCTATATTCCTGGAGCTCCTTGATAAAATCCAAAGAAGAATCAGCAATATTATGGGTCCTGATCTGATGGCTCGTCTCCAGCCACTTGCCCACCGCCGTAAGGTGGCCTCTCTGTGGATTTTTCATAAGTGCTTTCATGGTAATTGTTTGGATGAGCTCTTCGCTATGGTACCTAGACTGTATGAATTTAAGCGCAGTACTAAACTGGCGGAGAGATCTCTTCCGTTTACAGTTGACGTAAGTTCTATGTTAACAGATTCTTTTCTCGGACTTCTCGCTTGTGGAACTCTCTTCCAGCTTCTTGCTTTCCAGCCAACTTTAATCTACGAAAATTTAAATGCAATGTCAATTGCTATCTCCTGTCGTACTGATTGCTCTTTTCTCTTTCTCTTCATTACTAATGATTCTGTTTTCTAATTCTTCCTGGTGTACTAGTGTCTGTACTGCCTTGCTTGGGTTGTCACTAATTTAACATATATATATATATATATATATATATATATATATATATATATATATATATATATGAGCACGTGACCGAGTGGTTAGAACGTTCGCATTCTGACCTGTGTAGGGATATCACCATAGTCGATTCGTCAAAAGGACTGGAGGGGTCGATCACGTGGCCGAGTGTTTGAGCGTGCTGGCCTTGTTCAAATTGTTGATCTCGCTAAATAACACGCTCTCTCCCAGAAACTGTAACTAAGATCTGCTCAGCATAGTTGCAGTATAAAACACAGGTGGGCTCTGTGGGTGTTGAACAAACACGAATGTGCCTGAGCAAGCGTCTGCAATAGGGATTGGCTAGCCACCCCAGTAGACAGGTATCCTCGAATACGAGTATCCAGCTATACTATATATATATATATATATATATATATATATATATATATATATATATATATATATATATATATCAGTGCATATCCATGTTTGCATAGACGCTCTATTTTTAAAACAGTGTGAATAATGTCTACCACCCTGTGTATTAGAGAGACTTGCTAAAAACAAATTGCCCACCGACTGTAGACGTAATTCATATTAGTAACAAAGAAAACTGCTCCTTCATACAATTAGACATAAAAGATTTGTACTCATCTATTAATGAACATATACTAAACAACGCAGTAAACTTAGCAAAACAATACATCAATATCACCAAAGAGAACAGGAATATAATTAAACATCGCAAATCATTATTATACAACAATAAAAAATATGGACAAAAAGGTCCAAAATAATAATAATAATAACTTTGATGTAACAATGGGTAACTATGATGGCAAATACATAATCAATAATTTAACAAATATTATCAACAAAAAAGATATAAGTCTATACAGAGAGGACAGTTTATTAATCCTAGAAACTGCAACGGCAGAGCTACAGAAAAAATAAAACACGAAATTATAAAAACCTTCAAGACACTAGGATTTATAATAGATATAAAAGCAAGTTAGAAAATAATAAATTTCTTAGATATTCAACCTAATTAACGGAACCTACAAAACATACAGAACGCCTAACAACAACCCAATATACATTAACAAGAATTCTAACCACACCGTAACTTATTTAAATATGTACCCATATCTATAAATTTTAACAAGTTCTAGTAGCCTAAAAATATTCAATGAAAATTAAAAAAAACATATGAATCAGCCCTAAGAAACAACAGATATTCAAACAAACCCGAATACAAAAACGAAATTAAATCAAACATAAACAACAGAAAAAGAAAGATAATTTGGTTCTTCCACCACCTACAGCAATATCACAAAAATAAAAATAGGGAAAATATTCTTCAAAATAATTGACAAGTACTTCCCTAAAAACAGCAAATTATCAACAAAGATACCATCAAAATTAGTTACAGCTGCATGGATAACATCGAGAAAATAAGCACAATAAAAATACTCAACAAAACCAATAACAATTACAACATCAATAACAATAACATACAGCAAATTAACATCATTAAATGTAACTGCAGAAACAGCAAATTGTCCACTTAACAATGAATGCTTAACCAATAACATAATACACAAAGCCATTGTAAATATTAACATTAACACAGACGAAAATATTTAAATAGGGGACACAGAAAAACTTTTAATGAATATTATGGATTTATAATCAGACAGTGACTTACATAAAAACAACGTAAAAGTCCACTTAAACATTTTACTTATATTATAAATCAAATCTCACACCTCCAAAAATTTCCCAAAAGAAACAAGTCATTTTCAAAGCACAAAAAAATACTGGCGCGTTTCATTTGTTACGACTCCATGCATATGTATACCTATATACGCGCGTGAATAGATGTGTATATATACATAAACATATAATTACTGACATATTAACATAAGTTCTAACAATAATAAATGAATTTAATTATAAATATAACCACCTACAATTAATACTTATATCACCAAACCCAATTAAGAAACACGCGTGTGTGTGTATATATATGAACGTATGTATGAGCATGTGTATGTATGTGTATTTACCATTTAAGCATTAACATTATTGATATCATATATATATATATATATATATATATATATATATATATATATATATACAGACAAATCTCTCATCAGCAGACTAATGGAGGGGGGGTGTGGTCTGTTAAAGCCGATTGTCCGTAGATGGGAGGGGATTATTTTTTGAGTTATAAAACCACTATAGTAACTACTGGAAGTTATGATCATAATGTAAATACTATAAAGATATATATATATATATATGGCATAAATAAATATATACTTATTAATCAAAATAACAAGAATAATAGGTTTTCTCATAATGTAGCGTACTTTATATACTGTACACCCGTCTTTGTTTAGCGCCGCCAATACATATAACATATAAGCAAAGACGGGTGTACAGTATATAAAGTACGATATATTAGCGCTTGCGTGATAAAGTAGCCGTGAGAAATTATTTTTGTTATTTTGATTAATAAGTATTTATTTATTATTGTTTTCAACCCTACGGTAACTTCACACGATTTTTATCAAACTACATCTTAACGCTTTATTTTTTTTTTAAAAACTAATGAATTCTATATTATTTTTAAAATAAATAAACAAACGCACAACGTTGGGTGTAATAATAAGTTCGGTCTAATGTTTGTTTTTGTTTTGTTTTTTTAAATAATGTAGCGTTCATTAGTTTGTTTTTATTTTTTTAAATAAAGCGTTAAGAGGTCATTTGATAAAAATCGCCTGAGGATATCGTAAGTTTGAAACCAATGTAGCGAATTCAACTGACCTCCTGATTTTTAAAGTTAAAAGCTCTACATGTTATTTTTACTTTTATTTCTTCACACGTGTATTGAGCGCTTTTTAATACTAGTTTCCTGGTCTGATTCAGCCCTGACGATTAACCTTTTATGATATATATATATATATATATATATATATATATATATATATATATATATATATATATATCATAATTAAGTAATTCATCGAGTTTTTAGAAGAAACCTCAACAGAATGCAGAAAGCACTGGACGGCCGTTTCGTCCTATATTTTGGGACTCATCAGCGGTGCGCATCCACTACCAGGAATTGAAACCCGGACAGTTACAAGGGTTTCAATTCCTGGTAGTGGATGCGCACTGCTGATGAGTCCCAAATATAGGACGAAACGGCCGTCCAGTGCTTTCTGCATTCTGTTGAGGTTTCTTCTAAAACCCGATGAAGTATTTAATTATGATTATCTCAAATCCACCTAACAATTTCTGATATATATATATATATATATATATATATATATATATATATATATATATATATATATATATATATATATATATATACAGAAAGAGAGAGAGAGAGAGAGAGAGATCAGCAAAGCAAATTACATGCATTTACTCTTGGAATGTCGTTGTATAGTCATATCGGGTTGATAGTAAAATGGAATTTATTCATTTGTTATTTAATTATTATTTTATCTTTTTAGATAAATAAATTCATCTTTTCCTGTTCAGGCCCCTGACGTGTGAATACCACATCCGCAAAATTCAGATTAGAGAAATTAAACTTTGTTTGAGCATTTAATTTTATTTCTTTTTATTATTGTACTGTCTCTTGAGATTGTGCATTTTGATTGCAAATATCCGTTGCCTTCAAGACATTGTCCTCCAAAAATACATCAGTCGATCTATTCCTTTTCTTTTTGCGAAGCACAGACTTTGTTTACATTTATTTATATACGATTTTAATTTTATTTTTAGTGGGTGCCATGTTCGAGTAGGCACTCTGTTTATTTTAAACAGTAATTTCCTCTACCGGCTTTTTAATACCTACATTTCTTTTTCATGCCTTCAGAACTCCAAGACCAGTTACCAGTCAAGTCTAGAGGCCCCGGTTTACTCTTTTTTTCAATCACACCTGAGAGAACTAGATTGATCCCGTTCCCATTTCTGTGTAAATGAAACGCAACTGCCTCAGCCGGAATTTGAACTCCGCTCGGTAATTCCGTCTAACGCGCCGATAACTGCTGCACATTCGTAGACATAGACGTTTCTAATCACGGCGTATTTTTTATTTTCAATGCTTAACGATATGACAGGAAACTACTTAAATTGACTGGTCCATTCGTAAAACATTATAAATAAATTAAAAGGAAAATTTAGATATTCCAATGGTCAGAATCGAGAAATATTAATTTTTATAACTTATCCTTTTCATAATAAAAATCCTAGACATTTTATAGAGTTAACTGTACTTTATTTTTATTTGCAAATGTCAAGTTTGAAACTGTACTTAAGTCATTGATAACTGATTTCCCTAATTCGTAATTCGTCAGAGTACACGTAATAATTAATGGCTGGCCACTCGAGGATACCCGTCTAGTAGGGCGGCGAGGTAGTCCCTATTGCAGACGCTCGCTCAGGCGCAATTTGTGTGTGTGTGTGTGTGTGTTTGTTTAACACCCACATAGCACACCTGTGGTTTATACTGCAACTATGCTGAGCAGACCTTAGTTACAGTGTCTGGGAAATAGTGTGTTATCTAGCGTGATCAACAATCGGAACAAGGTCAGCACGCGCAAAGCCTCGGTCACAATGATTTGTGCCTTCGTGCTAGCACAGCTATCGACGACCCCCAAGGGTCCTGTCTACCCAATTTCACTCGCAAGGCTTGGGTCAACTCGTGGTATGGTTTTCAGGCACTTTCCAATGATGCCGCACGCTGGGATCGACCCCTCCAGACCGATAACATCAGGAAGTCACCTTCCTGACAAATCGGCCATGGTGAGATTCGAACCCGGGTCACATGGTCAGAAAGCGAACGTTCTAACCTCTCGGCCCATTACACGTAAAAGTAATCAATGACGTAAGGCACATTTCAAACTTGCCACGTGTAAATAAAAACAAAGTACTATCTATTCACTCAAGCTCATTCTTCGTCTTCTATGTGCCGTTTCCCTTCAGGACGTTGGCGATCATGGCTCTCCACAATTTCCTGTCCTTTGTAGCTCTTAGTAAATGTTGTCCTTTTGTTATTTCTCCTAACCCCCGTTCCGCTATCCATTTGCTCATTCTTCGTCTTCTATGTGCCGTGTCTCTTCAGGACATTGGCGATCATGGCTCTCCACAATTTCCTGTCCTTTGTAGCTCTTAATAAATTTTGTCTTTTTCTTATTTCTCCTAAACCCTGTTCCGCTATCCATTTACTCAAACTCATTCTTTGTCTTCTATGTGCCGTGTCTCTTCAGGACGTTGATGATCATGGCTCTCCACAATTTCCTGTCCTTTGTAACTCTTAATAAATTTTGTCTTTTTGTTATTTCTGTTAAACTCTCTTTCTACGTCCATTCACTCAAGCTCTCTAGGTAGCCTTTAATATATCCTGTGAGTGTCAGATTTTCCAACCCTTCTTTCCGAAATGTCAACTCTCTCTTCCTGGTGTTAAGTATAAGCGTTCTCTTCGTCTCATTTGTCACATGGTATTCTCTGCACATTGCTGTTGCTTCTTGTGTTTTCTTCATCTGTGAAAAGATTGTCCAGCGCTATGCTGTTTTCCACACGTAAAAATTCTTCTCGAAGTTTAAGAGCGAACCAATCCATTTAAGTCGTGCCTACAACTGAAATAGAATTACGACTTGATCGCCTCAGAGATGCACACTCCCCCAGTCAGAGAATATATGAATAAACAGAAACAATAAAGTAACCAGCGGTGGGATTCGAACCCACAACCAAACCAGTCAGTCTGGTCTAGCCCTCCTACAGTGCGCATGGTGCTGTTTTACCGATTCATCCACACTAGCTATTTGTGTGCGCGTTTCACTATTCAGCGGTGGTTTTATTGCTCCGTCTATTTACAGATTCTATGCAAGTTCGTATGCACCTCCTTTGCAACAATCAGGTGAAATAATTTCTATTTTCAGAACGCGAAGCGTTAATCGATCGAAAAGCAATAGACTGCTGGCATCTTACCATTCCCATTATAAAACCAACCTACATCTTTTTATATATCTCTCTCTCTCTCACTCTCTCTCTTTCTCTCTCTCTCTCGCTCTCTCTCTCCCTCTGTCTATGCTTACGGCCACAAAAAAGATGAAATACCGGTTGCTGTGCAATCACACAATTTCGAGCCTGTTCAGTACCCTGATAGGTGGGGGGGCCGCTTCGGAATACCAATAAAGGTGGTCTAATGAATAGTGGGTCAGAATTACTAATCTGAGAGCAGAGTTTCAATTCTGGTTGGGTTAGGTATAAACCCTTACGCGCAAATACCCTTGGAAAATATATGAATCCATCTCTTCTGCTCCCAGCTATGGGTTAATTAGTAAGACTTATGTCATTAAGACTTATTATATCCCAACAAATTCTTTCAATCTGAAGATACTTTCTGGCTTTAAATAAGGATCATAACAATCATCGAGTGGTTAGTGTGTTAATACATCTTTAAAATTTAGTTAGCGAAGTTATTTCGCCATTTTATATCATTAACTTTACTAATATATATCTATATATATATATATATATATATATATATATATATATATATATATGCAATTTTTTATATATATTATATATTATATATGCGCGATACTTATTGGAAAGCGCTCAATATCAGTGATAGAGCTAACATATTTAGTTGAATTGCTGTGAGTTTCATTAACTCACATCAATCCAACTAAATATATATATATATATATTTTTATATATATATATATATATATATATATATATATATATATATATATATATATATATATACAGATAGATAGATAGATAGATAGATAGATACTATTAGTGCTCAATATATATATATATAAATTCCCAAGAGGATAGAATCCAGGTAGAACACGATGTCCAGGACAGAGTAAGAATACAATATAAAATAATATAATATAAAAATATAATATAAAATATAAAAATATTAGTGTTTGAGCCTTATATATATATATATATATATATATATATATACATATATATATATATATATATATATATATATATACATATGCCATGTTTAACAATTATAAAAATATGAGATTAATGAATATTTTCCTTCCGTTTGTTTTTAAGGTTTTGTTGCATGGTGTGTTAAAGCATATTGATCTTTCTTTTCCTATTGGCTTTCTTTTTACTATAAGGTGTGTGTGAGAGTGTTGCCAAAAATTCACTATCTTTTAGGGAATGTTTCATAATCTTTCTTGGCTTTCTTGAAGATGCTTTCATTAGATGAATCATAAAATATGGTTCAACCAATTTTACAACAAAAACGTAACAACAACCCTACGAAAGAAAATATCTCTATTTAACTTCTACACAAAACTTCTCCTCATCAATCATTTTCCACAAGATGTTAGACAGAAACTCAGTAAAAATCAGTTGCACTGAGAACATGACACAAATAACAAAAAAGCAGAACAGAAAAATAACCAACAAAAAAGCAAAACCCACCTGAAATTGCAGAGGCAAGAACGAATGTTCCTTAAATGATCATTGCTTGAAAAGTAACATAATATACAAAGCCACGATAAAATCAGCAGATAACGAAAACAGATATGCATAGGAGTAACCGAAGGACCCTGGAATTAGAGAAACTACGAACGCAAAACATCCTTTAACAAGAGTAAATACGCGAACAGCACATTGCTTTCTAAACACATATGGCAAATTAAAAACAAAATTATACCAAAAATAACATGTTTTTTTTAACATTACACTGTAAACAGCATCAGCCTACAACAACAAACCCACAAATTGTAAATACCTAAAATAGAAAATATCTATAATTACATTCCCAGACTAACACAAATTACTAAATAAACGATCAGAACTAACCTCACGAAGACACGAAAACAAATGTTTACTACGTTATTTAAAAAATAAATACCTTGTAAAATGCAAATATATACACTATATGCAATGTAGATAATGCAACATCCTTTAGCCAAAGTCAATACTTTAAACTAAAGAAATAAAATCTAGAATAAGAAATAGATATAATACATATAATGCACCATTGATCAGCATATATAAGTAGTCGATCTAAAACACAATACACATGGCCTAAAGATTGTCCACTTTTCTATTTGTATAGACTCTATCTCTGATATTGAGCATAAATATAGTATACTTTAAAAGTAAACAAGGAAGCCGTTCAGAAGAGTTGCAGGAGATTTCGAAGTCATCTGGAGGCCGTGGTTGAAACCAATGGAGATTTTATTGAATAAATTTACTCTTTAGTATTTCAAGATATTTTTGTGTAACTTTCGTAAATATATCTGTTAAAATGAGATGTCAGTGTTATTTTCATTTTGTGTAATTTAGACGACAATTTATCCATCAAGTAGTGCTGCCCTGTGTCAAGAGGATGGCTCCTGAAAGACCCTTTATCTGGCATCAGGACTCTGATCCACACCACCCAAGCAGGAGAACCCAGCCATGGCTGTCAGACACTTTCTACGACCACATCACCCCTTACATCTGACCACTTAACTCTCCAGACTGCAACCCACTTGATTATTATGCGTGGAGCACAGTTGAGCGAGAGACCAACAAAATTCGTTGTAACACCAAAGACGAACTGAAGGCAAGGATTAGGGCAGCATTCATCAACTTAAACAAGGAGACCGTCCAGAAGAGATGCAGGAGATACCGAAGTTGTCTGGAGATCCGTGGTTGAAACCAATGGCGATTTTATTGAATAAATTTGCTCTTTAGTATTTCAAGATATTTTTTGTGTAATTTTCGTAAATATATCCGTTCAGATGAGATGTCAGTGTTATTTTCATTTCTGCGTCATTTAGACGTCAATTTAGCCATCGCAGTATCTGTTAAAATCTGTCAGTATCTGCCAGTATTCTTTACATTGTGTTGTCATTTAGACGACAATTTATCCATCGCAGCCTGTATATCTGTTAAAATGGGATGCCAGTGTTATTTTCATTTTGGGGTCATTTAGACAACAATTTAGCCATCGCAGTATCTGTTAAAATCTGTCAGTATCTGCCAGTATTCTTTACATTGTGTTGTCATTTAGACGACAATTTATCCATCGCAACCTGTATATCTGTTAAAATGAGATGCCAGTGTTATTTTCATTTTGGCGCCATTTAGACGACAATTTATCCATCGCAGCCTGTGTATCTGTTAAAATGAGATGTCCGTGTTCTTTACATTTTGTGGTCATTTAGACGACAATTTATCCATCGCAGCTGGTATATCTGTTAAAATGGGATGCCGGTGTTATGTTCATTTTGGCGTTATTTAGACGGCAATTTATGCATCGCACCTTGCAGTGGACGGAGAAGCAATACTAATAAAATAATATAGCGTGCTGATGGTTTTAATATCGATTACTCTGTCACCTTTCGAAAGTTGCCTTTCTTATTTCATTCTCATTTCCTCTACGTGCGTGCATGTGTTAAATTGTAAAATAACTTCATTTTTTAACACATTGTTTTTTTTGGGTTTTTTTTAATTTCACATGCGGATTTCTGGGAATAGCTTCAGGATTATTTACCAATATTTTTTTTTCTTTTAATTAAATTTATTGTTTCCTTCTTACATTCCCTGTAATTCTAGTTAGGTTAAGAAAATAGTTGTGTCTGCAACATTCACACACACCGAATTGTTTTCTTTGTAAACTGTCTGCCATTTTGTATCAGTAGTCTGACTGGCGAAGATAAAAGTACCAACAGGTACTGATTAGAGCCAACTAGTGTCGCCAAATATGTAGGCAAATAGACAAAATGATCGGCTCACACTTTGATAGAGGAAATGAAACTGTAATAAAAAAAATATACATAAGACGTACATAGATAATTACATTAGTAATTTATGTATGTAAAATCGTTTGAAATGTAATATATACAGGGTGTCCCAAAATAATGTATACACTCTTTAAATATTAATAGTTAATAATACACTACCGTGATGTGAGAACTTATATGGATGAAAATATGCAAAACAGATGGATTGGAAGATTAGGGACAGTTGAATACCCACCTGGGTCACCAGATTTGACACCCTTGGATTTCTTTTTGTGGGGGGTTCTAAAAAACCTGAAACAATTGCTGAAATGAAAGTAGCAATTGAAGAAGAATCTGCTCAAATACCAGAGGAAATGATACTGGACGATTGTAGGTCTATTATTTACATTATTCGGTCTATTGTCCTCATCTTTGTCGCCATATTTATTACAACATTTCGGCCGTTGTACGCTCCGGCCTTCTTCAGGTGGTTGGAATGTCGAACTGAACCCTTTATTTCGCTCACTGGGGTAGACTGTTCTAGTTTCACGTGCCATGTTTAATGGATGTCAGTTATCAGTTATCTCCTGTTAATTTTCCCTCTGAAAGTTCTCCACTGCCTTAACCGGGTATTGAACTCACACTCTTTGGGTCCTGTCACTGGATCTAACCAACGCTTTTATCCACTGTGCCATGTGTCCTTGAGGACGTCACACATTATGAAATGGACAAAGTCCGACAATCATTTTAAGACATTTTTATGTTTATACATTCTTTTTATAGATACAAATATTTAAGTAAATGCTCTGTTTATAATAAACAGTATTAACAACATTTACCGGCCTGAATGTCCGAGAAATTGTCATAGAAAATATGCATTCTCCGACAGGAATCGAACCTGTATCCTATACGGAACTGTCATATAGCCTGACGTGCCTTAACCGATTGAGCCACAGAGGATCGTTCGATCCTATATGACGGTTCCGTATAGGATACAGGTTCGATTCCTGTCGGAGAGCGAAAATTTTCTATGAAAATTTCTCGGGCATTCAGGCCGGTAAATGTTGTTTAATACTGTTTATTATAAAACAGAGCATTTGCTTAAATACTTGTATCTATAAAAAGAACGTTAAACATAAAAATGTCTTATATATATATATATATATATATATATATATATATAGGTGTGTGTTTGGTGAGTGTGGAGGGGGTAGGGTGTAAAGTTAGATGAGGGACTGGTGGGTTATTAAATGTACAGGAAAATATAGAAACTTCTATTTTGACATGTTTCGTCAATGACCCGGCGTCATCACAAAAAGAAATCTTGTTCGCATGCCGCCGTTTCAACGAAGAAACATATCGCGATATAATCTCATGCATATAAATTTACGACAAACACACATAAGACTGCACACTGACGTTAACACCAAGAGTTGACAGTCTGTTTCATGCTTCAACACAATCACCATGGCCTCAAGATTACGTTGAAGCATGAAACAGACTGTCGCCGCTTGGCGTTGACCCCAGTGTTCACGTTTATATCTACATAGGCCCTATCGCTGATATTGGACGTTTTTACTCATAAATACATGTCTGAAATCTATATTTTTACCACACACATACACACACACTAGCGTTTTATAAAGATCTACTAACACTCAGATTGAATTGTACTAACCCCGAGAAATAGCATACTTTTCGAGCACACAAATGTGATAAGTACCCCCAACAGCTAAAAAGCAGTTCAAAATAATGTAAGCTCTTATACAAAAAAAACATACAATCCTGATTAATATCAATTATGAACAGAGCTAAAATATTCTGGTTATATTAGGGAAATTAAGAATATGTTTACTTTTCAGCAAGTTTTAG
The DNA here is from genome assembly GCA_964036315.1 of Acanthosepion esculentum. NCBI lineage: Eukaryota > Metazoa > Mollusca > Cephalopoda > Sepiida > Sepiidae > Acanthosepion > Acanthosepion esculentum. Next base: position 22,302,937 of record OZ038494.1, on the reverse strand, counting down.
ACCATCTACAATAGCACAATCTCACCATTTATTATAGTAGTATAGAGAAATCCTTGACAATGGAGAGTATCGCTAGATCTTTGAAAAGTCGAAGTTGCTCAGAACCACAGAACATTTTGGTAATTCCAATATTCATTAAGTACTGAAAAGAAAATACTTGTTTTCATAAAAGAAAAATATAATAAAAAAAACTTAAAATGCCTGTCAATCTGTATATGTATATGAAGTGCACACTAAAAGACAATTTTATGTTTCGGCGCAATCTTATGTCCTGAAGATTACGTTGAAGCATGAAACAGACTGTCGCTGCTTGGTGTTCATCCCAATGTCCACGCTTATATTTACAAACGCTCTATCTCTGATATTGAGCACTTTTACCCATAGACACAGCATAACTTAAAACTATAATTTTTTTATATAAAAATTATATAATGTTATTCAATACGCATACACTCACACACTCATTTATATATATATATATATATATATATATATATATATATATATATATATATATATATATATTATAGTTAAAAGAACTCGCCTGGATTATACCAACGGATTACTACATATATATATATATATATATATATATATATATATATATATATATATATATATATATATATATATTGTGTGTATTTAGGCAGCATTTTTTTCATTAATACATGTCTCATTAAATAATATAGATAAGCGTTGTCTATATATTTTATGTAAGTTTTTTTCATATTGTCTGATAATCTTAATAACATTATCATTAAATAATGAAAGAAAATCACAATATATATATATATATATATATATATATATATATATATATATATATATATAGGTAGTAATCCGTTGTTATATATATATATATGGATATATATATATGGATTATACCAACGGATTACTACTTATATATATATATATATATATATATATATAGGTAGTAATCCGTTGGTATAATCCAGGCGAGTTCTTTTAACTTAACAAAGAATTTGAATTATGTTAAATCTGGCTCGCAAAAGTGCGTTCAATGTTTATTTTCATTAAACAGAACAAATCTTCTTTAAAATTGGAATTAAGATACCTTTAGTGAATGACCATTTTCCCCTACGAAGTTTAATTTTAAATTTGGAACTAGAGGAATTTTTTAAAAACAGTGGTTTTAAAATTAAAATAGGTGAAAATGGTTATTTACTAAAGCTATCTTCATTCCAATTGTAAAGAAAAACGTATAAATATATATATATATTTTTTTTTTCTTACTAGTATAAACATTTTTCTAGTGGGTGCAAGTATTTGAGTTGCTGTCCCTATTTTGTTTTAGTTTTTTTTTAATTTGGTAAAAGAGTGAAATTAATAACAACCGGCCTATACAAAGAAGTCTTACTAAAGATTGTACTTTCTACAGAATATGGACATCTATCCTCATTTTTAGCAGGGAAATCAATCCAGGCTTGATTTTAGGTTATATATATATATATATATATATATATATATATATATATATATATATATATATATATATATATATATATATATATATGTATGTATGTATGTATGTATTTATGTGTGTGTGTGTGTGTGTTTCTGTTGAAAAATAAAAAAGTTTAAAAAATGTTATAAAATGAAAAATTCAGACAGTCTGGGTTGTATATTAATATTTTTGCTTTATTATTTAAATTAGGTTCCTCGTCTATTTACGGCCAGCATGGCCATCATCAGGAGAAAAAAATCATGCTTGTTAGTAGCAGTGAACTACAGGGGTGAGTGACCCTTTCTGAATAAAGTGAACTGTGCCTGTACCTTTCAGTTATTTTTGTCTTTTTATCGTTAATTTTTGGCCAGTCCTGATATTAGTCAAAAGGCCTGTTTCAAGTCCTTTTAAGGAGAGGCTATATATATATATATATATATATATATATATATATATGTGTGTGTGTGTGTGTGTGTGTGTGTGTGTGTGTGTGTGTGTGTGTGTGCAAGGTATTCCCCAAAAGCGTACTCACTCTTTAAATGACAATAAATCAAACTTTTATTGACTTACAAACAAGATTACTGCTTACAATTTAGAAATGTTTATATTTAATGTTCACTTACAAAGAAGATTAACGCTTTAAATTATATTTTAAATTAAATTAAATGTATGGATCGGAAAAGACAAATATTCAACAAGGTATAGGGACTCAAAAATTGAGTACATCTTTATGGACACCCAGTATATATATATATATATATATATATATATATATATATATATATATATATACAGATATATATACATACATGCGGATCATGTATATGTTTTAATTGTGGTCTGGAATGAACTAATAACTATTTGCCCATAGCTGGGATCCTAACAGGTGCTCTACCATCCCGTGTCAGGGTGGACCTGGGAACACCAGCAATTAAGAGGTGGTTCCATGCTCCTCAAAACCTCCTGATCAGAGGCCTTGCTGTTGGACGTATTTTATCGTCATACCCAGGACGCGGATGTAGTTTATCGTCATACCCAGGACGCGTATGTAGTTTATCGTCTTACCCTGGACGCGTATGTAGTTTATCGTCTTACCCTGGACGCGTATGTAGTTTATTGTCTTACCCAGGACGCGGATGTAGTTTATCGTCTTACCCAGGACGCGTATGTAGTTTATTGTCTTACCCAGGACGCGGATGTAGTTTATCGTCTTACCCAGGACGCGGATGTAGTTTATCGTCTTACCCAGGATGCGGGTGTAGTTTATCGTCTTACCCAGGACGCGTATGTAGTTTATCGTCTTACCCAGGACGCGTAGGTAGTTTATCGTCAAACCCAGGACGCGGATGTAGTTTATCGTCACACCCAGGACGGTGCAAATTAGGGAGCCTCGGATTATAACAGGCGCGTTCCACTTATTGGTCTAATCTGGCTCTTTTAAAGATGAAGCCGATCAGAATGGCAATTCCTGGAGCGGTTCAAAGAACCGATCATTTTCCCAGCATCTTTAGCTATGAATCGTGTTTGTTTTAATTGTGGGGTCTGGAATGAACTGAGACGTAAGCAATTACTGGGTGAAAAACAAAAAAAAATATTATTGAAAAGATGGAATATCAAAAGAACCAATATTGTTTCGTTCATACGAAGTCTCGGAAAAAAAAACTCTATGTAAAATTCACTATTTTTATCCGTAATGTTGAATGTATTAAAATTCTTCAACTTCTTAACAAGAACAAACTCAAACTGATGTTAAAAATTGCAGCAAAACATTTTTCATTTATCTAAGACGGAATCATCTATTATGACATGTTCAGAAATTATAATGTCTGCTCGATACAATCGTTTTCTAAGATCAATGATAAAAAAATGTCCTTGAGCGCGTGAAGGCTGTGGGTCATAACGAAGACCATCCTTCTTCGAAACTTGTGGACAAAGGCCGGTCTGTAACCCCCCTCCACCTAACTTGCAAGTCTGACTGGGGCCCCCGGGCACTTCTTTGTCATCCTCGCTATGCTATCGACCTTTGCTTTTTTTACGTACATTTATCTACATTACAAGCACAACTCATTACTAAAGGCTGAACCTTTTTGCAGATTTTCAGCCATTTCTTGTATTTTCTATCGTCCATATCCGTGGATTTGTTTTGCTCAAGTGTCGAAAAAAGTACGATATAAAATTCACTATTTTTTAACCATAATGTTGAATGTGTTAAAATTATACAAACTTTTTACAAGACAAATCTCAAGTTAATGTTAAAACTTGTCGCAATACATTTAAGATAGAATAATCTATTATGACATGTCTCTAATTTGGATTTAGGTACATTGTATTTATTTTCAAAATATTTAATTGCAAAATGACATGTTCAGATTATGAAATTAAAATGTCTGCTATATACACTCGCTTTTACCAAGATCAATGATGAAAAATATCTTTGAGCGAGTGAACATCTCAAGTTGATGTTAAAAATTGTCGCAAAACATTGTTGATTTATTCAAGATAGAATGATTCATTATGACAGGTCTCTAATTTGTATTTAGATACTTTGTATTTATTTTCAATCTTTCTAGTTGAATTGTTCACCTATATTGCATATGATCCATTATTGTACATAATTAGGTTAGAATAAAATTTGTATTTTCTATGACTATTACCTTATGACAATTGAGATGAAGTAGAGTGGGGTTCCTGTATTATAGATTTGTACGAGACCCTTGCATCTTTCCTGTTGATAGGATATTGAGTTCGTGTTATCATGGACGTCCCACTGAGAGTTTTATATCGAAGAAAGTTCAATTCACATTCTGTCAGTGCCCAGCTTTCTCTTCTTAACAAGAAAGATCTTGAGGTTAAAAATTGCTGCAAGACATCGTTGATTTATTTTAAGATAGAATGATCCATTATGACATGTCTCTAATTTGTATTTAGATACATTGTATATATTTTCTAGATGAGAATTGTTCACCTTTATTGCATATGATCTATTATTGTACATAATTAGGTTAGAATAACATTTTTATTTTATATGAATATTACCTTATGAAAATTGAGATGTAGTAGAGATGGGGCTGTATCTTAGATTCGGTGGGGCACGAGATCCTTGCATCGGCGTTTGAACAACGAATGGGATCGCATCTTGATGGAGTTTTAATTTGTCTACTCTTAGAATTTGGTCTTTTGATCACACAACTATTAAAGGAGGAAAGATTTTCGCGAATTTTGACATCTTTCTGGGGTCTTTTTTTCGTCTATGTCCCTAAGATTTGTTTTGTTCATGTTAAGTCTCGAAAAAAAAGCACTACATAAAATTCACTATCTTTTATGAATAACGTTGACTGTGTTAGAATTATTCAACATTTTAACAAGAAAAATCACAAGTTGATGTTAAAACTTGTCGCAAAGCATTTAAGATGGAATGACATGTCTCTAAATTGTATTTAGATACATTGCATTTATTTTCATTTTGTCTAGTTGAATTGCTCACCTATATTGCATAGAACCCATTACTGTACATAATTAGGTTGCAATACAATTTGTGTTTTATATGAATATCAATTCTTAAGTTAATGATTGATTAAGATCATGGCGAGTTCTACGACAATAAAATATCTGTAGAAATCCCCCTATCGCATCGTTAAATATTTGAACTTTACAACTAACAATATATTAGAATAACAATCATAAATATGAATGTTGTTCGTTATTTTAAGAACTGGGCACAAATAAAAAGATTTGAAATTGAAACATTTTCCATTTCACTGAAACAGACGTTAAACATTTTTCTCTTTCCTGCTTTCTGTCTGTCTTTCTTTCATTTCCTCACGGGGCCAAGTAGCGTTACTGATATGTCTTTTGCGTCCTTTCACGAAAAATTTGGTGAAGAAAAATTGGACGAAAGATTTCTCTCGCTTTTCGTACCCTAATCCTAACCAGTGCCAGCGCGAACTACCCTCCGCACAAAACCTGGTTGCGGCCCCGGTCTCTGCTTTGTGAGCCTCGTTAGCTTATCAACATTTTCTTTTTCTATCTACATTTATATACGTTACAAATTTAACTAAGCCCAACTTTTCATGAATTAAAAACTTTCACGGATTTTGAAGTCATTCTTGTTTTTTTTTATTTTTCAAATCCATGAATTTATTTTGGTCTGCGAAATCTCGAAAGAAACAGAACATAAAATTCACTATTTTTTTATCCACGGTTTTTAACAAAATCTCAAGTCGATGCTAAAAATCGCCGCAAAGAATTGTTGATTTCTTTAAGATAGAATCATCCATTATGACATGTCTCTAATTTGTATTTAGACACATTGCATTTATTTTCAATCTTTCTAGTTGAATTGCTCACCCATATTGCATATGATCCATTATTGTACATAATTAGGTTAGAATAAAATTTGTATTTTTTATGAATACTATCTTATGAAAACTGAGATGTAGTAAAGTGGGGGCCCTGTATCATAGATTCGGGCGTGGGCCACGAGACCCTTGCGCCCACTCCTGCTTGTTTGCGTGTATATGTCCAAGAGTTTCAATCGTAATTAGTCATTTTCAAGAACATGATTCCATACTTTACGATATGTAAAATGCGTGAAGGCGATGCACGTGTCGATATGCGAATTAATATCTAGAATATAATAAATAAAAAAAAATAACAAAACCTGGTCAGTATTAATCTTATCAAATGCCCAAAAATCAATAATGGATTGTTTGCATGCACCAGGGTCGCTGTTATGCTTGCATAAGAGTGAGGACTTTAAAAAATGTGTACGAGGGCTGAGTAGATGAACGAACGGTTGGGTGTGTGCGTGTGTAAAGTAGAGGTGTGTGCGTGTGCAAATTAGATTTGACGTTTATCAACATTTCAAGTTTGGCAGAGAGGAGGATTAATAAAGAACAGAGAGATAGAAAAAAAAGTGTGTGTGTGTGTGTGTGTGTGTGTGTGTGTGTGTTCTATTTTTTTTAAATGATCTGAACGCAGGAGCTTGGAAGAGACCATCGAGAATTTAGTGATTACGAGTGATGACAGAAGCATCGAATCAATAAGATTTATTATACGACCCTAGGAAATAGATAGATAGATAGATAGATAGATAGATAGATAGATAGATAGATATGAACATACTGAGATAGATAGATAGATAGATAGATAGATAGATAGATAGATAGATAGATAGATAGATATGAACATACTGAGATAGATAGATAGATAGATAGATAGATAGATAGATAGATAGATAGATATGAACATACTGAGATAGATAGATAGATAGATAGATAGATAGATAGATAGATAGATATGAACATACTGAGATAGATAGATAGATAGATAGATAGATAGATAGATAGATAGATAGATAGATATGAACATACTGAGATAGATAGATAGATAGATAGATAGATAGATAGATAGATATGAACATACTGAGATAGATAGATAGATATATAGATAGATAGATAGATAGATAGATAGATAGATAGATAGATATGAACATACTGAGATAGATAGATAGATAGATAGATAGATAGATAGATAGATAGATAGATAGATGTGAACATACTGAGATAGATAGATAGATAGATAGATAAATAGATAGATAGATATGAACATACTGAGATAGATAGATAGATAGATAGATAGATAGATAGATATGAACATACTGAGATAGATAGATAGATAGATAGATAGATAGATAGATAGATAGATAGATAGATATGAACATACTGAGATAGATAGATAGATAGATAGATAGATAGATAGATAGATAGATAGATAGATAGACATGAACATACTGAGATAGATAGATAGATAGATAGATAGATAGATAGATAGATAGATAGATAGATAGATATGAACAGAATTAGATAAATAGATAGATAGATAGATAGATAGATAGATAGATAGATAACTTCCTAGTGAGTAATCCATTTTCCAAGATGAACTGCATTTTCATCTAGATATTATCACTGGTATTGTTTGTGCACTTTGTTCTGTTTTAATGATGGTTAGAAAGCTTGTCTCACTAGATCAATTACGACTGAATACTGAGTTCGATCCTGACTAAGGGCCTCAGACTTTCGACCTTGTGCCAATTCTATGCTACGCTTAGAAAATCTACATCACTGGTACCGTTGAAAAACCAACCAGTTATCGGATGTAATTCGCTAATATTTTTATTTGAGACTTGAATGTTTAATTTGTTGAAATCTATTTCTTCTAAGTCTTTTAATTCTTATTTTTTTAATTGAATTCCAACAGAAATGTTTGTGTTTCTTTCTTTGCTTACTATTTTTCGTTTATATATATATTTTTTTTTTTTTTTTGAAAAATGAAAGTATTTAATGTTTTTTTTTTTTTTTGCTTTTTTTTCTTCTTCCAATTTTGTTTTGTCTAGACATCCATTCAAGCAGATTATCCGGAGAAATTTCATACCTGAATGTGGCCGGAGAAACAGTCGGCCGAACCGCTTTAAATATATCGCTTTTAAAACGAGAATCCAAAATCGATAAATTTAAAAAAAAAGAAAAAAATGCAAGAAAAATATTTAAACGATTGTTACTTCATATACATAGGCTTAGGGAATTAAGGCTTTGTTTCAGTAGTTTAATGACAGTAATTGTGAGTTCGATCCCTGGGACGGGTAGTACGGATTTAGACTTCAAGCCAGCAATAACTGATCAGTAATAAATAAGAACAAAACGATATATCCATAGCTATAGACCGAGTATTGGGAACAATCTAACTCCGTAAATTAAATTCCCTGAAGGTAACCCTTTGTAAAAGACACCTGAAGTAGGCTGAAAGGTACAACGGTCGAAACCTTGGCTGCATGTAGAAATCATGTCAACTCATAGAATGCTTTTTATTGTGTTATTTTATTTTATTTTTTTTAAAAGATTGATAAATAAAAAAGAAACATTAAGACTTCCTTAATTAAACTGGGATACTAATTAATACAGAAATTGTAAGGAAAGAAATATACCCGATATATGTAAGAAGATTATTAATTGTTTAATTTACAGAACTTACAGATGTCTACGTCTTTCAGAGATGCATCAGATCTGTCAGTGAATATCGCTGAATCAATGAGAAATTAATCTTACGAATCATTTCGATAGGTCTTTTCTTTTTTGTTTTATTAAATCACCGTTGTACGTCTATTTAATTCTGTTTCTGTAATTTTTTAATAATTTTATTTATTCATTAATTAACATTTTATTGTTGTTTCTTTATTGTTTTTTTTTTACTGCAATGAACCAAAGTTAATTAACTTAAAATTAATGGCGAAGTATTACTGTACTTAAAATTCTATGAAGTACGTATTCAATATATATATATATATATATATATATATATATATATATATTTAAAGACATTTTTATGTTTAACATTCTTTTTATAGATACAAGTATTCAAGTAAATGGTCTGTTTTATAATAAACAATATTAAATAACATTTACCGGCCTGAATGTCAGAGAAATTTTCATAGAAATATTTAAAATATTCAGGCTGGTAAATGTTATTTAATATTGTTTATTATAAAACAGAGCATTTATTTATATCTATAAAAAGAATGTTAAACATAATAATGTCTTTAAATAATTGTCGGACTTTGTCCATTTCATAATCATATATATATATATATATATATATATATATATATATATATATATATAT
>OZ038494.1:22286295-22288795 GCA_964036315.1 Acanthosepion esculentum | reverse complement strand
AATATCGCTAAAAATATATGTAAGGCTAGAATACAACAGATGTTTCGTGTCTATCAACACAGATATGTAATTTAAATATCAACTCTTACACATGTATTTTAAATATTACTAATTATATATATATATATATATAATATTTAAATAAATGATTATATATATATATATATATATATATATATATATATATATATATATAATCATTTATTTAAATATTATAACATAAATATGTTATAAAATCACTACAAAAATAACCATTTCGTTTCGACACTTCCGTGTCTTTTCAAGTGATGGTGTTGAATGTAGAAATCACTTGAAAAGACACGGAAGTGTCGAAACGAAATGGCTATTTTTGTAGTGATTTTATAACATATTTATGTTATAATATTTAAATAAATGATTATACCTGCTCTACTTTGTATTGAGCACTCTTTAAAGAATAATAATTGTTGGTTATTGGAACTTACTCCGTATATACCAATCCCACACTTGGGTATATATATATATATATATATATATAAAAGTACATATCAACACTTGTTTTTTAATTGACAACAATTACGCTTGTAATTTAAATATAAACACTTGCACATGTATTTTAAATAACAGGTCTTACCCATGTATTTTGAATGCAAGCAAATACACATGTAATTTAAATAACACTAACACATATAGTTAAATATACACACTTAGACACGTGTTTTAAACATCAACACTAACACGTCATTGAATACATTCACTTAATAATGTATTTTAAAATACCAATACTTACGTATGTATTTTACATGACAACACATGCATATATTGGAAACATGTAAACTTGTTTTTAACATAGCAAAACTTCAAGAAAAATACAGGGTGACTGAGAAGTTCCCATTTTAAAATACTTATAATTTATTCATTAACAATAATTTTGACAAGAAATGGATATGAGAGGAAAGCGTTTAGCAAGAGGTTTTATTTAAAATTCGATATGGGCACTAGATTTCGCTACCAGCTTCTTGAGCCGTTCTGAAGTCGCGTCATCTGATTTCTCCGGGAACTCTTGTGGTAAGGAAGACATAACTTGTATTCGCCCTTCAAGTTCTTCCAAAGTCTTGGCTCGGTATAGTAGATTTTGCTTCTTTAAGCAACCCCAAAGAAAACAGTCACAGGGGTTAAGTCAAGACTCCTCGCTAGTCACTCATACAAAAAATAGGGAGTTACTTTTCAATCACTCTGTGTATATTAAATATCAACATCGTAACTTATTTTATTTATATTAAACGACAACGCATGTAAATACAAAATGGCGGATTTCTATACAGTGCAACCTCGGTTCTCAAACGTCTCACATGTTGAACAAATCGGTTTTCGAACAGAAAATTCGTGATGACAATGCCTCGGTTATCGAACAAAATTTCGGTTCTCGAAAAACATGGCCGAACCCGTCCGAACCGAATTAACCTGAATGGAATCGGTTCTGAGTCGACCGCCATGTTGTCTACATTCGTGTGTAGTTCCGTGCTTTTCTTTTTCAATTTTCTTTTATTGTACTGTGACTTTTTTCTCTACATTGATTCCTATTGGAACAGTAATTTCGGTTTACGAACATTTCGGGTTACGAACAGACTTCAGGAACGAATTAAATTCGTGAAGCGAGGTTCCACTGAATATAGATATTGCAGTTTGAACAAAATTATTCGAACAAAATTTCGGTTTTTGGACAACATTGCCGAACCGAGTTAACCCGAACGGAATCATTTCTGAGTCGACCGCCATGTTGTATACATTCGTGTGTTGTGCTGTGCTTTTCTTTTCCAATTTTATTGTACTGTGACTTTTTTTTCTCTACCTAGTTTCCTACTGGAAAAATAGTTTCGGTTTACGAACATTTCGGGTTACGAACGGCCTTCAGGAACGAACTAAATTCTTGAACCGATGTTCCACTGTATTGATTCATAACATTATAAACAAATGATAAGGTGCTGGCGATTCTATGTCCGACCAAGATGTCCTTCGCCAAAGATACAATAGTTGAGAATCTGGTCGGATTTAATATAGCAGGTTGAAAAAGCACGCTGGAGTAATGGATAGCGGCTCGGGTTCAAGAATTGGAGAGCCGCTTTCCAGTTGAATCCATTACATTCACTGATGAGATACTACCCTTGCGAATGCTATGAATGCTCTTGGATTTCGAATATACATAAATAAAAACAACATATATACATGCAAACACAATATACATATAGGTTTATGTACGTAAGTGCACACATATTTAGATATTATTTCAGTATTCATATATATATGATAAAAGAGAGCATACTTTTGTGTAGCGATTTCAACATATTTTTATTATAATCTTTTATAATAAAAATATAATATAATATAATATAATATTTGGTTCGATTGATGTGAATTTATGACCCTGGGTTTCACGCTATTTGCGATCGTCAGAGTTTGTCTGACAATTTTAGAGAGCATGAAACCCAGGGTCACAAACTCACAAAAATCATACTAAATA
>OZ038494.1:22258795-22276295 GCA_964036315.1 Acanthosepion esculentum | reverse complement strand
TACACCATTAGAGAACAACTGCTTTAGCCAGTAGATTACGTTTCTCATCTTAAAAAAAGGAATATACAAAGGAAAAGCTTTACGACTCTAGGAATTAATCAGCGTTATGCTTTAATCATAGAGATTCATAAAACATCGCGTACACTCTTATATTAGTCGAGTTTTCAAGACCAATTCTTTCACCTTTTCAGAACCATTTACACCATTTGAGAACCATTTACACCATTAGAGAACAACTGCTTTAGCCAGTAGATTACGTTTCTCATCTTAAAAAAAGGAATATACAAAGGAAAAGCTTTACGACTCTAGGAATTAATCAGCGTTATGCTTTAATCATAGAGATTCATAAAACATCGCGTACACTCTTATATTAGTCGAGTTTTCCAGACCAATTCTTTCACCTTTTCAGAACCATTTACACCATTTGAGAACCATTTACACCTTTAGAGAACAACTGCTTTAGCCAGTAGATTACGTTTCTCATCTTAAAAAAAGGAATATACAAAGGAAAAGCTTTACGACTCTAGGAATTCATCAGCGTTATGCTTTAATCATAGAGATTCATAAAACATCGCGTACACTCATATATCAGTCGAGTTTTCCAGACCAATTCTTTCACCTTTTCAGAACCATTTACAACATTTGAGAACCTTTTACACCATTAGAGAACAACTGCTTTAGCCAGTAGATTACGTTTCTCATCTTAAAAAAAGGAATATACAAAGGAAAAGCTTTACGACTCTAGGAATTCATCAGCGTTATGCTTTAATCATAGAGATTCATAAAACATCGCGTACACTCTTATATCAGTCGAGTTTTCCAGACCAATTCTTTCACCTTTTCAGAACCATTTACACCATTTGAGAACCTTTTACACCATTAGAGAACAACTGCTTTAGCATGTAGATTACGTTTCTCAACTTAAAAAAAGGAATATACAAAGGAAAAGCTTTACGACTCTAGGAATTCATCAGCGTTATGCTTTAATCATAGAGATTCATAAAACATCGCGTACGCTCTTATATCAGTCGAGTTTTCAAGACCAATTCTTTCACCTTTTCAGAACCATTTACAACATTTGAGAACCTTTTACACCATTAGAGAACAACTGCTTTAGCCAGTAGATTACGTTTCTCAACTTAAAAAAAGGAATATACAAAGGAAAAGCTTTACGACTCTAGGAATTCATCAGCGTTATGCTTTAATCATAGAGATTCATAAAACATCGCGTACGCTCTTATATCAGTCGAGTTTTCAAGACCAATTCTTTCACCTTTTCAGAACCATTTACAACATTTGAGAACCTTTTACACCATTAGAGAACAACTGCTTTAGCCAGTAGATTACGTTTCTCATCTTAAAAAAAGGAATATACAAAGGAAAAGCTTTACGACTCTAGGAATTCATCAGCGTTATGCTTTAATCATAGAGATTCATAAAACATCGCGTACACTCTTATATCAGTCGAGTTTTCCAGACCAATTCTTTCACCTTTTCAGAACCATTTACACCATTTAAGAACCTTTTACACCATTAGAGAACAACTGCTTTAGCCAGTAGATTACGTTTCTCAACTTAAAAAAAGGAATATACAAAGGAAAAGCTTTACGACTCTAGGAATTCATCAGCGTTATGCTTTAATCATAGAGATTCATAAAACATCGCGTACACTCTTATATCAGTCGAGTTTTCAAGACCAATTCTTTCACCTTTTCAGAACCATTTACAACATTTGAGAACCTTTTACACCATTAGAGAACAACTGCTTTAGCCAGTAGATTACGTTTCTCAACTTAAAAAAAGGAATATACAAAGGAAAAGCTTTACGACTCTAGGAATTCATCAGCGTTATGCTTTAATCATAGAGATTCATAAAACATCGCGTACGCTCTTATATCAGTCGAGTTTTCAAGACCAATTCTTTCACCTTTTCAGAACCATTTACAACATTTGAGAACCTTTTACACCATTAGAGAACAACTGCTTTAGCCAGTAGATTACGTTTCTCAACTTAAAAAAAGGAATATACAAAGGAAAAGCTTTACGACTCTAGGAATTCATCAGCGTTATGCTTTAATCATAGAGATTCATAAAACATCGCGTACGCTCTTATATCAGTCGAGTTTTCAAGACCAATTCTTTCACCTTTTCAGAACCATTTACAACATTTGAGAACATTTACACCATTAGAGAACAACTGCTTTAGCCAGTAGATTACGTTTCTCATCTTAAAAAAAGGAATATACAAAGGAAAAGCTTTTCGACTCTAGGAATTCATCAGCGTTATGCTTTAATCATAGAGATTCATAAAACATCGCGTACGCTCTTATATCAGTCGAGTTTTCAAGACCAATTCTTTCACCTTTTCAGAACCATTTACAACATTTGAGAACCTTTTACACCATTAGAGAACAACTGCTTTAGCCAGTAGATTACGTTTCTCAACTTAAAAAAAGGAATATACAAAGGAAAAGCTTTACGACTCTAGGAATTCATCAGCGTTATGCTTTAATCATAGAGATTCATAAAACATCGCGTACGCTCTTATATCAGTCGAGTTTTCCAGACCAATTCTTTCACCTTTTCAGAACCATTTACAACATTTGAGAACCTTTTACACCATTAGAGAACAACTGCTTTAGCCAGTAGATTACGTTTCTCATCTTAAAAAAAGGAATATACAAAGGAAAAGCTTTACGACTCTAGGAATTCATCAGCGTTATGCTTTAATCATAGAGATTCATAAAACATCGCGTACGCTCTTATATCAGTCGAGTTTTCCAGACCAATTCTTTCACCTTTTCAGAACCATTTACAACATTTGAGAACCTTTTACACCATTAGAGAACAACTGCTTTAGCCAGTAGATTACGTTTCTCATCTTAAAAAAAGGAATATACAAAGGAAAAGCTTTACGACTCTAGGAATTCATCAGCGTTATGCTTTAATCATAGAGATTCATAAAACATCGCGTACGCTCTTATATCAGTCGAGTTTTCAAGACCAATTCTTTCACCTTTTCAGAACCATTTACAACATTTGAGAACCTTTTACACCATTAGAGAACAACTGCTTTAGCCAGTAGATTACGTTTCTCATCTTAAAAAAAGGAATATACAAAGGAAAAGCTTTACGACTCTAGGAATTCATCAGCGTTATGCTTTAATCATAGAGATTCATAAAACATCGCGTACGCTCTTATATCAGTCGAGTTTTCAAGACCAATTCTTTCACCTTTTCAGAACCATTTACAACATTTGAGAACCTTTTACACCATTAGAGAACAACTGCTTTAGCCAGTAGATTACGTTTCTCAACTTAAAAAAAGGAATATACAAAGGAAAAGCTTTACGACTCTAGGAATTCATCAGCGTTATGCTTTAATCATAGAGATTCATAAAACATCGCGTACACTCTTATATCAGTCGAGTTTTCCAGACCAATTCTTTCACCTTTTCAGAACCATTTACAACATTTGAGAACCTTTTACACCATTAGAGAACAACTGCTTTAGCCAGTAGATTACGTTTCTCAACTTAAAAAAAGGAATATACAAAGGAAAAGCTTTACGACTCTAGGAATTCATCAGCGTTATGCTTTAATCATAGAGATTCATAAAACATCGCGTACGCTCTTATATCAGTCGAGTTTTCAAGACCAATTCTTTCACCTTTTCAGAACCATTTACAACATTTGAGAACCTTTTACACCATTAGAGAACAACTGCTTTAGCCAGTAGATTACGTTTCTCATCTTAAAAAAAGGAATATACAAAGGAAAAGCTTTACGACTCTAGGAATTCATCAGCGTTATGCTTTAATCATAGAGATTCATAAAACATCGCGTACGCTCTTATATCAGTCGAGTTTTCAAGACCAATTCTTTCACCTTTTCAGAACCATTTACACCATTTGAGAACCTTTTACACCATTAGAGAACAACTGCTTTAGCCAGTAGATTACGTTTCTCATCTTAAAAAAAGGAATATACAAAGGAAAAGCTTTACGACTCTAGGAATTCATCAGCGTTATGCTTTAATCATAGAGATTCATAAAACATCGCGTACACTCTTATATTAGTCGAGTTTTCCAGACCAATTCTTTCACCTTTTCAGAACCATTTACAACATTTGAGAACCTTTTACACCATTAGAGAACAACTGCTTTAGCCAGTAGATTACGTTTCTCATCTTAAAAAAAGGAATATACAAAGGAAAAGCTTTACGACTCTAGGAATTCATCAGCGTTATGCTTTAATCATAGAGATTCATAAAACATCGCGTACGCTCTTATATCAGTCGAGTTTTCAAGACCAATTCTTTCACCTTTTCAGAACCATTTACAACATTTGAGAACCTTTTACACCATTAGAGAACAACTGCTTTAGCCAGTAGATTACGTTTCTCATCTTAAAAAAAGGAATATACAAAGGAAAAGCTTTACGACTCTAGGAATTCATCAGCGTTATGCTTTAATCATAGAGATTCATAAAACATCGCGTACACTCTTATATCAGTCGAGTTTTCCAGACCAATTCTTTCACCTTTTCAGAACCATTTACACCATTTGAGAACCTTTTACACCATTAGAGAACAACTGCTTTAGCCAGTAGATTACGTTTCTCATCTTAAAAAAAGGAATATACAAAGGAAAAGCTTTACGACTCTAGGAATTCATCAGCGTTATGCTTTAATCATAGAGATTCATAAAACATCGCGTACGCTCTTATATCAGTCGAGTTTTCAAGACCAATTCTTTCACCTTTTCAGAACCATTTACAACATTTGAGAACCTTTTACACCATTAGAGAACAACTGCTTTAGCCAGTAGATTACGTTTCTCATCTTAAAAAAAGGAATATACAAAGGAAAAGCTTTACGACTCTAGGAATTCATCAGCGTTATGCTTTAATCATAGAGATTCATAAAACATCGCGTACGCTCTTATATCAGTCGAGTTTTCAAGACCAATTCTTTCACCTTTTCAGAACCATTTACACCATTTGAGAACCTTTTACACCATTAGAGAACAACTGCTTTAGCCAGTAGATTACGTTTCTCATCTTAAAAAAAGGAATATACAAAGGAAAAGCTTTACGACTCTAGGAATTCATCAGCGTTATGCTTTAATCATAGAGATTCATAAAACATCGCGTACACTCTTATATTAGTCGAGTTTTCCAGACCAATTCTTTCACCTTTTCAGAACCATTTACAACATTTGAGAACCTTTTACACCATTAGAGAACAACTGCTTTAGCCAGTAGATTACGTTTCTCATCTTAAAAAAAGGAATATACAAAGGAAAAGCTTTACGACTCTAGGAATTCATCAGCGTTATGCTTTAATCATAGAGATTCATAAAACATCGCGTACGCTCTTATATCAGTCGACTTTTCAAGACCAATTCTTTCACCTTTTCAGAACCATTTACAACATTTGAGAACCTTTTACACCATTAGAGAACAACTGCTTTAGCCAGTAGATTACGTTTCTCATCTTAAAAAAAGGAATATACAAAGGAAAAGCTTTACGACTCTAGGAATTCATCAGCGTTATGCTTTAATCATAGAGATTCATAAAACATCGCGTACACTCTTATATCAGTCGAGTTTTCCAGACCAATTCTTTCACCTTTTCAGAACCATTTACAACATTTGAGAACCTTTTACACCATTAGAGAACAACTGCTTTAGCCAGTAGATTACGTTTCTCATCTTAAAAAAAGGAATATACAAAGGAAAAGCTTTACGACTCTAGGAATTCATCAGCGTTATGCTTTAATCATAGAGATTCATAAAACATCGCGTACGCTCTTATATCAGTCGAGTTTTCAAGACCAATTCTTTCACCTTTTCAGAACCATTTACACCATTTGAGAACCTTTTACACCATTAGAGAACAACTGCTTTAGCCAGTAGATTACGTTTCTCATCTTAAAAAAAGGAATATACAAAGGAAAAGCTTTACGACTCTAGGAATTCATCAGCGTTATGCTTTCATCATAGAGATTCATAAAACATCGCGTACGCTCTTATATCAGTCGAGTTTTCCAGACCAATTCTTTCACCTTTTCAGAACCATTTACAACATTTGAGAACCTTTTACACCATTAGAGAACAACTGCTTTAGCCAGTAGATTACGTTTCTCATCTTAAAAAAAGGAATATACAAAGGAAAAGCTTTACGACTCTAGGAATTCATCAGCGTTATGCTTTAATCATAGAGATTCATAAAACATCGCGTACGCTCTTATATCAGTCGAGTTTTCAAGACCAATTCTTTCACCTTTTCAGAACCATTTACAACATTTGAGAACCTTTTACACCATTAGAGAACAACTGCTTTAGCCAGTAGATTACGTTTCTCATCTTAAAAAAAGGAATATACAAAGGAAAAGCTTTACGACTCTAGGAATTCATCAGCGTTATGCTTTAATCATAGAGATTCATAAAACATCGCGTACGCTCTTATATCAGTCGAGTTTTCAAGACCAATTCTTTCACCTTTTCAGAACCATTTACAACATTTGAGAACCTTTTACACCATTAGAGAACAACTGCTTTAGCCAGTAGATTACGTTTCTCAACTTAAAAAAAGGAATATACAAAGGAAAAGCTTTACGACTCTAGGAATTCATCAGCGTTATGCTTTAATCATAGAGATTCATAAAACATCGCGTACGCTCTTATATCAGTCGAGTTTTCAAGACCATATCTTTCACCTTTTCAGAACCATTTACAACATTTGAGAACCTTTTACACCATTAGAGAACAACTGCTTTAGCCAGTAGATTACGTTTCTCAACTTAAAAAAAGGAATATACAAAGGAAAAGCTTTACGACTCTAGGAATTCATCAGCGTTATGCTTTAATCATAGAGATTCATAAAACATCGCGTACGCTCTTATATCAGTCGAGTTTTCCAGACCAATTCTTTCACCTTTTCAGAACCATTTACAACATTTGAGAACCTTTTACACCATTAGAGAACAACTGCTTTAGCCAGTAGATTACGTTTCTCATCTTAAAAAAAGGAATATACAAAGGAAAAGCTTTACGACTCTAGGAATTCATCAGCGTTATGCTTTAATCATAGAGATTCATAAAACATCGCGTACGCTCTTATATCAGTCGAGTTTTCAAGACCATATCTTTCACCTTTTCAGAACCATTTACAACATTTGAGAACCTTTTACACCATTAGAGAACAACTGCTTTAGCCAGTAGATTACGTTTCTCAACTTAAAAAAAGGAATATACAAAGGAAAAGCTTTACGACTCTAGGAATTCATCAGCGTTATGCTTTAATCATAGAGATTCATAAAACATCGCGTACGCTCTTATATCAGTCGAGTTTTCCAGACCAATTCTTTCACCTTTTCAGAACCATTTACAACATTTGAGAACCTTTTACACCATTAGAGAACAACTGCTTTAGCCAGTAGATTACGTTTCTCATCTTAAAAAAAGGAATATACAAAGGAAAAGCTTTACGACTCTAGGAATTCATCAGCGTTATGCTTTAATCATAGAGATTCATAAAACATCGCGTACGCTCTTATATCAGTCGAGTTTTCAAGACCATATCTTTCACCTTTTCAGAACCATTTACAACATTTGAGAACCTTTTACACCATTAGAGAACAACTGCTTTAGCCAGTAGATTACGTTTCTCAACTTAAAAAAAGGAATATACAAAGGAAAAGCTTTACGACTCTAGGAATTCATCAGCGTTATGCTTTAATCATAGAGATTCATAAAACATCGCGTACGCTCTTATATCAGTCGAGTTTTCCAGACCAATTCTTTCACCTTTTCAGAACCATTTACAACATTTGAGAACCTTTTACACCATTAGAGAACAACTGCTTTAGCCAGTAGATTACGTTTCTCATCTTAAAAAAAGGAATATACAAAGGAAAAGCTTTACGACTCTAGGAATTCATCAGCGTTATGCTTTAATCATAGAGATTCATAAAACATCGCGTACGCTCTTATATCAGTCGAGTTTTCAAGACCATATCTTTCACCTTTTCAGAACCATTTACAACATTTGAGAACCTTTTACACCATTAGAGAACAACTGCTTTAGCCAGTAGATTACGTTTCTCAACTTAAAAAAAGGAATATACAAAGGAAAAGCTTTACGACTCTAGGAATTCATCAGCGTTATGCTTTAATCATAGAGATTCATAAAACATCGCGTACGCTCTTATATCAGTCGAGTTTTCCAGACCAATTCTTTCACCTTTTCAGAACCATTTACAACATTTGAGAACCTTTTACACCATTAGAGAACAACTGCTTTAGCCAGTAGATTACGTTTCTCATCTTAAAAAAAAGAATATACAAAGGAAAAGCTTTACGACTCTAGGAATTCATCAGCGTTATGCTTTAATCATAGAGATTCATAAAACATCGCGTACGCTCTTATATCAGTCGAGTTTTCCAGACCAATTCTTTCACCTTTTCAGAACCATTTACAACATTTGAGAACCTTTTACACCATTAGAGAACAACTGCTTTAGCCAGTAGATTACGTTTCTCATCTTAAAAAAAGGAATATACAAAGGAAAAGCTTTACGACTCTAGGAATTCATCAGCGTTATGCTTTAATCATAGAGATTCATAAAACATCGCGTACGCTCTTATATCAGTCGAGTTTTCAAGACCATATCTTTCACCTTTTCAGAACCATTTACAACATTTGAGAACCTTTTACACCATTAGAGAACAACTGCTTTAGCCAGTAGATTACGTTTCTCAACTTAAAAAAAGGAATATACAAAGGAAAAGCTTTACGACTCTAGGAATTCATCAGCGTTATGCTTTAATCATAGAGATTCATAAAACATCGCGTACGCTCTTATATCAGTCGAGTTTTCCAGACCAATTCTTTCACCTTTTCAGAACCATTTACAACATTTGAGAACCTTTTACACCATTAGAGAACAACTGCTTTAGCCAGTAGATTACGTTTCTCATCTTAAAAAAAGGAATATACAAAGGAAAAGCTTTACGACTCTAGGAATTCATCAGCGTTATGCTTTAATCATAGAGATTCATAAAACATCGCGTACGCTCTTATATCAGTCGAGTTTTCAAGACCATATCTTTCACCTTTTCAGAACCATTTACAACATTTGAGAACCTTTTACACCATTAGAGAACAACTGCTTTAGCCAGTAGATTACGTTTCTCAACTTAAAAAAAGGAATATACAAAGGAAAAGCTTTACGACTCTAGGAATTCATCAGCGTTATGCTTTAATCATAGAGATTCATAAAACATCGCGTACGCTCTTATATCAGTCGAGTTTTCCAGACCAATTCTTTCACCTTTTCAGAACCATTTACAACATTTGAGAACCTTTTACACCATTAGAGAACAACTGCTTTAGCCAGTAGATTACGTTTCTCATCTTAAAAAAAGGAATATACAAAGGAAAAGCTTTACGACTCTAGGAATTCATCAGCGTTATGCTTTAATCATAGAGATTCATAAAACATCGCGTACGCTCTTATATCAGTCGAGTTTTCAAGACCAATTCTTTCACCTTTTCAGAACCATTTACAACATTTGAGAAACTTTTACACCATTAGAGAACAACTGCTTTAGCCAGTAGATTACGTTTCTCATCTTAAAAAAAGGAATATACAAAGGAAAAGCTTTACGACTCTAGGAATTCATCAGCGTTATGCTTTAATCATAGAGATTCATAAAACATCGCGTACGCTCTTATATCAGTCGAGTTTTCCAGACCAATTCTTTCACCTTTTCAGAACCATTTACAACATTTGAGAACCTTTTACACCATTAGAGAACAACTGCTTTAGCCAGTAGATTACGTTTCTCATCTTAAAAAAAGGAATATACAAAGGAAAAGCTTTACGACTCTAGGAATTCATCAGCGTTATGCTTTAATCATAGAGATTCATAAAACATCGCGTACGCTCTTATATCAGTCGAGTTTTCAAGACCAATTCTTTCACCTTTTCAGAACCATTTACAACATTTGAGAAACTTTTACACCATTAGAGAACAACTGCTTTAGCCAGTAGATTACGTTTCTCATCTTAAAAAAAGGAATATACAAAGGAAAAGCTTTACGACTCTAGGAATTCATCAGCGTTATGCTTTAATCATAGAGATTCATAAAACATCGCGTACACTCTTATATCAGTCGAGTTTTCCAGACCAATTCTTTCACCTTTTCAGAACCATTTACACCATTTGAGAACCTTTTACACCATTAGAGAACAACTGCTTTAGCCAGTAGATTACGTTTCTCAACTTAAAAAAAGGAATATACAAAGGAAAAGCTTTACGACTCTAGGAATTCATCAGCGTTATGCTTTAATCATAGAGATTCATAAAACATCGCGTACGCTCTTATATCAGTCGAGTTTTCAAGACCAATTCTTTCACCTTTTCAGAACCATTTACAACATTTGAGAACCTTTTACACCATTAGAGAACAACTGCTTTAGCCAGTAGATTACGTTTCTCATCTTAAAAAAAGGAATATACAAAGGAAAAGCTTTACGACTCTAGGAATTCATCAGCGTTATGCTTTAATCATAGAGATTCATAAAACATCGCGTACGCTCTTATATCAGTCGAGTTTTCAAGACCAATTCTTTCACCTTTTCAGAACCATTTACAACATTTGAGAAACTTTTACACCATTAGAGAACAACTGCTTTAGCCAGTAGATTACGTTTCTCATCTTAAAAAAAGGAATATACAAAGGAAAAGCTTTACGACTCTAGGAATTCATCAGCGTTATGCTTTAATCATAGAGATTCATAAAACATCGCGTACACTCTTATATCAGTCGAGTTTTCAAGACCAATTCTTTCACCTTTTCAGAACCATTTACAACATTTGAGAACCTTTTACACCATTAGAGAACAACTGCTTTAGCCAGTAGATTACGTTTCTCAACTTAAAAAAAGGAATATACAAAGGAAAAGCTTTACGACTCTAGGAATTCATCAGCGTTATGCTTTAATCATAGAGATTCATAAAACATCGCGTACACTCTTATATCAGTCGAGTTTTCAAGACCAATTCTTTCACCTTTTCAGAACCATTTACACCATTTGAGAACCTTTTACACCATTAGAGAACAACTGCTTTAGCCAGTAGATTACGTTTCTCATCTTAAAAAAAGGAATATACAAAGGAAAAGCTTTACGACTCTAGGAATTCATCAGCGTTATGCTTTAATCATAGAGATTCATAAAACATCGCGTACACTCTTATATAAGTCGAGTTTTCCAGACCAATTCTTTCACCTTTTCAGAACCATTTACACCATTTGAGAACCTTTTACACCATTTGAGAACAACTGCTTTAGCCAGTGGATTACGTTTCTCATCTTAAAAAAAGGAATATACAAAGGAAAAGCTTTACGACTCTAGGAATTCATCAGCGTTATGCTTTAATCATAGAGATTCATAAAACATCGCGTACACTCTTATATTAGTCGAGTTTTCAAGACCAATTCTTTCACCTTTTCAGAACCATTTATACCATTTGAGAACCATTTACACCATTAGAGAACAACTGCTTTAGCCAGTAGATTACGTTTCTCATCTTAAAAAAAGGAATATACAAAGGAAAAGCTTTACGACTCTAGGAATTCATCAGCGTGATGCTTTAATCATAGAGATTCATAAAACATTGCGTACACTCTTATATTAGTCGAGTTTTCAAGACCAATTCTTTCACCTTTTCAGAACCATTTACACCATTTGAGAACCATTTACACCTTTAGAGAACAACTGCTTTAGCCAGTAGATTACGTTTCTCATCTTAAAAAAAGGAATATACAAAGGAAAAGCTTTACGACTCTAGGAATTCATCAGCGTTATGCTTTAATCATAGAGATTCATAAAACATCGCGTACGCTCTTATATTAGTCGAGTTTTCAAGACCAATTCTTTCCTCTTCTGAGAACCATTTACACCATTTGAGAACCTTTTACACCATTAGAGAACAACTGCTTTTGCCAGTAGATTACGTTTCTCATCTTAAAAAAAGGAATATACGAAGGAAAAGCTTTACGACTCTAGGAATTAACCAGCGTTATTTTTTAATCATAGAGATTCATAAAACATCGCGTACACTCTTATATTAGTCGAGTTTTCAAGACCAATTCTTTCACCTTTTCAGAACCATTTACACCATTTGAGAACCATTTACACCATTAGAGAACAACTGCTTTTGCCAGTAGATTACGTTTCTCATCTTAAAAAAAGGAATATACAAAGGAAAAGCTTTACGACTCTAGGAATTAATCAGCGTTATGCTTTAATCATAGAGATTCATAAAACATCGCGTACACTCTTATATCAGTCGAGTTTTCCAGACCAATTCTTTCACCTTTTCAGAACCATTTACACCATTTGAGAACCATTTACACCATTAGAGAACAATTGCTTTAGCCAGTAGATTACGTATCTCATCTTAAAAAAAGGAATATACTAATGAAAAGCTTTACGACTCTAGGAATTAATCAGCGTTATGCTTTAATCATAGAGATTCATAAAACATCGCGTACACTCTTATATTAGTCGAGTTTTCCAGACCAATTCTTTCACCATTTGAGAACCATTTACATCATTTGAGAACAATTTACACCATTTGAGAACAACTGCTTTAGCCAGTAGATTACGTATCTCATCTTAAAAAAAGGAATATACTAATGAAAAGCTTTACGACTCTAGGAATTAATCAGCGTTATGCTTTAATCATAGAGATTCATAAAACATCGCGTACACTCTTATATTAGTCGAGTTTTCCAGACCAATTCTTTCACCATTTGAGAACCATTTACACCATTTGAGAACCTTTTACAACATTAGAGAACAACTGCTTTAGCCAGTAGATTACGTTTCTCATCTTAAAAAAAGGAATATACAAAGGAAAAGCTTTACGACTCTAGGAATTCATCAGCGTTATGCTTTAATCATAGAGATTCATAAATCATCGCGTACACTCTTATATCAGTCGAGTTTTCCAGACCAATTCTTTCACCTTTTGAGAAACATTTACACCATTTGAGAACCTTTTACACCATTAGAGAACAACTGCTTTAGCCAGTAGATTACGTTTCTCATCTTAAAAAAAGGAATATACAAAGGAAAAGCTTTACGACTCTAGGAATTCATCAGCGTTATGCTTTAATCATAGAGATTCATAAAACATCGCGTACACTCTTATATTAGTCGAGTTTTCCAGACCAATTCTTTCACCATTTGAGAACCATTTACACCATTTGAGAACCTTTTACAACATTAGAGAACAACTGCTTTAGCCAGTAGATTACGTTTCTCATCTTAAAAAAAGGAATATACAAAGGAAAAGCTTTACGACTCTAGGAATTCATCAGCGTTATGCTTTAATCATAGAGATTCATAAAACATCGCGTACACTCTTATATCAGTCGAGTTTTCCAGACGAATTCTTTCACCTTTTGAGAACCATTTACACCATTTGAGAATCTTTTACACCATTAGAGAACAACTACTTTAGCCAGTAGATTACGTTTCTCATCTTAAAAAAAGGAATATACAAAGGAAAAGCTTTACGACTCTAGGAATTCATCAGCGTTATGCTTTAATCATAGAGATTCATAAATCATCGCGTACACTCTTATATCAGTCGAGTTTTCCAGACCAATTCTTTCACCTTTTGAGAAACATTTACACCATTTGAGAACCTTTTACACCATTAGAGAACAACTGCTTTAGCCAGTAGATTACGTTTCTCATCTTAAAAAAAGGAATATACAAAGGAAAAGCTTTACGACTCTAGGAATTAATCAGCGTTATGCTTTAATCATAGAGATTCATAAAACACCGCGTACACTCTTATATTAGTCGAGTTTTCAAGACCAATTCTTTCACCTTTTCAGAACCATTTACACCATTTGAGAACCTTTTACACCATTAGAGAACAACTGCTTTAGCCAGTAGATTACGTTTCTCATCTTAAAAAAAGGAATATACAAAGGAAAAGCTTTACGACTCTAGGAATTCATCAGCGTTATGCTTTAATCATAGAGATTCATAAAACATCGCGTACACTCTTATATCAGTCGAGTTTTCCAGACCAATTCTTTCACCTTTTGAGAACCATTTACACCATTTGAGAACCTTTTACACCATTAGAGAACAACTGCTTTAGCCAGTAGATTACGTTTCTCATCTTAAAAAAAGGAATATACAAAGGAAAAGCTTTACGACTCTAGGAATTCATCAGCGTTATGCTTTAATCATAGAGATTCATAAAACATCGCGTACACTCTTATATTAGTCGAGTTTTCAAGACCAATTCTTTCACCTTTTCAGAACCATTTACACCATTTGAGAACCATTTACACCATTAGAGAACAACTGCTTTATCCAGTAGATTACGTTTCTCATCTTAAAAAAAGGAATATACAAAGGAAAAGCTTTACGACTATCGGAATTAATCAGCGTTATGCTTTAATCATAGAGATTCATAAAACATCGCGTACGCTCTTATATTAGTCGAGTTTTCCAGACCAATTCTTTCACCTTTTCAGAACCATTTACAACATTTGAGAACAATTTACACCATTTGAGAACAACTGCTTTAGCCAGTAGATTACGTATCTCATCTTAAAAAAAGGAATATACTAATGAAAAGCTTTACGACTCTAGTAATTAATCAGCGTTATGCTTTAATCATAGAGATTCATAAAACATCGCGTACACTCTTATATTAGTCGAGTTTTCCAGACCAATTCTTTCACCATTTGAGAACCATTTACATCATTTGAGAACAATTTACACCATTTGAGAACAACTGCTTTAGCCAGTAGATTACGTTTCTCATCTTCAAAAAAGGAATATACAAAGGAAAAGCTTTACGACTCTAGGAATTCATCAGCGTTATGCTTTAATCATAGAGATTCATAAAACATCGCGGACACTCTTATATCAGTCGAGTTTTCAAGACCAATTCTTTCAACTTTTGAGAACCATTTACACCATTTGAGAACCATTTACACCATTTGAGAACCTTTTACACCATTTGAGAACAACTGCTTTAGCCAGTAGATTACGTTTCTCATCTTCAAAAAAGGAATATACAAAGGAAAAGCTTTACGACTCTAGGAATTCATCAGCGTTATGCTTTAATCATAGAGATTCATAAAACATCGCGGACACTCTTATATCAGTCGAGTTTTCAAGACCAATTCTTTCAACTTTATAGAACCATTTACACCATTTGAGAACCATTTACACCATTTGAGAACCTTTTACACCATTTGAGAACAACTGCTTTAGCCAGTAGATTACGTTTCTCATCTTCAAAAAAGGAATATACAAAGGAAAAGCTTTACGACTCTAGGAATTCATCAGCGTTATGCTTTAATCATAGAGATTCATAAAACATCGCGTACACTCTTATATCAGTCGAGTTTTCAAGACCAATTCTTTCACCTTTTGAGAACCATTTACACCATTTGAGAACCTTTTACACCATTAGAGAACAACTGCTTTAGCCATTAGATTACGTTTCTCATCTTAAATAAAGGAATATACTAAGGAAAAGCCTTACGACTCTAGGAATGTGAGTATTTGAATTGCTATCTCTGTTTTTGTGATTCCTGGGTTAGACGATATACTACGTCCAACAGCAAGTCCTCTGATCAGGAGGTTTTGAAGAGCGTCTAACTACCTCTTTAATTTCTGCTGTTCCCAGGGTTACTCTTTACCGAAGTGGTAGCACCTGTTAAGTTCCCAACTATGGGCAAATAGTTAACTCCCAAACTGGGGTCAAAACACTGTGCAAGTGTAAAAACAGGTTTTAATACCGGCGATGATATTTTAGGTAAAATTATTACCAGCAAAATATTTTTGAAGGAAAATATATTACCAGCAATATATTTTTGTAAATAATTATTGCCTGTAATACATTTTTGGGAAAAAAATATTACCAGCAATAAAAATCTTATCGGCATTATATAACCCACAGAGGTTGATATGCCGTAAAGCAATCCAAACCAGCCATCTTTTCTTTGCTTTCTTTAAACAGCGAATTTAATAATAACCGGACTTGATTTCACTGATAAAAATCAGCAAAAACCAAAGAAAAAGGGAAAGCAGCTCAAGAGATATTTGTTGCAATGAGAATATTTTTGGATTAAAGAAAATTAAACAATCACTTGTTACGTTTCGGGTGCAGAACAGGATCTTGTAGATATACCTACGTAAAAGGTCCCAACGAGAAATGTGCTCTCCTTAAATAGGTCATTGAAACCTCCGTAGTCGAATTCGTTAAAAGATCTTTCGGCTATAGAAAAGGTTTTGCTAATGAAAATAGAGATACGTGTTTGATTCCTGTCGGAAGGATATATCTTTCTTTAACCCTGACCATGGCTATATAGTACCCAGCGCAAATTTTCCTATTTTTAATTACAATTTTCAGTACCTGATTTTCTTACCTAAATAATGTTTTTCAGTTCCTATTAATGTTAACTCAAAGTACAAAGTTTGAAGTGCCTGCACGTAAAATATTTCAAATAAAGATTTATATTTAATATTTTTTTTTTTTTTGATATTTTCAAAATCGGGTATGATATACCCATGGTTAGTAGTGTTGTAACTTTAATTGATAGTTAGTGTTCTAGGGTTAATAAGACTTTAACAAACTAGGCTGGTTTCGTTGTGTCAGAAAATAAAATTTGAAAAATAAACCAACGATACCAACTCAAACACGTGTATCTATTGAAAATAACGGTTTTTAGTAATAATCAATAATTTCGCATAAAAACAAAAATATCTATACAAAAATATATATTTGGAAAAAATCCATATTTTGAATTTGTCATTGAATACTACTGACATGGAATATTTTTTCTAGTGTTCTTACCGTTTTCCCTTTAGGAGGATTAAGAATAAGGGTCTGTAGAAAGTTTAGAAACTGGTCGTAGTGAAGACACCGAATACTTTAGATATTTTCAAGTATTTTCTTAAATGTCCGTTCTTAAAATATATATGGTCATTGTTCCTTAACATGTGTTTAATAATAATAATAATAATAATAATAATAATAATGAAATCGAAATAGAGAAAATGTGGAATTTGAAAACAAGAATAGTACCAGTCATAGTAGGTGCGCTTGGAATGATAGAAAAGGAACACAACGACACACTGAAAAAAAGTTTTTTTGAAATCTCAGCTTAAGAAAAACACATTAAGAACTTTGTACATGTAACGTTAGTGATGTTATAGGAGGTAGGAAAACAAATGATGAAATGAAGCCATAACAATACACCACTACCTGCTTTAGGTCTGGCCACAGACTTGGTAGGTGGTGTGACCATAGTAGAAATCGAAATATAATAATAATAATGATAATAGTCGTACTAGTGATTTGATTTATAAAACAAAAACTCCAATATGATCAAAACTACTACTATTACAAAGATGAAGAAACAATAATAATATATATAAAC
>OZ038494.1:22246295-22253795 GCA_964036315.1 Acanthosepion esculentum | reverse complement strand
GTCTCTATACGCATGCATTTACGCATATATCTACATATAAAAATGCATATTAAAATTTCATATATATATATATATATATATATATATATATATATATGTATATATATATATATAAATATATATATATATAACAATAGATTTTATTACAGATATATTCATGTACGTAGATATGTATATATATACATATGTTATTTATTATAATTTTTTTATATAGACAAAATCAATTTACTCACTACAAAGATGCAACTTTGTTTCGGTGCATTTAGTTGCATTTCGATTGGTGACATCGAAGATTCATAACCATTTTGGTTCTCAGCAGTCGAAGTGCAATTAAATGCACCGAAACAAAGTTGCAGTTTTGTAGTGAGTAAATTGTTTTTGTCTATAAGAAAAAAAATATATAATAATTATTGTTCTACTATCGGTATTTTTTTTTTTTAAGCATTTCACCCCAAGCAAGGCGGGAAGCCACTAGAATGCAATGGGTTACAGATGATTTGGAGCGAAATCAGATGGGAGTGATAGAGAAAAGGATGAGGAGAAAGATAGTTGATAGATCAAGGTACTGGAAATGTCGATTGACATTACATTTGAATAGTTGGAGATTATAGCTATCAGAGAAACAGGAAAAGGGAAGGGAGTTCCACAGGCGAGAGGTGCGAGATATTGAACCCTCTTTTGAATTAATGCTGTGAACGTTAAGATTTATATATTTTTTTCGTTCTCATTACATTCGGATACATATATATATATATATAACGAAAATAATATATATATATATATATATATATATATATATATATATATATATATGTATGTATTTGTGTGTAAATACAGTACGTATCTAAACGTATATATAAACATTTCTCTCTGTATATATAATTATGTTTGTATATCATATGTTAAGTACTTAGTGTGTCAGTAAAAGATCTATATACATAAATAAATTGTATTTTGTCTCAAGTCTATAATTCCTTGGGAGGTAATCTTAGCAACACAAAAACTTACGTTCAGAAACACATACAGTGGACCCATCTCGAAATCCCCTGACCTTGGGCCCAAGCCTTATTGGGGTCCTGGGCAGTCCTTTGTGGGCATCGCTATGTTATCAGGATTTGTTTATTCTACCGACATTTATAGAAGTTATAAATTAAACGAAGCACAACTATTAGACGAGGAAAGATTTTCGCGGATTTTAACGGCATCCTGTTTCTTTTTTTCGTCCAAATCCGCGAATTTCTTTAATTCATGCTAAAGTCTCGGAAAAAAATACTATAAAATTCACTGAATTTTATCTATAATGTTGAATGTGATAAAAGTCTCAAGTTGATGTTAAAAATATGCCGCAAAAAATTGAGCTATTTAAAATGGTATCATCTATTATGACATGCCTCTAATTTGTATTTAGATACATTGTATTTATTTTCAGTTTTTCTAGTTGAATTATTCACCAATATTGCATATGATCCATTATTGAACATAATTAGGTTAGAATAAAATTTGTATTTTATATGAATACTATCTCATGAAAATTGAGATGTAGTAGAGTTTGGATGGGGTGGGGGCGTATCATAAAATTGTGGTGGGGACACGAGACCTTTGCACCAGCCCCTCATACATTTGATATATATATATATATATAAATATACACACACATATATATATATACATACATACATATATATATATATATATATATATATATATATATATATATGTTATATATATATATATATATATATATATATATATATATATATATATATGTAAGCAAATATGTGGATGTAGATCCGACGGTATGATGAAAATGTGGAAAAGACAAAGCAAAATCCGAATATGTGAGTTTACTGTTTTTTATTTGTTTTTTGTTTTACTGTCGACGTCAGACGTTTCAGTCGAATAGACCTTCCTCAGGACATGGTTAATGGAGACATATTTATATTACATTTAAGTTAAATGAAGAGACGATATATACAGGACTAGTCAGAAACATTTCAGTTTTTCTGTTTCTGACTAGTCCTGTATCTATCGTCTCTTCATTTAACTTAAATTTAATATAAATATGTCTCCATTAACCATGTCCTGAGGAAGGTCTATTCGACCGAAACGTCTGACGTCGAAAGAAAAACAAAAACAAAATAAAAAACAGTAAACTCACATATTCCGATTTTGCTTTGTCTTTTCCAAATTTTCATCATATATATATATATATATATATATATATATATATATATATATATATATATATATATATATATAAAAAGAAAGAACAGTAAGATATAAAATCCGGTGTTCTTATAGATATTTTTATTTTTACACAATAGTGCTCAATGTAAATTTACAGAGCATTAATATTTTATATTAATTGATTTAAAATACGGTTTTAACGCTACACAGTGATAACCATGTTTCGAAAATGGAAGGCAAAGCCTTTGAATTCAATTTTTTTGCCAAATTAAAGACATTAGTTCCATTTCCTCGTCAAGCGAATTTTGGAAATTTTCCAAAATATATATATACGTGTACATATATGACATTAATCGTAATCCTATTACTATACATACGTGAATGCACAGAGACATACACAAACACAGAAGCACACAACCATATATATATATATATATATATATATATGTATAGATGTGTGTGTGTGTGTATGCATTGTGAGAATAAATCATGGAAAAGACATTTCTAAGTGAGTATAGTTGCATACATGAATATATAACATCCTCCATGTGCATATATACATATGCATTAGTTAAGCATTTATTTGAGTCCAACGTAAGAAAAGAGATTATATATTTTGCATCTGACTATAAAGTAAGAAAAACTGAAACGTGTGGGGGATGAATAATATCTGTGTGTGTGTGTGCTCTACAGGGAAATAAATATGTGTGCTTTTGTGTTACTATCGATTTCAAGTATATATTAGTAATACATACACACACACACACACACACACACACACACACACATATATATATATATATATATATATATATATATATATATATATATATATATATATATATATATATATAAAAGTGAACATTGAATATATATATACAAATATATATATATAAAAGTGAACATTGAAGTCAACACTCAGAGGCGACAGGTTTCATGCTGAACGCAATCGTCAAGCCTGATCATTGCGTCTACTATGAAACAGCCTGTCGCCTCTGAGTGTTGACTTCAGTGTTCACTTTTACATTTATATTTACATACGTTCTATCTCTGATATTGAGCACTTTATCCCATAAATATAGCGCACCTTAAAACTACATATATATATATATATATATATATATATATATATATATATATATATATATATATATATATATATATATACGTGTGTGTATTTCTCTGTGTGTGTGTGTGTGTGTTTAATTGGTTAATCAAAATATAGCCACAAGTCTATTTTTAATTCTGACCCCACCTTTAACTTTCGGAAAAGATAGGAAACACTTTGTTTTTAAATCTCCTTAAAAATCATTTAATCACCAGTTACTTACCATCGCCTGAAGAAGTACCATCGTAGTATTGAAACATGAAAGCATTTGTGTAGCGATTTCAACAAGTTTTTATTATAATCTCTTATGATAAAAATAATATACATACATACATATATATATATATATATATATATATATATATATATATATATATATATATATATATATAATGAGTGAAATTAAGTCGACCGTTGGGTGGTCCCCGATAGCTGTTGATCACGCTCTTTCCCAGAAACTGTAACAAAGATCTGCTCAGCATAGTTGCAGTATAAACCCCAGGTGGGCTCTGTAGGTGTTGAACAAACACAAATGTGCCTGAGCAAGTGTCTGCAATAGGGATTGGCTAGCCACCCTAGTAGACGGATATCCTCTAATACAAGTGGCCAACTATATATATATATATATATATATATATATATATATATATAATAATAATAATAATTATTATTATTATTATTATTATTATTATTATTATTATTATTGTCACTTAAACATAGATTTATTTAGTTTTTCTACAGGCCTGGCCGCAGTCCTCATGATGGTTTCTCCTTCCTAGGGGGACGCAGGTTCGAATCCTGCCATAGAGCGCATGTTCTTCTTTAATAAGATTTCTCGAATATTCAGGCCGGCAGACGAAAATAAATAAATATACTGTTTAAGAAATAAACGGAGCATCTGCTCAAATATGTGTAGCCATTTAAAGTAACCTCTAAGTAATAAAACCTGTCGGGTTAATAATTAAATATCCATCAGTTCTTTAGAAATGTACGAAGATCTGTCAAGGCAACTAGTATTTTTAAACAAAACTGTAAAAAAAAACTACTGTTAGGTTTTATAAATTTTACAATTTACGACCGCTCATGAATATTCTTAAGGCTAACGTTGAAAGTCAAGGTTAACTATGGAGGATGCTTACATCTGCCTTGATAAATACCATCAAAGTACAAAACGGTTTGGTAAAGAAAGGGTTTCAATTTTTCTTCATACATTTTGTCCTTTTACAGATATATTTTATATCTGAATTTTTACGTACGAATATATATATATATATATATATAAAGACATTTTTTTATGTTTATACGTTCTTTTTTTTAGATACAAATATTTAAGTTTATAATAAACAGTATCAAACAACATTTACCGACTTGAGTGTCTGAGAAATCTCAAAGAGAATATGCGTTCTCCGACAGGAGTCAAACGTGTATCCTACACGGGACAGCTATATAGCCTGACGTGCTATACTATTTAGCTACAGGGGAAGCGTCTGGTTAGCAAGGTTAAATTACTGTTTTTTTAAAAAGTCCACATTGGACGAAACGCGTTGGCAACTATTACAGTTTTCCTATTGTCTTTTACATTTATAAATATTGTCTTTTTCTACAGGTTAACTCTGAGAAATCTTTCATATATATATATATGTGGATGACAATATATATACGTTCTTTTTTTAGATACAAATATTTAAGTAAATGCTCTGTTTATAATAAACAGTATTAAACAACATTTACCGGCCTGAATGTCCGAGAAATTTTCATAGAAAAAATTCGTCCTCCAACAGGAATCGAACCTGTATCCTATAAGGAACCGTCTGACGTGGTTTTACTGTTTTTAAACTACAATTCTCCATGATTTTCTCTCGTACATTCATATCTGCTCGATACGTATCTAAATGTAAACAAATGGCGTCACACATTATGAAATGGACAAAGTCCGACAATTATTGTAAGAAATTTTTTATGTTTATATATATATATATATGTATATATATAATGTAGTTAGATAGATAGATGTGGTTACACAGCAGAGCAAAGATCTATATATGTATATATAATATCGTTGGGGCTAATAAAATAATGCTCGATGCGTTTCTCCGAAGAAAAGTTTATATTCTTTTTGGTTACATCAGTTCAACTAAAAGAGCAAAGACAAAACTCTTGTGTTCAAACTGTGTTTTGGAGATCTCTCAGGATAAATTGGTTGCCGTAAATCACATTAATTACTCTCGGGTATTATGTGTTCGGGCTTGACATTTGACACACACACACACACACACACACATATATATATATATATATATATATATATAACCGATCGTTCGTCAGAATTGAGTCCGACCAGAGGACGGTCGTATTAAAAAGTATTCTGTACACAATCCCATAAACTGAACGTGTAAAGCTTTAAATATTAAAAGATTAGTAATCATTTTCACACCCGCTACCAGGGTTTCAGCCATTACGGTAATGGTTGAAACCATGGTAGCGGATGTGAAAATGATTACTAATATTTATATATATTATCAGTTTGTGACTGGTTGGGATAATTCCAAGGAGGATATTAATCCAGGGAGAGCTCAATGTAGAGTAGAGAGCATAATAATAATAATAATAATAATAATAATAATAATAATAATAACGATAATAATAATAATAATCAAGAAAAAAACCTTAAAGGTTCATTTCAGTTATAATGTATTTCGTGAATATCTATATATTCATCTCATCCGACCGGAATCTCTTAGTAATTCTATATAGTAATACAAACATACATACACACACGCACACACATTTTATATATATATATATATATATATATATATATATATATATATATATATAAATACATACATACATACATACA
This sequence comes from Acanthosepion esculentum, assembly GCA_964036315.1. NCBI lineage: Eukaryota > Metazoa > Mollusca > Cephalopoda > Sepiida > Sepiidae > Acanthosepion > Acanthosepion esculentum. The sequence continues at coordinate 22,247,640 of OZ038494.1, read as the reverse complement.
TATATATATATACATACATACATATATATACATACCATATATACATACATACATATATATATATACATACCTATATATATATATACATACCTATATATACATACATACCTATATATACATACATACATATATATATATATACATACCTATACATACATACATATATATATACATACCTATATATACATACATATATATATATACATACCTATATATACATACATATATATATATACATACCTATATATACATACATATATATATATACATACCTATATATACATACATATATATATATACATACCTATATATACATATATATATATATACATACCTATATATACATACATATATATATATACATACCTATATATACATATATATATATATACATACCTATATATACATATATATATATATACATACCTATATATACATATATATATATATATATACATACCTATATATACATATATATATATATACATACCTAAATATACATATATATATATATATATATATATACATACCTATATATACATACATATATATATATATATATATATATATATATATATATATATATATATATATATATAGGTAATATATGATGGAGTTCTTTTTAATCCGATATTTTTGTTGAAAAAAAAAATGTTATATTTAGTGGACACCCGTGCTCGAAATAAACGTCCCGTTTTTATTTTAAACGGTTTGTATTACGTCGATCGACTGGCTCACTCGAGAAAAACTTAATAAAGAAAATGAGCTCTCCGACAAGGTTCAAAGCTGCGTTTTCTCTCTCTCGACGAAATATGCTTGTATTTAATCTGTATATGTGTATATAATTTACACCGATTTGTTACTATGTGTGCACATACGTGTAGATAGATAGATAGATAGATAGATAGATAGATAGATAGATAGATAGATAGATGATTTGTATCCATGTAGATACATATAGATAAGTGTGTATGTCAGTGTGTAGCAATTTGACCGATTGATGAAAGTGTATGAGCACTATAAATTTGAAGCACTATTTGTATAGATTTATATGTGTGTATGCGCGCGCATTCGACATCTAATACAAATACATAGCAGACGTGAATGAATTTATCGATCAATGTCGAAAAGCATTTTTTTATCTACAAATATAACGAGTAAACAGTATATTAGATGGAATTTAAGTCACTGAATGAATCGATAGTTTTGTTTTGCTTTTGTTGTTCGTTTGTTTTTTTATTTAAGTTTCTTATTCTTGCAGAATATATTCGATAGGTGAGAAAAAGAGATACGGGTGGAATGGCTATGAATATTTATGTGGAGAGAGGATCACAGAAATGCAAAG
>OZ038494.1:22236295-22241295 GCA_964036315.1 Acanthosepion esculentum | reverse complement strand
TGTGTATATATATATATATATATATATATATATATATATATATATATATATATATATATACAAACATATATGCACACATGTGTGTGTGTACGCGAGTGGATCAATAAATCCGAAGACTGTCACGATATTACCATTCAAAATATGATCGGAAAATTTCAGTTTCATACTGAATCTGACCACGGAATTAAGTGCCTTACCAAAGGAGAAGATTGACTAAAAATAATATTTATTGTATAGTATACACGCTACCTTTTTTCTTTTTTTTTTTTTTTTTGTCACATGACAAGGCTAAGGATCTACAGATGTCATCCGTATAATATATATATATATATATATATATATATATATATATATATATATACAAAGTTACGCACATACATATATGTGTGTGTATGTACACCACACACATATTCATACATATGTATATACGCACAGATATACACATATATGTGTATATACACCCACGCATATGTATACACACACGCACACACATATATATACACACACACAAATATATATACACACACACATATATATATATATGTGTGTGTATACACACAGGGACACAAATATATATATATATATACACACAGACACATATTTATATTTAGTGTATACACACATATGTATACACATACATACATATACACACACATAAATATATATTTACTCTCATATATATATATATATATATATATATATATATATATATATATATATACACACATAGATACATATACAAACATATACAGACACATGCAAATATACAAACGCATAATCACATATATATATATAAACACATGCATATATATATAAATACACTCATTCATATTTATACATATATATATACATATACACACATACAGGTATATATACACACACACACATGCTTCTACAATACACATACATACATATATATATATACGCATATATCCATATATAAAATACAAATACATACACATATACACAGATAGATACATGCATAAAATATACACATACACACATATACACACATACATATAATATACATCTAGACACATATATACCCGCATACATGTATATATAATATAAACACATACATATATAATATACACATACATAGATATATAATAGACACACACATAGATATATAATAGACACACACATTGATATATACACAGACATACATGCATATATAATATACACATATGTACATATGTAATATACACATACATATATAATATACACACGCATTCATATATATACACACGCATACATGCATAAATATATATATATATACACGCATACATATATATATACACGCATACATATATATATACACATGCATACATATATATATACACATGCATATATATATATGCATGCATACATATATATATACACATGCATATATATATATGCATGCATACATATACATGTATACATATATATATATATATACATGCATACATATATATATATTTATATATACATGCATACATATATATATATTTATATATACATGCATATATATATATGTATATATATATATATATATATATATATATATATATATATATATATATATATATATATATATATATACGCATACATGCATATATATCGTGTCTATGCTAGAATTTGGAATGATGCATATTGTTGATATTCGAATACGTCCGATGCTATTGTCGGTAATTTGTCCCGAAGTAAGAAAATGTTCAAATATATTTTGTCCTGCAGAAGGAAAGACATTTTGAAAATTGAATTTCATCTCCACTTGTCATTGTTTTTCCTTTCTTTCCGTTCTTTTTTTTTCTTTTCTATATATATATATATTGATTAAACTTTCTCGGCATTATTTCGAGGTTGTTCGAATTTATATGTAAATATAAAATATTTTGAAAAAATATGCATATCTATGTATGTATGTATCAATAGATAGATAAGGATTTCTGATGGAATGTACTCCTTTTTTTAAAAGTCAACCAGTAAAATAAACCGATAGAAACTGTTTCTTTTTAATAATATTCACATTATATATATATATATATATATATATATATATATATATATATATATATATATATATATACATACACGCATACACACACACATACATATATATATATATATATATATATATATATATATGTATGTATGTGTGTGTGTATGCGTGTATGTAAATGTAAAGTCCATCAGATGACGAAACGATTTTTTGTCTTTATTCAAATACAGTAATTCCCCATGTATAATACCCATTTTTTTCTAAAAGCTAATAACCAAACTCTGGCGTGCGTATTATTTACAGCTACAAAAAATCTTTAAAAAATTGCCGTAAAATAAAATGAAAATTATCATAAAACTAAATTAGAATAATATTATTCTATGTTTAAAACCATTTTTTTTTTTTAAATAAGAGTTGGAAACGCTGGCGATTACCATCAAGGGGTGCGTATTATGCATAAGTAGAAACATTTTCCCACACTTTCAGCACAATTTTTGGTGTTCCTATTAGGAATGAAGATGTATTATACATGGGGAATTACGGTATTTAGATAGCAAGAATTCATTTAAATATTTCAACGTCTCCTTGTTTAATTTATATATATATATATATATATATATATATATATATATATATATATATATATATATATATATATATATATGCATAGCTCACAGTGTGCTGGAAACAGTGTTCGATGTATAATAGAATTATAATTTATACTACTAATAAATAAGCAGTTTGTGCATCACCGTTTCATAAAATTCTGTGTTCAATCGATTGTCCCTTGTATAAAACTCTCCAGTTGCACTAAAAACAGTGAGAAACAAAATATATATTTACTATGTGTATATATAGATAAGTGTCTCCTCTGCTAAAAGCTAAGCATTTCTTCCTTCAAGAAGAAATTTTCAGTTTATATACTGGCTTTATCGATGAAGCTTTATAAACTAAACAGAAAATAAGCAAACGCCGATTACAATTTTACATGAAAAAAAGAGGACGATAGAGAGACCATAGGTATTGAATTTAATCTTTTTTTAGTTTTGAAAATTTTTAAATATTAAAAAAGAAAACGAAAAAAATTAATTCTATTAAATACATAAAATAGATATGTATATAAAAAACAGTTACATCTATTTATCAATATTTTTATGTATATATTTGTGTATATGTGTGTAAATATATGCGTACGTGTGTGTGTGTGTGTGCGTATGTTTAGATGAGTGTGATTTCGATAATCTTTAAAATATGTTATTTATATTTATATATATATGAATAATAATTATATATATGTATATATTACTTTTATTTGCTCCTAAATATTTATGTCAGATTTGAAATATACGTACATTTAAAATATTTTGCTGTGTGTATATTCTTAATTAAACACATAAGATTGATATATATATATATACATACATACATTATACACACAAACACACACACACACACATATACAGGGTGTCCATAAAGTTCGTGTGCACTTTAAAATATTTATTTGTATTTGCGACAGAAATAATTTGTAAAAAGGATTAGAAAGAAGTAAATCTATATTTTTTAAGGTTTATTGAAATTTTATTTAAGTTTTCACATGTCCTCCATCATTAAAAATACAAAGGGTAATACGATTTTGCAGTTCACGGAAAACATTTGCCAACTGATTTACAGTAATGCCTGAAATCACATTAGTTATTTTAGCTATACTTAAAACTAGGCACATTAAACTTTGTAACATTTTTTACAGATTATTTCTATCGCAAATTTGTCACTTAGCTGATAGATGTTCTATACGGCATTAATTCAAACCTTATTTTTTAACAAATAAAACTCCTTAATTAGAAATAAATTTACATATATATATATATATATATATATATATATATATATATATATATATATATTATATATATATATATATTATTTATATATATATTATATATATATTATATATATATTATATATATATTATATATATATATATTATATATATATATATATACATATATTATATATATATACATATATACACACTTACATATATACATAGAAATAAACATATATATATCAATTTTATAAATATCATATATATATATATATATATATATATATATATATATATAAAGCAGTGTGTATATCGATATCAACGCTGAATAGCCATTCTCTTTTGGTCCCTATGACTACACTGCTTACATTGACATGCGCTACGTCCTCGATGTATATATATATATATGTTTTGAACAAGAAAAATATTCAAAAATTTAAATTTTCAGACACACTGGGTTGTATATTAATAATTTTTTGTTCTATTATTTCAGTTACGTTCCTCGACGAGTTTCGGCCAGCATGGCCATCATCAGGAGAAAAAAATATTTAGGAGAAAAAAAATTTCGGCTTGTTAGTAACAGTGAACTACAGGAGTAAATGACTGTTTATGAAGAAAATGAACTTTACCTGTAGTTTTCTTTTGATTTTTATCGTTAATTTTAGTCGGTCATTATGTTGGTCAAACGGCCTCCCCCCTCTCTCTCTCTCTCTCTCTCTCTCTCTATATATATATATATATATATATATATATATATATATATTATTCTAGCGTTCGGTTTACCGAATATTCTCGGGGTTACCCTAATTCAAAAAAATCTAACCAAATATTTCAGATTTGGAGGCGGGGATTTAGAAAAAATTTTAAGTTTTCTTGGTTGGCCCGAATACTTTTCCACTTTTCTATAATTTATATAACATTTTTTTTTTCGTATGTAACTGTCAGTCAGATTTATGCGTGTATACAATGGGAGGAAATACGAATTGTAATGTTTTGTAGTTGATTTTTTTTTTTTTTTAAATATACACATTCAAGTCATGAGAGAACGGGACGAATTAAGACAAGGTAAACATAACAGGGGTTTTCCCCCCCCCAAAAAAAAATTGAAATATATCTCAGATTCATATATGTATATAAGGCTTTGTAGTGTAATCACAATATGGTAATTTTTTTAAAAAAAATTATTTTTTT
>OZ038494.1:22211295-22228795 GCA_964036315.1 Acanthosepion esculentum | reverse complement strand
TGTTCCTTTTTCTGAAAAGTTTTTCTCGGTATTTTGCGACCATCCCCAGAATCCCAATTTGTCTGTGGCTACTATTATTATTATTATTATTATTATTATTGGATTCAAAATCGTATGTTGTCCTGGATATGCGTATACGGTACAGACATTGGAAATTTACGGGGTCCACGATTAACTATGGCATGGGGCTGTGGACAATGATCACGACTGAGGTTGAATAAAAGAGTGAATTCTGTATTATTTATATCATTCCAGATCATTTCTATTTTTTAGTAAGTGGAATAATTATTATTATCATTATTATTATTATTATTATTATTATCACTATTATTATTATTATCATTATTATTATTTTCTTTGATATCTGGCGTTTACACATTTCTTTCCGGGTCCCGCCCACGGACCTAAGGTTAGAAATGGCATCATGACAATTTCCATTGCAAAAAAAAAAATTACATAGATAAAACTATAGATATTATTATTATTATTATTATTATTATTATTATTATTATTATTATTATTATTATTATTATTATTAAGTTGAGAGAGAGAGAGAATTATTGCATATTGAACTTGTATTTCTTACATATTGTCCTTTGAATGGTCAAGGCGACAGACACTTTTGAGTCATTATGAACAGGCTTATTATTTAAGTGAAAAGTGCAAAATAAAAGTGTGCCTTTGCCTGCAGTTGTGACAATGGGGACGTTCGATTTGCCAATTATTGTTGCTGTTTGATTTCTCGTCGAGCCACGATTTTGGAGGCTGGATGTCGATCGAAGGTTGTCCCGGTAACATATCTTGACTTTAGTCTGTCTCAAGCCGAAAGCCTATCAAATTCAACCATAATAAAGTGTATCATCCAGACATTGCTTTATTTCCGTCTGTTTTACTGTTCGTTTGATTCTAAGAGTCTTACAGGACCATGGCTCCTTTTTAAAGAAATTAACATGAGCATTTACTATCAAATAGTTGTATTAGCATTACGAAAATTAGGATTTAATGTTATATGAATATTTACACCCGATAGTAGGTATTAGGTCTTGCTTTAGAATATGTGACAGTAAAGCTTTTCAATAGTACAGCACCTTCCTCAGTATTCATATTGTTTTTAGCAATGGTTTGCTGGGGTGGGGGTTGATTTTATTGATATTCTTTCTTATTTATGATTTTTTTTATTGTAAATTACATCGCCCTTCCCACTTGCTTTCAACAATTTCACTCATTAATGTTCTACCTTGGGTGGATCTTGGGCCTTGGATTGAGAAAACTAAAGTTAAAGAAAAATTTACGCTGAGATGTTTAGCTAGATTTCTTACCTTTCTCTTTTTATTCTCTCTCTCTCTCTCTCTCTCTCTCTCTCTCTCTCTCTCTCTCTCTCTCTCTCTCTCTCTCTCTCTCTCTCTCTCTCTGTGTTAGTTGGCGGGAGGGTTTGTGTGTGTGCATGTGCGTGTATGTGTGTTCGTAAAGGATTTTATTTCGGTTGCTTCGACGTCAGAAATCAGTTTTCGTTTTTTTGTGGAGGGGGGGGGGCATTTTTAACAGCATCAATACGTGATTATATTCCTCTAATATATATCAATAACGACGATGCTGATAGATAGTTAGATAGATAGATATGAACCGACTGAGCTAGCTAGATAGATAGATAGATAGATAGATAGATAGATAGATAGATAGATATGAACCGACTGAGATAGATAGATAGATAGATAGATAGATAGATAGATAGATAGATAGATAGATAGATAGATAGAGAAACAGCATTATTGTAGAATCTACTACAATATATTTTTCTATACACTGCTCTTCATTTATAAGGCTATCAGTGACGCAATACTTTTCAATACAATTTAATAGTTTTTTGTTGTTTTGTTATAGAAAATGATAGATATGAACCGACTGAGCTAGATAGATAGATAGATAGATAGATATGAACCGACTGAGATAGATAGATAGATAGATAGATAGATAGATAGATAGATAGATAGATAGATAGATAGATAGATAGAGAAACAGCATTATTGTAGAATCTACTACAATATATTTTTCTATACACTGCTCTTCATTTATAAGGCTATCAGTGACGCAATACTTTTCAATACAATTTAATAGTTTTTTGTTGTTTTGTTTTTTGTTGAAATTGTTTGGGCTCCGTTTAAATTATTATTATTATTATTATTATTATTATTATTATTATCATTATTATATTATTATTATTATTATTATCATTATTATTATCCAAATAATATTAATAAACACAAATCAGAATTTGACTTGGGTCCTATTTTAAGGTACGTTCATCTTGCCCGTTCAGATATTCTGTCGTGAAATAAGACTTCTATTTTTTAAAGTCGTTATTTTTTAAGGAAATTTCCGATCTTTTTTTAAATAGTTTCCGTCCATTCCACCTGTTGTCCCTCTCTATCAATATTATTTACAGTCGATTCTAATACAATGACGTTCAGTAAATTGATTGATTTAACAACGCCTTTCTTTATTCGTTTGACAGGAAGAAACAAAAACAGTTGGGTGTTCATTTTGTGATATCGCAAAGGAAATAAAACATACAGCGTATTTATTTCGATATAATACCACAGCAATTATTGTACCATTTTTAATGTTAGCACTCGTAAGGTAATAAATTATTATTATTATTATTAACACAGTGTTTGACATTGTTCAACACTGTTTCGACAGTATGTCTGCCTTCTTCAAATTAGGTTTAAAAATTGTATACAAGTATAAAAATATAAAAAGTTTACAAAAAATATCTTTTCTTAAATCACTCTCTTCGGTAGTCTTCAAGTGTTGAAAAATATGGCAGGGTTCCGGCAATCATTTTGCCTATTATTATTATTATTATTATTATTATTATTATTATTATTATTATTGCTGTTGTTGTTTTGTCACACAGTGTAAGTTTTTGAATACACCGTGTACATTAAGCTATCTGTCAAGTCACAAGAACCTCGGACAACACTTTCCTCGAAATATGCGCAGGGCCCAAAAGAACCGATTTAATGATTATTATTATTATTATTATTATTATTATTATTATTATTATTATTATTATTATTATTATTATTATTATTATTTCCTTTCATTTCCTTCTGGGTCCCAACCAGAGACCTAAGTTCAGCAATGACATTGCAATTTTATTAAAATTTTTTTTAAATAATAGAAATAAAATAACCGAAGATCGCCGATATTTTACATAAAGCCTTTCGTAAGGCGTGAGCTGTGTTTGTGAAAATAACTTTTTGCATTACTTTAAGTTTAATGTATGGGTTATCAGGAATGCCTTCAACGAGTCGGTGACAACTTTTTTCCAATCAAACCCCGGGCCTCACCCCCAAGTGAAAATTATTGATGTCTTTAATGTGCCATACTTTTGAGATTCCCACTTCATTCTTCCACTTTTTTTTTTTGCAAAATCTAGTCTGCTTCATTTTTATAATTATTATTATTGCTAATTTCTTTTCTTCGTCCGCGGGTTTTTTTCGTTTTCAACCAGAGACCTGGCATTATGGGTGCCTTCTATCCTCAGTTTTGTAGAGACAAGAAAGCAGCCTGCCAACAAACTATGGGCTACAAATATACGAAGCATCTTGACAGCCAGTCGAATAATGGTATACCAAGCACATGCAGCACAGCCAAATGTGCACAATAATAATAATAATAATAATAATATTAATATGTAATGTAAACTATCTTTTCCACCGCACGTTTTTTTTTTAGTTTTCAAACGGTCTTGCATTATGAGTGTTCTCTATCAAGTCGCATCTTCTCAAATAAATAACACTTTTCACAGAATATATTCAATGCAAACTATTGAGGCAATTGGATACGAGTTTTTGTTCCGATTTAAAAATAATACCATTATCATTGTTATTGTTGTTATCATTATTGTCATTATTATTATTATTATTATTATTATGGATTTTATTATTGTTGTTATTATTATTTTCATTATTATTGTCGCTATTTTCATTATTGTTGTTGTTACTGTTATCATTATTATTATTATTTTCATTATTATTGTTCTTCTTATTATTATTATTTTTGTTATTGTTATTATTATTAATATTATTGTTATTGTTGCTGTTATTATTGTTATTGTTTTTATTATTATTGTTGTTACTGTTATCATTATTGTTATTATTTTCATTATTACTGTTGTTATTATTGTTGTTGTCATTGTTATTAATATTATTATTATTGTTATTGTTGTTATTATTATAGTTGTTATAGTTATTATTGTAAATATATTGTTGTTGCTCTTAATGTTATTATTATTATTATTGCAATTATCATTATTGTAATTATTATTGTTATTATTATACCGATAATATCTGGCAAATCTCACTGTAGATCTAGTCATAATAAATCCACATGAAAAACTGTAAAGCGCCACTTAGTAATTCTGATTCTACTAACCCCGCCGTATTGACGATTTTGAAATCACTTTGCTCCTTGTTTCAAATACGCAAATTATTGCTTTTGTTACTATTGTCACCAATATTCTTAGTCTTCTTATTATTATTACTAATGCTGACCTTATTCTACAAGTTCAGTACTAGTCATGTAGAGATTAGTATGGACAAAGAAAGTGAAGACGATGGAACAAAGCTGAGAATTTTATAAAAGACGCGATTCGCCGGAGAAGCGTATGCTCTCTTTGATTTCCTCAGTTTAGAATAAAATAAAGACAATACTTTAATGCTTTGGGATCTCTGAGGATAAGTGGATATCATAAATCAAATTCATTACCCTAGCTTAGTACCATCTAATATCCAAAATTGGAGAAGGCCTGTCCGCCTGGCCTGTGTGTCTGTTTTATCAAGAGAACCGTTTGATATTGTAAGATTTTAAATAAGTTTTTATTTTCGTTATACATACATACACACACATTATATATATATACATATATATATATATATATATATATATATATATATATATATATATATATATATATATATATATATATATATATATATATACACTTTCACAGGTGTACATAAATACATCCAGGCATATACATATATTAGAACCCTTTTTTGCATACTTTTACATGTATGTACACATATACATGATCATAGGTGTACATACATACACACACATGCATCATAGAGGCTTGTCTTTATATGCATACTTTTATACACTATTTACATTATTCGGACTAATTTCCTCATCTTTGTTGACATACTTATCACAACGTTTCGGCCGTTGTACGCTCCGGCCTTCTTCGGGCGGTTGGAATGTCGAACTGAACCCTTTATTTCGATCACTTGGGAAGGCTGTTCTAGTTCCACGTGCCATGTCTAAGGGATGTCAGTTATAAGTTATCTCCTGTTAAATCCCCTCTCCGAGTTCTCCACTACCTTAACCAGGTATTGAACTCACACTCTTTGGGATCTAACTAATACCTTTATCCACTGTGCCATATATTCTTGAGGACGACATTCCAACCACATGAAGAAGGTCGGAGCGTACAACGGCCGAAACGTTGTGATAAGTATGTCAACAAAGATGAGGACAATAGTCCGAATAATGTAAATAGTGTACATAATACCTCATCTCAAAAATATGGACGTATACTTTTATAGACACATTTTCATACAAACATGCAACTCATGGAATCATATAATTGTTTCCTTAACTTTACACACAAAGATCGGAAATTTCCTCAAAATATTACGACTTTAAAAAATAGAAGTCTTATTTCACGACAGAATATCTGAACTGGCAAGATGAACGTATAATAGGACCCAAGTCAAATTCTGATTTGTGTTTATTAATATTATTTGGATAATAATAATGATAATAATAATAATAATATAATAATAATAATAATAATAATAATAATAATAATAATAATAATTTAAACGGAGCCAAAACAATTTCAACAAAAAACAAAACAACAAAAAACTATTAAATTGTATTGAAAAGTATTGCGTCACTGATAGCCTTATAAATGAAGAGCAGTGTATAGAAAAATATATTGTAGTAGATTCTACAATAATGCTGTTGCTCTATCTATCTATCTATCTATCTATCTATCTATCTATCTATCTCAGTCGGTTCATATCTATCTATCTATCTATCTATCTATCTATCTATCTATCTCAGTCGGTTCATATCTATCTATCTATCTCAGTCGGTTCATTATTTGGATAATAATAATAATAATAATAATAATAATAATAATAATAATAATAATAATAATAATAATAATCGCGAAGTTTATGGCATCTTTTCCGACAAATGACTTTTCCTATTCAAGTGTTTTAAAAAAGAACCTTCCATTTTATTTTTTTTTTATTCATTTTATTACTTACATTTTTAATGAGTACCTATATATGAGTAGATGTTCTGTTTATCAATTACATATGTTTTTTTCTTTTTTGGGGGTGTGTTAATAAAAAAACAGAGCGACTATTCAAATATGGGTAAGCTAATAAAAAATGGTGGATTCAGGAATTAAAAATCCATTCCTTTAAAATTACATGTTCTTTTGTTTATTCATTTTAGAAATATTAGCACTAAAAATAGGCAAAGAGATATCTTTTTATTATTACCAGTGTCGTCTATATAAGAATCATACGCCAATCGCAGGACGATGTCTGTTGATAGCTTCCAGGAATCATGCGCCTAGAAGGCAGACATTATTTATTTATCTCTATCAATTCTTGATTTTTAAATAAAAACAGAGACACTATTACAAGTTTTTTTTATTTTTTGTTTGTTTTGTTTTGTAATGTTTGGGAGGGCTTTGTTTTATAATATCAGAGTGTTTTTGTTATGTTTTTGTTTTTTTTATTTTCTTGGGCCAGCCACTTAAAAATTAACATTTCAAATGATTAAACACCTCGAACAGTTTTTCAAATTAACTATATATTTTAAGCAGGTCGAGTCACGAACTTTTCAGCTACAGTGGAAGACCTATATTTTTGGGAGCCCCTTCGCAACCAGCAACAATCCAGTTGCCAAAATGCAGGCTATGAAGAGATTCTGAAGAGTTCAACGAACCCCTACAGCTGGGGGTTCTGGCAATACAAGCCCCCAAGAAAAATTTGAAATTTGACCAATTACAGAGGCTTTTTGAGGCAACATGAAATAGAAACGGGTATTAAAGATTTCAATCCATCCTCACTAAAATGTACTTATTTTAATAACAAATACTTAAAAAAACAAATCATCGATTTTGTTAAAAATTTACTCATTTAAAAAATTGCTTCAGGGCCCCCTCTGAGATTAGGGGCCCTGAAGATTAAGATTTATTAGTTACTATTCAGTGCTTCCATATAGCAACTACCAAATGACGTACGACGATATTTTTTCTTCATTATTTAAATTCTCTGTATTAATTTTATTATTTAACGATATGCGATATAAAGTTAAATAAATAATACTCAATAAGTATATAATGATATATATTAGATTTATTTTAAAATTTATCGTAAAAATATATTTTGCTCTGAGGATATACGTTTATACTAGTGTCGGCTATATAAACTTATGTTGGAGTTGTATAATAGACATTGTCAGGTCCTATACGTACTACCCAGTTTGAAGGAGGGAGTCTGACTGGGGCCCCGGGCAGTACTTATCAATATTTGCTTTTGAGTTTTAACTACCTATATTTACGTCACAAATTAAACTAAGCACAACTGAAACATTTTCACGGATTCTGACGTCATTCTGGGGGTTTACACTTCTCAGCATCAAAGTGTAAATTTTTCTTGCTATAAAGTTAAAATATTTTAACGCATTTAACATCAATGATTAAGAAAAAATAGGTAATTTTATCTAGTGATTTTTTTTCCGAGGCTTAGCATAAGGAAAAAATAATAAATAAAAAATAAAAAAAAATTTACGGATTTGGACGAAAAAAAAAAATCCATGAATTTGTTTTGAACATGCTAAGTCTCGAAAAAACACGAGAGAAAATTCACTATTTTTTTTTTATTATTAAACTTTCTAGCAAAAAAGGTCTTGATTCTTGAATTGCCGTAAAACATTGTTGATTTATTTAAGATGGAATGATCTATTATGACATTTACTTTTTCTCTGATTACATTTATATACATTACAAATTAAAGTAAGCACAATTGAGAATTAAAGGAGGAAACGTTTTCACTGATTTTGACGTCATTCTGGTGTTTTTTGTTTTTTTAGGGGGGTTCTAAATTCGTTTAAAAACACCATGTCTCGAAAAACACTCTATTAAATTCACTATTATTGTTTCTCCAAAATTTGAATCTGTTAAAATTCTTCATCTTTTTTTAAGCAGAAAAATCTCAAGTCGATGTTAAAAATTACCGTAAATCATTGTTGATTTATATGGAATGATCTATTATGACATGTCTCTAATTTGTATTTAGATACATCGGATTTATTTTCAATTTTTCTAGTTGAATTGTTCACCTATATTGCATATGATCCATTATTGTACATAATTAGGTTACAATAAAATTTGTATTTTATATCAATACTACCTTATGAAAATTGACATGTAGTGGAGAAGGTAGGGGACGTATCATAGGTTCTGTAGGGGTCCACGAGGCCCTTGCATCTGTCAGCATTTTATTTACATATTACTATAGATTAAGGACTCCAATTCACGGATATTAAAATAAAAATCATAATTAAATGTTATAAAATTTAAGAGGGGTTCCAGATTCCTATTTAAATTCATTGTAAAACGATCACCCCTACAGAAGCGCAAATAAATTTGCTCATGTGACAGGATTTCTTAAAATATGTTTTAAAAAATATTTTTTAGACGTTCACTGTCTGGTGTGCGCTATCGATAGGAATATATGGAGAAAAAAAATCCACATTACAAATCCAATTTTTTATCTTAAGAAATCACGTATTATTCCCGTACGATCACCGAAGTTAAGCAACGTCGAGCCTGGTCAGTACTTAGATAGATATATCAGGTGTTGTAAGCCTGGATGTGAGGGTGGTGTAAAGAGTAATAGCTCGGAACTGTTAATCGAAGAGAAGAGTTCCTATTCCAGTCGGGTTTTTTGTATTCACTTACGCGTAAATACCCTTGGGAAAGGTATAATTCCCCCTCTTCTCCCCGTCCCGCACAGCTATGGTTAATTAGTAAGACTTGTAAATTAAAGGAGGAAAAATTTTCACTGATTTTGACGTCATTCTGGTGTTTTTTGTTTTTATTATCTAAAAACATATATTACAATTTAAAAAAATATTTTCTGGCTTTAAATAACCTGCAAAGGATTGATAAACCGTAAAAAACGAAGACAGGGTGTCAATTTACAATCAGTTAACATAGAAAGCTGCACACAGCTTTCAACTTTTATAATATTTAATTTTAAAAAAATATTTATATTCATGATCTGGAGAGCTTAACATATAGCAATAAAAAGAAAAAAATATATTTCTGGTTGCATTGTCTGTGGTTAGAATCCTCCTGGTGCAAAGATATAATAAATTTTTAAGTACTTTAAGAATAGACCTACGTGTATATCTACTAGATAAAAGCTCTGTTTTAGGATAATCTAGTGGAGTAAGGTAAATTTTATTATGTTCCAACTTAAAAGAACTACACGCATGTTTGTGATAAAATGCAGCTCGAAGGACTGTGTTCAGATCCCTCAGCAAGTTTCTACATACAACCGACAAAATATATATTTTTTCTGCGATAGGAAATCGTTCTAACGTATATTGAGAGAGAGAGGGGGAGATATCGACATTAATGCGTCATCCAGAGAGCCGAATGTTAAGTTATATTACATAGCAAATAAATATTTGATAAATAAACAATTTAACATACTTTAATATGGAAATATAAACAAAATCATTCATGTATACTTATTATTATGTATCCAATGTTTTTCGGGTTTCATTTATAATAATAATAATAATAATAATAATAATAATAATAATAATAATAATAATAATAATAATAATAATAATAATAATAATAATATCATTTAAGCAGACAACCTATGAAAGTTACTAGATATTTCATGTATGGATCAGCACGTAAAACTTTACTTTTTGTACACTGCATCATATATATATATATATATATATATATATATATATATATATATCCGATGCGATAAGAATGAAAGTAATATATAAATTCCAACGTTCACAGCATTAATTCAAAAGAGGGCTCAATACCGATAGTAGAGCGATAATTATTTATTTATTATAATTTTATCATATAGACAAAACCATTTTACTCACTACGAAGATGTAACTTCGATTTAGTGCATTTCAATTGCACTTCGACGGGTGAGAATCGAAAATGATTATATTCATATATCATTATATATATATATACATATAGCATTATATATATCATATGTATCATTATATATATATATCATAAATAGGTCATAAATATATATATATCATTATATATGTCATTATAAATATATATTATATGCCATTATCTATATATGTCATTATAAATATATATCATATTATTATATATATGTTAATATAAATATATATCATATCATTATATATATGTTATTATAAATACATATCATTATATATATGTTATTATAAATACATATCATATTATATATATGTTATTATAAATATATATATATCATTATATATATGTTATTATAAATATATATATATCATTATATATATGTTATTATATATATATATATATCATTATATATATGTTATTATATATATATATATATCATTATATATATATGTCATTATAAATATATATCATTATATATATGTCATTATAAATATATATCATATCATTATATATATATGTCATTATAAATATATATCATATTATATATATGTCATTATAAATATATATCATATTATATATATGTCATTATAAATATATATCATATTATATATATATGTCATTATAAATATATATCATATTATATAGATATGTCATTATAAATATATATCATATCATTATATATATATATATATATATATATATATATATATATATATATATATATATAGTGCTGATGCAAGGGTCTCGTGGCCACCCCTCCAAAACTATGATAAGGGACCCTCCACTCTACAATGTCAATTTTCATAATGTTATATAAAATAAAAATACAAAATATATTATATTCTAATTATGTACAATAATTGATAACGTGCAATATAGGTGAACAATTCAACTAGAAAAATTGAAAATAAATCCACTATGTCGAAATACAAATTAGAGTCAAATTCTTCATAGATCATTCCATCTTAAATAAATCAACAATGTTCTGTGGCAAATTTTAACGTCAATTTTTTTTTCTTGTTGAAACGTTAAAGAATTTTAAACACATTCAACATTATGGATAAATATTAGTTAATTCCATATAGTTTTTTTTTTATCGAGACTTGGCATTGGCAAAACACATTCACGGATTTGGAGGGAAAAAATAAATATAAAAAAGATCCCGTAATGACGTCGTAATCCATTAAATTTTTAAATCCTCTAATAGTTGTGCTTAGTTTAATTTATAACGTATATAAATGTAGGTGAAAAAATACAAATGTTGATAAGAACGCGACAGTCGCACAACACTGCCCGGGGCCCCCAATAATTCTAGGCCCATCCCCATGTTCGGGGGTTTCGAGAATATTACGCACTAGCTCTCTCTCCATCTCTCATATATATATATATATATATATATATATATATATATATATATATATATATATAAAAGGGAACATTGAAGTCAAAACTCAAAGGCGACAGACTGTTTTATGCATGAAACAGTCTGTCGCCTGTGAGTGTTGACTTCAATGTTCACTTTTATATTTACATACGCTCTATCTCTAATATTGAGCACTTTTTCTCATAAATATATCATACCTTAAAAGTAAATTTCTTTATATCTATCTATCTATCTATATATATATATATATATATATATATATATATATATATATATATATATATATATATATATAACATGTCTCACTGAATAGTTTAGAAAGTTTTATCTACATACATTCAATAGGATCCTTTCATATTCACAGACAAGTCTTTTTAGTATACTTATGAAATGGAAGAGAGAAAATCACTACATAGTCATTTATTCCAAGTATTTTCTACATTAGCAGAAAGTCATCATCAGGGTGTTATTTTTTCTAATACAAAAATTGAAAATAAGTAAACAAAACTTGTCTAAATTATTCAATTAGACATGACAATATATATTTATATATTTATATATATATATATAATAAAAACTAAATTTAGGTAGAACGAATTCATTTGAAACAAGTTTTGTTAGAATGATACAAGGTCATGTTTTTCGTTTATTTTTTTTTATACATTTTATAACTTTTTGAATAAATTGCAGATAAACTGTTCACATTTCATATTTTGTTTCATTTTTCCTAAACAGACAGTCCTCATATATATATATATATATATATATATATAACAACGCATGTGGCATGATGCTTCCGTTTAGTATCTGAGTTCTGACTTCAATGTTCACTTTTACACACACAAATATCTATATAACTATCTATCTATCTATCTATCTATATATATATATATATATATATATATATATATATATATATATATATATATATAGGTTTTGTTAAATTCAACCGCCAAGGTCTGTTTGTTTAGAAAAAACAGAAAAAAATATATACTTCTGCAATTTATTTAAAAATTAAGAAAATACAATACCTTGTCGGATCATGCTAACAAAAGCTGTTTTAAATTAATTATTTCTACTAAAATTTAACTTTATGTAATTAATTAAAAATAACTGACAAGGTACTTCGGCTAAGCTTTTTATTCAATTTTTGTTCATATAAGCAATTTCTTTTCTGGACACAAAGTGTGTAAATACTTCCTGAATATGCTGTATAACCGAACGTTTTCGGCTATTCTTTTAGCCATTTTCAAGGATGTTTTTGTATTTTAATGCTTAAACTAAATATGTAGACTTTTCTATATGCATTTGGAATGATAGGAATGTATTTGATCATTATTATTATTTTCCAAACACGGTCAGCACTCAATAACATTAACTATATAAACCCTGCCATCAAAATGCGCCGGCCATGTTTGAAAACAAAAACAAAAAAATTCCTATAACATCAAATACATAAAGAAAATAATACGCATTCAGTTAAAAAATAAAATACAAAAAAAAAAAAGAAAAAGAAAATTATCCGTAAAAATGCCTAAAGGAATGCCCGAAAGGAAAGCGCTCAGATATCTAGAACCTGTGGACAGTTTTTATATACCCTATGTGCCCAGAAAAGAAAACACTTATATAGGAACTTCGGTGTCTTGATTTGCAAATAATCAAACCAATACCAAAGGGTAAAAAAATGATATAAAAAAAGAAAGAACCAAGAACATGTACGTTAGCCGAAAATAATCGTCCAGTATGCAAGTCCAAGGCCCAAAGAAAAAAAAACCGATACGAGTATGCAAAAAAAAAACTAAATAAAGTGCTCAATACAATGAGTAGAGCAGACGATCCGCTTAGGTGAGACCTTGGTAGGTTTGTCTGGCTCTCTAGGTTTAACTATATATATATATATATATATATATTATATATATATATATATATATATATATATATATATATATATGCGTGTGTGTGACTTTGTGCATGATCTGAATTTTTAACGGTTTAACAACAAAAGGAAAAAGTTATTCCGGACAAAGACATTTATTTGTCTAAGCCATCAAAACTGATGATGATATTGGAAAAAATATCGAAAGTAATCGGGGGGAAAATAAAAATGAATAAATATAACCAAAGTACCTTTCTTACTGCCTTTAATCATAAAACAAGGAAGCTTTATACGCGATTGCGAAGGGAGCTTATTTTGAAAATAAATAAACACGTCTAATTTGTTTAAGCAGACATGTACATATATATATATATATATATATATATATATATATATATATATATATATATATATATGTATATGTGTGTGTGTGTGTGTGTGTGTATATATATATATATATATATATATATATATATATATATATACACACGAAGTGGATTATTAAGTGAGAAGCCTGAAATATACTTGTATGTTGATTGTATTCGATCTGTGTGTTTAATAGTTTAATATTCAAAATTAATTTAATTGCATTGACAAAGGAGGAGGCATTTTGATATATATCAAAGAAGAGGAGGATTTAATTTAATTATATGTCGTGTAAGTAAAAAGAAAGGTGTGTTTGTTTTTTTCTGATCGTTAACCTGAGTGTGATTTGAAATTTTTATTTTAAAATAAATGATCTTAAAACGGACCTTACCTGGATGTATCGAGAAGTTAGCGAAAGCCAAGAAAGAAATGTTTGATAATGTGACATTCGAGATAGCTGGCTAGCGAGCTAGCTAGCTAGATAATAGATAGATAGATAGATAGATAGATAGATATTCGGTTGGTGCATAATTACCAGGCGTTTTTTTTAATATTTATTATGACAAAAGAAAACAATAACATTTTTAAATGATTATTCCAGAGCGTATGATTATCGACACGCATTTTTATAACCTGAAAATAAATAATATTTTTATCAAAAATGTAAACAAAACAGCAATTTTTATTAACAAATAACTTGCCTACAAAAACGCCTGATAATTATGCACCAACGCCATAGATTCTTAGATATGAACTGATCTTAAACAGAATGATTGATATGAAGTGATCTTAGATAGATAGATAGATAGATAGATAGATAGATAGATAGATAGATAGATAGATAGATATGAACTGATGAATGTATACTAGGACGAGAATTAAATTGCCAAATAAATAAATCAATAATTTTTTTATTCCATTTGTAGATGAGTAAGTTAAGTGTCAGTGTACTGTACTTTAATTATTTCCCACTACTGTACTGCTCTTGCCTGTCATATATAAATGCTATTTTAAAAAAATAAATAAACAATTTTAGATAGCTTAGCAGATACGACACATTCATGCTACGTACACATACATACGCCGTAACCATATGTTTAGTTTCTATTAAGAAGACAATCCAATCCTTTCCTGGCTCTAGAAATAAAAGCCGACAGACAAACAGTATGGCAGGCAGACCGAGCGCGCGAACGAGCGTCTCAGACGTCAATTGCAGGAAAGTGTTAAAAGTGAATGGGCGTTATATATAGAATGGCTCCATCACATTTTTAACGAAAAAGAGAAGATGGCAGACTGCCCCAAACTCCTGAGCCTTCCTGTTCCTACCGAGCTGAGAGACAGACAGACGGGGAGAGAGAAAGAGAGGGTTGTCGTTTGCTCAAATATATCAACGGATTTAATTTGGTTCTAAAAACAGTGTTGTTATTTTGCTTACTTCCTGGAGACTAAAATTGGGTTAAGAGAAGTGTTCTTTTGAAGGAAAATAAAATGTCGGCATGTTTGTTGTTTATATGAATAAATCTGAAATTGGTGTTAGTTACGCTGAGCAAGAAGGGGAGGAAGGGGAGAACAGTGATGAAACGTTGCAAATGAGAGAAGGGAAAGTGAATAAGAATTATTAGAGGGCGGCTATGAAGAAACGAGAAAGAGGGTTACAGAGGAATGTAGCAGTCCTGGCCAAGAGAATATTTGTGGTCGATAGAAAGCGAGGACTTAAAGAAACAAAAGAACGACAATGAAAAAAAAATGAGTAACGAAAAAGAAAAGTAGGAAAAGAAATAAAAAAGAATTGTTTATAGAGATAAAAAAAAAAATTATCCAAAAATGAAAGAAAAAGGAAAATAGAAACATTTCTTTTTTTTTATTTTGAAACGTCTTTTTTCAGGACCTAGGAGGTTTATTGTCTTTCCACAGATACCATTTTTAAAAAGAAAATATCTATGAACTGTCCATTCTCGATTGAAATATAGTTGGGTGGTTTAGACAATTCGACGTGTTGTGACTGAAAATTGTTAGCAAGCTTGTCTAGCTACGTCTACGACCGAGTGGTGAATTCAGGTCTCACTAGGTGTTTCATACTTCCGGTCTTGATCCACGATTAAAGTACGCTTAGTAAATCACTTAGTGGTTTGCCGTTGTCTTTGGGGGTTTTGTCCTATTCAGAGATTTAGTTACGTTTAGAAAAGACAAGCGCGTTTGAGCTACTAAGCTAAGGAAAGAGATAGATTCATACCTTAGCGGGAAAATGAGGTGGTGGGAATAAGGAGAGTAAGTAGTAATGTTTCAAGCGAGAAGTTAGAGAGAGAAAAAAAAGGTCAAATCAGAGACGAATATAGTAAAGAGCTTTGTCAGGACAGAGAGAGGTTAAAGGAGAGTAAGGTCTCGTGAGACAGAAAGTGGGGAGAACGTGAACAGGCAAGACTGCAGGTTAGTAGTAGAGAAGCGTGGGGAAATAAATCTAGGATTTAGGAAGGTCGGCATCAAGATGGGGCGAAAAAAAAAAAAGAAGGGGTAAGACTCAGTTTCATACCGCAAGGAGTTAAGAATGTAAGGGGTAAAACTAGGTGAAATAACAACAACAACAAAATCGCGAGAGGGGGAGAAAGAATGAAAAATGTCGACTGGGTAAAGTTTGTCGTAAGGTTTTCAAACGAGGAAAGAAATATGACGAGGAAGGAAGAAAGGAAACATATAAAGTCGGAGGTAACAGATGATCTCAAGGAGGTCTTTTTGACAATTAGTAAGGACTTCGATCTTCTCAGGGGGACTCATGCTTGTAGTCTTGCGTTTGAAAATAAAACGAAATAAAATAAAGCTTGGTAAATAACAGCAGTGCAGGAGGTAGCAGTAATTATATAGCCACGAATTAGCAATATCGTCCTTCCATACTTGTCTATTATCCTGAGTAGCCAAGTTTAGTAAACTTAAAACAGAAGAGCCAAGTCGCCCTAGATTCAACAATAGGGTTATTACTACTTAAAGGTTATTTTTAGTGGATATCCCATATTTCAGTAGACGTTTTTACGTTTATTTATAAAACGGTATATTTATTTATTTTCGCCTATCGACCTGAATATTCGAGAAATATTAAGTAAAAAGCGGAGACTGCATATTCTTTTTTACCTTAATGAGATTTCTAGAATATTCAAACCGAATATATCTCTCGGATTAAATAAAATAAAAATCCATCACTTCTTTATGAGAAAACGATATATCAAGAAAAAAGATTTTGTGCGGTGCGTTTTTTAGTTCCTTATGACATCGATAAGTCAAAGGACGAAACGTATCACAAAGAACTATTTCCACTTTTTGTCATATATATATATATATGTGTGTGTATGTGTGCGTAATAACCAGAAAAAATAGAATACAAAAGTTACCAACCTTATATACTGAACATGGTCGCAGGTATTGTCTCGTCTTCTTTGTATTTTTCTTATATATATATATATATATATATATATATATATATATATATATATATATATATAAGCATGAGCGTCGTTTTCTTTTTTCCCGCACTTTTCGTTTTTTTTACGAGGCGCCCAACATATATATATATATATATATATATATATTATATATGCGTTTCTCCTCCAAA
>OZ038494.1:22198795-22208795 GCA_964036315.1 Acanthosepion esculentum | reverse complement strand
CATTCAAATAGTTTCATTGAGTTGAAATATCCCATTTTTTTTCTTTTTTTTTTAACTATTTGTGCTTAAATTATGGAGAGTCATAATCGCCAACGACCTGAAGGGACACGGTACATTGTAGATGAAAACATTTGCTGAAAGCCAATTGACAACTAGCAGCATTGGACTCATTTTTATATCATGCCTGTGTTATCACTGGAGATCAAGTAACAACAAGTCTCCACAGATCGCCAGCAACTTATTCTAGCGGGCTCCAGCAAGGTTGCGGTCCGATGTTTACCACAAATTTCACTGTCATTCAATCTCAATATTAGATTTGTTGGCACGGATACAAATACAGTTTATTGTAAACTTTTGCAAAGATTTCTAACATCTCTGGCAAGGTCCTGGTATTTTTTTTCTTTCTCCCGGCAAGTTCATTTAACTGAGATCTAGTCGATTAAGCATTTTTTTTTTTTAAATTTCACTGGTGGATTATCGAATTTTCTTTCATATTTTTTTATCTGATCCACCCGGTTTTCGAGAGGTATTTTTTTTTTACTCCTATTTTTTTTTGTTTTTATATTTTTTCTTTCTCTCTTCTTCTCTAATTCCGAAGCGATGTCTAATGATTATCATCTCAGCCCCTTATTATATGTTGCTCTCTCCAGAGGCTATATCCTCGATCGCGCGACACAGGTTATTCCGTTTATCGATCTATTGTTTAACTTGTGGCGAACCGTGTATTTTCGACTAAACCTGGGCAGCTGTGTTTGCTTTAAAGGAAGATGATACGGACATAGTTGAAAGTTTTCGATTGGCTAAAAGATAGCTTCTTTTTTTTTTTTTTTTTGCTTTTTTTTTTTCAGAATTGTGAGAGACAGAGAAAGAGAGAGAAACAAAATTCCTAATTTGCTCCCCTGTTTACTTTCGGTTATTTCCTTATCATTTTCAACAGTTTTTTCTTTTCTTTTTTAACTTATATGTTGACACTATACGCATGGTGGTTACCGTTTTAAATAAGAGTAATTCCCTTGAAACATTTCCAGCACCTTCCTCGGTATTTATGTCCAGTATATTTGTCATGTGGACAGTTTTAAAGCCAAACACTTCTTCCGTCTTTAGTACTTAGTTTAAAGTGCTCCATTCCTTAAGGGTACTACTATGACACCTGTGTTCCATATTCCTTCAGTACCCGGATGAGGTCCTGTTTTTTTTGGTGGTTTCTTTTCTTTTCTTTTTTTTTTTCGCTTCAATTTCTTTTATCCTGACGCAACCACATCTCCAGACTGGTAGAGTTTATTTAGAATAAACCGGACCACGTCTTCTTGCTTTGATGAGGTGGTCGGTCAGGATACCAAAATTCCAGATTTTTTTTCATCATTATTTTCAAAAACAGTCTCTGATTTGCGCTCACATTATTTGTCAGTCTGGTTAAACGTATGCTGTTTGCACAGTTCCCGGTGTAAAGCTGATCCTAATATGTCGTGTTTGTTCTCTTTGAGAGGGAACTTCCTGTATTCGTTTTTTTTTCTCTTATTATAGTTGCTGTTGTGTCTTGAGATACAATAGTAAAAATACTGTCACTTCTTATCTCTCAATCTTTCTCTCTCTCTCTCTCTCTCTCCCTCTCGCTCGCTCTGCGACGACACATGACCGATACGGTAGGACCCATATATATGTCGATGTGTCATATTCATTACTTTCCATCCAATAATTCTCCTTATTGAAAATAGTGTAAAGTGATGACATTTGCGAGCAGTTCAATGAAACTGGCTTGTAAGAGATTTGCCTAAAGTGTAGACCTCCTGTCCGACGAGATCCGTTTTTTTTTAGTCGTATTTGTTTTCATTTGAATCGAATGAAAAAAAAAAAGAAAAGATGTCGACCAAAAAAGAAAGCATTATTTGGTTTTGGATGTCGTTACTGGCCTCTCGGGAAAATTAGCAGTTCTTATTGTAAGATTTTAAAAAAACGTTTAATAAATACCTTATTTAAAAACTTATGTGTAAGAAGAAGTATAAATTTGCTTGTCTATTTGTATTCATATATATATATATATATATATATATATATATATATATATATATATATATATATGTATATATGTATTTATGATGCATATGGGCATAATATATGTCTTGTCTCCTCAAAGATTACAGACTGACAAGAAAGTGCTCTTTAAAAAGCTAGCATTGAATCTCTAAAGTCTCCCGTCTCCTGGTGTGCTTTTCTTATTCTTCCTGGCTAGGAAAAATACTCTTGCAAATACACGAAAGCAACTACTACGTCTCAGTCTAACCCCCATACAACACACGTACACATTTTCTCCCTCTCTTGCTCCTTCTCATTCTTTTCTTAGCAGTTATCTTTTGTTTTCACGTATCTACTATTTTTACCCTTCATGTAGAAAAAAAAAACACCTCTTTTCCCTTCCTTCACAGCGTACTTGTCTCGATGCCCGTGTATAAAAGCGAACTATATTCTTTGTTTGTCACTGTTGTGTTTCTATGAAACACTGTCTCAATCGACGACACAATGTTCAAACATTCCTTCTCTCTTTCTCTCTCTCTCTCTCTATCTCTATCTCTCTCTATATATATCTATCTATCTTTTCTTTCTGTTTTTCTCCTTTCTCTTTCTCGGTTTTACATTTTTTTTTCTTGTATTTTTAATCTTTCAATATCATTCACGTTTTCTTTTTCATTCGGTCGCTACAGAACAGAGGAGAACAGATTTATTCTTGCCTTCTTTCTTTCGTTCTTACACACTTTTAGTTTTCTTTCATACATACTTTTTCTTTCTTTCTTTCTTTCTTTCTTTCTTTCTTCATTCTTGATGTCTTTCTTTGCTTTTCTCATTTTCTTTGTTTTCTTATTTCTTTTCGTGTCTTTCTTTCATTCTTTGCTTCTCTTTTTCCCCTCTTCTTTTTTTTTCATTCATTTTCCTTTCTTTATTTGTTACTCCGTTTTTTATTCTTTCTTTTTCTTTCATTCATTCTGTCTTTTATTATCTCATTCTTTCTTATGTCCTGCTGTATTCTTTCCTTTACTTGCAGACGAATAATTATGGTTTCTTCATTTTTATCTGTGCTATTATAATCTCAGAACTTGCAGCCAATTCAACCTTGCTCCGACAATATTTACGAGAATGCTTAATCGTGGTCTTCACAAACTAGCAGTCGTAGTCGTGTTGGCTGATTTCAGATTGTTTTTCTGACGCTACTGTTGCAGTATAGACTATGGGGGGGTTCTCAGCGAGTTATCTTTTCTTCTGCTTCTTATTGTTATCGATCATCGTGATGATCTTAACTACAGTCGGCATAATCAATAATTCTAATGGCATATAGTTGCATGAAATGACATTGTCCACGGTAAATGGAACGACGCGGAGGAAATCGTTGTTTTTCGGGCTTCAAGCTACAATAATGAAATTGTTTGATACTATATGATACATACACATACATGGATATGGCCAGACTGAGCTAGAGATATAGACAGGCTTATAGATAGATAGATAGATAGATAGATAGATAGATAGATAGATAGATAGATAGATAGATAGATAGATAGGGCAAAGTAGCAGACAGATAAATGGTTGGAAATGAACAGAGATAGATAGATAGATAGATAGATAGATAGATAGATAGATAGATAGATAGATAGATAGATAGATAGATGGTTGGAAAGGAACGCACATAGATATATAGACAGACAGACAGACAGACATATATAGATAGAAAGGGACAAGTAGAATGGATGGAAAAGAACAAATAGTAGATAGATAGATAGATAGATAGATAGATAGATAGATAGATAGGAATAGACCGAGATAAATAGATATTAATAGACCGAGATAGATAGATAGATAGGTAGATATATAGATAGGAATAGACCGAGATAGATAGATAGATAGATAGATAGATAGATAGATAGATAGATAGATAGATAGATAGATAGATAGATAGGAATAGACCGAGATAAATAGATATTAATAGACCGAGATAGATAGATAGATAGATAGATAGATAGATAGATAGATAGATAGATAGAAATGGAGCCAATATTACCAGGAGATAAAAGAAAAATACCTTACCCGTTTATTTATTTTAGTCTATTGCTGATAGCCTTTTTTTCTTTCTCCCGGGTGAATTTTTGGATTTGTTTTAAGCTTATATCATTTTTCAATAACAAAGGTCCACTCCTGTGCCTCGATTTCGCCTTCTTCAAAATCAAAACTTTTTTTTTCTTTCTTCCTTGCGAGTTTTTCGGGGGTATCGTAGATTTTTTGATTAGACGAATATCAGCCTGGAAACAAAACTACCATTTCATTTTTTTTTTTTTTTTGCCAATATCTACATGATGAAATGTTTACATCGGATTTTTGCCCCTTCCCGACCCGATTTTGCAAGTACACGGACAGACAGACGGAAGAGCCCTTAGTGGGAAGAGGATGTCCAGCTTTGAAATCAATAGCTTAAGATTAAGAACCAGTCTGTAGTTACTTTTAGCCTTACTATTTCCGCGGATTTTACAAGAACGATATTTATCGAATATCTGAAACGGGAAGATACAATAAACACCCTCCCCCTCGGCACTTTTTTTTTTTTGAAATAAAAGAAAAAAATCCCTTCTGGCTGAATTATGATTTACTGACGACGAAACAAAATTCTACTTTCTTCTTTCTTTTTTTCTTCTTCTTCTTGGGTGTTGTAACGAGCATCACTAACCTAACACTTAGAATGACAAAAGAAAAAAAACTGTAGTGGTAGTGGTGGTCGTGCCGCTGGTTGGCGGTATATGGCTTGTGAACACTGGGAGGATAAGACGGCGGGGGGGGGGAGATAGAGAAACTGGAGGAGGAGGCGGATGAGGAGGTGGAGGAGGCAGTAGAAAGGCCAGGTTTAGCAGGGTTAAGAATAACAATGACATTGTAATTAATGACAGTATTGATTTCTGTGGACCTGACAGAACAGCCATCGCTGCAGTCGTGACCACGTTGATAATGACAATGATAGTGATGATGGAGATGATGACGACGATGATGATGATGATGATGATGATGATGATGATGATGATGATGATGGCGGCGATGGTGGTGGGATGATGATAATGGCGGCGGTGAAGTTCACGTCGTTCAGCGCATTGTGTTTCTCTTGCCACTTAAGGCAGTAACAAGAAGCGGTGGGTAAATTTAAGTTAATAATAAAATCGAAAGAATAATAATAATAATAATAATTGTACTACAGTATGATGTAAAGGTAGTGATGGTAGTAGTGGTGACAGCGATAATGGTGGACATGTCGGTGATAGTGCTATTAGATGTTAAGAGCGTGGTGGTTTTGTTGTTGTTGTTAATCGTTGTAGTCGCCATGATAATTTCAGTTATTTAACTTAGAGTTAGTCATTTCTGTTTTAATTTTACTAATTCCTAAGTAAGCGTGTTTTTTTTTTGTTCTTTTTTTGGTGGGGGGGGTTTCACTCAATTGTTTTTTTTTCCTTTCAGACGTATGACATTAAAGTTTAAACCCCAGTCTTCCCGGATTCCAACGTCATCCTTCCTGTTTGCAATATTTTCAATCCGTTATTCGACTTTTAAGTCGTCCTAACAATCTCCCTAGGCCTATTTATGATTGTCTGTTCGGAATGCCGTCTGCAGATACATATACACACACACACATATATATATATATATATATATATATATATATATATATATATATATATATATATATATATATATATATATATATATATATATACATACATATCTATATCTATATATATCTATCTATATATATATATATATATATATATATATATATATATATATGTATATGTATATATATATATATATATGTATATATATATATATACATACATATATATATATATATATACATATACATATATGCATTCATTATACATATATATACATAATATACATACATATATATATATATATATATACGAAAGAACGAAAGAACTTCGTCATGCTTGCAAATTCAAACTTGACCCATACGGGCGGGTTATAAATTTAAGTAATAACAAATTCTCACTTAATACCTTCAAGTTACTAAATAAAGGACTAAGCTTTTGCCTTAGCCCCCCAAGGTTTGATAAAGACACCTTGGCAAAGGACCTGAAATCCTTCTTCAGAAGAATACGGCTAAAAGCCCACTACGGGAACAATGATCAAACACCTTCCATACTTGATACATTAAAAGAGAAGAACACTAAATACACCCCACAAAACACAGACACTACTATACAAACATTTGAAATAGCCGTTACAAATGACATAAAGAAAACAATAACACGTAAGCTGCCACGTAATAATATTTCTGAAGGGGAACGTATAGCCCTCGACAGGCTGATACATAGAGATGACCTAGTCATAACACAGGCCGACAAAGGGGGTGCCACAGTGATCTGGGGGATCAAAGAATACATTAAAGAAGCAAACAAACAACTAGCCGACAAAGAAACCTATAAAAGCTTACATACAGATCCCCTCCCCGAATACCAAAAAGAATTAACCAGCTCACTAAAAATAATGCTTCGCAACAACCTAATCGACAAAGAAACATGCACAATACTTACACCCACAAACATTACACCTGCTCGTTTCTATCTCCTCCCTAAAATACACAAAAACAACAACCCAGGAAGGCCCGTCATTTCATCATTCAACTGCCACACGACCAAAATTTCAAAATATGTAGACCATTACATACAACCCCTAGCTAAGGAAGTAAAATCCTACATCAGAGACACAACAGATCTACTAAACAAAATTAACCACATACAGACAGTTCCAGAGAATGCTATTCTAGTGACTATGGACGTAAGGTCACTCTATTCAAACATTAAACACTTCGAAGGGCTAACCGCCCTTCAGGAAGCACTGGCTAAAAGAGGAAAACAAGAACCTTCCACAGAAGTTATCATAAAACTCATGGAGCATATTCTCACATTTAACACTTTTAATTTCAATGGAGCACACTACCTTCAAATAAGAGGTTGTGCCATGGGCACCATTGCAGCTCCTTCATATGCTACAATATTCATGGGAAAATTTGAGGAGACCCATATCTACCCCCTCATTGGTAACGACTGCGTATTCTACGCAAGATATATCGATGACATATTCTTTATATACACGGGCAGTAATGACAAACTCACCCAATTTCTCTTGACCCTAAACACGGTACACGACTCAATTAAATTTGACTACGAAAAATCCAAAACATCAGTAACATTTTTAGACACTCACATTTACATAGATGAAAACAGGAAACTGCAAACGACACTACACACTAAAATCACCGACACCCACAACTATCTACACTTTAAGTCTACCCACCCTAAACACCTCAAAGAGAACCTTCCCTATTCACAAGCACTTAGACTCAGAAGGATATGTTCCCACAATGAAGAATTAAACAAACACATTGAAAATCTGGAGCATCAATTCACAACACGTGGCTATAAACAACACCTAATCAGGGAACAAATAAATAAAGCAATTTCCACACCTAGAGAAAACACCCTAATATACAAGATTAAAACTAAATCTAGCCGCATTCCTCTAGTAACCACTTTCAACCCCACTCTGCCTCCACTATCCCAAATAATCAAAAGTCGCTGGGAAATACTACATCTCAAACCAGACCTAAAAAAACTATTTAAGGAACCCGGCCTTCTAGCATATCGTCGACCTAAGAACCTAAAAGAAATCATAGGTAGTAACCGCATTTTAGGGGACAAAGTAATCCGTGATAAACTAACAACAAAAACAACAGGATTTTCCCAACCATGTAAAAACAAAAGAAGTTTATGTTGCAATCACGTCACACACACGAATTCATTCACTAGCTCAGTCACTAAATCTACTTACAAAATCTATCACGACTCTAACTGTAGAAGTCATAACGTAATTTACCTCCTAGAATGCACACTATGCCAGAAACAATATGTAGGAAAATCTGAATGGCCCTTTCACTACAGAATCAATAATTACCGCAATCGAATTAAGTCGACTCCCCATGAAAAATTATTACCTGTAGAACAACATTTCCGCATAGAAAAACACAATTTCAAAACCCATGCCAAATTCACCATAATTGAGAGAATAGAAAAGCCCAAAGCAGATAACACTAGAAGAATTTTAGAGTTCCATGAAAATAAGTGGATACGACGTCTACAAACCCTGTTTCCAGCCGGGTTAAATCATAAATTAAACAATATAGATAGTAGCAACACATAACCCTACAAATCAAAACCTACCCACATTCCACACCCATAGAAAAAAGACAGGCTTACGGAGGTGTTGAGGCCTCACACCTATACACACACCCACACACAACATACTCACTCACTTTCCTAATGAGCCAAATGATAACACACACCCACAGCAATATACAAGCTAACACATATACTCACTCACTCCCTTAAAAACCAAATAACACGCACACACACACACACACACACTTACCAGAGACTAAACAACTAAATAACACACACACTAAACTAAATAACACAAACACACACACACAAACACACACACACAAACACACTTACCATCCCCTCCCCAAACACAAATAAACTACTGAACTGACCAAAAAAAAGGGAATATAGCTCTTATCTCAAATGACAACTTAAAAGAGACTGTTTGACCAACACAAGGAATGTTAAAAAGATAAAAAAATAAACAATAAAAAAACAAATGAAAACTACAGACAAACGTTCGTTTTCTTCAACAAGACATTCATTTCTGTAGTTTACTGCTATAGCAAGCAGAGACATTTTTTTCTCTCCCGATGATGGCCATGTTGGTCGAAACTAGTCGAGGAATATAAATGAAATAATAATAATAAAAGCATAAGAATATTAATCTACAACCCAGTGTGTCTGAAGATTTTAATTGATTTTTCTAATAATTTTTATCGTTCAAAATATATATATATATATATATATATATATATATATATATATATATATATATATATATATGAGATTAATGAGATTAAATATATATATATATATGAGATTAAAATTTGTCACTTAACTGATTGATGTTATATCCGACACCTCGATTCTGGCCATGACTTGGACTTTCGTTGATGAATGTTTTCGTAATCGTTCCGTCCCCTCGTCAGGAGATTTTAGCAACTGACAGAAGATTTTCTTAATTTCGTTATTTTAATGCTAAGTTAAAAAATTAATTTATGCGCTTGTTATTGGGGTTAGATTGAATTTATCTCTCTCTTTCCCACTCTCCCTCCCTCTCTCGTTCACTTTCTCTCTCACTCACTCTCACTCTCTCTATCTCTCTCTTTCGCTATCTCTATTGCTTTCTTGCTCTCTCTCTCTCTCTCTCTCTCTGTCTCCCGTTCTCTTTCACTTTCTGTCTGTGTCTGTCTGTCTCTCTCTCTGTTGGTGTGTGTACGTGCATGTATGTATATGCGCATGTGTAGAATGTGGTGATTATTTCTCCCATTTATCACTTTCTTCTCCCCTTATTCATTTTCTTTCTTTTTCTTTCTCTTTCTGAGTGTGACAAAGTGTGTGTGTGTGTGTGTGTGTGTGTGTGTGTGTGTGTGTGTGTGTGTGTGTGTGTGTGTGTGTGTGTGTGTACGCGCTCGTGTGTGTATGTGTCTGTGAGTGTGTGAATAATTATCTTTACTCAGCTTTTCTACATTCAGTGTATTCAAGAGTGATTTATAAAAAAAAACATGATTATGAACAATAAACTTACAGATTCTTCTTTATCAGACTCGGTACTTATTATTATTATTATAGAAAATTTTGTCCTCTTTGAAGCGTGACTATATTCATTAGATTAGCTTTACAATATCCCCCAAGTATATGATGTTGAAACAATGATATTAATACTACTACTACTCTTCACCGCTCCTCGACACGCACACATAAACGCATTCATAGATCCAGTGATTTGCAGACACGTTCGCCTCGGTGACCCGAATAAAACCACTTCTTTTCTACTCAGCAATATGCTC
>OZ038494.1:22111295-22193795 GCA_964036315.1 Acanthosepion esculentum | reverse complement strand
ATAAAAACCTTTTACTACTAAAATTAAAATAAATAAATAAATATATAAGATAAGAAATAAAAAATTAAAATTAAAATAAAAAATAAAAATAAAAAATAAAAATAAAAACAAACAAAATAATTTAACCCAAATAAATAAATAAACAAATAAAATACTTCCGGCAAAATAACCGCCAAAATAGGCTACCCACATTGCACCACTGACCCGTATATATAAATAGCCGAGAGAAAAAACAACACTCAACGTCTAGCATGAAACAGCCTGTCGCCTCTAAGTGTTGACTTCAATGTTCACATTTATATTTACACATGCTCTATCTCTGATATTGAGCACTTTATCCCATAAGTATAGCACACCTCAAGAGTATATTTCTTCATATATATATATATATATATATATATATATATATATATATATTTAAAGACATTTTTATGTTTAACATTCTTTTTATAGATACAAGTATTTAAGTAAATGCTCTTCAATCTTCAATCTTTAAATAATTGTCGGACTTTGTCCATTTCACAATGTGTGACGTCATTTGTTTACCTTTGATACGGCATGAGCAGTTATGAATGTACGTGAGAGATTCATGGAAGATTGAAGTTTATAAGCAGTAAATTCGACCTTGCCAACGGAACGATCCTCAGTAGCCGAATCGGTTAAGGCACGTCAGGCTATATGACGGTTCCGTATAGGATACAGGTTCGAATCCTGTCGGAGGACGAACATTTTCTATGAAATTTCTCGGACATTCAGGCCGGTAAATGTTATTTAATACTGTTTATTATAAAACAGAGCATTTACTTAAATGCTTGTATTTATAAAAAGAATTTTAAACATAAAAATGTCTTTAAATAATTGTCGGACTTTGTCCATATATATATATATATATATATATATATATATATATATATATATATATATATATATATATATATATATTAGAATCTCCCATCGTATACGACGTATAAGGGTCAAGCAACTCAGTTCCTAGGAACTGACAGCCAGACACCAGCACATATGATTTGATTATAGTGGTGAAGGTTTTGTGCAGAACCATCCACACTTTCTGAAGGGTCCAATACAGAGACCTGGTGTAGTACGTACCACAAGTTCCTCAAACGACTCTCCGCAGGTTTTTAATTCAGAGTTGTCCTTCTCCTAGACCAGTTGTCACCCAGTCTGTCATGTTATTTACCCATAGCTGGAGGGAGAAGAGGATTCATACCTTCCCATCGGTATTAGCATGTAAGTGAATGTAATGTATTCGACTGGAATTCGAACTCTGCTCTCCGGGCCGCTAACCATTACTCCACCGTGCCTATATATATATATATATATATATATATATATATATATATATATATATATATATATATATATATATATATATATATATATATAAAAGGCTCAAACACTAATATTCCATGGTTATAATTTATTACATTGGAATCGTAATCACGATCCAAATCATCAGTCCTACAAATTCAAAAAGAAATCGGAAAATATAACTCCGGGTATAAAAAACAAAATTTTAGTGAGAGTGTATGTGTGGGAGTGGGAAACAAGTGTGAGAGGGAAATGTATAAAGCTCTAGAGAGGGGAGTAATAGAAGAAAATAAGAACAGGAAGGCCTAAAGGTGAAGGTGGGGATTAAAAATTAACAGAGAGAAGTTTTAAAGAGAGGAGTTAAATAACGGTTTAAATGAGTGAGATACAGATAAATATGAATTATTTTCTGATGCATAAATCGCTACCGATTCGCTGACCTAAAATGAAATTAAAAAACAGACACCGGAAACGTGTGGATACATTTATGGTGACACTACGCACAATAAAAAACCGATATGGTCTAAACTTATAATCCAGCCAATTCATACTGCCGATGTATATGTGAAAATTTTCCGTCTGCTTTGCATTGCTAACCTTATGTACACAAGAAAAGAGAAGATGAGAGAGAGGGAAAAAATATATAGGGTGTCCCCATAAATGTAGTCACTCTTTAAATGGCAATAAATGCATTGTTTATTTACTTACAAACAAGATTAATGGATAAAATAGAATTAAGTAAATATTTATGTTTATTGGCTTACAAAGATTAAGGGTTTAAATTAAATATTCAATCAAATTAAAATAAATATTCAAACAGATGAAGTCAACCGGGTGTAACAGCAAAATTGTCCAAACCGTGTTACAGCATAAGTGACCATCCCAAAATTGTTTAATACCTAAAAAAAAAACACTGAATAAATTGAATTTCTTTTTTTCCAGATTTTCAGATAAGACGTTTAACCAAATCGATACGATTTGTCGTAAGAATCACAGAAAAAAACCCTTTGAGTTATTCAGCTAGAAAGAGAAAAGGTTAAAATCGCCTTGTGTCAGACCCACTATGTCTTCCTAACTGACCAATGATGAGAAGAAAAGATCACTCCTGCCTTCGGTAATCGTACCAACATTCATACTCTGGCTTCCATCCTCAAAGTCCATTCAAGAACCATCAAGAGAACGGTGAATAAGTTTTAAAAAAAAAGGAACAGTAGATAGGAGAATTGGATCAGGCGGACGCAACAGGAAGAAGGGTCATCATTTCAACTATGAACTAAAGAGATCAATTAGAAAAGATCCAACTCAATCCATAAGACGTTTGGTGCATGACAGAGTAGTTTCACCTATGACAGTCCGAAGAGCAGTGAAAAAAAGACTTGAAAATGAAATTGCACTTGAAACGTGTGAAGCACCTTGTTACTCCAAGACTTAGAAAGTTAGAAGGTTAGAGAGGACGAAGATCATCTTGAATAAGTTTGAAAATGACACTGGAATAGTATATATGTATATGAAATTTATATCAATCCTTCATGAGCTTCTAATCGTTAGCTATGATTAATTAATGAACATGTCATTTTCGTTTATGATCGATTTCATCACGATTCTTCTGTTAAGCTTAGCGAGTAAATATACATTCTTATTGCTCAAAGTAGAGTCCAGTTGTGTTTTTTTAAAAAATGGAGAATTCCAGTAAGATATCTTTAATCACTTCTAAGATACAATTTTGCTGTTACACGATTTGGACAATTTTGCTATTAGGCCCGGGATATATACATACAAGGTTGGGCACCTCGAGGCGGTGTAATGTTTAGCAAGATTGTCTTGCTAGAACAATTGCGACTGAGTAGTCCGATCCTCATTGGGTGCCCCATAATTTCGGCCTTGTGCCACATTTAAGCTACACTTAGAAAATCACCTTAGTCACCTCGACGTGACGTAATGATTAACAAGCTTATCTCGCTAGAACAATTACAACTGAGTAGTGAGTTCGATCCTCACTGGGTGCCCCATAATTTCGGCCTTGTGCCACATCTAAGCTACGCTTGGAAAATCACTATATACATACAAGGAGATTGAAAAGTAACTCCCTATTTTATGTATGATGGACTCTCCCGTTTAACTATAATTTTTACAAGACAGGGGAGTCCATCATAAATAAAATAAGGAGTTCATTTTCACTCACTATGTGGGTGTGTATATATAAACCGAAGAAGTCCGCCACTTCAGCCCTGTTTCCATCTGTCTTCCTTTCTCCGACTTCTGCTTGGGGGGGGGGGGGGACATAGAAACGTTAGCGAAACAACCAGCCATCCATTTTGCTTCTCATCAAACACCGTTGCTTTTCTAGTCCGGCTTTATCGGCTTGTACTTCTTTTCACAAACCTTCCTGAAAGTCAACCCCCAACTCCGTCTCGCTTTCTCTTATTCATTCACTAAAGACAGAAGAAAAAGTGACACACACACACACTTATATATATATATATATATATTATAAAGAGATAACCATACCTTGAATCAATTAGCAATATTAATGCAATTAATGGCGAAATCCCTTCGCTAATAGGCAAAAATAAAAGCATTAAACCACTAACAATCCGATGAATGATGAGATCCTTACGTATAAAATTGTCAGATGGATATGGTGTATTTAATTCAGCTAGTAATTTCAAAGACTCATGTCTTCATCCTCAGGCTGTATTTTTTTCCTTTATAATCAAAACTAGAAGACCCGAGTCTTTGAAAATACTAGCTGAATTAAAAATACTCCATAACCATCTGACAATTTTATATATAAGGATCTCAACATTCAGCGGATTGTTAGTGGTTTAATGCTTTTATTTTTGCCTATTAGCGAAGGGATTTCGCCATTAATTGCATTAATATTGCTAATTGATTCAAGGTATGATTATCTCTTTGTAATATATATATATATCTGCGTGGACCAGTTTTAGGCAAACGAGGTTTTTGTTTCAGGCAAGCAGCGAGATAGTACGCGAGAAAAGATGTTTAAAAAAAAAATGAAGAAGCAATAAGACAGATCGGCATTGCTTTGTTTTCGTTCTTGCCTTTTCCACAACTTCCTCCGCCAATCTGACACACATTTACTGCCATCTTAACCGCCTGCTTTGCTCACTAGCTCGAGAAATCGGAATCGGTACTACTAAAATAGACTAGTCCACACGTTAAAAAAAAAAAAATGGAAACATTTCCCTGGTAATCATTTTTATAAACTAGCATTCCTTTTAGGAAACCATCCGTAATCCGCGTTTTTATTATTATTATTATTATCAAATTGAAGAATATCTTATTTTTAAATCGAGGTGCTATTAATTATTTAGATCATTTTGACACTGTTTCGATATTAGAAACAGATAACAGTGGTTCCCAACCGATTTGGGGCATTGCCCGACTAGTATTTCTAAAATTCTCGTGCACCCCACCTCTGTAATATTTAATTCTTACATATTCAAAATTTTACTGCAATTCACGGGAAGGAAGCTCAAAAGGCCATTAACTTGGTCTCTAAACAAACCTTCTAAGACAATGGCGTCCTTGGGCACCACGAGTCGATGTAAAATGGTTAGCAAGCTTCTCTCGCAAGAACAATTACGACCGAGTAATGAGTTCTATCCTCACTGGGTGCCCCATAATTTCGGCCTTGTGCCACATTTAAGCTATGCTTGGTAAAATTACTACCATGGCGTCCATGAAAGAGAAAAATTAAAAAAAACAAAAAGACAGTAAAATATATTTAGTTTCAAAACATAATAGAGAACTGAATTGCAGAAATATAAAATATTTGAATGAATGATTATCCTGTAATATATTTTAATCATGAAATGCAAAATGAAATCTGAGCTCACTAGAAAACAATTCACTGTTAATAACTCATTCTCGAATTTCCCCCTTATTCTGTTGGCATAATAAGCCGAAGGGTGCTCATCCTACGCATGACCCACCCAAATATTACCATGACCCACCGGTGGAGCATGCGACCCACGTTGGGAATATTTGCTTTAGATACTGTTCTATCACTTTTCAAAATCCTCCGACTCAATTTCCCCGTGATTTCAAACTTTTCTCTCCCCCTAACACGTTTCTCCCCCTCACGAACTCAAAATGACCACCCATTTGACGACTCGGTACGGACAGAGGCACACAATATCTCTATGTGTGTATACTGTATATACATCGTATGTGTTAACACGTATTAACATTAACACTCTCGTTTCACTAGAAAACAATTCACTTTTAATAACTAATTCTCGAATTGCCCCCTTATTCTGTTGGTATAATAAGCCGAAGGGTGCATATCCTACGCATGCCCCCACCAAAATATTATCATGACCCACCGGTGGGGCATGCACCCACACGTTGGGAGTAATTGGTTTATAATATCGAAACGGTATCAAAAAGCGGTCTTTTACAAAGTTACCTGGACCTACTTTTTTTATTTTTTATTTATTTATTTATTACAAATGTCGAACCTTGAAAATAGTGATATTATTGATTTTAAAAATCAGTACTGCTTTAAGAACGTCTGGATTTTTTTCTTTAATAACATATAACTATTTTTGTAAACAGATGAAGAAAAAAAAAAGCTATTTTTCACCAAACTATTTACACATTAAACATATTTCCTTCGGTACCTCCCCAAAACGAAAAAAAAGCGATACCTAAGGTTTAAAATGCATTTTAAAAATGATTTTTTTTTTCTTGAAGATTTTCTTTTTAGTTTTAATTCCAAGCTAATAGAATAAATTTAATATTTCCTATAAGCAAAATACTTTTACTGCTATATTTTTAAACCGTTGATCTTTTCTGTTAATTATCCCCTAAATAAAAAATTTATATTTACTAAAATTCACACCAAATTCTCCCAGAGCGAAGCCCTTCCATTGCACTTTAGTTGAGCCAAATTTTTTTTTTTTTTTTTTTTTTATTTAATTGTAAAAATTTCTTGTAAGTACTTCGAATATCATCCGTACTTACAAAATGATTTTTGGTCATTTTTTTTTTATTCTGAGAGTTGGAGCTGTTGCGAGGCAAGCTAATAAAATTTTGATTTAAAAATTATAATTTCAAAAGTACTAAAAATTTAATTAGAAAAACAAACAAATTTTGATTTAAAATTTATAATTTCTTGGGATGAATTAATACTTGCGATAAGTAACTTTACATTATTTGGGGTGAATCAACAGAAAAAAGATCTCAGACCCAATTTAAATTGATTGGAATGATTTTTATTAATTAATTTTTTCAAAATCTGTAAAATCGTCAACGCAACATAATTCGATCTATTGAAAAAAAATCTTTCAAAAATAAAACTTACTTTTAGAAAGTTTCTTTGAGGAAGATTAACTGATTTGAAGTTTAATTAATCTGAATTAAAACGAGTATTTCTTTCAGTTCAAAATATCACACATTGTAACACGGAGGTGGGTGTTTTATGATATGTCGACATATCTATCGACAACCTGACGGTTACGAGATTTAGGTAAGAAGGAAATAATTTTTTAATTACCCAGTAATTTTAAATATTCTAAACATTTTAATATTTTATTGAATTTTGTGTACTTTGACGTTATAGTCTTACTTACGAAGACGATTGTTGAGAAAATGTTAGAAAATTACTAATAAATATGAAATTTATTATATTATTTATATTTATTTATATTTAATATTTATTTATATTTTAGTATCTGTCTATATTTCTGAGATGAGGCATTGGAGAACTTGGAGAGGGGAATTATCAGGAGATAACTGATAACTGACATCCATTAAACAGCGCACGTGGAACTAGAACAGTCTACCCCAGTGAGTGAAATAAAGGGTTCAGTTCGACATTCCAACCACCTGAAGAAGGCCGGCGCGTACAACGGCCGAAACGTTGTAATAAATCTGTCGAGAAAGATGAGGACAATAGTCCGAATAATGTAAATAATTTACCGCTTTTTTAATAATGTCGTGCATGGACGTTTGTGGTTAGAAAAATCGGCACGTTTATATACACACACATACTAATTCAAATACTTTTTAAAATATGGGGCTGATTGAATTGTAGAAAGTTAATATTTAACAGCCCCCCCCCCGTGGGATGTATGTGGCACAAGACCGAGTTTACTTGGGTTCTCCGAGCCCGTAGGCACAGCCAAAAATATTCCCGTAGAACCCGCATAAACGGGTTCAAGGCCTGTCTCCCCCCGGACGAAACTTTGCCCTTCGGCAAAGCCTCGTCTGGGTTCCTCTCTGCTCAAGGCAGAGAGTTCGACAGTTGAACAGGCTATGGCACTGTTCCGCCATTTTCCAAGCATAGCTTAGATGTGGCACAAGGCCGAAAGTATGGGGCATACAGTGAGGATCGAACTCACTACTCAGTCGTAATTGATGTCGCAAGACACTTTCTAACCATTACACCACGTCGAGGTGCCTTATTGATTATCTAAGCGTAGCTTAGATGTAGCATAAGGCCGAAAGTATGGGGCACCTAGTGAGGATCGAACTCATTACTCGTAAGCAGGACATGCTTTCTAACCATTACGCCACGTCGAGGTGCCTTGAATTGTAGTAAGTTTCCTATACATAATTATACTTTTTACTTAATAGCAATATCACCTGACTGATGCAAATTAATACAACATTTTAAAAGATTTAAATCTATAAATTATTTTAAAAAATGAAAACAGTTCTTGTGAAAATTCATTATTTATCGAATTTTTTTTTCTTCTTAAGACAACAATGTTCCTAATATAAGCAATTAAAAGCTTTTTTAATTAAATAATGTTTTAGTTTTATTGCATTTTTTATTTAATGATTCAAGGCAGATTTTCTGTAACTAGGGTGGGGGTCCTGTTTGCTAAAAATAACTTAATAGTGGGACTTGTGCTTATAACTGATATAAACATTAAGCTACAAAACTGAATTACTGGAAATTTCATAAAATTAAATAAGTGGGTGGGAGTAAAAGATGTAAAAAAGAAAATTTTTTACCAGGATTTTCTAAAAGAGAAACATTTCTGAAATAATCTCTTTCATTTGTGAATAAGTCCTGGAAGTTTCATTAAAATCTTACAATCATCTGATTTTTGTAAGAATTTCCAATTTCGTGTTTTTTACCAGAAAGAGACGCTCGAATTTCCTATGCGAATTTATGGTCAACCGTTGATGGAACAAAAACAAAATTTTTAGCCAAAATTTCGAAGGTTCTAAAAAAGGATTAAATTTATAATTTAATAATAAAAAAAATCATTTGTTCTTTCCACAAAATAACAAAGATTGTGACGATAAATCTTTGTCCCTATTAATTTGAGGCAATTTTTTTCATCCTTATGAGCTCATTATTTTTATCGAATTTTTGGAGGTATATATATATATCCGTTTATTCTTTATTTAAAAAATGCCTGCTTTCGGACGCAGATATCAATGATGTAGGCACAGTTCCAAAACTTTCACGGTATCGATATTATAAACAGAACGCCCTCCCTTCTAAAACGATAAAAAAAATCAATATTTTCCGATTCTGACAAGCGTCGCGGTACGTCTAAAACATGGATGGCTAAACCTTTTATTTTTAATAGCGTGTCGCTTCATCGTTGGTGATATGTGTAATGTGACCGCGTCCCGACAACAGTATGAGTTTTACGATGACAATATAAATGACAATCACAAATATGCATGTTATTTGATCATTTATTTGCTTATTTTATTTGCTTATTTATTATTATTTAATTATTATTTTATTATTATTTTATTATTTGCTTATTTTATTTGCTTATTTTATTATTTTATTATTATTTTATTATTATTTTATTTGCTTATTTTATTTTATTATTATTTTATTATTTGCTTATTTTATTTGCTTATTTTATTATTTGCTTATTTTATTATTATTT
This sequence comes from Acanthosepion esculentum, assembly GCA_964036315.1. Lineage (NCBI taxonomy): Eukaryota > Metazoa > Mollusca > Cephalopoda > Sepiida > Sepiidae > Acanthosepion > Acanthosepion esculentum. The sequence goes on along the minus strand of OZ038494.1, from coordinate 22,184,574 downwards.
TATTATTTTATTATTTGCTTATTTAATTATTTAAAATAAGCAAATAATAAAATAATAATGAAGTAATAAAATAAGCAAAGAAAATAAGCAAATAATAAAATAATAATAAAATAAGCAAATAAAATAAGCAAATTATAAAATAATAATATATTTTATAATTTGCTTATTTCATTTGCTTATTTTATTATTATTTTATTATTTGCTTATTTTCTTTGCTTATTTTATTTTATTATTTTGCTTATTTTCTTTGCTTATTTTATTATTTTATTATTTGCTTATTTTATTTGCTTATTGAACGTATTTAGCAAACAGACTGCACACATCTATGAGATATTAGTTTAATATTTAATACGATTATCATTAATAATGAGAATTTTACAGATGAGAAAAGATCTCTTACAGTAATCAAAATCTCGCTAAATCTCGTGAGATGTTTATGGCATCATAATCAGAGCTGTTTCAATTTCAAGACACGCTACAAATCAGTGTGATTTTTCATTTTCACAAACTTTCTAAATATCTCTTATCAGTCCTCTCCAAGTCTAGCTGTCCTGTGCTAACTCAAGAAAGTCCTGCAGGTCTTCGAAATTTAACTTTTTTTCGGCGGAGAATGATGGAATTCTATTGATAGAACTTTTAATTTCTAGGGATAGAACTCCAGGGGACCCGACATTAATGTGAAATGATCTAGAAGCTTGGCCGTTCAAGACGGCGTTCATTACATTAACTGAATGTAGTTCACCTGAATAATCTCTTTGATGTTTGTCAGCGCCGTCGCTTTTAGCATGAGGTTGTGAAGTTCACAAGCAAGTGTGGTACGCCACCTTGATGACAGCTGTGCGTATCCTGTTTGGGACCGGATGTCGTGTGTTTTATACACTTTCTAGTAAGAAAATCGGCTCTAAACCCTACTTTCTACACGATAATAAATTTACATCGTTCTTTTTCCAGCTCTCTATATATGACTTGTTTGTATCTTTCTTTTACCCACTCTCTATATATGATTTCTGGTAATCACACAAGATACAAAATTAACAAAGTTTTATATATATATATATATATATATATATATATATATATATATATATATAACATATTAATTGGCTAATTTTATTTGGCGGTTTATAAACCCCTATGTTTGTGTTATGTAGGGACACCGCAGTTGTTTTCCCTTGGGTTGAGCTCATGGGAGTTTGGCGACTTTAGAGAAGAGAACTCTTCTGTCCCTTTTAGTTTTTGCTTCCGTATTTTGAGGAACGGCCTCTTTACCTTCCTGACCACCAGGGCATCCACACACGTGGAAACTGGTCAACATGTGCACGGCCTGGCGAAAGAAAAAATAATTTCTATTCACGTATCTGTGGACTATTAAAGGCCATATGGCTGGTACGTTATTTTTTGTTCTCGTTCTGTAAGCCTCCTCGTTCCTTTATGAGACAATATGAACAATCATTTGTTTTGGGGCATATGTAAATCTTTTTAATATATGTATGTAAGTTGTTTGCCGTATTAAATGTTTTGCTTGTTACGCTCGCGTATTTCGTCTTTCTATAATCGCATTCAGTGTTAGTGTATGAATGGCTACGCTAATGCTAACATTAGTATCGGTGTGCTACTGGAAGGCTAATACACGTTATTCTTCCTAACACAAAATAGTGGGTAAACTCTGTGTGGCCGATAATCTATACTAATAGTTATATAGGAATAAAGTGTCACTGCTGAGTTTCTTTCTAGTAAGGAGATCAGCTCCACTTCCTACACGATAATAAATTTACATCTTTCCTTTTCCAACTCTCTATATATGACTTGTTTGTATCTTTCTTTTCCCCACTCTCTATATATGACCTGGCAAACACACAAGATGCAAAATTCACAGAGTTCATATATATATATATATATATATATATTAATTGGCTAATTTTATTTGGCGGTTTATAAACCCCCTATGTTTGTGTTATATAGGAATAAAGTGTCGCTGCCGTGTTCCTTTCTAGTAAGGAAATCGGCTCCATCCTCACCTTCTTTCGCCAGTAAAATTCTCATTATTAATGATAATCGTATTAAATATTAAGCTAATATCTCATAGGCATAACGATTGTGTAGGGAGAAGCTTGTGTCTGCTATGATTGCTCGTCCAATGTCAATGTTATTTCTCCATTTAGTGTTGATGACAAAAACCATTTCTATTATTTTTACTCTCAGTTCCGAAGACTATTGCACTGTTTAATTCCAGTATTATCATCAAGTCCATCTTTGATTTGGGTTTCTTGGCGACATCCATGAATGCTATAACCTATCAACACATCCAGATAACTCCAACTTGTCTTTCTTTCACATGTCTTCTAATATTAAATCTCCTGTCCTATCTTGATATACAATTGAATACATTTACAAAGTTTTAGATAAGAACTTACCAACTTTTAACAGTTGCCTATCGGAGTTTTCATTACCGTCTTCGCCAGCATAGCGTCTATAGCGAAGAGCAAATATGACGTCTAATCTCTGTCTCCCGATTGCAGTACACACAGGCACCTAGATCCCTACAACAGGTTGCAATGTAGAGAGGACATCAGCACGGTGTGGGACAGAGTAATCCATGTAGTACATAAGACGACATGTCGATTTTATAAGAAACTAGACCCGTTGAATAGAGATATTTTAAAAATACATTCATTGTTCATTGGCAGTTACTGAAGTTGCTTTTCAACATTAAAAAATAATTGTCTGAAGAAAGTTGAACAATAAGAGTTTGGAATATCAAAATTCGGAGTTGGAATTCGATAGAATAACATAAAATATTGGAGCGGGGCGTTTCCGTAGAAACGACAATATCGTATAATGAAGGTTATTGAAAAATAAAGCTTGCATGTTATAATAAATGTTGTTATTTAACACCACAAAAATAATGAATTTTAATTAGAAACTAGACCACCCGTGACCCGTTGGATCAACCTTGTTGTGTTTACTAATTACATTTAGTTTTATGAAGAGTTTATGTAGGTACCTCCACGAAATGTAAACAAAAAGAGCATAGCATGAAGAAAAAGACGCCAAACTTGACGAAAACAAAATTCTATCGTCTATGTTCATATTATTATTAAAGAGGAAACATCAAAGTATTTTTAGGGTTTTTTTTTACACTTTTTAATCGTTCCTAGCACGTCCGAAATTTTTGTTAAAAATCTTTTCTTTTTTTTTGTCATCAAAACTGGCAGGTAATCAATCATTTTCAATCATTTTTTTCCATTTTATAAAAAAGATGAAAATCTCACTTTGAAATTCTTTTAGAAATCACTTATCACCTTTTCAAAACTTATTTTAATAAAATCAGAAATTATAATGTTTATTTTAAAATATTTTGAACCAAGCTAAACTTAGCTTCTGCGCCGAAAAATGTAATTTGAAAATAAAACAAAGCAGGTCATAACCTTTCGCGTCACTTGACAGGTGACTAAAGACATTTTCATGACGGGAGGATAATTCTTTCTACGGATGGAAGGAAGTGAAATTATTTAGATTTAAGTGAACAAATTATTTACCTCGTTATTTTTAAGGAAAACTTTCAGCGCTCTAATTTTTTATTTTTTATTTTTTTGTACTTAGCTTTCACCTTTACGTTTACGATGCTTTATGGAAAATATATTATAAAGAAATGAAAAAATAAGACTGTTAAAAATGAGATTAAATTTCATAAGAAAGGTATCTAATTAATTTATAGGTACCTTTCTTATGAAATTTTATCAGAAGTGTACATAAAATATTATAATTATATGTACATTTATTACATTTTACTGTGTTATTTGTATTTACATTCATTTTATTATTAATTTTGATATTTCATTTATGGAAAAATGTCATAACTGAGATTAATATAAAAATAAGATCATATAAATTTCATAAGATGATACTGATACTTGTAGGTACCCTTCTCAGTTGAAATTGAAAAATCAAATAAACTCCTCCATACGTGTTTCGCAAAAGTAAAGGCCTTAACAGCGGAGAACAATGCTTAACTCAAATAACGCAACTTAATTGTATTCTCGTTGGTCTTCCGTACTTTATAATTACCGTCCGATTATAAACACAAAATTACATTTCTTAATTACTGCGGATCTTCTGATTGGTTGAAATTAAACAATTTACGATGCGCTAAAGATCTATCTCATAAGGACACTTAGGAAACCCGATGCGGCTTTTAACTAATTTTATAATATTTTAACAACTAAAATGTAAAAATCTATTATAATTAAAGAAATAACAAATAATTGTATTAAAAATTCATTTTTCATCGCAAAAATTTTTTGCTTTCAGAAAATATTGTCCATATTCATAAAAACAACTAAAAGCAAATAAAAGAATTTGAAATTAAATAATATCTTTGTTTTATTAAGTTTTGTATGTTACAATTCAGAGTTGATTTTCAGGTACAATTAAAAAAAAAACATGATTTACATTCCTCAAAGCCTTGTGCTTTTAACTATTGTAATCACTAAACCCGATGCGATCGAATTTCTAAAGTTTTCATAAAATTAGTTATGGTGGGGGGGGTAATAAATATAAAAAAAAATATTTCTGCCATGACTTTAATAAAAAGAAAACATATTTATAATAATTTCCATTATCTATGAATAGTTTCTGAAAGCTTCATTAACTTCCGACAATTATTTTTATTTTTGTAAGATTTTCCAAATTAATGTGTGCTATACAAAAAAAAACGTACTAAAAATTGTATGTTATTTTACTAGTTCCGGTGATACAAAGAGAAACAAGGTTTTTTTAATCAAAATTTAAAATGTTCTAAAAAGAAGTAAAATTTTTTTTAAATAATTATAAAAAACTCTGGTCTTTCGTCTTCATAATAGCATAAGCATTTAGACGATAAAATTTTGTTTTAGTCAAGTTTGGCGACTTTTTTTTATCATGCTATGCCATTTTTTTAGCGATTTCGTGGAGTTACCTAAGTTTATGAAAGCAGAGATATTTTAAAAATACATTTATTTGCAGTTATTGAAGTTGATTTCAACATTAAAAAAACTGTCTGTTTGAAGAAAGTTGAACAATAAGAACTTGGAATGTCAAAATTCGGATTGTTAGAATTCGATACAATAATAAAATATTGTTTCGGGGCCACGTGTAATTCGGCCGTTTAGAATAATCAAACGAATAAAATTCAGTAGAAAAGACAACGTAGTTTCAACAAATGAAAATTAATTTAATATAACGACAAGAATACAAGCAATTGGTCATAGATTGGAAAGTAATGTTATTTTTGGGGGTTAATAAAATTCTGAAATAAAATATAAATTCTCTTTGTGTGCGTATGTGAGAAACAATGAAATGTTGTTATGTGTGTGTTTGTGCGAAAATGTCAACACACGTGGTTCATAGTAAAGAGGATACAAGAGAGAGAATTTGTTTCTTATTGTGGACAGTGTTGCCTTAGTCTGAAGCAGTCTATTTGAAGTTTGTCAGAGCTGTCTCTTTCACAAGCTAGAGTGGCGTGGACCTTGATGACAGCTGTGTGTATCCTGTTTGAGGCCGGATTTCGTGTGTTTTATACACTTTCTAGTAAGAAAATCGGCCGCATCCCGCACTTTCTACACGATAATAAATTTATATCTTTCTTTTCCCCACTCTCTATATATATCTTATTTATATCGTTCTTTTCGCCACTCTCTATATATGACTTCTGGCAAACACACAAGACACAAAGTTCACAGAGTTTTATATAGTAATAAGATGTGGCTTTTGTTTGTTATTAAATTCACTTGATTTCTGTCTTTGTTCTTTTTTTTTTCATCCCGTTTTGAATAGGTTACTGTTTTGTACATGTTAATTGGCTAATTTCATTTGGCGGTTTATCAACCCCTATGGTTGTGTTATATAGGAATAAAGTGTCGCTGCCGACACTTGAGTTTGAACCTAAATCGCCAGTGAGCAAACACAGTCGATCCCATTAGTGAAATAAGTAAATCACGTGATCATAGAGGAAACGCATAAGTAGGAATTAGCTTGATGTCTAATTGATCGCTATTTCTATTCTATCCTCTATTGCTAACGGATCGCTATTTCTGTTCTATCCTCTATTACTATTCGGATCGCTATTCTCTACCCTATTCACTATACTATTTCAACGGCATTACTATAGTTGTATCTGCGATTACAAAGTCTCTACTACAACGAGCATTACGAAAGTGACAACAAGTATTCGTTGACATTACAAAAGTGTCAAACGAGTGTTCCTTGACATCACAAAGGTTGATATACGAAATCTAAATATTTTGTATGTAATTTTATGCTTTCAACTGAAGGTATTTTGTACATAATTTATACTTTCAGAATAAAGGTATGTTATTTTAAATATATATTTTGTAGATCATAAAACGTATTATTGTTAAATTTACTATAAAAATGTATTTTTATATTTATTTAGTATTGCATTGATTGTCATTTTTCTATAAAAATGCATTGTTGATCATTTTATTTAATAAAAAAAATACTGTTGATTTTTGTTTGGGGGGGGTCACTATTTTTCCATAACTGGGGCCCTAGCAGGTGCTACCTTTTCGGGTGGACGTGGGAACAACAGCAATTAAGAGGTGGTTCCACGACCTTCAAAGCATCGAATCTCCTGATCGGAGACATTGCTGCCGGATGTAGTTTATCGTCATACCAAGGACGATGTAAAACGTGTAACCAAAAACATCAACCTTGGCTTTAGATATCTTGAACGCGTCTGACAGGGTTTGGACGGAACGTTGCAAGCTACTCCCTACACAAACGCTATGTCTATGGAAAGTGTTCAGACGAACTGCAACTTAACCAGTAAACGGCCACGCTTCGAGATTATTTCACATTAATGTGGGATAGTCCAGAGATCTATCCTTGGACTTACATTGTTACTTATCCTCATCAATGATCTTCTGGGTGTCATCACTTCCCAGCGAGGTATTTATGCTGACTATTTGCTCTTGCCCGACAGAACCGACAAAATAAAACTATCAGTTGCTCTCGAAAGTGATTTCCAATCAGTTGTTAACTGGGACAAGAAATGGAATCTACATGTTAACGCCTTCAAATCGAAACTGCCATCTTTTAATTGCCGTAGATAAAAAAAATGTTCATCTTCCATCTGGTCACCTAACTTCTCAGACCGCAACCCCCTTGATTATTATGTTGTGGGGAACAGTTGAGTGAGTGAACAACAAAACTCTTTGTAACACCAAAAATAAACTGAAGGCAAGGATTATGGCAGCATTCACCAACTTAAACAAGGAGACCGTCCAGAACAGTTACAGGAGATTCAGAAGTCTTTTGGAGGCCGTGGTTGAAGTCAATGTCGATTTTATTGAAAAAATTTAATCTTTAGTAATTTAAGATATTTTTGTGTAATTTTGGTCAATATATCTGTTAAAAGGAAATATCAATGTTATTTTCAGTTATGAGTCATTTGGACGACAATTTAGCCATCGCAACCTGTATATCTGCTAAAATGAGATGTCAGTGTTATTTTCATTTTTGCATCATTTTGCCGACAATTTATCCATCGCAGCCGGTATATCTGTTAAAATGAGATGTCAGTGTTATTTTTATTTTTACCCCATTTTGGCGACAATTTATCCATCGCACCCTGTACAATTACTAACAGTTCGGTCAATAAATGCCGAATGTTTCCTGTATGGAAACGGTCATCTCAACATTATCATTACACATCTGCGTATAATGCGCATGCCTAACCCTGTACATCTGTTAAAACGAGATGTCGGTGTTATTTCCATTTTGGCGTCATTTAGACGACAATTCATCCATCGCAGCCTGTATACCCTTTAAAATGAGGTGTCAGTGTTATTTCCATTTTGGTGCCATTCAGGCGACAATTTATCCATCGCAGCCTGTACATCTGTTAAAATGAGATGTCAGTGTTATTTCCATTTTGGCGTCATTTAGACGACAATTTATCCATCGCAGCCTGTATACCCTTTAAAATGAGGTGTCAGTGTTATTTCCATTTTGGCGCCATTCAGGCGACAATTTATCCATCGCACCCTGTACATCTGTTAAAATGAGATGTCAGTGTTATTTCCATTTTGGTGTCGTTTAAACGACAATTTATCCATCGCACGTTGTATATTTAGATTCTTGATAAAATCTGAAGAAGAATCTGTAATGTTATTGATCCTCACTTATTTCGCCATCCGTTATTTTCCCCATCACCGTAATATAGCTTCCCGGTGACATTTCTATTAATACTTTCATGGTAATTGTTCTGAGGAACTTTCCTCTATGGTAGTTGTTATTTTACCCCCCCCCCCCCGCAGACAAATTGTACGTATGGGAACTAGTTAGGACTTCTTAGAGACTCCCAGGTATTATGGTGGCTGTAGTAAAAATGGTAAGTAAGAATGATAAATAAGGTTTAGTTTAAGGAATACCGTGGTATGTTTCGGTCAGTAATTGTGGCCAGCCTTCCCCATATCCCCGATTTTGGCCTTGTGCCACTTTTTTGTATTTTTCAAATTAAATATTACTTTTCTCTATGGCACCTAGACTTTATGAATCTAAGCATAGTCTGTGTCTTGAATATCGCTGCCACGTCTGGATTCTAGACAAAATCCAAAGAATGGTCTGTCATGTTATCGATCCTGAGTTCGCGTCTCGACCTCAGTCACTCTTCTACCGAGAAAACATGGCGCCCCTCTGTATTTTCTATAAATACTTTCACGGTAATTATTCTAATGAGCTAGCTTCCTTGACACATCGACCGCATGAATCATCGTTTTGCTTTTCTTCTTCTAGATGCAACAATAAGTTCTATTCTAATAATTTCTTTTCTCACCCGCGGAATTCGCTTCCCGTTTCTTGCTTCTCTATCTTCTTCAGTAATATAAAGGCAACATCAATCGCTTAGTCAATTGACTAGTCTCGTTCCGCTGCGCATGTCTCGGGATATCACGTCTCGTTCTTATTTTTAATACAGCTCACTTATGGCTCGCTCTGTTTCCATTGGGTCTTGGTACACACTGCCAGTTACGGAGATTGAAGTCGCTTGAGTCTACACCGGTAGAATAAATAAAGATGTCAGTTCAGAATTTGCTGTATGTTACTCGGATCGATAGACACCTGATGAAGGCCGGAGAGAACAACGGCCGAGACGTTCTGATAATAACAACAAAGATGAGGACAATAGTCTGAATGTAAATAATGTAAATAATGATAACTCCTCATCGCAGAAATTCAGACAGAAGGCAATCAGGTGATAATAACAACAATGATGAGGACAACAGTGTGAATGTAAATTATGATAACTCCTAATCCCAGAAATTAAAATAAAAGACGATCAATATCTGTCTATATCTCTGAAATGAGGTATTATGATTACTTAGATTATTTACATTATTCGGACTGTTATCCTCATCTTCATTGCCATATTCACAACGTTTCGACCGTTGTACGCCCCGGGCTTCTTCTTGTAATTTCGAACCGAACCCTTTATTTCATCTAGCGGGGTAGATTGTTCTAGTTCCGCGTGCCATGTTTCCATGTCACAGTGGATAAAGGCGTGAGTTAGATCCAGGGACTAGGCCGAAAGCGTTGTGATTTCAATACCAGTGGTGAACCAAAACTTGGAGAGTTGAAATAACTGAGACATCCGGAAGAGACTGGCTGTTCGTATCTGATCATGCCTATCTGCTAGGATCGCTCGCCAATCCCTGTTGTAGGCGCCTGATCAGGCACATTTCTATTTGTTCAAAACCCACAGAGCCCAACTGCAACTATGTTCAGTGGACGTTAATCACAGTTTCCGGAAGAGGACGCATTATCTGGCGTGACAAACAGTTTGAAAAAGCTACAAGTACGTTTAACGCTCTGTCACTATGACTTGTGACTTCGTGCTAGCACAACTATGAACAAACAATTCCATCTATCCAGTTACACTCACAAAAATTGGGCCAACCCATAGTATAGTCTCCAGGAACTTTTCAACGGCCCCTCAGGCTGGCATTTCCTCATTAGTTCAATAGCATCAAGATGTCACCTTAAATCGAACACGGTGAGATTTGAACCCGAGTCGGCAAGTGAACGGTCTAATCACTCGACCACGTCATACATATTTCTGATGAAAAGGCTTATTATGATATTTAAATAAATACAAACTTCACACTGAATAATTTAACGTATATACTCATATATCAGACGACTTCATGCATAATGAGACCCCAGAAACTTTTTGCATGAATTTTAACCTCTCCAAAGAAAAAAACTTACCTCTCTATAGTTCCAACGGTCACCGAAAATGTACAGTTTTTAAACCCTTCAATATATTCACCTGTATATATTACGACCCCCTATTTATACACGTAAGAAATATATATATATATATATATGTTTGTGTGTGTGTGTGTGTGTGTGTGTGTTTAGGCAGCAATCCTTCTTTCATGCACATTTCATTGAAGACGACAGACAAGGTGCATTTACTTAGTTTTTTATACAATTTCTCATGAGATCGAATAATTTTTGTCTTTACGGATGATAAAAGATTATATTCCAATATAATAAAAGAACGAAAGACCAACAAAAGTCCTAGTAACACCAAAGATGAACTGAAGGCAAGGATTATGGCAGCATTCACCAACTTAAACCAGGTGACCGCTCAGAAGAGTTGCAGGAGATTTCGAAGTCATCTGGAGACCGTGGTAGAAGCCAATGGCGATTTTATTGAGGGAATTTACTCTTTAGTATTTCAAGATATGTTTGCGTAATTTTCGGTTAAAATGATATGTCAATGTTATTTTCATTTTTGCGTAATTTAGATAACTTATCCATCACACCCTGTACATAATGACTTTGAGCAAGGACCCTCACCGAAGCAACTATCAATGCGTAGTCAACACTGGTTCAGTTCACCTCATGCATCGAATGAAACTCCAGGCAGTTACTACAACTATAATTTTAAAACATTGTAATTAATATATGACGTCACTAACACTGTTTAATCACATGATTTTGAAATTAAATTTCGAATATCAAATGCCATGATGGAAAACAGACTATTTTTTTTGAACGACAACAGTTCCCTTGTCAAAGGTGATTATAGGCACCTCTTAAATTCAATGGTCCACTCGTAAAAGACAGAGAAAAGATATTTTGGTAACAATTTTTGTAGATTATCATTCAGCAGACGTTCATCAAGCGTCAGCAATTGTCAGTATCAAAAATCTTTTTTTTTTACCTTTCTAGAAGCGAACGGCCCTGTTCCTTAATCTCGACAGTTTTAAATCAATCCCCCATTTTTTACAGCTATCAGAAATCTACTGTTTGTTTGCAAATGTCAAGTTAGAAACTGGGCTTGTCATCCGACTTTATTTTATAAAAAAAGAGCCACTCAAGGTAGAGTATTACTCCGTGATAATGTATGAGCGTAAGTAGGGGCAGGAAGTGAAGTTCATGCAAGAAAGATAATGGCTAACTTGAAGAAGTCAAGAGTGTTGTTATTGCGAAAACAGAAGCGAATGAACAGACTTTAGAGGTAACCGGAAACCCCAATCCTAAATAGGAAACAAGGTATAAACATCTACTCCTGTTCAAAAGACCGGGGAGGAATATGAACCGGACGATTGGCGAAACTATCTATTCCTACTGAGGAGAATAAATAAATGATTAGTGAGTAAAATTTCAGAGTTCAGGTTTCTTTTAAATAAAGAACAAACAGATATATAAATTTTTATCTGTTTTATTTTATGAAAATATTTTAAACAAGCAATCCTTCGGTAAAATTTATATTATTTATTTATTTTATTTTTTTTGACAAAAAAGATTTTTTGTCATTACAGAACAGACATCTACATATTTAGCAACAGAATAGATGGATAAATTTATATTTTAAACAAGCAATTCTTCGGTAAAATTTATTTTATTTATTTATTTTATTTTTTACAAAAAAGATTTTTTGTCATTACAGAACAGACATCTACATTTTTAGCAACAGAATAGATGGGTAAATTTATATTTTAAACAATGCCTATTTAATTAAATAAAAATGGTAAACATATGAAAGTGAATTTATACGTTTTTTTTTCTTGGGAATTTACAATAAAATTATTATATATTAAAAATTTATTAGAATATGTTATTACGAGAATAATTTTGTAGTTACAACATTATAAAAACTAATACAATTGTATTAAAAATAATGCAATAATTATCATTTACCAATTTATTGTAAAAAGACATTGTAAAAAGAAATATTACCAGCAATACATTTTTGAAAAAAAATAGCGAAGACCATAGTTCTTCAAACCCCGTGAGCTGGCGCTACACATTCGGAAAGTAATTATTCATTTTTTCAGATACCTTTGATTTTTAAATAAACGAGCTGGGAGAATTATTTTATTTATTTTCGAAAAGGGGGAGTGGAATATCACCTGTCGTGATATCGGTTCTCACCGTGTGTCCCAAATTTGCGACATTGTGCCCTACACCAAGAAACAGCAACTGTACCCGCTTTAAAAGTACAGAAAGTAATTGAACGCAGTTTCAAATGCCTATGATTTTCAAATAGACAGACAGGGAAAATTATTTATTTATTTTTGGTAGGTGTTGGCTGGAATCCACCTGGATCTTTTATTAAATATTCAGGAAATTTCCTAACTCTTAATATAGAGTGTAAGCTTTCTGAGAGAAAGGATATTGAATATTTATTCAAAGGTACTTTCAAAGCAGTTTTTCGCGGTTCGGCCATCTACCCAGCATGGGAAAAATTTAAAAGGTTTTTTGTTGTATAAATTCAAAGCATAACGGGGAAGCGTGTAGACCGTGAGGTATATGATCGACCCTACGAATAAAATAAGGAAAAAGCAAACAGTTGAAATAAAACTAAACATCTAACCTCGTTATCAAGAGCCTTCCTAACGCACCCACTTTTTCTTTCTACTTTTTTTTTTCGTGTTGTTCTTATAGATTTTATTTTTTTTATTTTCTTTCTTTTCTCGCCTCCTCTCCATTTTCCCCCCTGATAATCACGAACGACCCAGCACTATTTATTCCCCTTCAGTTGATTGTCTCCCTGTCCCGAGTGATAGGGTGGTGTGTCAGGTGCAGCCAGAGGAGACTTGTTCACTGCCTTCCACCATCTCCATCACGCGTCCACAAACACCACGTCGTTTTTAGGGCGGGAAATATGACGATGACTGTTTGGTATTTGGACAGCGTAAATGACCATTTTAATCTGAGGCCTGTGCAGGTTAACGGTCCGGCAATTTGAGGTCAGATCTGGGTAACGACAAAAAAAAAAAAAAAAAGAAGGAAATTGGAAAAGAAAAATGAGTCCTTCCCTTAAAGTTGTCTCCACTTCCTCATCCATCAGTAACGAGTTCATCACTTTAACTATCTAACCCTGTCCCCCGTTTACCACCGAAATACTTTTCCCTCCGTTTTTTTTTTGTTTACTTTTCTGTTAAGTTTTTTGCGCCACCTCTCCCTCTCTTTCACTCTACCTTCTCTCTCTCTCTTTCACTATACCCTCTCACTCTTTCTCTTTCAGTCTCTCCCCCCTCTCCCTCTCTTTCACTCTACCTTCTCTCTCTCTCTTTCACTCTACCTTCTCTCTCTTTCTCTTTCAGTCTCTCCCCCCCTCTCCCTCTCTTTCACTCTACCTTCTCTCTCTCTCTTTCACTATACCCTCTCACTCTTTCTCTTTCAGTCTCTCCCCCCTCTCCCTCTCTTTCACTCTACCTTCTCTCTCTCTCTTTCACTCTACCTTCTCTCTCTTTCTCTTTCAGTCTCTCCCCCCCTCTCCCTCTCTTTCACTCTACCTTCTCTCTCTCTCTTTCACTATACCCTCTCACTCTTTCTTTTTCAGTCTGTCCCCCCCTCTCCCTCTCTTTCACTCTACCTTCTCTCTCTCTCTCTTTCACTCTACCTTCTCTCTCTTTCTCTTTCAGTCTCTCCCCCCCTCTCCCTCTCTTTCACTCTACCTTCTCTCTCTCTCTTTCACTATACCCTCTCACTCTTTCTTTTTCAGTCTGTCCCCCCCTCTCCCTCTCTTTCACTCTACCTTCTCTCTCTCTCTTTCACTCTACCTTCTCTCTCTTTCTCTTTCAGTCTCTCCCCCCCTCTCCCTCTCTTTCACTCTACCTTCTCTCTCTCTCTTTCACTATACCTTCTCTCTCTTTCTCTTTCAGTCTCTCCCCCCTCTCCCTCTCTTTCACTCTACCTTCTCTCTCTCTCTTTCACTATACCTTCTCTCTCTTTCTCTTTCAGTCTCTCCCCCCTCCCTCTCTTTCACTCTACCTTCTCTCTCTCTCTTTCACTATACCTTCTCTTTCTTTCTCTTTCAGTCTCTCCCCCCTCTCTCTCTGTATATGTACGTTCTTTCTTTCATTTAATCACCCTGACCCCCCGCCGAAAAACTTCCGCCAAATATTTCTCTATTTTGTATGTGAATTCACCACTGGCTTCAGTCAGTTATGCCTCACGCATGACGCACGCTTAGGCGATCATGTATCTTTCGATACATGACTGACGAGGCAGATTCTGACTAGTTGCCACCCAAGGTTATAAAACCCGGTCTGGTCTGATTTTCCCATAGCTAGAAGGAGAAGAGGATTCAAACCTCTTCCGAAATGTATTAGCACGTAAGTGAATGTAATGAATTCGACTGGAAAGTCAGTCAGTCAGTTATGTGCCATGCGTGATACACGCTTAGGCGATCATGTATCTTTCGATACATGACTGACGAGGCAGATTTTTTCGCGCAGTAGGTTGCCATTTCTTTCTGACCTGTTGCCACCCAAGGCTATTGAATGCGGCCTGTCCTGCTATTTATCGATAGCTGTGGGGGCGGGGGAGAAGATGAGAATTCATACCTTTCCCAAGGGTAAATGGATGTAATGGTTTCGACTGGAATTCGAAGTCGGGTCCCCGATTCTTCCCGCCGAGCCGCTATCCATTACTCCGCCGTATCCCTTCAACTGTGCCCCCTCCACTGGCTTACAAGGCCCAAAAAGCTACTCAAAGTTATAGCTTGTTTGTTTTCAAGCTGTGAAAGGCTGAACAGGTGGAACTAAGGAATATAGCTCGTCAGAACATTGCCATGAAAATAGGAACAAAGTAGCGAGAGGCTAGCAAACGTTTCGTCTGCGGGAAAGAGCTTCTAGGATAGAAAATAATTCATCACTCGCAGGGCCGAATGTTTTGCTTCTTAACGATCATAGACTGATTATTAAGCATATCATCACGTCTGGCCGATAAAATGGGAAACTTTTGTTTACATTTAACGATTTAAGAAGCTGTTCCAAAATCAAGTTGTTTTACGAATAGATGGATAAGAGTTGTGCTGGAGAAACACCAATTGGTCACTGAATAAGTTTTATGGTTTGAATAAATCTTAAGATATTGTAATATTTTTTCCTCCAGTTTACCTACATTGTCAAAAATAAAAACTATGGTGGCCACTGAAAATATTGGCTGGCTACTGAAAAGCTGAAGGGTTTGAAAATTCATAACTTGTTCGTTTTCAATCTTATTTGTTTTTATTTTTTGCAGGTTATATAGCATCCCTTGGGGATTAAAATGGCTACGTATGATGTCCAGCAACGAGTAAAATTCCTTGAGTTTATTTATTCCAGTGAAAGATCAATTCTTCAAACTCAGAGAAAATACCCGCAACATTTTAATGTCAGAGCATCTCCTAGCAATAACATATAATTCGGAACAGAATCGTCCGGTTTGAAAGAACTGGATCAGTCGGCAATCTTCCGGGAAGAGGTCCTAAGCTCACTGTGCGCACTGACGCAGAGGTAGAAGCAGTACGGCAGGAAGAGGTCCTAAGCGCACTGACTCAGCGGTGGAAGCTTGTACGGCAGAGTGTCCTTGAGGTTCCATCAGCTTCTACCCGTCGTCGCTCTGCTCAACTAGGCATCGCCCGAATATTGCTTCAGAAGATTCTGAAACTGGATTTAAAAATGTTTCCATCCAAATAAAAGATTTAAAAAAACGCGTGTTTGTAAAAGTTATTTTTGTTTTATATGATTCAGTCTTTTAGTGGCCACCCTGTACCAGTCTATGGTTATTGAATATCAATAATGTAATATTTTTTCTCCAGTTTACTTCTGTTGTCGAAAATAACAACTATGGTGGCCACTGCAAATATTAGGTGGCTATTCATAAGCTTAAGTTTTAGAAATACTTATAATTTGTTCGCTTACCGCCTATCTATTTTTCTTTTATGCAGGTTATAGAGAATCTCTTGGAGATTAAAATGGCTGCGTAGGTATGATATCCAGCATCGAGTAAAACTCATTGAGGTTTTCTATTCCAATGAAAGATCAATTCTTCAAACTCAGAGAAAATACCAGCAACATTTTAATGCCAGAGTATCTCCTAGCGATAACATGATTCGAAACCTAATGAAAGAACTGGATCAGTCGGCGATCTTCCGGGAAGAGGTCCTAAGCTCACTGTGCGCACTGACGCAGGTAGAAGCAGTACGGCAGAATGCCCTTGAGGTTCCATCAGCTCCTAATCGTCGTCGCTCTGCTCAACTAGGCATCGCCAGAACATCATTTCGAAAGATTCTGAAACTGAATTTAAAGATGTTTCCATACAAGATTCAAATAATCCAAACTTTTCTACCCCAAGAGATTCGTGTTTTCGTAAAAGTTATTTTTGTTTTATATCATTCAGTCTTTCAGTGGCCACTCTCTATAAGGTTTTCCTATGTCGTTGTTTATATATAGTAGTTCAAATTGTTATATTACTATGTAGCAATACTGGAGGATCAGTTTTGTACTTAATAACAATAGAAAACTGATCCCCCAGTTTGTGTACTATAGTCTTATATTAATATTAGTCTGTTGGTACTATAAAATTGTCAGCATATTTATTATTATATTAATATGTAGTAATTCTGGGTGGGATCAGTTTAGTACTTAATAACAATAGAAAACAGAACCCTCACTTCGTGACCAGTAGAATTATTCGTTTACTAATAGCATCGAAATTGACAGAATATTTTGGGAAGTCCTATATAATTAGAATGTTTTCACATGTGAGTCTTTAATTATATTATGTAATATGTTGTAATTAAGGGGGATCAGTGTAGTACTTAATTGCAATAGAAAACAGATCCCCCTATTTATATCCATTAGTATCTGGCAATTAATAAGAATTAAAATACACGTCTGATAACATCGTAATTGGCAGCATATTTTGGGAAGTCTTTTCTTATTAGGATGTTTTCACATGTGAGTCTTAAATAATATTTGTCCTTTTATTATATTAATATGATGTGATTCATGAGGGATCAGTTTTGTACTTAATAACAATAGAAAACATACCCCCCACTTTATATCCATTAGAATTTTATTCGTTTACTGATAGCATAAAAATTGTCAGCCTATCTTATGAAGTACTTACTTTTGTTGGAATGTTTTCACATGTTTTAAAAATATTTTTGTTTCATTTATTATATCTATATATGTATATGTATTATACTATATTATATTATACTATATTATATTATATTATCCATATATGTACTGTATTATAACTATATTATATTATATTATATTATACTATACTATATTATATTATATTATAAACGTTAAACCAGGGTTACCACGTATGTTATCGGTCTGGTGCAATAAGACGTTGAACCAGGGTTACCACGCATGTTATAGCTCTGGTGCAATAAAAAGTTGAACCAGGGTTACCACGCATGTTATAGCTCTGGTGCAATAAAAAGTTGAACCAGGGTTACCACGCATGTTATAGCTCTGGTGCAATAAAAAGTTGAACCAGGGTTACCACGCATGTTATAGCTCTGGTACAATAAAAAGTTGAACCAGGGTTACCACGCATGTTATAGTTCTGGGGCAATAAAAGTTGAACCAGGGTTACCACGCATATTATCGCTCTTGTGCAATAAAACGTTGAACCTGGGTTACCACGCATGTTATAGCTCTGGTGCAAGAAAACGTTGAACCAGGGTTACCACGCATGTTTTCGGTCTGGTGCAATAAAACATTAAACCAGGTTTACCACACATGTTACTGTTCTGGTGCGATAAAACGTTGAACCAGGGTTACTACCCTGTTGTAAAACATAAAAGTAAATCGCTGTACTGTGGTTAACACCCTGATATAGTTTATTTCGAAATTATATTTTACCATTTCCACCTGATGGTCTTCATTCACTTGATGAAGTTTATTTTCTATGCTCTATTGTACTATCTAAATTTATTTTGAGTAATGGGGTTCTTCGATGTATCTGCATGCATACTGAAAAAGTGTGTATTTAGTACTGTCGGCTTAGCCTGTCACATATTTTTATTAGATTCGTGAAATTTTTGAGCGTAAGACTTACATATTCTCTCTTATGAGGAATCCACCAAATCTAAAAATATTTTCGGTGAAAAGTTCTACGATTTTAAAACAAAAAATATGTTTTCAACGAATTTTTAAATTGCCTGAAAATTGTTTTATATAAAGAACTTTGTTTTGTTAAAATAAAGTTTCTGTCTGTTGTTTCTTTATTTTTACTTAAAAGGAATTCTTTTCTTTTTTTTTTTTTTCGCTTCATAAATCAGAGACTGGTATAAATTTTCTTATATGCCAAACGGGGAGTGGAAAATTTGCAGGTACTGATTTCCTAATTTCTATGTATTTGAAGCTATGAACAGGGTTCCAGACTAACCTATTTTCACCATCGTTCCGGTATCATCACGCAAAACATCTTTAATCGTATCGAAAATTTTAAACCGCCATGAAATCAAAATGTGTTTTTAACTCAGTTATCATTTATAGTTATTTATAGTTGTGAGTAGCATAATAAAAACACCATTAAGATATTAATAGCATAATAAAATGACTATTAAAATGTTAGTAGCATAACAATGAAAATATCATTAAAATGTTAGTAACATAATAAAAAATATCATTAAAATAGCATAAAAAGGTTATTAGCATAAAAACACTATTAAAATATAATAATAATAATATTAATAATAGAAAACATCATTAAAACGTTAGTAACATAATAAAAATAACATTAAAATAATACAAAAATTCAGTAGTATGAAAACAAAATTAAATTTTTTTTTAACCCCAAGCAAGGCTGGAAGCCACTAGCACGCAAAGGGTTACAGAAGGTTTGGAGGAGAAGCAGATAGGAGTGGTAAAGGAGAGGATGTGGAGAAAGATAGCGGATCGATCAAGGCAAGGGGGTTACAGAAGATTTGGAGCGAGAGCAGATTGGAATGAAAGGGGAAAGGATGTGGAGAAGGGAAGTGGATAATAATAATAATGATAATAATAATAATAATAATAGTGAACCTAATATATAAGTAGCATAATAATAATAGAAAACATCATTAAAGAATCAGTGGCATAATAAAAACACCATTAAAATGTTAGTAACATAATAAAAGCAACATTAAAATATTATAAAAGTTTAGAAGTAAAAAAACACTGTTAAAATGTTAGTAGCATAAAACACCACTAAAATGTTAGTATAATAATAATAATAATAATAATAATAACAACCACTATAATGTTAGTAGCATAATAATGATAATAGAAAACACCATTAAATGTCAGTAGCATAATAATAATAATAATAATAATAATAATAATAATAATAATAATAATAATAATAATAAACGGTATAATGTTAGTAGCATAATAATAATAATAATAATAATAATAATAATAATAATAATAATAATAAACGGTATAATGTTAGTAGCATAATAATAATAATCACAGAAAACACCATTAAAATATTAGTAGCATAAAATCATTAAAAAACAATATTAAAATGTTAGTAGCATACTAAAAGAATAACTGAAAAACAGTGTTTAAAAACAAATTAAAAGTGTAAAATATTAAAGTTTTGAAAGTGAATAAATTCAAATTTTTAATAAAAATCTTAATTTCAACATTTTGGTTAAATCACCTTCAATAATTTTATATAGAATTCTTATTAAATTTTTATACTCAAAGATGTTATCAGACATTGTGTTCTCTGCATTCAGTTTTATATCAAGAATATTAAACTCATTCTAATAACTCGTAATGAAAACAAGTTTTTTTTAATTTTTATAAAAATATCTTCATTCAATATGACCAATTTCGCGTCGTGCCTAAATTTTCTGTGTTCTGTTTATCCTTTTTGAAATTCTTTCTTGTATTTTCCACTTTGTTTATGATAAGCAGAAAACATCATAAAGCAGAAATGTTGTTTGTCAATGGTTCACACGAGGTTTTAATTGAAAATTGCTTTCTCTGCTGAAGCAATATTAGTTCCTTACAAGTATTTGTCTGTATGAATTTCTGGATTGAGGAGGAGTTATCATTATTAACAGTACAGACTAGTGTCCTCATCTTTATTGTTATTGTCATCAGATCGCTTTCTGTATGAATTTCTGGGATGAGAAGTTATTATTTACATTATTTAATTTAAAGACTATTTTCCTCATCTTTGTTGTTAGTTTCACCTGTGCGTCTTCATTCTGAATTTCTTGGATAAAGAGTTATCATTATTTACATGCGAACTATTGTCCTCATCTTTGTTGTTATTATCACCTGACCGCCTTGTGTCTGAATTTCGAGGACGAAGAGTTATCATTATTTACATGCAGACTATTATCCTCACACCATTAAAATATGAGTAGCATAAAATCATTAAAAAATATTGTTAATATATTAATATTGTTAATATCACCTGACCGCCTTCTGCCTGCATTTCTGGGATAAGGAGTTATCATTATTTACATTGCATTGTTGTTGTTGTTATCCCGTTTCGGTTGTAGTGCACACCATCCTTCCTCAGCTGTATATCTGCGCATGTCTACGGATGTCTTTAATTTTTATTGATAGTACTGCCCGGCTTTTGCTCGCTCGTTTCCACAGAAACCAAGTACAGATTTTGTAAATTTCAGCCGAAAGTAACAATCTATATAATAAATTTCAATATCAGTGTGTCACACATTTTCAATTAAAGGGACACAACTCTCAATAGCTCATCTTCTATAAATAATAAATGCCAATATCAGTGTCACTGTGTCAAACAATTTCAACTTTACTCCTAGAGGCCGTTGCCCAACATAGCATATTTTGGAATCAGTCCGTCTCCGTGAGCAAATTAAAAACATTTCAGGGCCGGCAATCCTCAAATTTTGGATTTCCAATTGTTCATAATTACTGCGAATGTTTTTCTACGATAACAACTTGGAAATAAATTTGGGAACAATAGAAATTAGTATCTGTCTATATTTCTGAGATGAGGTATTATGTACACTATTTACATTACTCGGACTATTGTCCTCATCTTTGTCGCCATATTTATTACAACGTTTCGGCCTTTCAGTATCTGTCAATATTTCTAAGATGACGTATTATATACACAATTTACGTTACTCGGACTATTGTCCTCACCTTTGTCGCCATATTTATTACTACGTTTAGGCCTTTCAGTATCTGTCTATATTTCTAAGATGACGTATTAGGTACACTATTTACATTACTCGGATTATTGTCCTCATCTTTGTCGCCATATTTATTACAACGTTTCGGACTTTCAGTATCTGTCTATATTTCTTAGATGAGGTATTATGTACACTATTTACATTATTCGGACTATTGTCCTCATCTTTGTCGCCATATTTATCACAACCTTCTTCAGGTGGTTGGAATGTCGAACTGAACACTTTATTTCGCTCACTGGGGTAAACTGTTCTAGTTCCACGTGCCATGTCTGATGGATATCTGTTATCCGTTATCTCCTGCTTAATCTCCTCTCCACCGCCTTAAAAAGATATTGAACTTAGTCATTTGGTCGTGTCAATGGATCTAACTAACGCCTTTATCCACTGTGCCATGCGGACTTGAGGACATCTTTGTATGAATATTATAAACTTAATGTCTTCAGCAACAAATTCTTACTAGTACTCATATTGCAATTTTTGTTGTTATCACTACATGTTTTTACCACAGCTCATATTGCAATTTTTGTTGTTATTATCGCTTAGTTAATTGCGAAATCCAGTGAAAGTCAGCCATGAAATAAAAATAACTGTTTTTACGGAAATTAATGACCTGCGTGCATCAAACTGCTTTTAAATTAAGTGGCGGCAGAATAATTATCCAAAGGTAAACTTAAATATTAATGCAATACTTAAATGCAGCGATCAATTTCGAGTTGTTTTGTAGTTTATTGTTGCCTACCTATTGTGATGAAGGCTCAATCAAGAGCTCTATTTAAATGCCGCCCGATAGAGCGGCTTTTAAGCTAGTAAATCAATAAATGTCAAAAGTTTCCTTATAAGGAAACAGCTAATATTACCATGATGAGATATGAGAAGAACAGATACTACACTTAGTATTTACTTGCCTTCTCTACGCTGGTAGGATGTAACACAAGGTAATTTTAATGCTGGGAGGACGAGTGCGTGAAACCGAGGCAGGTTTAAAAATATCCAAACTGTCGGTTGCTCTGGTATCAGTATTTCTACTGATCTCCATCTCTTTTGTGCACTGGGGGAGGTACTGCCACGGGCAACTGTTCCCCGAGACCGAGCACCTCGCAATAATAATTTCAGTTGCGCTCACTCTGAAGACAGAAACACAACTGAGATATGAAATATAGTTTATCTGCCTGAGGGCAGATAATACACCTTAATCCCAGCCGGATGGCCAGTATTCACGACTGTATTTATGGGAATGGGGGCATACCCATTATTGTCCGTAGGTATGCTAGAACAGTTTTCTTATAAGGAAACAGGCTAAGATTACCATTAGAGATGAGGAGAACAGATACAACACTTTGATCCCAGCCCGATAGTATAGAAAAATGTAACGCGAGTGGTGCTGGTTGCTTGATCAATGGATATCGAATGTTTTCTGATAAGGAAATACCTAATATAACCACTGGCATTAGAGATGAGGAGAACAGATACAACACTTTGATCCCAGCCGATGGCCAGGAAATGAAGAAAAGTGCAGTATTTACTCTGCCCCACACCCCTCACTGGGACGAGATGTGACACGAGGTCTATTTTTAGGTGGGGACCCGAGCCTGTACACCCGGGACAGGAACAAAAATTCCCCTCAGCCCCTGCAACCGTCGGTTGCGCTGGTCTCGCCGCGAGCAACGAACCTTCCCTCTGGTGCAATGAGAGGACGCGGCCTCGGGTAGCTGTTCCCCAGGGCTGGGCACCTATTTTCCTCAGTTGCGCACTCTGCCCAGAGACAGAGACGCAACTGAGAGATAAGTAGACGTGTAACTACTCAAAAAGAGTCATTTACGCGCTAAGTGCAACTTCAGTAGCAGTGGTCGCTTGGTTATGAATTCTGAATGTTTCCTTTACAATTTTCGTATTATTATCATGTATTTCCCAATTAAAATAATTTGGCAGAAAGGACGGAAAAGCTTAGACGACGAGAACTTTGATCAGATTTAAAGAAGTTACTGAAGTGCGTACCACAAGGAAGGAATTTCTGGAAAAAAAAAAAGAAACATTTATAACTTCATGTGACTTTTAGAAAAGGCGGTTGACACAGAGGCAAGTGATGAGTAGAGAGAGAGAGAGAGAGAGAGAGAGAGAGAGAGAGAGAGAGAGATCAAAGTGAATATCTGTAATAAAAACTGAAAACTGAAAACGAATAAATTCTTTAAGTAACTCTTGAGAAAGAATTTGAGCTCGCTTAAATTTGGCTTGATTTTTTTTTTCAGAACAAAATTATATTTTTATTTTTTTTTACGCTTATCACCCCAAGCAAGGCTGGAAGCCAGTAGCACGCAAGGGGTTACAGAAGGTTTGGAGGAAGAGCAGATAGGAGTGGTAAAGGAGAGGATGTGGAGAAAGATAGTGGATCGATCAAGGCAAGGGGGTTACAGAAGATTTGGAGCGAGAGCAGATAGGAATCCTGAGGCAAACAGCAGGGGCTCCAGACCATATATGGCAGCAATGCTCCATGCAAGGGCGAATGCTCGATTTATAGATTTGGAGGATCGATTCCGGGGAGAAAAATTTCCTGGCTCGGCACAGGGAGCCAACTTTCCTTGCGGTGGATGATGCAATTGACTCGATGTATTTGTTCCATCTCAGATCAGCGGACAGCGTGAGACCGAGCAGCCGCAGAGAGGAGCTCTCGAGAAGTTGGTCTTCAGACATTCTAATGGGATGCAGGGAAGGATAAAAGATATCTGTCATCAGTTTTTATTGCAGCAATTTGACACATGATTTTTTTAACAAAAACTATGACAAATGTATAAAACTTAGTTTTACAGTCAGTCTTTTTCTGATTATCGAAAGCAAATGGGGGAAAATTTGGTAAGAATTATATTTCTATATTTTAAGCTGAATCGAAGATAGTTGCATTTAAAAATGTTTACTTTGTGCAAAAACACTATCACCATAAAATATGAATACCTTTTGGAGGGTGAGGGGTGGGGGAATGAAAAAAGATGGCGATTTTAGAATTCTTCCACTAATTAATAATGTAAGTAATGAAATTAATCGTGGAAGTATTCTAAAAAAAAAAAAAACAGGTGTCCATATTTTACACTGTCATCCTCGTTGCGATTTTTCACAACGTTTCGGCCTTCTTCAGGTGATTGTAATTTCGAACCAAGCCCTTAATTTCGTCCACCGGGGTAGTGTTTCTCTAGTTCCACGTGCCATGCCTCTTCTTCACTTTAACTCAACTCTACAAGTTTTGGTTCACCACTGCTGTGTCCTGGTATTGAACTCACAACTCTTTGAGTCTAGTCACTCGATCTAACCAACCTCTTTATCCACTGGGCCATGTGTCCTTGAGGACATCTCTGTATCAATTTTTAGGACTAATGTCTCAATATACATTTTTTACCTGTGCTCATATTGAAATTTTTCTGTTATTATTATTGCATTTTTTACCAGACCTTATATTGCAATTTTTGTTGTTCTTATCGCTTTTCTCTGGCACTCCTTATTACTGGTTCCCATATTGAATTCATTTCTATGCTTGATCGGCTCAGGAATTTTTTATGGCCTAGCATATATGATGATTCCTTAAGTTTTCGTTTTTTCCAGTGATGCTCATTGTCTATTGTTTCAACTTTATCACACAGGAGACGGTGATCACCCTTTTCCCTCCATATGTGGTCAGCTACGACTGATTTTCTATTTCTCCTTGTGTTTCTGGCTTTAAATAACGTGCAATGGGTTGATAATCCGTAAGAAATGAATCAATCAATTAGTTATATGTGAGGAACGAGAAGACTTACTTCCCGCAAAGCGAATTTGCTTGGCGTGTCAGGTCCTGTTGAAAGATCGCGACCGGCATTAAAAGAGAAGTGGATTATTATATCACTTTTAAAAAATATGTACGTGTTTTGTTTTTTTTTAAGTTAAACTTAAAATCCCTTAACTATTTTGGTGCTTCCATAAAACGCGCCATCTTTCAGTAAGATGGAGAATCCCTCTACCCCGTAAATTGTGTATTGGCAGTAAGGGACTTCTTTAACCAAACCTTTCCACAGCGTCGGTTCGGAAAAAGAGATAGTATTGAATGGCCACCACGTTCACCTGACCTAACACCAATTTTTCGGGGGGGGGGTGAGGGGGTGAGGGGGTGAGGAACGAGAAGACTTACCTCCCGCAAAGCGAATTTGTCAGGTCCTGTTGAAAGATCGCGACCGGCATTAAAAGAGAAATGGATTATTCCGAAATTCCCCTATCGCGGGCAGTCATACAAAGGAAAACAAAGTAAAGAAAAAGAAAAAAGACTAAGAATTCAAACCAACTTGAATTTATAAAACCGGAAGTCTCGGGCGAACGAGAAGTAAGTCTCGTATACAAATTTTAGTCGCCCCCGACGTGGGTATAAATAGCGAGTCTGGGAGGAAGACCAGAGAACGCATTCTTGGCTTGACGGCCTACGTACTAAGGAGACTGAGAGAATAAGAGGTCACTAACGACAGCTCAGTTGGTAGACCGGAGGACTGGATGAAAGCAAGCGCTTTAATCTATTTCAGTCATCGCAAACGATGGGCGAACTGAATTACCTACATCATAATTTTGAAAAATCTTTTGTTTAAAATCTAATGTTTTTGAAAATTTCCTTTGACAGTATTAATCTGTAATTTTTGATCGAGGTGATATATTGTTGTGAGACCGATACTTCCCTACATCATGGACTCTCCCAGTATTATATTATTATGTGAGTCATGAGCAGTAGTAGCACCAGTAATGCGCAGCCGCGTACGATACCAATATCGGGCACCACTGGATAGTAAGCTCTGCTTACACTATTCTTTGTAACTTTTCTGTTTAATATATCTTTCTTACCTCTAACCCGTGTTCCGTGTTTTCCTTCCGTGGCCCATACTTCGGGTCCACATCATATATATATATATATATATATATATATATATATATATATATATATATATATATATATATTCTGAATTTTCGCACCTCCCTGGGTCTATAATGGTGGGGTACCCCAAAAGCTTTATGAAGAGTACTCTGCCTACTGAATGTTCTACGTATTATCTTCTGATTTCACTCTTGACGTATAAAATTTCACAATGAATAAAAAAAATAACCACAGACGAATACGGAAGACTTTAATTTCGAATTTATTTCTTTTTCGAGAGGATCAGATGTAAAATATAAAATCCGAAATCTTTTAGAGACTAACTACAAAGAAGCGACCTTAGCCCGAAATTCTTTGATGTCGCGTCAGAAGCGGAGATGAAACGGTGTTAGTCAAAATCACTTACGTCTTATTTAGGGTTTTCGACACTAGACTCGTGTGTCTTCAAGTTCAGAAACATGCATCTCAAGTTCCGACATTTATTGACATTGTCAACTTTGTACGAAGAGAAACGCATTGGGTGGAGACGATGGAGTTCTACTAAGCCCTGTTACTGGGCTTGTAGATGTGAACGATTTACGATAAATAAGAAAACTTTGAGAAAAAAATAGTTAGAATTGGCCTGTCTGCTTTTAAAGGTCCCCAAACCATACAACCAATTTATTATGCATTCAAGTCCAGCAATACTTTACGGTGAATAGACGAAGATAGATAGGTATGGACATCCATAGATAGATAGATAGATAGATAGATAGATAGATAGATAGATAGATAGATAATGAATATCCAACAATAGATAGATACATATATACATGCATAGATAATGAACATATAACGATAGATAGATAATGAACATCCAACGAACAGGGACCGAAAAATACTCACAAATAGATAGATAGATAAATAGATAGATACATACATACATACATACATACATACATACATACATAAATAGATACATACATACATACATACAAAGATAATGAACATCCAACGATAGATAGATAGGTAGATAATGAACATCCAACGATAGATAGATAGATAGATAGATAGATAGATAGATAGATAGATAGATAGATAGATAATGAATATGGAACGATAGATAGATAGATACATGGATGCATAGATAAGGAACATACAAGGATAGTGTTGGGGCGCACCCACCTTCACAACCAGTGATCCTATTATTATAAGTAAAACAGTAGTTCTAGAGACTGTGAGTAGTGTAGCAGTGTAGTGCAGTTCAGAGTGAGACTTCTGTAGTGATCAGTTACACTTCCATTTCTCGACCGGAAGATACCGTTGGACTTTATTACTATTACTTATTGTTACTACTAACCTACGTTTCGTTCTACTACTAATCTCTCTGATGTAAATACCTCTCTGAATATACCAGTATTTTTCCCTACGACTGTGTTTGTTCGTTATTACCATATACTCACGTGGAAACACTCAACATCTCAACAGTGGCGACGACGGATGTTTTATTGATCTCAACAGATAGATAGATAGATGAGATAAAAGAAAATATAAATCATGACACGCTAAGTTTGACAGAAAATAAAGAAATCATTCTTTATTCAAACTTTCCAACCCCTCAACATTTTAAAATATTGACAATATACGATTCACTGATGAATTAATCTAGCGTGGTTTTCGTTGGACTGACTGTAAAACTAGGAAGAGTGTAATTAACGCCAGCTTATAAATCGGGGTTTCCCAACGCCTTTATTCACTGTGCCATGTGTCCTTGAGGACATCCGTGTATGAATTTCTGGGTTTTATAAACCTAATGTCTTCAGCAACCATTTTTATCAATGCTCATATAAAGGCGTTGGTTAGATCCAGTGCCAGAAAGCAAAGAGTGTGAGTTCAATAGCCGGTTAAGGCAGTGGAGAACTTTCATTTCATAGGGGAAATTAACAGGAGATCCATTAAACATGGCACGTTGAAGTAGAACAGTCTACCCCAGTGAGCGAAATAAAGGGTTCAGTTTGATATTCCAACCACCTGAAGAAGGTCGGAGCGTACAACGGCGGAAATGTTGTAATAAATATGGCGACAAAGATGAGGACAATAGTCAGAATAATGTAAATAATGTACATAATACCTCATCTCAGAAATATAGACAGATACTGAAAGGCCGAAACGTTGTAATAAATATGGCGACAAAGATGAGGACAATAGACCGAATAATGTAAATAGTTTACATAATACCTCATCTCAGAAATATAGACAGATGCTGAAAGGCCGAAACGTTGTAATAAATATGGCGACAAAGATGAGGACAATAGCCCGAATAATGTAAATAATGTACATAATACCTCATCTCAGAAATATAGACAGATACTGAAAGGCCGAAACGTTGTAATAAATATGGCGACAAAGATGAGGACAATTGTCCGAATTATATAAATAGTGTACATAATAGCTCATCTCAGAAATATAGACAGATACTGAAAGGCCGAAACGTTGTAATAAATATACCGACAAAGATGAGGACAATAGTCCGAATAATGTAAATAATGTACATAATACCTCATCTCAGAAATATAGACAGATACTGAAAGGCCGAAACGTTGTAATAAATATGGCGACAAAGATGAGGACAATTGTCCGAATTATATAAATAGTGTACATAATGGCTCATCTCAGAAATATAGACAGATACTGAAAGGCCGAAACGTTGTAATAAATATACCGACAAAGATGAGGACAATAGTCCGAATAATGTAAATAATGTACATAATACCTCATCTCAGAAATATAGACAGATACTGAAAGGCCGAAACGTTGTAATAAATATGGCGACAAAGATGAGGACAATAGTCCGAATAATGTAAATAATGTACATAATACCTCATCTCAGAAATATAGACAGATACTGAAAGGCCGAAACGTTGTAATAAATATGGCGACAAAGATGAGGACAATTGTCCGAATTATATAAATAGCGTACATAATAGCTCATCTCAGAAATATAGACAGATACTGAAAGGCCGAAACGTTGTAATAAATATACCGACAAAGATGAGGACAATAGTCCGAATAATGTAAATAATGTACATAATACCTCATCTCAGAAATATAGACAGATATAGTTGTATACAGTTACACAGTTTCTGAACGGGTTTGGCGCCATGACTGGCATCCATATGAAAGTCTCGATCTGACGATGCTATTTAAGGACATGACTTGAGTTTTAAAGTTGATGTTTACGTTTTGTAGCAATGTATGGCGTTGGGCGTTGATAAATAATTAATCTTCATAATATAGTAAATAATGAATACTTTATTATAGTTGCTATGTTATTTTTATCATTTTATAAATGTTTGTATATTTCTGAATAAAAAAAAAACAGTTTTATATTTATTTCTTTATTATGGAATATAACAAAAATCGTCTCTTTCTTTGCCAATTGTGAGTTGCTTGAGAAGGTGTGGTGATTCCTCACCTCCAGGGCACGGAAAAGAAGAAACACCACAGTAGACGTGGGGTTTCTTGGACAAGATAGCCTGATAGAGCCCTACCCTCTCCAGGCCGGTTTTGAATTCACAGTTTTTCCTTCTAGACCGATTGCCACCCAAGGTTATAGAACCCTGTCTGTCCTGCTGTTTAGCCATATAAGGGGGGTGCTTGTAAGGCATAAATATTGCATTTGTGTTGGTTCACATATGTTTATAATTTTGTAATAAACAATGCATATCGGAAGTACCAAAATCAAACAAGTACAAAAATGTAAATAACTCGGAAGTGTTTTAACAGGGGACGGAAAGTATGACATTGAAATCCGAAGATACCTTCCAAAAGCTAAGCAGTGTACTAAGATATATATATGATCTACAAAAAGATGTTGAAGATAGCCTGGATCGATTATATGAGTAATGACGAAGTTTTAGAGAAAACAGAAAAAAAAGGTGACACACATTTAACATCAGATAGAGACAGTTGACATAATGAGGAAAGAGGGCTTGGAAAATCTGATACTCACAGAGCAGACTGAATGTAAGTGGGACAGAGGAAAACAACGGATAACAGATTTAGAGAGGTTGAGTAAATGGATGGCAGAACAAGGTTTAGGGGAAGTAACAATAAGACAAGAGTTATTAAGAGCTACAAACGACAGGAAAATGTGGAGAGTCATGATCGGCAACGTCCTGAAAAGACACGGCACATAGAAGACAAAGAATGAGCTTGAGTAAATGGATAGCGGAACAGGGTTTAGGAGAGGTAACAAAAAGACAAGAGTTATTAAGAGCTACAAAGGACAGGAAATTGTGGAGAGCCATGATCGCCAACGTCCGGAAGAGAAACGGCACATAGAAGACGAAGAATGAGATTGAGTAAATGAATAGCGGAACAGGGTTTAGGAGGAATAACAAAAAGGCAAAATTTATTAAGATCTACAAAGGACAGGAAATTGTGGAGAGCCATGATCGCCAAAGTCCTGAAGAGACACGGCACATAGAAGACGAAGAATGAGATTGAGTAAATGAATAGCGGAACAGGGTTTAGGAGGAATAACAAAAAGGCAAAATTTATTAAGATCTACAAAGGACAGGAAATTGTGGAGAGCCATGATCGCCAAAGTCCTGAAGAGACACGGCACATAGAAGACGAAGAATGAGCTTGCTGGTAATATTATTTTTTTTAAATCTATTGCTGTTAATATATTTAAAAATATGTATTGCTGGTAATATATATATATATATATTTTAAAAAATGTATTGCTGGTAATATATTTTTTAAAAATAATGTATTGCTGGTATTATATATTTTTTTAAAAATTTATTTCTGGTAATAATTTTTTACAAATTATTTCTGATATTAAAACCTATTTTTACACTTTCATAATGTTTTGATGCCAGTTTTTTTTCTTTTTTTTTTTTTTGGAGAGGGTCAACTATTTGCCTATAGCTGGGGCCCTAACAGGCGCTACCACCCCGGGTCTGGGTGGACCTGGGAACACCAGCAATTAAGAGGGGGTTCCACGCTCCTGAAAACTTCTTGATCAGAGGCATTGCTGCAGGACGTAGTTTATCGTCTTACCCAAGACGCGAATGTAGTTTATCGTCATGCCCAGGATGACGGGATCATCGAGTCAATGTGTATTCCACGGAGGAGACACGGTGGATAGTGTCTCGGACTGAGGAATCCGAGGGCCGAGTTCGAATCTTCGTCGGGTGCGTTAAAATTCACTTACGTGCAAATATCCTTAGGAAAGGTATGAATCTCTTTCTCCCCCCCCCCCCCAGTAGGACAGACCAGATGGCCACCGGTCTAGGCGAAGGACATATCTGAATTAAAACCCTGGCGAAGTATATACAACGCCGCTAAGGAAAGGATCGTTAAAATTGACCCGATGGTCCCGACTACAGTCAATTCCTATATAAAGTTAAAAAGGCACGGGAGAGTAATGGTTAACGGCTCGGATTGAGGACACACAAAGCTGAGTTCGAATTCCAGTCGAGTTCATTATATTCACTTAGGTGTTAATAACATTGGGAAAGGCATGAATCCATCTCTTCTCCCCATCCCACTGATGGGTAAATAATAGGATAGACTGGGTTCTATTGCCTTGGGTGGCAACCGGTCTAGGAGAAGGTAACTATATGTGGCCCTGGCGAGGCATATACAACGCAGCTAAGGAAAGGATCGTTCACATTGAGTCGATGGTTCCGACTACAGTCAACTCCTATATAAAGTCAAAAAGGCGCGGTAGAATCATGGTTAGCGGTTCGGATTGAGGACCCAGAAAGCAGAGTTCGAATTCCAGTCGAGTTCCTTATATCCACTTAACTACTATTAACCTTGGGAAAGGTATGGATCCAACACTTCTCCCTCCCAGCTATGGGTAAATAATAGAAAAGACTGGGTTCTATCGCCTTGGGTGGCACCCGGTCTAGGAGAAGGAAACTGTATGTAGCCCTGGCGGATTACATACTATGCAGCTAAGAAAAGGATCGTTCACATTGACTCGATGATGCCGCCTGCGGTCGACTAGATCAGGGAAAGCGTTTATATATTCTATTTAAAATAATAGGACAGATTGGGTTCTCTAGCCTTGAATGGCAACCGGTCTAGGAGAACGACACCTCTGAATTCAAAACTGTATGTAGCCCTGCCGAAGCACATACCGTGCAGCTAAGAAAAGGATCGTGGAATAATATGCATATTATATAATAAATTATTTTATTATAGAAATTATTTTATTATAGAAATGCATCGTCACACAAGAAAATGATATGGTAAGCGTTACTGACAAAATAGGTCATGAATAATTCTGATTCATTTTTTTATGTAAGCCAAATAAAAAGTAACATGAGCGTAAGAATCACTTTCAGAATGGGGCAAGCTTGAAGCAACTCGTAAAAAGCTAAATTAAATACATTCTAACATATTTTCTGCTTTACAAGACCGCTGTTCATTCGATGGAAATATCTATTTTTTAAGTTCTTATTGTGACAAATACACGAATTATTCAAGTTTAAATCCACCATTCTGCATTAATATTTCGTAAAAACCTTGTTTTTGTTGACGGCACCAGACAAAAATGGAAGAATCACCCCTGGTGCATACGCCATTAAACGTTGATGCACACATACCGAGCATCAGTCCATAATTTAAAAAAACTGGGGTTGGAATGCCATTACCTACGTCGTAAACCGGCTCCTTACCACAAATCCTGTTGAGTTAATCATCCTTAAATATTCACAGACTGAGATATGGCTATAACCCTAAGCATCACGTGACTGATTCTGCTTCAATTCAGCGCCATTTTTCTTTCGTTTTTTCTTCCACTTTTTATTTTTTATTTTTCCTTCATATATATATATATATATATATATATATATATATATATATATATATATATATATATATATATATATATATACAAGCACTTGGAACTTTTCGTTTAGCACGAGAAAAAGCACAAAATGGCGTTGTTTTAACTACAAACACAGATTGTACTTCCTCGACTGTTGCTTGTAAAAAGAAAAGACAGACATGTAATTATAAAAAAAATCGCGTCTTTGCTGACGAAGGAGTAAACTGACGAATTGCATTTTTTTCCTTTCTAAGGTAATAATTATTTGTTTTTGATAAAATGTGCTAAAAAGGTTTTGTTGCTTTACAACAAGGGAGGCACGGTGGAATAATGGATAGTGGCTCGGATTGAGGAATCAGAGAGCCGAGTTCGAATTCCAGTCGAATCCATTACATTCACATACGTGCTAATACTCTTGGAAAATGTATGAATCCTCTTATTCTCCCCCAGCTATGGGTAAATAGCAGGACAGACCGGATTCTATAACCTTGGATCGCAACTGGTCTACCGCAGAAAGAAATGGCAAACTACTGCGAGAAAAAATATCTGTCTCATGTATCGAAAGATACATGATCGCCTAAGCGTGTATCACGCTTGGCACATAACTATTTTAAAACTGAATAATTAAGGCAAAACTTTGCAATTCTTTCTCTTTCTTTTTCTTAGAGCATTTAAGAGTCTGATATGAAATAAGGTTAATAATAATAATAATTTGGAGCCCACGGATTGAGTGGACAAGATTCCAATAGACTCACTGGAGGGATTCCTGGTAGCTCAGGCCTTAAAGAAATACGAAATATTGTTCTCACGAGCACAGCCCACACCTTACGAAGGACTTTATCTAGCTAAGATATGTCTGATCTTTTCTTTTCAAAATTGCTCAGTAGAAAATGCCATGATGCCATTTCTGACCTTAGGTCAATAGTCGAGACTCAGAAAGAAATGAGTACACACCAGAAATCAAAGGAAATAAAATAATAATAATAATAATAATAATAATAATGATGAAAAATTTAAATGCAATGTCAATCGTTATCTACGGTCCTTCTGAATACTCTTCTTTTGTTCTCTCTCATTAGAAATTCTTCTGTTCCTAATTCTTCCACACTCACTTACCCCCCTTGTTTCTTAGTGGCTTTACTGCCTTGCTTGGGATGAACACGACTAAAAAAAAACTGAGTCCTTGCGATAGAGCTCGGGTTAGCTATGTACAGTGTAAAGGGTTTCGTTTCTTGCCCGGAAAAAAAAAACAAAAACAAAAAACACAACGCATATGGCCTGACGATTGCGTTTAAGCATGAAACAGCCTGTCGCCTCTGGGTGTTGACTTCAATGTTCACTTTTATATTTACATACGCTCTATCACTGATGTTGAGCACTAAACCCCATAAATATAGCATACCTTAAGCCTATATTTTATTATATTTAGTTCCCGATAAAATATATTTAGTTCCTGATAAACATTTATAACCTATCATGAACGCAGAAAAGTTTAGCCTCGACTACTCAACACCTCCATTCCACATTACCATCCACGTACAAACTAGAATTGATTGAAAAATAGAAAGCTCCATTAAAAGAATGACATGGAAATCGCATTTCTTTTAAAACCAAGAACTCAACGAAAATACCAAGAACTCAAAGAAAAATACGTCTTTAAAACAAACAAGTACATATGTCCCCCGCAACATGAAAAAAATACTACACGACTTCGGGAAAGAATTGACTAACTTACTAGAAAAATCTAAAATTCCATAAACAGATGTCTTAAAAAGAAAATATATCTAAATTAAACAATTTACCTAACCTACTTACTACATCGGACAAAGTAGAAATTTATAAGAACTCAGTCAGTTATGTGCCATGCGTGAAACACGCTTAGACGATCATGTATCTTTTCGATACATTACTAACGAGGCAGATTTTTTCCCGCAGGAGGTTGCCATTTCTTTCTGTGGTAGACCAGTTGCCATCCTGCTATTTATCCATAGCGGGAAGGAGAAGAAGGAGAGGATTCGTACCTTTCCTAAGGGTATTAGCGTGCAAGTGAATGTGACGGATTCGACTGAAATTCGAACTCGGCTCTGCCGATTCCTCAATCCGAGCCGCGATACATTACGCCACCGTGCCTTGTAAGTGAAGTAAGCCTACCAAAACACAAGAAATTACTCAAAGACAATATAGCTGAAACAGAGAGAAAAACACCAAAAATAACAGTAGACGATACAAATATGGAATCCGAAACAATCGGCGACCGAATAAATTGCACAGCTAAAGCTGTGGCATTTGTCACACTAAAAGATCACAAGAAAATTTGTAGAATAAACACAACATGTAGACTCATAAATCCTATCAAAATGGAAGTAGATAAAAGAAGTGAAAACAATACCAGAAACAATTGATTCAGATTTAAGGAAGACACATAAATTAGTTTTTTGGGGGGAACAAATACAATTATAGACTGGTTCCGGTAACTCATAAAACAAACATATCTGTCTATATCTATATCGACATCTCCAGTTGCCTTGACCTATCCACTTCCCTTCTCCACATCCTTTCACCTTTCATTCCTATCTGCTCTCGCTCCAAATCTTCTGTAACCCCCTTGCCTTGATCGATCCACTATCTTTCTCCACATCCTCTCCTTTACCACTCCTATCTGCTCTTCCTCCAAACCTTCTGTAACCCCTTGCGTGCTAGTGGCCTCCAGCCTTGCTTGGGGTGATAAGCTTAAAAAAAAAAATTTATTTTAAATCTCTGAGATGAGGTATTATGGTTACTTATATTATTTACATTATTCGGACTGTTATCCTCATCTTCACTGCCATATTCACAACGTTTCAGCCGTTGTACGCTCCGGCCTTTTTGTCATATTTCTCTGTCTATTCCTCTGCCTATACCGCTGCCTCAAGCTCAGAGATGAGTTATTATGATTACTTGCATTATTTACATTATTCGGACTGTTATCCTAATCTTCATTGCCATATTCACAACGTTTCGACCGTTGTACGCCCCGGGCTTCTTCTTGTAATTTCGAACCGAACCCTTTATTTCATCTAGCGGGATAGATTGTTCTAGTTCCACGTGCCATGTTTCCATGGCACAGTGGATAAAGGCGTGAGTTAGATCCAGTGACTAGACCGAAAGAGTTGTGATTTCGATACCAGTGGTGAACAAAAACTTGGAGAGTTGAATTAAAGGGAAATAACTTAGACAGGATGCTAGGATCGCTCGCCAATCCCTTTTGCAGGCGCCTAATCAGGCACATTTCTATTTGTTCAAAACCCAGAGAGCCCAACTGCAACTATGTTCAGTGGACGTTAATTACAGTTTCCGGAAGAGGACGCATTATCTGGCGTGACAAACAATTTGAAAAAGCTACAAGTACGTTCAACGCTCGGTCACTATGACTTGTGACTTCGTACTAGCACAACTATGAACAAACAATTCCATCTATCCAGTTACACTCACAAAGATTGGGCCAACCCGTGGTATGGTCTGCAGGCGCTTTTCAACGGCCCCCCAGGCTGGCATTTCCTTATTAGTTCAATAGCATCAAGATGTCACCTTTCGTCCACTGGGGTAGATTGTCCTAGTGTCATACCTCAGAAGATAACTGATAACTGACATCCATTCAACATGGCACGTGGAACTAGAACAATCTACCACAGTGAGCGAAATAAAGGGATCAGTTTGACATTCCAACCACCTGAAGAAGGCCGGAGCGTACAACAGCGGAAACGTTGTAATAAATATGGCGACAAAGATGAGGACAATAGTCCGAATAATGTAAATAATGTATATAAATTCTAATGTGGTCGTATAATATTTTTATTTTCAGCGCACAATTTATATAAAAATTGTCCGAATATTTTCCAAACACTTTCGGCTATTCTTTTAGATATAAACAATATTTTGTTCCTGAATATTGTAGTGTTACATTCCTTGTTGGCTGCCGGCTCATGTAATTTAAAACATTTGTATATGTCAGCAATATCTTTTTATGTAAGTTTCGTTGAAAATGTCTAACAAAATGTTCTGCCTAGTTTTGTATATTATTTCTCATGTGTTCGTACATTTTTCTCTTCTCAGGGTATAAATTATATAAAAAAAAACACATAAAGAATTATATAAAAAGACTTAACAATAGCGCCTTGTCAGTCGTTTTCAACGAAACTTGCATATATATATATATATATATATATATATATATATATATATATATATATATATATATATATATATATATATATATACCCAAGTATAGGACTCGACTACATTCAACATCATCACTTGATAAGACACCGGAGGTGTTGAAACAAAATGCCTATTTTTGTAATGATTTAATAACATATTTATGTTATAATATTTAAATAATATATATATATATATATATATATATATATATGTGTGTGTGTGTGTGTGTGTGTGTGTGTGTGTGTGTGTGTGTGTGTGTGTGTGTGAAGAAATATAGTTTTAAAGTGTGCTGTATTCATGGGATAAAGTGCTCAATATCAGAGATAGACCGTATGGAAATATATATAT
This sequence comes from Acanthosepion esculentum, assembly GCA_964036315.1. Classification (NCBI taxonomy): domain Eukaryota; kingdom Metazoa; phylum Mollusca; class Cephalopoda; order Sepiida; family Sepiidae; genus Acanthosepion; species Acanthosepion esculentum. The sequence goes on along the minus strand of OZ038494.1, from coordinate 22,146,840 downwards.
AAAAGTGAACATTGAAGTCAACACTCAGAGGCGACAGGCTGTTTCATGCTAGACGCAATCGTCAGGCTTGACGATTGTGTCTAGTATGAAACAGCCTGTCGCCTCTGAGTGTTGACTTCAATGTTCACTTTTATATATATATATATATATATATATATATATATATATATATATATATATAATAAACAGTATTAACAACATTTACCAGCCAGAATGTCCGAGAAATTTCATAGAAAATGTGTGTCCTCCAACAGGAATCGAAACTGTATCCTACACTGAACCGTCATATAGCCTGACGTGCTATACCATTTAGCTACAGAGGAAGAGTCTGCTTAGCAAGGTCGAATTATTGTTTTTAAACTACAAATTTTCCATGATTTGTTGTCAATAAAGATAAATGTTCTTAACACTTAGTGCTTCTACTTAAATAATTGTATCCATAAAAATAACGTATAAAAAGAAAATATATTAAAATAATTGTCGGACTTAGTCCATTTCATAATATATGATGTCATTTGTTGACATTAATTTACGCTTCGAGCAGATATGAGCGTTCGAGAGAAATTATAGGAAATTTGTCGTTTAAAAGCAGTAATTTAACATTGCTAACCAGAAGCTTCTTCGTCAGACTCTATGACGGTTCCGAATCCTATTTGTATCTATAAAAATAACATATAAACAAAAAATATATGAAATAGTTCATTTCATCATATATATATATATATATATATATATAATGGACTCTCCCGTCGGTTTCGACGTATGAGGATCTGACAGCTTAGTTGATTCAGTTATGAAATTTTGTGCGATAATCTTAAGTGGCATTTAAGACCGGCTAGTGATTTACAAAGGAGGACACATATGGAGCAAGAGTGGGGATTGTGAGATGGGATCACTCTTAGATTGACTGACCTTTTAGATCTTGCTCTCGCTTCTTGAAGATGATTCAGACAAGCAGATTGACAATTGCTGAGTCCACTAAAACACGTTGATCTCCATTCTACCCGCTCCAAGGCTAAGCGCTCAAGGGTGTTATGTGGTATATTGACATATATATATGTAAGAAAATGATATATTAAGAACTATATACCAGAAAAATACGAGGAAAATGAATAACAATTTGAATGAAATGTTCGTGTGGCGCGTTTCGTTTTTTGTGATTTCAATTGATAAAATTATAAGCAAATATCGACTAAATGAAATTGTCTAGACTATATATCAAAACATATGTTTAAAAAAAGATTAAATTTAATTAACAATTTGAAAATGTTCTCTGTCTCCTCTCCTCCATTTGTATATGTAGTTATATAAACATAAACATCACTTCCGCAAGCTGAAGTCCTAAAGATCGATTTTTCTCCACTCCATTTTCTCCATCGGGGCTGATGATTGCATCTAGCACGAAACAGACTGTCGCCTCTAAGTGTTGACTTCTATGTTCACTTTTATATTTACACACGCTCTATCTCTGATATTGAGCACTTTATCCCATAAATATAGCACACTTTAAGACTATATTTCTTCATATGGTCTTATATATATATATATATATATATATATACATATATATATATGTGTGTGTGTGTGTGTGTGTGTGTGTGTGTGTGTGTGTGTGTGTGTGTGCGTGCGTGTGTCTGTGTTTATAACTCTTTATTTTAAACACGGAACTATTTTATTTGAAAAGGAAGACAGGCAAATAGATATTTAACCTACACGTCTTTGCGCATGTGCAAAAAAAAAAGCAATAAGTTTCATCTAACAAAAGCTATGGCTTCTAAAACAACTGGGAAAAGACAGGCCGATTTCAGTATACCACATCTCCCAAGCCACAGGCATGGTGGAATAATGGCTTGGGTTGAAGAATCGGAGAGCCGAGTTCCTATTCCAGTTGAATCCGTTACATTCACTTACGTGCTAATATTTCAGCTATGGGTAAATAGCAGGATATAGCTTTAGACGGCAACTGCACAGAAACCTTCACCACTATAATCAAATCACATGTTCTAGTACCTGGCTGTCGGTTCCTAGGAACTGAGCTGCTTGATCCTCATACGTGAGATGGGAAAGTCGAATATATATTTCGTTTCACCTTTTGAAAGTGAAGTCTGAAGATCTAGAGAAAAATAAAATTCTCTGGTGAAATAAATTATTACAAATAAAGCCTTAAAGAGGTCTGTTTTTCTTTAAATTAATTTTAATTATATATATATATATATATATATATATATATATATATATATATATATATATATATATATATATTAGGGTCAAATATAGAAGTCTTGGGTATGGCGATAAACTACTTCCGGGAGCAAGGCCTCTGATTGAGGATCGTGAAACCACTTAATTGTTGTTGTTCACAGGTCACCCCAGATTCGGGATTATTGCACCTATTAAGTCCCCAGCTATTGGTAAATAGGGAACCCCAAACAGAACACTATGGAAGTATAAAATACATTTTTATAGTAAAAATACCAGAAATTTTGTATAAAACTTACAAACAATACATATTTATAGTAAGATTATCAAAAATACGCACAGACTAAAAAGATTGTAGCGACTTCACCAAACTTCTTTTAAAATACTACCAGATAACCAAGATGAAAGAACTTTCACGGCATTAAGCCGTATAATATTCGACAATTTCTTAAGTCAAAAAGTATTCCATAACCTAACTTAAAACACATATGACCGCCTGCTGTAATCATGTCTATACAAACATCTACATGAACCAAAGCTGCGTATCTTCTACCATGTATTTACTTGTGAAAGTAGAATAACATTTTATTACTTCCAAGCTCTCATGAAATTTAAATTTCGGCATTAAATGGCCCATAATGAACTGATTTGCCGTTAAACAGACAAATCAATCAATCAATCAATCGAGCAATCGATCAAATATGGATCGGAATCCGACAGGATGATAAAATAAAAGAACAAATCGGGGAAATTTTTATCGATCTAAAATGTTTCACTTTTATTAAAGCTTCGTCAGAGATTGACAGAAAACAGACAAAAAGACAGAAAACACTGATATTTTCAATTTTGTTTAGATTGATTCTCATTAGTCACTCATGTATCACGGGCATTGAAACCGTAGATAATTCTGTATGCATGTAAATTTACGAATATAAATTACAGTCTGATACCCGCTTAGGCATATTAGAATTTTTCCAAAATTACATACATATAGAATTACCTACGATTTGAATGCACGTGATACATGACAGACTAATATGAACCGACCCACATAAAATTGAGAATGTCACAGTTCTGTTTTTTCCCTGTTTTCCCTCGATCTCTGATGAAGCTTTAATAAAAGAGAAGTTAGATTGATAAACGTTTCCTATTTGTTATCTTATTATATATATATATATATATATTATTATATATATATATATATATATATATATATATATATATATATATATATATATATATATATATATAAAAGTGGACATGAAAGTCAGCACTTAGAGGCAACTAGTGCTGTTATTTTACTCGGCTATTTATATATAAGGGTCAGTGGTGCACTATGGGTAGTCTATTTTGGCGGTTACTTTTACCGGAAGTCGCTTATTTGTTTATTTATTTATGTCAAATTATTTTGCTTGTTTTTTTGTTTGTTTTTTTTTTAATTTTATTTTTATTTTTTATCTTATATATTTATTTATTTATTTTTTATTTTGATCGGTGTTTTTTTTGTTAACGTAGTAAAAAATTTGTTTATATAGCTTATTGTTGGTAGTCTATTATGGCGGTCATTTACCGGAAGTCGGATGTTTGCTTATTTTTTGGGGTCAAATTGTTTTGCTTATTTTTATTTATTTTCATTTATTATTTTTTATCTTATATATTTGTTTATTTGTCATTGATTAAATCTATTTGTTGAATTTTGGGGTGGGATGTTGTGGTTTGTTCTTACTATTATTTGGGTCGGAACAGTTTTTAATTTATCTATTTGGATTGATTATCTTTATTTGTTTTTTCTAAACGGCTATATATATATATATATATATATATATATATATATGTGTGTGTGTGTGTGTGTGTGTGTGTGTGTGTGTGTGTGTGTGTGTGTGTGTTTCATTAAAAACGACAGACAAGGTACTAAGATTGAGCTTTTTATTTAATTTTTTCTTTACAGTACAAAGGGTGTGTAGGAACTGTCCAAATGTTTTATGTTTCCGAGCGCTTTCGGCTATACCTTTAGCCATTATCAAGGATGATTCGATTTTTCAGCTTAATTGAGTGTGTACATTATGTGTATGTCTTAGAGTGTAGTAGAGATGTTTTAATTTCCGAATACGGTTAGAACATCGTGGCTTTGCTCGTAGTTAATATTGTTGAGGGTAGGCTTTTTCTTTTTTATTATTAAAGCCTCCATTATTTTTAATCTTTTTTTGCAGACAGAAGCAGTTAATATATTTGTGTTTTCTACTAATATGATTCTAATGGAGTCTGGTAAATTTGTGTGCGTGTTTAAATGCATTTAATGGAGCTGTTGTCGGATAGGTGGAACGTAAGGCGTCTGGATAAGCATGTAGTTGTGTAACCTATGTTACCTGATCAATATGTATATTTGGGCATCAACATTTCTTTTAAACATCTTTCATTACATTCGGCAGACAAGAAAGTTTTTTTTTTTTTTTTATTATTTCAAAGCATCCTTACATTTTTCTCTTTTGTAGGAGTGACGGAGTACAGAAATCTTCCATATTTTTTATTGTCCCAAAAAGCTTTCACCCGATTCTTGTAAAAGGCCATAGAGATGCCGAAAGCTCTTCTTGGAACAGTGAAGATTATCGAGAATATTTCTCTACTCCTTACAAAAAGGAAAAAACCTAAGGATACTGAAAACATAGTAAAAAATGAATTAAATCTTCCTGTACTGCCGTACTTAATGATATATATATATATATATATATATATATATATATATATATATATAAGGCAGTACAGGAGGATTTAATTCATTTTTTACTACATATACATATATATATATATATATATATATATATATATATATATATAATATTACATTTTATTATAATAACTTGCAAAGATGGAACGCCTAAAAAAGTACTCTCTTCGTACTGAAACATGAAAGTTTTTATTTTAAAAAGATTTTTCAACCATGAAATGTTTTTATTTTTATTTTTTTTAAAATGAATACTACGAACTGTGTATTTTTACTCCATCTGTTCTTTCGCTTTTATATATATATATATATTGGAGACAGCGAACATCTTCAGACGTGGCTATGTCGAAAGGCAGAGCCTCGTCTCGGGAAACACCTACTCGACACGCGGAATTTTTTGCGTAACCTACGGGCTCGGGAACCCCACATTAAATTCAACCTTGTGTCACATCTGACTACGTGGGGCAATTGGTAGATATCGTCTTCGATCTGCAGTTGGAGATTCATTGTGGAATTCTCTTGACTCACTTCTAGCAGTTGACTACTTCTTCTACGCGCCGCTGGCGAATCTTATATTTGTTGTTCTTGTCCTAAGTATTATCGTTCATTACTAACCTTCGTTTGATTATTATTTTCAGTTACATTCCCTAGCTTAAAACAGATTTTCAGTGATTATTTCAACAATTGGTGTCAAGATGGCTAAACGTCTTATCCTAAAACCTAGAAAAAAGACACTTAATTAGTTTTGTGGTATCTTTGGATATTAAACAGATTTTGAGATTGACAATTATGCAGTTATACGATTTGGAAAATTTTGCTGCTAAACACGGTATACATATATATATATATATATATATATATATATATATATATATATATATATATATATGTGTGTGTGTGTATATGTATATATATATATATATATATATATATATATACATACATATATATATAATATATATATATGTATATATATATAATATATATATATATATATATATGTATATATACATACATACATATATATATAATATATAAATAGGTATATATATATATATAATATATATATATATATATAGGTATATATATCTATCTATATATATATTACATATCTATATGTGTGTGTATGTTTGTATATGTATATGAATATATATATACATATATATATATATATGTATATATACATACATATATATATAATATATATGTGTATATATATATAATATATAATATATATATATGTATATATATATAATATATATATGTATATATATATAATATATATATGTATATATATATATTATATATATATGTATATATATATATTATATATATAGGTATATATATATATACATATATATAGACATATATATATGTATATATACATACATACATATATATTTAATATATATGTATATATATGTATAGGTCTATATATATATATATATATATATATATATATATATATATATATATATATATAAACCAGGGGTAGGTGAAAAGTCCGTGGTAAAAACGAGAACAAAAACTATTAGAATTGAACTTACCGATATATCTAGGTATTTCAACAGTAAAACGATGAGACCTAATTGCCAATCTAGTAGTGGGATTATGCTGATATTTCCGAATATATATCTAACATTTAGCATCTACCATCATTTTCAAACCTACCCCTGAGCCTGACTCGGTTATTGCTTTAGGTTTTCCTTTCCGCTGTGAACACAGCTATGCCGATAACAGACCACACACACGCACTTTGCCTGAAATACAACACCAGACGATTATTTGCTGTCGTCATACGATTTTTCTTCTTTTCGTTTTTTTGTTTTTGTTTTGCTGCGTGGTGGTGGGAGTGGTGGTAGTGGGTGGTCGGGGCTTTCAGGCCTACTCTATTAATATTAATGACCATTTTAGAAAGCAAAAATGTCTGATTTCGCATTAGCGTGTCGCTGTAATTATGGCGCCTCTGCAAAAAGCTAAAGTATTAGTCGTGATAAGATGGATAGAATTCAAATGAAAAAACTTAAAAGAAAAACAGCAGATTCAAATTACGGCTAAAGATGCTGACTTCAGTTTACGTTAATTGTCGAGGGAAAGGCATGAAACCATCTTTCTCCCTGAAAAAAAAAACAGTAACTCTTTTGCTTTGATAAGAAAAAAAAACCCATAATCAGAGATAACTTTCTCTTATCTCCCATCAGTATGGCTGATGCTAACCTTATCACGCCTTCTCGGACTAACGTTTTCAACTGACATGAAGTAAAAAGAGTATATTGAATCAATTTCTAAATCTACAGTTAAGAAAGTTGGTCCGCTATATCGTGCTAGACAATTTTTCTCGTCGGAATCTATCTTACATAATTATAAGTCGACCATTCGTCCTTGATTTGAATATTGTTGCCACATCTGGCTTGGGGCTCCTGCTAAATATTTAGAGATCCTTGATGAAATCCAAAGAAGAATCTGCAAAGTCTCAACAATTTACAGTTCAGCTGGATAGATGTAACAGTATGTTCTATGCTAATCGTATATTTTCTCGCACTTCTCGCTTGTGGAACTCTCTTCCCAGTCAACATTGAATTTCAAAAATTTAATGGCAATTCGTGACTTGTTAATTTTAACGCCTCAAAAACGAAACTGCTCTTTTTAATCATCTGAAAGAACCCTTTTTACCTTCCATCTGTATGGCTGATGCTATCCTCCATGAGAGTGACACATTGCGCCTTTTCGGGGGAACGTTTTCCTCGGAAATGAAGTTGAAAGACTATATTGAACCAATTTGTCAAGTCTGCAGCTGAGAAAGTTTGGTTCGTTATGTTGTACTAAACAATTTTTCTCGCCAGATTCAGTTTTATATATTTATAAGTTTACGATTTGTCTTTGCTTTGAATATTGCTACGACATCTTGTCTGGTGTTCCTGTTATATATTTAGAGGTTCATGATAAAACCCAAAGAAGAATATGCAATGCTATCGGTCCTGACCTGTCATCTCCGTTTAAGTCGCTTTACCAAGCATATATATATATATATATATATATATATATATATATAATGAAGAGGTTATAATGGTTCCAACGAGAGAAAAGTGTGTATATTAAAAAGAAGAGAGGTACCGCAAACTTTTTTGGTTCTAATGTGGGTTTTTAAAAAAATATTATTCTTTATTTTTCATAGTTTTACATATTATGTAAAACTATGAAAAATAAAGAATAATATTTTTAAAAACCCACATTACAACCAAAAAAGTTTGCGGTACCTCTCTTCTTTTTAATATATATATATATAGATAGATAGACAGACAGATGTAGATATTATAATTAAGTAATTCGTCGAGTCTAGAAGAAACCTCAACAGAATGCAGAAATATAGTTTCGTCCTATATTTGGGACTCATCAGTGAATTGAAACCAGGACAGTTACGGTATCAGGCAAACGCCATACCAACTGTACCAACGGGCCTCGGTGACGAAGAGGTAGCGAATTAGACTCGATACAGCGCCGCTTGCTCACATATTCCGTGGTGGAACTCATCCGAGTTTCTCTTTTACCCACGAGCTACGACTACTATCCCCAAGCCGCTCCATCCAGGGGATTAAAGGACGGGTCAAGCAAGGATATACAAGTGATAGAAATTTTCAGGAGGATCTGAGATAGTTATAATTATAGTAATTCATCTAGTCTAGACGAAACCTCAACAGAATGCAGAAAACACTGGACGGCCGTTTCGTCCTATATTTGGGACTCATCAGCAGTGTGCATCCAGTAACAAGAATTGAAACACGTACAGTTACGTTATCAGGCAAACGTCATACCAGTTGTACCAACGGGCCTCGGTGACGAAGAGGTAGCGAATTAGATTCGATATAGCGCCGCTCGATCACATATTCTGCATTCTGTTGAGGTTTCTTCTAGACTCGATGAATTACTTAATTATAATTATCTCAAATCCTCCTAATTTCTATCACTTATATATATATATGCATATATATTTGTGTATATATATATATATATATATATATATATATATATATATATATATATATATATACAAATGAGAGAAAGAACAGATGGAGTAAAAATCCACTGTTCTAGTCGTTACTTTTTAAAAAGTGCTCAATATAAGGTAGAGCAATATATTATTATTACTATATTGTTATTATAAGAGATCATAATAAAAAAAAACATTTTGACATCGCTACACAAATGCTTTCATGTTTCAATACTATTGTACTTCTTTCGGCGATCATAGTATTGAAACATGAAATCTTTTGTCTGTCGATTTCAAAATGTTTTTGTTATTATTATTATAATATATATATATATATATATATATATATATATATATATATATATATATATGATGAAATGTAATAAATCCGACAATTATTTAATATATTTTCTGTTTATACGTTATTTTTATAGATACAATTTATTTAAGTAAATGCTCTGTTTTTAATTAAACAATACTGATTACATTTTCCAGCCTGAAATCTCGTAGAAAATATGCTTTCTCCGACAGGAATCGAACCTGAATTCCTATACAGAAACCGTCATTTGACCCGACGTGCTATACCCTTTATCTACAGAGAAGCGTCTGATTAGCAAAGTCCACAATACTGTTTATTCGATTATTTTTCTCGATCTATCATATCTGCTCACGAAACGTATCTTAACGCAAAAAATGACAACATATAATAGAATGGATTAAATCCGACAATTATTTAATATTTTCTGTTTATACGTTATTTTTATTTCTCAGTAGCTAAGTGGCATAGCACATCAGATCAAATGACGGTTTCCGTATAGAAATATAGGTTCGAGTCCTGTTGGAGAACGCATTTTCTCTACGAACTTTCTCGAACGGTAAATGTAATTCATACTGTTTAATTAAAAATAAGGCGTTTACTTAAATAAATTATATCCATAAAAATAACGTATAAACAGAATATATACAGGGGTTGGGCAAACTAATTGAAACACTTGTTAAATTCAAAGAAAATTTATTTAATATGGAGTTGGTCCTCCTTTAGCCTCACATACAGCTTTAATACGTCTAGGAATGGAATCATACAGCTTCCTGACTTAATCCTGAGGAATTTTCAGTCATTCTTCCATTAACACCTGCTCCAGCTCTTTATGACACAATGGTGGAGGATAGTAGCTCCTAACTTGTCCCTCCAAAATGCGCCACAAATGTTCAATAATATTGATATCTGGAGATTGGGGAGGCCACTCCATATGTTCTAGCTCACTTTCATGCTCTTCATACCAATTCTTAACCACTCGAGCAGTATGTATTGGAGCATTATCGTCTTGGAAGATGCAGTCACCATCAGGGAATAAAGTCTTGGCCATTGGATCTCCCAAAATGTTCAGGTAATCTTTGCTGTTGATTCTACCCTGAAGGGCAACTATTGGACTGAGACATTTCCATGATATGGCGGCCCAAACTATCACTGATCCACCTCCATGCTTCACTGGTGGAAGAAGGCAGTCAGGGTTGTAAGCTTCTTTGGGCTGCCTCCACACATAAACTCACCCTGAAGTTGAAAAAAGAGAAAAACTGGACTTGTCTGAGAATATGACTTGCTTCCATTGGTATGCAGACCAGGCATTTTGATCTCTGCACCACTTCAACCTCTTCTGAATGTTACGAGTGGAGAGAAGAGGTTTCTTTACGGCGGCTCTTCCATGATATGCAGCCTTATGGAGGTCACAACGAACAGTTTTAGTAGAAACTGTACTATTCAGATGGTTATTCAACTCAGTAGTCACTTTGGCCGCAGTAGTCCGATGATTTTTTGCCAGATTGTGTTTCAATGCACGTGAGCCCCATGTCAGAAAGTTTGCAAGTCTGGCCCGAATTGCTACGGTTGCTAGAAGTTTTGCCCTGTTTCTCAAATTGCGTCATAGTTCTTGATATGGTAGCTCTTGAAAAACCAAACAGTTCAGCAACCTAAGTGATCGAGGTTCCTGACAATGCTCCAACAATTTGCCCATTTTCGAACTCGGAGAGGTCACGCATTTAGCTTAAATTTTACTAAATTCTAAAAATAAATAAGACAAAGGCAGTAAATTAGATAAATAAACGTATTTATGGAATAGGTAAATATTGCTTGTTTATATTTGAGCCTATAAGCCTTTATTTCTTTATGGAATAGGTAAATATTGGTCGTTTATTTTGGTCTAATGTTTAATATATAAAAAGCCACTAAACTAATTGAGTTTCTCTTTTCCAGGTTTTCAGATATAACATTTAGCCGTCTTGACACCATTTGTCGAAATAATCACTGAAAAACCCTTTGAGTTATTCAGCTAGAAAGAGAACAGGTTAAATCGTTTTGTGTCTTCCCAACTGAGCAAAAGTGAGAGGAAAATGATCGTTCAAGCCTTCAGTAATGGTACCGACATTCATACTCTGGCTACCATCTTCAAAGTCTATTTAAGAACCATCAAGAGAACGGTAAAAAAGTTTAAAAAAGAGGGAAAAAAGAGAGAAAAACTGGATCTGGAGGTCACAACAGCAAGAGGGATCATCGTTTCAATACATTCTTATTGTTCAAAGAAGAGTCCAGTAGTATTATAAAAACCTAGGTGAATTCCAGTAAGATATCTTTAATCATTTCTAAAATACAACGGTTCAAAGCTTAATCTAACATTTTGCTCTTACTCGATTTGGACAATTATATATATATATATATATATATATATATATATATATATATATATATATATATATATATATATATATATATATATGGGAATATGTATGACAAATTGTAAAAGGTTTTCATGTGACGCGTTTCCTCCTTTAAGACTTCATCGGACTAAATTTATTACGTTGGTGCGACTACACACGAGCTTTTGTTTTTTTTAGAAAATTGATAATGTGTAGTTTTTCATGTAGGCATAAAGGGCATGGTTCATCCTAGGTTCTACAAGTTCTTGTTCTATTTATTATTTTCCATTTACTGTTGGTGTCTTATTTGTTTCTTTTAAATGCCAAAAATATTTAGATAGGGATGTTTGGTTTCGGTTTCTAATATTATTGAACGAACTTTGGTGTTGTCTCCACCTCATTTTAAATTCATTTCTTGTGGATCCTATATATATCCTTTCAATATTTGGATTCTCAATGAATGACATTCTGCATTGGTATACTACGAAATCTATGCGGCATTTTTATTCAAAAGTCAATTTTCAGGGTTTCTACAATTACATAACCTTTCATTATATATATATATATATATATATATATATATATATATATTCTGCTGATGAGTCCCAAATATAGGGCGAGACGGCCGTCCAGTGCTTTCTGCATTCTGTTGAAGTTTCTTCTGACTCGATGAATTACTATATTATATATATATATATATATATATATATATATGTCTTAAGATCATATATCATATATATATATATATATATATATATATATATATATATATATATATATTTGTCATCCACAGACAGACTGTTTCGCTGTTTCACAGCTCATCAGTGTGGCTAGACGTCCGGTTGCCTCTAGCTAGGATCGAAACCCGACTGAATTGGCGTCAGTCGGACTTCTCCCACTAAGCCGTCCAAGGTGAATTTTAGCGTGATTATTTTTAGATTTAGATAAACCCACAGTGAATCAATTCTGCCGAAGAGTCATGACAACTAAATAAGCAGTCTCACAAACACGTTCTAGTTTCTGATCGTCGGATATGATGAGGTATTTTGATTTATATCACCCTCTTATCCTCAGTGATCACAACGCCTTTTCGTTACACATAGTTTGTCTTTTTATTCTAACGCAAATAAACCAAAAGCAGTGGACGTTGTCGACGAAACGCTTTGGTTATAGTGATGGGTTTAGGTTTCATTACAATTCTCATAATCGCTTTTTAAAACAATAATCATTGCCGAAAATGGACGATAGCTAAAATAAAAGCTGTGTCAATGGAAAAATAAAAAAAGAACCATCCTTTTGATACTCCGTTTTTGTTTTTGTGGGGGTCAGGTGCACGGAGGTCCAGGTTTGCCAAATTTTAAAACCAATCAGATAATGGGGTACCTCGAGGCGGTGTAATGGTTAGCAAGCTTGTCTCGTTATCCAATAACGACTGAGCAGTGAGTTCGATCCTCACTGGGCGCCCCCTACATTCGGCCATTTGCTACATCTAAGCTACGCTTGGAAAATCACTATACCAGTCAGATAACACTTACTGAAGTATTTACAGTGCCAAAAAGCCACTCAATTCAAAGGGTTACTGTATGGCGTTGTATGAAAGTAAGGAACGGTAAGAAGTAAAGTTCGTGGGTTTATCTAGGAAAAATAACGGTTAACCTTAGAATTGTAGCTGTCAAGATTGTAGGGATTAGGAAAACATCACCTTGGGAGCCTGTTCCACAAAAACTTCTCAGTTTTTTAGGGTTCTATATTGTTAAAATTTCTCCGTGGTATTTATTATTTTTAACCGTTACTTGTGCTTAATAATATCTACGGTAAAAACGAATCTTCTATCCGTCACATAACATTCATTTAGGTACCAACAATAAAGCGATACTTAATACACTGGATTTGAGAAACCTATTTTCTTGAAAAATTGTTTTCATGAAAGTTTATATTCATTTCAATCGAAAGTACCAATGTCGACTCAGTCACTGAATGCTGAATGTTTCCTTATAAGGAAACGGCTAATATGACCATCACCATTAGAAATGAAGAGAACAGATACTACACTTGGTATCTACTTGACCCCCACCCCGAGTCAGGTTGTGACACAAGGTCTGTTTTTAACGTGGGGACCCGAGTGTTTCCACCCGGGCCGCTGGACTTTTCTGGTCTTAGCTTGTCCAAGCTGGTCATAGCTGGTCATAGCTAGTCATAGCTGGTCTTGGCTGGTCTTAGCTGGTCATAGCTTGTCCGAGCTGGTCAGAGCTGGTCATAGCTAGACGTAGCCGCGATACTACGAGCGCAGGGACGAATCCCTGTGCCAGGCATATATCAGTGATCGAATCTCAGCCAAAAGACGATCATTAAACGAGCGATCTGAGAACAGATATTACACGGGATTTACTTGACCTCCCACACAGCCAGGTTGTGACACAAGGTCGGAGTTTAACGTGGGAAGGGAGGGGGAATGGACCCGAGTTTTCACCCGGGTCGCAGTGCTTTGGCTTTAGCTAGTCATAGCTGGTTTTGGCTGGTCATAGCTTGTCCAAGCTGGTCAGACGTAGCCACGATACTACCAGCGCAGGGACGAATCCCTGCCGCCGGCCTGTATCGGAGAAGGAATGCCGGCCCAATAGGCGATCATTCAGTGAGTAATCTGCGAACAGATACTACACTTTGATCTCAGCACCAAGAAAATCATCACTCGAATTGGGTTTAATGCTCGATCAATGAATGCCGAATGTTTCCTTAGAAGGAAACTATAGCCATTACCGTTAGAGACGAGGAGAGCAGATACTACACTTCAATCCTAGCCCAATTTCTGGGGAGTAACGAAAAGCTTAACTCAACTAGCACTGGCTGCAATATTTATTTCTGTATATAGAGAATATATGGCACAACCCCATAAAGCGATGGGGGGGGGGGGGGGCTGATCTTCAACAGCCCTATATTTAACTTAGCTAGCCACAATCACTGACCCAAATATACTATAATTTTCCATACACCGAAACAACACATTCTTACTTACCATTCTTACTACAGTCACCATAATACCTCGGAGTCTCTATGCAGTACGCCTTTAAACGAACTTAAAGCCTCAAATAAATTGTTACATTCAATAGAAATGGTAAAATCGTTGAACCAACAACAAATATAATAAACTTCTCAGAATCAAAACCAATCTGTGATGAACGGGAATAAATGTCTAGAAAAACGAAAAATAAACGAAGTAATTGGAGCTCGACTACACATAGGGCACACATACTTCAACTATTTATACTTGCTGAAGAAGGATGATCAAATAACGTGCCAAGCTGCGCTGTCGGTTTTAACCGAATGTCTTCACTTTGCTCCCGTAAAACTTAAATACTACGAGGAAAAAAACACGGAAAAACTATCTGAAAATACCGTAACCGTCAACGTAATGCCTTACCTTACTACTCAACCGTAATTGTTCCAGCGAGACAAACTTGCTAAAAATTTCACCACGCCAAACTGCCCAGAATTTGGCAAGAGAGAAGTTAGAAGTGTTTAACGTCCCTGCCGATACCTCATAAATGATAGACTATTCCGTTTTGACTGAGTAAAAAACAAGACATATGAACGAAAGAACGGAAGAAAGAACGAAAGAACGAGCGAAAGAATGAGCGAAAGAAAGACAGAAAGAAAGAATGAAAGAATGAATGAATGAATGAATGAATGAAAGAACGAAAGAAAGAATGAATGAATGAAAGAACGAAATAAATAATGAAAGAAAAAAGAAGGAAAGAAATAAAGAAAAAAGAACGTAAGAAAGAATGAAAAAAGAAAGAACGAAATAACAAAAGAAAGAAAGAAAAAAGAACGAAAGAAAGAACGAAAGAAAAAGAACGAAAGAAAGAACGAAAGAAAAAAGAAAGAAAGAAAGAAAGAAAAAGAACGAAAAAAAGAAAGAACGAAAGAAAGAACAAAAGAAAGAATGAAAGAACAAAAGAACGAAAGAAAGAACAAAAGAAAGAATGAAAGAACAAAAGAAAGAAAGAAAGAAAGAAAGAATGCAAGAATGAAAGAATGAAAGAAAAAAGAACGAAAGAAAGAAAAAGAAAGAACTAAAGAACGAAAAAAGAAAGAAAGAACGAAAGAAAAAAGAAAGAAAGAACGAAAGAACAAAAGAATGAAAGAACGAAAGAAGAATGAAAGAAAGGAAGAAAGAACGAACGAACGAAAGGATGAAATAAAGAAATAACGAAAAAGAACGAAAGATGTCTGTTTTCATAGAAATGGAAAAAGTTGACAATTTGCAATCTTTTCATTTCTACCCACTCCTTAAATTAACGACCAAAAATTCATATTACAGTAATCCGTCGATTACTTTGACTAATGAGTAGATTAAAAACTAAAAAAATACGCACTAATAATTAGTGCGATTCTTCCCTGATCGAAAACGCATTAATCGACGAATATAAACAAAATTGACAAAAAATTTTGACTCAGTCGGTTACTATAAAAAAAAAAACCAATGTTCAATTACTATGGTTGAACTGAAGAAAATTATATTATGTATGCACGAATTTTGGTATATCAAAATTTTAGCAAACTAATCGAGTGCGCATTAAACGAGGGATTCCTGTATTTTGCTAAAGTTGTGAAGCTTAAATATTTAACATGCGACAGGAGAATTTCTATAGATATTTTATTGTCTTAGAACTCGCCATGGTCTTCTTCAATCATTAACTGAAGAATTAAGATTCATCAGAAAATTTAAATAGTAAAAAAAAAAAAAATGTGATTTTCACGGGTCTTTCTAATAATTATTATTATTATTAAAATGATGATTGCTGTGATGATGATGATGATGATGATGATGATGATGATGATGATGATGATGATGCTATTAAATGCAATATTTCAAATATCTTAAACCCCGCAAAAAGAAGATAACGGAAGTAAAGTCTAATATGTAAGAAGAAATTCTTATTTTTTCTGACGGATTGAATTTTTTTTTTTTTTTCTTAGTTTTTCTTCTGTATTATAATCTTTATAATATAAAGATTATGGAATGCTGAAATCAATTGAAAAAAAAAAAAAAAAAAAAAAAAAAAAAGATCACCCGACCGACCCAGGACCTGATTTATTTTCAATTCACTTCTTTTCCACGACCGAAATTTTAACGCAGATAAAAATGAGGGAAAATGTGGGTCAGGGTTTTAGAAGTATACGCACCAGATTCCAAATCTTCGAGGCGAAGGCTAACAAAGAAAAAAAAAAAGGGGGGATTATCAAGAAAAAAATAAATAAATAAATAAATAAAAAATAATTAAAGAATATTAAAGGATTTACACAAAGGCTTTTATTCCTTCAGTCCATGAGGTATATTACTTCTTTTTTTTTTTCTTTTTTTTTTTTTACATCGTTGGAGCGGGAAATCACGTCCCCTTCTCTCATCTGCTCTCCGTGTTCGGATATTAAAGTGATTTGTTTTTGTTTTTTTAATGGAGGCAGAAACAAGCTTGTATTCATGTTTTGTTTCGTTGTCTTGTTTCTAAATTTTCCTCCTTAATGTCAAAAAACATTAAAGCTCAACTATAGGTCCAACGATATATTGGTCCCGACAAGATACAGATAGTCAGTCAGAGACAGACAGGATGTTTTTAATTCTTCTTTCTACTCGGATTTATTTATTTATTTACTTACGAGTCAAAGATTACACATGTACGTAATGTTTGAAGCAATTGTTTTCATTCAATGTCTGGTCAAAAATTTGTTTCATTTCTTAATATTTCAATTAAAATTCTTTTTTAAAAATTGGGGATTTTTTGTCTGTTAATTCATCCCAAATAACGTAAAGTTACTTATCGCAAATATTAATTCACCCCAAGAAATTACAAATTTTAAATGAAAGTTTTTTTTGTTTTGTTTTTGTTTTGTTTTGTTTTTTATTAAGTTGTTGGCACTATTTTGAAATTTTAAATTTTAAATCAAAGTTTGTTTTCTCATTAAATTTTGCCATACTTTTGAAATTATAAATTTTAAATCAAATTTTGTTTAGTTTATCTCGCAAAAACTCCAACCCTTAGAATGGAAAATTACCAAAAATCAGGCACTTATTCACATTTTATAAATGTTGATGATATTCGAGGTACTTACAAGGAATCTTTTACAATTAAAAAAAATGTTTTTGGCTTGTTTATTGGGGTGAGCGCGAATGCAGACCCCACACTTAAAAACAGCGCAGCCGAGACGTCCACAATTGGGGCGATGGCAAAGGTCAAGCAAACCGGAGTAAAATGGACGGACCTCAATCTGGGAGAATTTAGGGTGAATTTTAGTAAATATAAATTATTTTTATTTTGGGGTGTATTAATATTTGGGGGTGAATTAACAAAAATGATCCCAAGTTTTAGATACTAACATTAAATGTATTTTCTCTCAAAGACCAAAATATGAGGCCAAGAATTCAAAAGAGAAGTACCGACAAACCTCTCATCAACAGACTAATATGGGTCCGTTAAAGCCGATCGTCCATAGATGGGAAGAACTTATTTTTTAGTTATACCAGTATTTTATGATCATAATGTAAATACTATAAAAATGTATATATGGCATAAATAAATATATACTATACTGTATATATACAGAATACCGTATATATAATCATATATGCAAACAGACAAACCTCTCATCAACGGTCTAATAGCCTGCATCCAAAATCCGTTGATGGGGGAGGGTCCATAGATGAGAGATTTATTTGTATATGGACACTTGCCAAATAACTAAAATAATTTTGTCGCTTACATTCAATTTAATTCCATACAGGCGATGCATTTTGATATAGAATTGACAATCGC
Source organism: Acanthosepion esculentum (assembly GCA_964036315.1). Taxonomy (NCBI): domain Eukaryota; kingdom Metazoa; phylum Mollusca; class Cephalopoda; order Sepiida; family Sepiidae; genus Acanthosepion; species Acanthosepion esculentum. The sequence goes on along the minus strand of OZ038494.1, from coordinate 22,128,428 downwards.
CCTGTATATACCCGTTTATAGTGTGAGTTCTTTTTGTTTTGCTTTTTTTTAAAAAACCCAGACGGATAGGGGGTCAGGTAATTTTTTGAAGAGGTTAAAAAATAGGGGGTCACACTATACACAGGTAATTTTTTGAAGAGGTTAAAAAATAGGAGGTCACACTATACACAGGTAATTTTTTGAAGAGGTTAAAACATAGGAGGTCACACTATACACAGGTAAATATTTGAAGAGCTTAAAAAATAGGTCACACTATACACAGGTACTTTTTTGGAAGAGGTTAAAAAATAGGAGTCATACTATACACAGGTAATATTTTGAAGAGGTTAAAACATAGGAGGTCACACTATACACAGGTAAATATTTGAAGAGCTTAAAAAATAGGTCACACTATACACAGGTACTTTTTTGGAAGAGGTTAAAAAATAGGAGTCATACTATACACAGGTAATATTTTGAAGAGGTTAAAACATAGGAGGTCACACTATACACAGGTAAATATTTGAAGAGCTTAAAAAATAGGGTGTAACACAACACACAGGTATTTTTTGAAGAGGTTAAAACAGGGGTCACGCTATACACAGGCAAATTTTTGAAGAAGTTAAAAGATAGGGGGTCACACTATACACAGTTAATTTTTGAATAGGATAAAAATAGGGGGTTACCCTCTACACAGGTAATTTTTTCAAGAGGTTAAAAAATAGGGGTCACACTATACACAGGTAATTTTTTGAAGAGGATAAAAAATAGGGTGTCACACTATACACAGGTAATTTTTTGAAGAGGTTAAAAAATAGGGGTCACACGATACACAGGTAATTTTTTGAATAGGTTAAAAAATAGGGGGTCACCCTCTACACAGTTAATTTTTTGAAGAGGTTAAAAAATAGGGGTCACACTATACACAGGTAATTTTTTGAAGAGGTTAAAATATAGGGGTCAGACTATACACAGGTGATTTTTTGAAGAGGATAAAAAATAAGGGGTCCCACTATACACGGGTAATTTTTTGAAGAGGTTAAAATATAGGGGGTCACATTATACACAGGTAATTTTTTTAAAAGATTAAAATATAGGGGGTCACATTATACACAGGTAATTTTTTGAAGAGGTTAAAAATTTGGCATTTCGGTGACCGGTTGCACTATACGCAGGTAATTTTTTTCTGGGGCTGGTTACAATTCATGTAAAAAAATGTCAAGGATTGCCCTGTATTTGAAGTCGCGTTATAAATGAGTATAAACGGTCGTCTGAACAGTGATGCGATGGTCTAAAAATATTGGTTGTCAGGAGATGAACAGGGCTCACCTACAGCTACGATGTTATTGTTTTTATTTTCATAACGAATAAATAAAATCTTCAAAAAATATATGGAAAACCGTACAATTAAAATGTTTGTAGAAAAATGTGTATTTCTTAGTAATTACAGTGAACATGTTCCGTACATATTACTGGCCTTTAGATACCGAATATAAATAGGCAATGTTATGATTTAAATTTTTATTTATTTTTAAATTAAATAACTGGATTATATTTTTTTATTTTTTGCAGCAAAATTTACAGATGAACAGATTGTTCAAAACCACAATAGCGCCGTCTATATTTCTGACATGAGGTATTGTAACAATTTACACTATTTACATTTTATGAAATGGACAAAGTCCGACAATTATTTTAAGATATTTTTATGTTTATACATTCTTTTTATAGATACAAATATTTAAGTAAATGCTATGTTTTATAATAAACAGTATTAACAACATTTACCCGCCTGAATGTCCGAGAAATTTTCATAGAAAATATTCGTTCTCCGACAGGAATCGAACCTGTATCCTATACAGTTCAGTTCATTATATTAAGAGCAATCGTTTCTGTTCTCTTAATGATTGCATGAATCTGCCAATAATTGCTTCTGCAGTCAATCCATCTAACAATTCCTTTTCAATGGATAGCAACATATATGATTCCAAATTCCCCCCGGACAGCGAATTTCTTAACCTTGTCTTTATGATGTTTAACTTTCAAAATGACTTTTCATTTTTGACTTGAATAACTGACAGAATGAAGATGACTTTATAACTCTCTTATTCCTTTTTATTACTAAAATAGTTGTTTGTTTCTTTATTGCATTTTGATTCGGTATAGGAGGGGACACTTCTCAAGTCGTATAAGCATCCCAGGCCGACTAAAGAAATATATTTCAGAAAGGAAAGAAGATGCTTATTTCGATCTGGGAAGAAATAAATTTAATCAAAATGTGCTTTCTTTGAATTTTTTGGAACAATTGACTGGGTATTAAATTGAAAATTTAGCGTATGTATAATTGAAATTTCTAGGTCACATAATGAGGAAAGAGGACTTGGAAAATTTGATACTCACAAGGACATATTTAAGGCAAGATGGGGAGTGGAAAACAAAGCATAAGCTACCTGGAGGGCTTGTGTATATGGTTGGAAGAGCAGCATTTAGGAGAGATAGCAAAAAGATAAAATTTATTAAGAGCTACAAAGGACAGGAAGTAGTGGAGAGCCATGATCGCCAACACAGCACATAGAAAAATAACGAACTTGTGTAAATGGTTGGCAGAACATTAATTAGGAGAGATAGCAAAATGATAAAATTTATTAAGCGCTACAAGGGACAGGAAGTAGTGGAGAGCCATGATCGCCAACACAGCAAATAGAAGAAGAATAACGAACATGTGTAAATGGTTGGCAGAACATTGATTAGGAGAGATAGCAAAATGATAAAACTTATTAAGCGCTACAAGGGACAGGAAGTAGTGGAGAGCCATGATCGCCAACACAGCAAATAGAAGAAGAATAACGAATTTGTGTAAATGGTTGACAGAACATTGATTAGGAGAGATAGCAAAATGATAAATTTTATTAAGCGTTACAAGGGACAGGAAGTTGTGGAGAGCCATGATCGCCAACACAGCAAATAGAAGAAGAATAACGAACTTGTGTAAATGGTTGGCAGAACATTGATTAGGAGAGATAGTGAAAAGATAAAATTTATTAAGCGTTACAAGGGAGAGGAAGTTGTGGAGAGCCATGATCGCCAACACAGCAAATAGAAGAAGAATAACGAACTTGTGTAAATGGTTGGCAGAACATTGATTAGGAGAGATAGCAAAAAGAGAAAATTTATTAAGCGCTACAAGGGACAGGAAGTTGTGGAGAGCCGTGATTACCAACATCCTGAAGAGACACAACACATAGAAGAAGAAAACCAGCCGCAACCCAAAATTTCAAATTAAATGACGAATAAATAAATAAAAATACGTTTAAAATAAAACAATATATTCCCACCAAAAATTATAATTTTTGGAAACAATGTGTGAGTGTATGTATCGGTGTGTGTATGTGTGCTCGTAAGTTCCGGACGGATGTGGTAAAATTACTTATATGCTGGGTAGCAACAGTTCAGGGAACAGGAAAAGAGGGAGAAAAAAAAGATTTTTGAAAGCGAGATCACATAACAAAATGAGAAAATTTATTAAGAGCTACAAAGGACAGGAAATTGTGGAGAGCCATGATCGCCAACACATCATATAAAAGAAGAAAAACGAACATGTGTAAATGGTTACGTAAAAAACACTAGTAATTATAAAAGTATATCTATCATATATATATATATATATATATATATATATATATATATATATATATATATATATATATTAGTAAAGAAAAATTTGGAAAACTGTATAGGTAGTCCCAAGGAGGATGAATTCCTGAGAGCTCAATATAGTTTCAGAGCTAATAATTTAAAGAAAAAGAGACCACTTTAAGGCTCCATGTAATAATTTATTTCACCATAGCCCTTATTAAAATAAACCCTCTCTAAACTCGATCATATCTCTCACACCACCCCTCATTAGCCTCTCTGTTAAATTACATAAACTTAATACGACCCGTCAAAAGTGTAAATGTTCATTTAATTTTTAGTTTCACCTTTTGGAAGTGCAGTCTGGTGATCCTACGTCCTTTAAAAGGGCTATGGTGAAATAAATTATTACATGGAGCCTTAAAGTGGTCTGTTTTTCTTTAACATATATATATATATATATATATATATATATATATATATATATATATACACTAATGGTATTTAAATGAAATCAAAGGGTGTAGTAATGGATTGGTCCATTAGTGGACTGATTTTATCTTAGGCTAATTATCATCACTAAATGGCTTCCAATTTATCCTGAGTATGAATATCGACATACATATTTATTACTTCAAACGTCATACATTAACTCTTTAGAATATATATATATATATATATATATATATATATATATATATATATATATATATATATATATATATATATGTATGTATGTATATCATTAACCCACACATCCTGTTGTTTCAAATTTCAAATTTCGGTTACCAGTCAAAGGCGAGTTGATGGAAACTTGGTGAAGCGTTTTCTCTGCTGCATTTGCGCAAAGGAAAACCGAATTTATTTTGCATGGTTTAATAGCACAGAAAGTCTTACCGTCATAATCTTATTTTATACTAAGGTTCACTCAGTGCCAGGTTCAAGAGCCACTAAATTTAGAAAGTTAGTGAATGAGATGCATGCTGGGAACGTAAAGTGAGTTAAAATGAAGACAGGATGTTGATTATAAGTAGGAGAGATAGTGGCTGACACCTCTCTTGAAGGGGTTAACATAGTGCTGTCCATCGAGCCATCATCTCGGGTTCCATAACCAATCAGTTCACGGGGGAAAGGCTCTCTGAGTGGTACTTCCTCCTTACAAATGGAATACGGACGGAGTGTCGGGGATTCTATTTCGCCTAATTTAGTGGAAGTAAAAATGGAATTCATCTTAACATTTGACATGTAAATGGAGATAGAGTAGCTATAGGCTTGCGATGCTGAGCCTGTGGGATAAGAAATGTAAGGTAGAAAATAAGGCATCTCCTACTAGGCTAAGTAAAGGAAAATAAACTCTACCAAGGCGAATTAGGTTTTGGTTTGGTTTGGTTTGTTTTACGGCATATCAACCTTTACTGCATATATATCGTACCTATGAACACTAATGGTATGACCCAATCCTCATAAGTAAGTAGGAGCAATATGCAAAGTAGTTCACCACTACCAGTGGTTTTCCTATTTCACGCCGCTGGCGAGTATTGTATTTTGTTGATGTTATAAAGATTATCATTTAATTTCCAAACTCTGTTTTGATTATTCCTCATTCAGTAACCTTTTCTAGGTTACAACACTTTCCTTTCTTCTTTTCTCTCTCTTTCTTTCCTTTCCTCTTTTCTCTCTCTCTCTCTCTCTCTCTCTCGTTTCCTTTTTTCTCTCTCTCTTTCTGTTATATACCGTACCTATGAACACTAATGATTATGTCTCAATCCTCATAAATACGTTGGGCACTATTGTAAGTGGGGATAATGAACTGTCTAAGTAGTGCACCATTAGCAGTGGTTTACCTACTTCACGCCGCTGGCGAGTATTATATTTTATTGATGTTATAAATATTACCATTCCATATACAACCTCTGTTTTGGTTATTCCTCATTCAGTAACCCTTTCTAGGCTACAACACAACCTCAATGGGTTATTTAATGCCGACAAAATTTTTATTGCTGGTAATATTTTTTTTCCAAAAATGTATTGCTGGTAATATTTTTTTCCTTCAAAAATTTATTTCAACTGATATTTTTCTTTAAAAATCTATTGCTGGTAATAATTTTTTTTCAATAATGTATGCCTGATAATATGTTTTCAAAAAATGTATAGCTGCTAATAGTTTTTTTCAAAAATGTATGGCTTGTAATTTTTTTTTTTTCAAAAATATATAGCTGGTAATATTTTTAGTTTTTTTTTTTTTATTATATTGCTGCTAATAATTGCATCCTTCAAAAATTTATTGCTGGTAATAATGTTTTTAAAAAAGTATTTCTGATATTAAAACCTATTTTTACACTTTCCTAGTATTTTCAGCCCAGTTTGGGGGTTAACTATTTGCCCATAGCTGGGATACTAACAGCTACCACCCCGTATCAGGGTGGACCTGAGAACACCAGCAATTAAGAAATGGTCCCACGCTCTTCAGAACCTCCCGATCAGAAGCCTTGCTGTTGGACGGAGTTTATCGTCATACCCAGGACGTGGATGTAGTTTATCGTCTTACCCAGGACGCGGACGTAGTTTATCGTCTTACCCAGGACGCGTATGTAGTTTATCGTCTTATCCAGGACGTGGATGTAGTTTATCGTCATACTCAGGACGCGTATGTAATTTATCGTCTTACCCAGGACGCGGACGTAGTTTATCGTCATACCCAGGACGCGTATGTAGTTTATCGTCTTACCCAGGACGCGTATGTAGTTTATCGTCTTACCCAGGGAGCGGATGTAGTTTATCGACTTACCCAGGAAGCGTATGTAGTTTATCGTCTTACCCAGGACGCGTATGTAGTTTATCGTCTTATCCAGGACGCGGATGTCGTTTATCATCTTACCCAGGACGCGTATGTAGTTTATCGTCTTACCCAGGGAGCGGATGTAGTTTATCGTCTTACCCAGGACGCGTATGTAGTTTATCGTCTTACCCAGGACGCGTATGTAGTTTATCGTCATACCCAGGACGCGGACGTAGTTTATCATCTTACCCAGGACGCGTATGTAGTTTATCGTCTTACCCAGGATACGTATGTAGTTTATCGTCTTACCCAGGACGCGTATGTAGTTTATCGTCTTACCCAGGACGCGTATTTAGTTTATCGTCTTACCCCGGGAGCGAATGTAGTTTATCGTCTTACCCAGGACGCGTATGTAGTTTATCGTCTTACCCAGGACGCGTATTTAGTTTATCGTCTTACCCCGGGAGCGGATGTAGTTTATCGTCTTACCCAGGACGCGTAGGTAGTTTATCGTCATACCCAGGACACGGATGTAGTTTATCGTCATACCCAGGACGCGTATGTAGTTTATCGTCACACCCAGGACGCGTATGTAGTTTATCGTCACACCCAGGACGGTGCGAATTAGGTAGCTTCGGAATATAACAGGCGCGTTCCATTTATTGGTCTAATCTGGCTCTTTTAAAGATAAAACCGATCAGAATGGCAATTCCTGGAGCGGTTCAAAGAACCGATCATTTTCCCAGCATCTTTAGCTATGAATCGTGTTTGTTTTAATTGTGGGGTCTGGAATGAACTGAGACGTAAGCAATTACTGGGTGAAAAACAAAAAAAAATATTATTGAAAAGATGGAATATCAAAAGAACCAATATTGTTTCGTTCATACGAAGTCTCGGAAAAAAAAACTCTATGTAAAATTCACTATTTTTATCCGTAATGTTGAATGTATTAAAATTCTTCAACTTCTTAACAAGAACAAACTCAAACTGATGTTAAAAATTGCAGCAAAACATTTTTCATTTATCTAAGACGGAATCATCTATTATGACATGTTCAGAAATTATAATGTCTGCTGTATACAATCGTTTTCTAAGATCAATGATAAAAAAATGTCCTTGAGCGAGTGAAGGCTGTGGGTCATAACGAAGACCATCCTTCTTCGAATCTTGTGGACAAGACCCGTGTGTACTACCCTCGAACTTGCAAGCTTGACTGGGGCCCCCGGGCAGTTCTTTGACATCCTCGCTACGTTATCGACCTTTGCTTTTTTTCTACCTACATTTATATACATTACAAATTAAACTAAGCACAGCTGATTACTTAAAGATGAAAAAATGTTTGCGTATTTTGACGCCATTTCTTGTATTTTCTATCGTCCATATCCGTGGATTTGTTTTGCTCAAGTGTCGAAAAAAACACGATATAAAATTCACTATTTTTTAACCATAATGTTGAATGTGTTAAAATTATACAATTGATGTTAAAACTTGTCGCAAAACATTTAAGACGGAATCATCTATTATGACATGTCTCTAATTTATATTTAGATACATCGTATTTATTCTCAATTTTTCTAGTTGAATTGTTCACCTATATTGCATATGATCCATTATTGTACATAATTAGGATACAATAAAATTTGTATTTTATATGAATATTACCTTATGACAATTGAAATGTAGTAGAGTGGGGGGTGGGTTGTATCATAGTTTGTGGGGAGCGTGAGGCCGTTGCACCAGCCATGCCTACAAGCAATTAATTTTGGTGGACACTATTTCAACAAAATGAGCAGATGATATAGATTTGATTGCGTACGCAGAAAGAAAACTGCAGGAACACTTAGAGAAGAAGCGTAAAAGTAATCGAGAAGGAAGGACGAGAAATGTCGGGATGTTACCAAGAGCGATATCCCAAAATGCATGTGACGAATTAAAGAGGTCAGAATCAAGACAGAAATGTTGTAAATGTTATAGCTGACAGGTTTTATTTTTTAATCATTTAACTGAAAGCAAGACAATAAAGACGCAATAATAATATTTGTAATAAGAGAAAAAGAAAAACATTATCCAAAAGAATAGAAATTAAGAAGATTTTAAAGATAAAGCAAAGTAGAAAGACATCTAACTCAAGTCTAACTGAAGCTTTACTGGTAATGGACAACATGGCTGCCGAATGATATCTCCGATCATTGCAAGTATATTAAATATTTTTTATTTAATAAATCTTAAAAGTCAGACAAAGCAAAGTAGAAAGAGATAGGTGCTTTCTGAAGTACAAGAAACCTATCATTTCCCCTCCATCTTTAGCGATGGATCGTATATTTAAGATCAGTTTAAGGTCTGAGATAAAGTTAAGTCCTAAAATTGAAATTCTCTGTACCCATACGACTGTGCCCTCAGGAGCCACAACTACTACCACGAAGCCGCCCAAACTGAAGTATTAGAAGCCGGATCAAGCAATGATATACAAATGATAGAAATTATTAGGAGGATTTGATAATTATAATTAAGTAATTCATTGAGTCTGAAAGAAACCTCAACAGAATGCAGAAAGCACTGGACGGCCGTTTCGTCCTATATTTGGGACTCATCGGCAGTGCGCATCTACTACCGAGGATCATACCCACTGGACCAACGGTCACGGAGAGGTAACAAACCAGACTCGATATAGCGCCAGCTCTTCACAGATTCCGTCGTGTGACTCGTCTGTGTCTACTTGTATCAACGGACTGAGTCACGACTTCTATCCCCAAGCCACTCCATCCGGAGCATTAGAAGCCTGATATATATATATATATATATATATATATATATAATTTTCTTGATTACACATCGGTTCTCTTATAAATACCCTTCGTTTTTAGTTTGCTCCCACATCTTTTTTCTTCTCTCGCTCTCTCTCTCTCTCTCTCTCTCTCTCTCTCTCTCTCTCATCTTCTGGATTTATAGTTTAGATCATATCGTTTTTTATTGTGCGTAGTATCACCACAAATGTATCCACACGTTTCCAGTGTCTGTTTTTTAATTTTAATTCTAGGTCAGCGAATCGGTAGTGAATTATGCATCGAAAAGTAATTCATATATATCTGTATCTCACTCATTTAAACCGTTATTTAACTCCTGTCTTTAAAACTTCTCTCCGTTAAATTTTACTCCCCACCTTCACCTTTAGGCCTCCCTGTTCTTCTTTCTTCTATTACACCTCTATCTAGAGCTGTCATACATTTCCCTTTCACACTTGTTTCCCACTCCCATACATACACTCTCACTAAAATTTTATTTTTTATACCTGGAGTTATATTTTCCGATTTCTTTTTGAATTTGTAGGTCTGATGAATTGGATCCTGATTACGATTCCAATGTAATAAATTATAACCATGGAATATTAGTGTTTGAGCCTTTTTTATTATATAAATATATATATATATATATGTGTGTGTGTGTGTGTGTGTGTGTGTGTGTGTGTGTGTGTGTGTAAAAGTCAATAGGAAAACTGTAATAGTTGCCGACGCGTTTCGTCCAATTTTGACTTTTTCAATGCAAAAACGAAATGAGTTTATTTAAACAAAGAAACTAATAATAACAAAAACAAAATGTCCTTAGCAACTGGAAGAATTTAAAGAACGCCATTTTCATATTGTTAACTGAAAATTACTGTCACGTGTGGAGATATTGTTTTTATTGCTGTGTTGACGGATTCAACTATTTTCTTTTGATTTCTTGATACTGTTCTGTACGCTTGTTTGGGAAAGTAGTAATTCTGTTAAGGAAGGTGAAATAGGAAAAAAGCCTGGGCGTAGATTAATATTTAATTAATAAATTCATTTCGTTTTTTGCCTTGAGAAAGTCCATATCAGACGAAACGCGTCGGCAACTATTACAGATTTGTTTTCCTATTGTCTATTACATTTATAAATATTGTCTTTTTCTACAGGTTAACTCTGAGAAGTTTTTCACACATACACACACACACACATATATATATATATATATATATATATATATATATATATATATATATATATATATATATATATATATATATATATATATGAATTAAGGGGGATTTGAATAATCAGGATGAATTCATCGGGTCTAGAAAAATCTTCAACAGAATGCAGCAACCATTGGATGGCACTTTCGACTTATTTTGTGGACTCACGTGATTGTTTATCAATCCCCATAACCAGAAGTCACAGGATACCATATCAGGGGCGTGTGCTGGCAATGCCAACGGTCCGCCGCGACCTATCCAACGATTTGGGAAACTTTCATCAAGACAAGCGCGAACAGTACAGGCAAAATGAGGCGGTGAACCACCCTGTTGGAAATACCCTTCTCGTCTGATTTGTAGGGGTATATTATCAATGGCAAACTCTTGCAGTGTTTGTAAGTAAGCATTTGCAGCCACCACTGGAGTTGTAAAGAAATATGGGCCAATTACACCCTCTGACTTCTGATTATGGGATACAGTACAGGCAAAATGAGGCGGTGAACCATCTTCTCGTCTGATTTGTAGGGGTATGTTTATCAATGGCAAACTCTTGCAGTGTTTGGAAGTAAGCATTTGCAGTCACCGTTGGAGTTGTAAATAAATATGGGCCAATTACACCCTTTAACTTCTGATTATGGGATACAGTACAGGCAAAATGAGGCGGTGAGCCATCTTCTCGTCTGATTTGTAGGGGTATGTTAATCAATGGCAAACTCTTTCAGTGTTTGGAAGTAAGCATTTGCAGTCACCGATAGAGTTGTAAAGAAATATGGGCCAATTACACCCTGTGACCTCTGATTATGGCGTATGATAAAGGATCGTGTGTATACTAAAAAAGTTAGAGACATCGAAGAACCCAAGAACAGAATAAAAGGTGTAACATCAAATATTCTCCGTGAAATGTATTTTGTGATGTCAGCGAACACTCGTCACCACTTCATAGATGTCAACGAATACTCGTTGTCACTTTCGTAATGCTCGTTCTAGTAGAGACTTTGCAATCGCAGATACAATTATAGTAACGCTGTTGAACAATTCTGGTGTCAGACGCCTTCGAATATCACTCGCACTAATAATACTTGCTCGATAATACACGCTCGACAAGTAAACACCGAATAGAGAATAGCAGTCCGTATAGTAATAGAGGATAGACTAGAAATAGCGATCCGAATAGTAATATAGAATAGACTAGAAATGGCGATCATTTAAACGTTACGCGACTTCCTACTTATGCCTTTCTTCTCTGGTCACGTAATCCAATTCAATAATGGGATCGCCTGTATTTGCTCACTGGCGACCTATGTTCAAACTCAAGTGTCGGCAGCGACACTTTATTCCTATATAACAGTGTGTCGAGGCACTTAATTGTACTGTTGATCGCTGGGTTTTGTGCATCAATCGTGATGGCGGACAGTTAGAGACTGTTCAGTAAACTCTGAATAAATGATTTTTCTCATACTAGTGTCAACATAATTTTGACTCATTCTCTGATACTAGTGTTACCATTAATTTTGACTAACCCTGTATTTTTACTGGTTCAAGGAAAAATGTTGATTTACCAATTAATTAGAGAAAATATAATCAGAAAGCAATTTCAACAATTTACAAAATCGTGTCTCAACAACGTTTGAAAATACTTTACAAAAAGTGAATTTCAGAGACAACCTTTTTGACAATTTATTGTGATTTTTGTGACTTGTACGATGTATTTAACTAATTAATATGTCATGTACAATGTATTGTGATTGATATGATATGTCCAAGGACTATGGCGTGTACAATTTGTTTCACAGAAGATTAAGAAAATACTTATGTAAAATTTTTGACATTAACTTTATATGATAAAATCTTTAATAAGTGTCATTTTCCATTAATTCCGTAGTGAAAAAAGTTCCATTTTCAATGTCTTCTATTATTTTTACGAAGGATAGAAAAATTCGACACACTTTTTAAAAAAAAAAAACATTTTGTTCTGTTAAAGGAAAAACAAATTATTATTCACAAAAATTAATTTTATACTTAATATGGTCATTGTTGAAAAATATAGAGAAAAATATGAAATTTTAACGAACTTTTTGATAAAATTCTTAATGACACTTGTGAATTTCGCAACGAAACTGTTTGTTTAAAGATAGGCAAGCTCAAATAGAATAAATGATTATTAGATATACATTTTCCTCGATGTTTGGGACAAGTTTCATCCACGCAGAAATCTTCAGGGACTGACTGAAAACTGGCCGTTGTAAAATATTAATTTTACTGTTAAGACAGAGGGGCAGTCCATTTACAAAACATTAATATTAATAGCATATATGCGATAAGCAAATATTCATTTTCTTCGTTTATTTACAGTTTCTTTGAAAAAGAACACAGGCGTGTCAGAAAATTCCGAATTTAAAATATGTCTCTACGTGCTTTAATTTAGTTAAAAGGCTAATATATATAATATAATATCAATCTCATTGTTATATTGTTATCATTTTGTTGTTTTTACTCCGCAAATTTAATTAAACGGCCTATTAAATCTCTCTCGCTCTCTCTCTCTCTCTCTATCTATCTATCTATCTATCTATATATATATATATATATATATATATATATATTCTGTTTATAAGTTATTTTTATAGATACAGTTTATTTAAGAAAATGCTATGTTTTTAATTAAACAGTATTAATTATACTAATACTGTTTATAATGTATATATATATATATATATATATATATATATATATATATATATATATATATGATGAAAAATATGGAAAAGAAGATGGTCTACTAGACCGAAACGTCTGACGTCGACATATATATATATATATATATATATATATATATATATATATATATATAAACCTAATCATATCAATGCAGTCTATAAGTCAGGTGAATTAAACATCATCAGAGGAATATTTCAAGGTGACTTTGTCACCCTTACTATTTTGTATGTCCTTAATAGCATTAATCTGCGAACTTAATAGGACGGAATATGGCTATATCTAGAAAATAACCCATCTATTTTCTATGGATGACTTAAAGTTACATGCTAGGAATGACAGTGGTCTGGAAAGTCTCCTGAAAACAGTAAAATGATTCAGTGATGACACTGAAATGGAATTCGCTTTGGATAAATGCGCTAAAGCCACAATTTTATGCGGCCAGTGTAAGTTGGGAACCCCAACTAGATACCTAGGGACTCTTTCAATCGGAGGGCGTCTGAAGTTATGTCTAACTGGATCCCGCCGGAAAGGCTGTGCTGTTTTTGTATATATATTTTTTATCATCAAAACCTGACCCCATCTCGCGTACATTTGGCTGTGATGCGTACATTTGGCTGTGATGCATGTACCCGGTATATATGGGTATCGTGATGGGTATATTGGATTTTGAATATTCGAACCCCAGCCTCACATTGTTGGCGCGCTTTCATAATAAAAATAATAATAACAACAACAGCAAGAACAATAATAAGCCCGATGATTTGTGGGGGCGAAGTGAGTTCTGTAGGGAATTTTGCTAATGGAACTGTAAAAAATAATTACTGACGCTTTACAATTTTTAATGAACCAGACAAGATAACTAATTTAGCAGGGTTAATTATTAATTTTCGAATCGGAAATAAGGTAAGACATTTTTTTTTATTAAAGAATTCATTCAATTTGTTCGATATTATCTTAATCTGAATATTCCTTCTTTCTTTTTTCTTTTTTCTCTTTTTATAAAGGTCTTTCTTTCTTTGTCTAATTCTTTTCTTTCCATCCTTTTTATCAAATCATTTTTCGTTCTTTCTTATCTTGTTCCTTTTTTCTCTTTTTTCTTCTTTGTTCTTTTTCCTATTTTTATTAAGTTCTTTTTTTTTTTTTGTCTAATTCTTTTCTTTTCTTCCTTTTTTATCAAGTTATTTTACTTCTTTTTTTCTTCCACTCATTTTCCTCCCTATATTTATTTTCCTTTTGTTCATTTTACTTATCCATTATTTACTTAATTCACCCTCATTTTCCAACCATTCTTTCTTTCTTTTTTTCTCTTTTTCTTTCTTTCTAGATTTCTTTCTCTCTTTCTTTCTTTCTTTCTTTCTTTCTAGATTTCTTTCTTTCTTTCTCTTTGTTTCTAGATTTCTTTCTCTCTTTCTTTTTCCATTTGTTTCGTCTTCTCTCATGTCTTCCCCTTAGTAATTTTCCCTTTTTTTTAACTTTTTTTTTCGTTTGCTACTTAAAACTTTATTTTATATAATCATTCTTTTTCCTTTCCATTATTTTCTCTCCTTTCTTTTTTCTTTTTCTTTTTTTTCATCTTTCTTTATTTATTCCATTGCTTTTCTTCCTTCATTTGTTTATCGCTCTTGCTACATGATTTACCCTCTCTTTTTCCCTTTTGTTTTTCTTTCTATTATGTTCTTTCTTTCTTTCCTTCTATCTTTCTTTCCTTCTTTTTCTTTCTTTCTCTCTTTGTTTCTTTCTTTCTTTTGCTACTTCCTTCTTTCTATTATGTTATCCACACCTGTTTTCGTTCCTTCCTTCCTTCCTTCCTTTTCTGTGTCTATTTAATTCTACCGTTATTTTTCCATGATATTCTTTCTCGCTTTCTTTCTTTCTTTCTTTCTTTCTTTCTTTCTTTCTTTCTTTCTTTCATCCATCATTTTTCCTTCCTCTCTATTATGTTATCCATATCTTTTTCGTTCGTTCCTTCCTTCGTTCCTTTCTTTTCTCTACCTATTTAATTCTTCCCTTGTTTTTGTTTACGATGATATCCTATCTTTCTTCATTTCTTTCTTTCTATCTTTCTTTCTTTCTTTCTTTCTTTCTTTCTTTCATACATACATTATTCTTTCCTTCCTCTCTATTATTTTATCAATACCTGTTTTCCTTCTCTGTTTCCTTCCTTCCTTCCTTTTCTGTATCTATTTTTATTCTTCCTTTATTTTTTCTTTACAGTCATATCTTTTCTTTTTCTTTCTTTCTTTCTTTCTTTTTGATCTCGTGACCTTTTCCTATTTTCCTTTATGTTTTTATTGCTTATATTCTTTCTTTCTTTCTTTCTTTCTTTCTTTCTTTCTTTCTTTCATCCATCCATCATTCTTTCCTTCCTCTCTATTATGTTATCCATACCTGTTTTTCTTCTCTCTTTCCTTCCTTCCTTCCTTCCTTCCTTCCTTCTTTTCTGTATCTATTTAATTCTTCCTTTATTTTTTGTGATATATTTTCTTTTTCTTTCTTTCTTTCTTTCTTTCTTTCTTTCTTTCTTTCTTTCTTTCTTTTTGATCTCGTGACCTTTTCTTATTTTCCTTTATGTTTTTATTGCTTATATTCTTTCCTTCTTTCTTTCTTCTTTCTTTCTTTCTTTCTTTCATCCATCCATCATTCTTTCCTTCCTCTCTATTATGTTATCCATACTTGTTTTCCTTCTCTCTTTCCTTCCTTCCTTTTATGTATCTATTTAATTCTTCTTTTATTTTTCTTTACAGTGATATCTTTTCTTTTTCTTTCTTTCTTTCTTTCTTTCTTTTTGATCTCGTGACCTTTTCCTATTTTCCTTTATCCTTTTATTGCGTATATTCTTTCTTTCTTTCTTCTTTTTTCCTTCTTTCCTTCGTTCCCTATTTTCTTTCCTTCTATATCTATTTAATTCTTCCTTTATTTTATTTTCTCTTATGTTTTTCTTTCTTCATTTTATTTTTCTTTCCTTTGTTTTCCATTTTTATAATGTTCTTTCTTTCTTTCGCTATTTAGTGTTTCCATTCTTTACTTTCTTTTTTCCTCTTTTTTCTATCTCTTTCTTTCTTTGCCTACTCCTTTTCCCCGCTTCTCTTTTACTCTTTTTTCTTTTCTTTTCTTGTCTTTTCGTTTGTTTGTAAAACACTTAGAGAGGAAATGGGCACTGCCAAGTGACTCCCCTTGCCCTCAGAAAATGCCATAAGTGATGTCAGACTCTGACAACCCTGGCCTCAACGGCATAAATACGACTCCTCTTCCAGACACTGAAGCAACAAAAAAACAAAAAAAAACAACCAATCAAATTTGTTCCTTTTTACAGAAAATCTTCAACATTTTTATTTTATTTTTCTAAAATATTACTTTATTTTTATTTATTTAATTATATTTTTGCGAGGTCTTATTAACGACGCGGCCTCCATTATTTTCCAATTTTAATTGATTAATCCTTTATTCCGCTTAAAATGCATTTTCGCGTGGGGACAACGCTGTTTAATTGGGACGATAAAAATACATACATAAGTCTCTCTGTTTCGTAGCTTAAAAAAGTCACGTATTTCCAACTGGCACCACTAGACGGCGCTCGAAAAGCAAACGTCTTTTTTTTTACGATGCTGTCAAACACTTCTCGTTAGGATTTGGAACTTTTAGCTGTGCACTTAAATAGCGATATACGTGAATAGTAAGCACCCGTCAGTCTTAGAATCTTATAGAGCTTAGTATGGTTAGGGTTAGTATGGTTAGCTAATCCCTACTGAAGACGCCTGTTGCAATTCGTTTGGGTTAGGGTTAGGCTTAGTATGGTTAGCTAATGCCTACTGAAGATGACTGTTGCAATTCGGTTGGGTTAGGATTAGGGTTAGTATGGTTAGCTAATCCCTACTGAAGACGCCTGTTGCAATTCGGTTGGGTTAGGGTTAGGATGGTTAGCTAATCCCTACTGAAGACGCCTCTTGCAATTCGGTTGGGTTAGGGTTAGGGTTAGTATGGTTAGCTAATCCCTACTGAAGACGCCTCTTGCAATTCGGTTGATTTAGGG